>OY856409.1:1407242806-1407882806 GCA_963693085.1 Alisma plantago-aquatica | reverse complement strand
TGCCTTGTCTGCTAGGGACAGTTGTAGGAATAGGCATGGTTACTTGGCTTCCAGAACTTTCTCCCTGTAGTGGTTTCATGTTTACCGTTCTAACTTTTTCCGTTAATCTTATTATTTCTTGACTTAGATTGTCTAATTCTTCTGCTTCGGCTTCTACGTATCTATTTTCTAATTGTTCGATTTTAAAGTCGTCTGTTTCTTCAATATGAAGAGGACATAAACTTATTTCGTTTCCACTTGTTTGGAATAGGTTTATTTTTTATAAACATTCGTTATTTTGTTTTTCATACAAATATTCCATTGTTCTTTGTAATTCTACTATCATTTCTTGGATTTTCTGAAAGTTTTTTGAATGGTTTTCATGAACTTGTACTTCTAGTTTCTTATACATATTATTCAATATTAACTTCAAATTCCAGATCTAAAGATTCATAGATGTTATTATCTTCTAAATCATTAAATTCATTCTTCAAAATTTTATCTTTGAGTTTTGGACCGTTGCATGGCTCTGATACCACTTCGTTTTTGCAGAAATTTTTGATTTTGTTACCCTTTTTTAATGCTAATAATTCTTTTTCATTTGAGTGATATCTTTTCTCTGTATCTGTAAATGTTCCAGACGTATATCTACATACTTTTTCCTTTTGTTCATCCTTTTTTTTTAAGACTGCTCCCGAAAATTCTTCTGAGGCATCAGTTTCTATAATTAAGTCGTCGTTTTCTAAGGGAAGATCTAATCTTGGCAAATCTTTGCATTTTTCTTTTATAAATCTAACATGATTTATAAGTTCCTCCGTCATGAGAAAAATAGCGTTTTTCTTTAATAATTTTTGTAAGGGATTCCTCAATTTTGCCAAGTTTTCTATGAATTGTTCAGCGTAATTCAAACATCCCAAAAATCTTTGTAATTGTTTTTTGTCTTCTATTTTATCTGGAAACTTAACAATTTTTTCTACAATATGTTCCTATAATTCTATTCCGCTTGAGTCTAATGTTAATCCTAGGAATTCTATTCTGGATTTACAAATTTCTGTTTTCTTTTTGGATAATATTATCCCTTCTTTCTGACAAAGAAGGGAAAATATTTGTAAATGTTTATAATGTTCTTCCTCATTTTTACTGGCTATTAAAATGTCATCAACATATACTAGACAAAAAGAGTTATATGGTTCAAATACCTTATCCATTCTTCTTTGATATATCTATGGAGCATTTTTTAATCCAAAGGGCATTACTGTCCATTCATAATGTCCTTGTGGAGTGATAAATGTCGTTAATGGTATACTTTTTTCATCTAATCGTATTTGGTAAAATCCCGATTTATAGTCAAATTTTGAATAAATATTTTTTCCTCTTGTCATATTTATTAAGGTTTCTTTGTGTGGAAGAAAATATCCATCAAAATTGGTATATTGATTTATTTGCTTATAATTTACTACCATTCTAGCTTTTCCTCTTTTTATTTCTACATGGTTTCTTACCATGAATGTTGGACTAGAATGTGGGATTTTTGATTTTTGTATTAATTGTGATGTTTCTAATTCTTGTAATTGGTGTCCCGGCAACGGAACCATGTAGTCATATTCCATTCTTGTCCATTGAAATATTTTCCATATAATTTATAATTTCTAGCATTTCTATTGTCTGCTAAAATTCTTAAACTTGTTGTCCTTGGAAAATTTCTTAATACTGGTCGTAATCTTCCATTATATCTATCCATGCTTGCTCTAGCTTCTTCTATTCTATCTCCATTTGTTAATTGTAATTGATTTCCCTCATATCGTAGTCTTCTTGGAATTCTATTATCTGTTACCAGGGGTTTTTCTGAAACATCTATGTTTATGTTTTCTGGTATTTCTATTTCTGATATTATATCCGGCTTGGTAATTTTTCCTATGTCTTTAAATATATTAGGAATCATTATAATATCTTTATCTTTGAATTTTTCAGAATGATGTGTATTACTAAGAGGATAGCTAATTATATATGTTATCGAGTAGGGAATGGATCCTTTTTTCATAAATTCTGTTCTTTGAAAATCTTGTATTAAACTTAAAGTTTTGTTTATATTATTATCTCTAATATTTACACTTATCTTTGGATAAATGTTAAAGATTAGTTTCTGATGACTAAGATTTCCCTGTAATATTCCAAATGTAGCATCTCTTTTATCATTAATCCTATTATCCATTAATACAATATTTATAGGTGAATCTATTCCTTCTCTAAAAGTTGCTTTAATCATCATTTGAATGGCTTCTATGTGAATCCATCCTATTTTAGATCTATCTTTTATTTTTTTCATTTTTCTCATTAAGTCCTCCTTTCGTAGTAAAGGTATATTTATTCTATTTCTAGTATATTCTATTTGCATAGGCATTTCTCTATTAGTTATTCCATAATAAAAAATATGTTTTCTTTGGGTAATTTTCTCAAAAATTGATGTTTTAAATCCATCAGAATTTTCTAATCTTAATTCGGTGTTTCTTATCCTATTAAATAATTTTCTATCTATTAATACTTCTTGCAAGAAATTTCCTGCTCCTTCCTGATATTCTTCTATTATTTCTTCTTCAATTTGATTTTGTGTCTGGGAAATAATAGATTGATCCATCGGATTTCTCATCATCAGTTGTTTGAACAAATTCTTGAATATTTTTGATCTCAAAAAGTTCTTCTTCTATAATTTCCTCGAATTGCTTTTGATTAATCTTCTTAGATCCTCTTTTTTGACATTCATTAGCATAATGTCCTATTTGTTGACATATAAAACATTTACATTCTTTTGGTTTCTTTTTATTATAATTTTTCTTTCTTCTGTAATATTTTTGTTTCGGTTTAGGTTTAAATCCAAACCTTTCCTTTTCTTGAATTTATATTTGTTTCTTCTATTGTACCTCATTGGTTCACATCCTATGGTTATTGGATGAGTTAATTGAGAACAACAAAGTCCTTGTTTTACTACTTTATTTGTTTTTCTACTTAGTGTGGCTTCTGCACACCATTCTTCCAATGTCATTCTTAAAAATTCTATTCGTCCTCCTAATGTATCTGCTCTTTGTCCGATGTATATATATATATATATATATATATATATATATATATATATATATATATATATATATATATATATATATATACGTATATATACATCCTAAAGTTATGATATTGATATAGCAGCCAGATTTTTTCATTTAATTTTCCAAGGAATCGTAGCAGATTGGTGGAAAGGATTATCTGACAACGATAAGGAAGTAGTAAAAGGAACAACAACCACTTTAGCTCAAGCAGTAAATAACTATGAGAATGAAATAAGAAGAGAAATTTTAGGAGAAACATGGAACATAAATAGAGATGTGGAAAAAGAAAAAGAAAAATAGAGATTTACCTTTTTATTGTATATCTGAAATTTTATGATATGTGCCGCATTAACAAATATATATGCAAATTTCAAGAATATTTCTATAAAATATATGATAGAACAGACAGAGAAAATGTTACTAATAAAATTCTACTAAATTTATTTTATACGAAAGTATCTGACCCTTGGGGATTTAAAGCAATGTAATTATATCTTATCATGCTTCAGAAACATACTCGAACTGCCCTTAATGGTGTTGTATGCTTTTTCAGCTTTATCATTTTGTCTATGATTATTACTTATTTTAAACAAAATTCTTAGTATCTTTGTTTTTACTTTAACTTTTAGACGGATAAAAAATCTTTTCATAATCAAATTCATCGCATAAGAAACTAGCTTATAGTAGAAAGATAATAATACTCTGATTACCATAAAGAGTAAGATAGTATGTATACCTGTGTTGCCCACCTTGCTTCCTTCTATCTTCAAAGTCAGTCGATCTTCTCTTAACGATTTCTAAGAGAAGTAACTCTTAGACTTAGACGTTCTGGATCTCGAACTCCTTATCATCCTATAGCCTTCATGTCCCTATGTCCTTGTGCACTCCTTTGCTTAATCGGACTTTTTGGAGGACGGCCTCCGGGATAGAATAAGGGAGAGATAACTCTCGAGTGGTGAAGATAAAATGGAATGGGGGTGCAACGGGCACACAGATCTTCCTTCTCTATGGTAGTATAATGATTACTATCTTCAGGCTAAAGACTGTTTCTTACGCTATGGAAATTTATAATGCAAGACTCATATCAAGAACTAAGATAGAATCTGGAATGGACTTATGAATGGAATGGAAACGATGCTTCTTTATTTCACTAGCATAACACTTTACATACTCTACTCTCTCGGGACCTTCCTCTACTTTGAGTGCCCCTCTTCTTACACCTCGAGAGTTTATATAGACACTCTCTTGGTAACATTGATTACTTACATTTTGTTCTTTACATGACTATCGCATACTTGTCCGGTGGCGAGTGTTTTACTTTTTGACATCTTCTCTCCATCGCACATTTGTCTAGTGGAGAGTCCTTTATTTCCTTGTGCTTGAGGGTTTTACTTTTTGACTTCTTTTCTCCATCGCACATCTGTCCGGTGGAGAGTCCTTCTTCTTTCTTGCAAATGTCATCCTTCGTCATGGATGACGTCTTTTCTTCAGCGGCTAGTGCTTCTATGGCTGTCTCTTTCCATCTTGTCTTGGCACGCAAGACATATCCTTCCTTCGTGCTTTCTGAGCTAGCAAAACACTTGTTGGCATCTGCAACTTGACTTTATTTGTCTGATTTCTATCTTTTTTATATACCTTTCCAAATTAATTTTTGTGGATATATTAGTTCTTCTTGTGTTTGAAAGAATAATTATATTATCTGAAGCTTTATGTAGCCAACTTTGATTCTCATTGATTAATTTTTATATTACTTGGCAAAGGACTTTTAGTCCCAGTGCTCTTCTAATTTCAACAAATTCTTTGTCAATCTTGTTTCCTTCAAATTATTTTCAGAAACTTCCTTCTATTTCTTTGACGTATTTTGGAGATGATACTCTAATCTGGATGCAAATTGGGTTGAATCTTTTTAATTTTTCCCACTCTTCGGCTGTTGAGAAAATCTTGATGTAAATTTTACTAGTAGGTTTTACTAGTGGACTATTATTTTTAGATTTTCTGACGGCCTTGTTGATTTCTTGAGGCAGTCCTTGGATTTCTCTAAGATCAGGGCTCAAATATATTAGATTTGATGCCCCAATTCTGAAAGTCTTTAATAATTCTCGAATCAGCTCCTTTGTCAAAATTAATTCTGGGATAAATACTCGTGTGATCTGGAACACATGTCTCTGTTGTTTTGAGATTATAAACAATCTCTAACAGAGATCTGTATTCATTTTCGCATCTTGTTAGGAAATCTGTAAGGTTCACTTGTAGGTCATAATCCTGCTCAATATGAGATACCCTGAATTTAAATATTCTTACGGGCATCAATTTTATATTATCTGCGGTATTGCGGGATTCTTTCTCTGAAGAGATTGTATTTTCCATAGTTTGAAAACTACTTCTTGCCGTTTGGCTATTATCTTTCTCCGAGGAGATAATATTCCAGCTGTGAAGCTAGTCTTAGCAGTTTTAAAACTACTTTCTCTTGTCGTTAGGCTTGTACTTTTCAGTAGTTTTTTGGCTACTAATTGAATCAAAAATTTGGAGGGACATGTCGATAGGTCTTTTACCTGTCGCTTTATTCGTTCTTGCTAAATCTGATTCTTTCTTCTGTATTTCTCTTCTGAAGCAGTTCAGATCTGTAATAATTCCTACAATATATTATTTGCTTTCTTCAATTTTGTCAATAATTTTGTCTTATTTTTGAATCATTTCAATTAATTCTACGTAATTGTATTGTAACAAATCACAATTACGTTGTAATCAAGTCTCTAATTCCACAAGTTTCTTTTCAACTTGCTCCATTATATTCTCTAGAAAAGAAATCTGTAAGAGAGTTAGTCTCACTTTTAATAACTTCTATATCAAAAATATATTCTGTAAAAAATGTTTGCCATCTTCTTAATCTCTTATATTCAGGTGTAGATGGTAGATTATTTTTAATGAAGGCTTTGACCTGGGTATTATCAACCCGTGCTAGGAATTTTTTAGGAAACAAGAAATAAGAGAATTTTTTAATTCCCTTTTTTAGTGATAATAATTCTATCTCATTTGAATGATATCTTTTTTCTGTATAAATAAACGTTCTAGAGGTATATCTAAATATTTTTTCTTTTTGTTTATCTTTTTTCTTTAAGACTGCTCCCCAAAATTCTTCAGAGGCGTCTATTTCTATTATTAAGTCATCTCCTTCTAAAGGGAGGTCTAATCTTGGTAAATTTTTATATTTTTCTTTTATAAATCTAACATGATTTATAAGTTCTTCTGTCATAATGAAAATAGCATTTTTCCTTAATAGTTTTTGTAGGGGATTTCTTAATATTGTCAAATTTTCAATAAATTGTTCTGCATAATTTAGACATCCTAAAAATCTTTGATGTTGTTTTTTATCTTCTATTTTGTTTGCATAACTATTTTTTCTACTATATGTTCTTGTAATTATATTCCACTTGAATCTAATTTTAATCCCAAAAATTCTATTTTAGCTTTACATATTTCTATTTTCTTTTTAGATAATACTATTCCTGCCTTTTGGCATAGAAGTGAAAATATTTGCAGATGTTTATAATGTTCTTCTTCATTTTTACTTGCTATAAGGATATCCTCTACATATACTAAACAAAACGAATTATATGGTTCAAATACCTTATCCATTCTTCTTTGGTATATTTGTGGTGCATTTTTTAATCCGAAAGGCATTACCCTCCACTCGTAATGTCCTTGTGGAGTACTAAATGCCGTCAATGGTGTGCTTTTTTCATCTAGTCTTATCTGATAAAATCATGATTTACAGTCAAATTTTGAATAAATGTTTTTCCCCTTGTCATTTTATTATAGTTTCTTTGTGTGGAAGAAAATATCCATCAAATTTTGTATATTGATTTTATTATTTATAATTAACTACCATTCTTGGTTTTCCTCTTTTAATTTTTGAATGGTTTCTAACTATAAGTGTTGGACTAGAATGAGGACTTTTTTATTTTTGTATTAATTGTGATGTTTCTAATTCTTGTAATTGAGTTCTAAATTCTTCAATGTCAACCAGATTATATCTCATGGGTTTTACTCTAATTATTTTGGTTTCATCTATTAATTCTTTTGTAGCCCATTCTTGGCTAATATTCCAAAGTGCTAGTGGGTCACCACTGTAATTCTTTTCAAATAATGTGTCTGTGTCTTGTATATTTATTTGTGCTATAATTCTTCCTTTTATTGGTTTTTGTTGTTGTTTTTTGTAATAATCACCACGTTTACTGCGGAAAATAAATTTGTCTCTTTTATAAGCTTTTTGGACCCTTTTTACTGTAATCCAATGATCACAGGGTGTTAATAATTGAATATAATGTTGGTGTTGTATATGCAATTTAAATTTTTGTGTAAAGTTATTTCCTAATAGTATGTCTTGTTGTGTGTATTCAGGAGTATAAAATGGTGGACATGTAATTATATAATTTCCTAATATGATCTTAGGTTTTCTCACTCCATGAGTTAATGGATGTCTTTTTCCTGTAAAATATTTTCCGTATAATGTAGGTAGTGTTGTACTATATTTTTTAGGAAAGCACTGTCTTCGGGTAATGCAAGTTCCTGCACCTGTATCTAGGAATGCATGAAAGTATTCTATTTTATATTCTTCATATACAATTCCTACTACTATATAGACACTATATATACTAGTCATTTTCTTTTTTCCAGAAATATTCTTTATTATTATGTGTAAAATATAGTCCTCTACTTTGCAATGAAAATGGTTCCATTTGTTGTAGTGCGCTCATTCCTAATATAATTTCTATGCCGTCACTATGACTATCTGATTGTACATAGAGTGTTACATCAATTTTTATATTTTGTATTTCTATTGGAATAATGGCTTGGTGTGTAATTTCATATTCCTGTCTGTCAAAATTTGTATATGCATAGGGTGATCCTATGGGTATTTTTTCTATATAGGGCATCATTCCTTGTTGGATAAAGGAAGCTCCTGCCCCTAAATCTATTAATATTGTAGTCATACTCCATTCTTGACCATTAAAATATTTTCCATATAATTTATAATTTCTAGCGTTTCTATTATCTACTAGAATTCTTAAACTTGTTGTTCTTTGTACATTTTGTAATATCGGTCTTAGCCTACCATTATTTCTATCTGTACTTTTTCTAGCTTCTTCTTCTATTCTATCTCCATTAGTTAATTGTAGATGATTTCCTTGATAACGTAATTTCCTTGGGATTTTATTATCTGTCACTAATGGTTTTTCGGAGACATCTATATTCATGTATTCTGGTATTTCTATCTCAGAAACTATGTCTGGTTTTGTAATTTTTCCTATTTCTTTAAATATATTAGGAAGTGTTATAATATCTTTGTCTTCACATTTTTCCAAATGATGTGTGTTGCTAAGAGCATAACTTATTATGTAGGTTATTGAATATGGAATGGATCCTTCTTTCATGATTTCTTTCCTTTGAAAATCATGTATTAAGCTTAAAGTTCTATTTATATTATTATCTTTAATGTTCACACTTATCTTTGGATAAATGTTAAAGATTTATTTTTGATGACTGAGATTTCCTTGTAATATTCCTAACGTAGCATCTTTTTTGTCATTAATCACAAATTCTTTGTCAGTCTTGTTTCCTTCAAATTCTTTTAGGAAACTTTATTCTATTTCTTTGAGGTATTCTGGAGATGATACTCCAATCTAGATGCAATGCACTGGGTTGAATCTTTTTAATTTTTCCCAGTCTTCGGCTACTGAGAAAATCTTGATGTAAATTTCACTAGTAGGTTTTACTAGTGGACTATTATTTTTAAATTCTCTGACGGCCTTGATGATTTCTTGAGGCAGTCCTTGGATTTCTCCGAGATCAGGGCTCAAATATATTATATTTGCTACCCCAATTCTAAAACAGTCTTTAATAATTCTCAAATCAGCTCCTTTGTCAAAATTAATTCTGGGATAAATTCCCTTGTGATTTGGAACACATGTCTCTGTTGTTTTGAGATTATAAACACTGGTCCACCAAAATTTCTGATGCCCTATGGGCATATCGCACGGCCTACAAAACACCAATTGGAACAACTCTGTTTCAATTAGTATATGGTAAATCATGCCACCTACCAGTCGAATTAGAGCATAAAGCTTGGTGGGCCATTAAGCAACTGAACTTTGACTTTAAAAGTGTCGGCGAGTACAAACAACTTCAATTGCAAGAATTGGAAGAGGTAAGGATGACAGCCTACTAAAGTGTAAGAATTTATAAAGAATAAACAAAAATGTGGCATGATGATCACCTAAAATGAAAGGACATAATTGTTAGAGACAAGGTCCTTCTCTTCAATTCCAGACATAAAATGTTCCTAGGAAAATCGCACACAAAATGGTCGGGACCATTCACCATTAAACATATCTACCCATCCGGAGCTATCATTATCCTTGGCAATAACGGAGGGGAATAGACTATCAATGGACATAGGTTGAAGAAATACTATACCCCAGAAAACAAATTGCCCTGACAAACTGTGGAGATCAGAGACCCCACAGCATCACCATAACCATATCAGAACTTCATTGAGCCAGCGACGTAAAATCAAGGTGCTACTTGGGAGGCAACCCAAGATCTGAGTATCACTTTTTCTTCTTTCGATTTCCATTATTTAATTTAGGATTATCGTCTATAATCTGAAAATATAAAATTCACATAAGCAAAACAAACACAAAAGAATAAAAAATCAAAGTACCCTTAACCTTACCAAACGGTCTCGAAACCGTTTGGAGCCCAAACGGTCTCGAAACCATTTGAGGTCCGTCCGGCCTCAAACCGTTTGGCCTGGAGAATTTGTAGGGTCAACCTCTGATCCCTATAAATATAACCCTAGCCCCTTCAGTCTTCTTCTTCTTTTTTTGACTCCCGAGCCTTCTAAAACCCTTGCACGAGTAACTGTTCCATCACCTCTGTCTTCCTCTCACGTGCGTCTCGTGACCTATCCTTTCGCCATCGTCACCGAAAACCAGCCAAAGCCCCCGAGCAAACAAAAAGGGGCCCGTCCATCTTCTATCTGTCACAAGATAAAGGGGACAAAGATCGTTATCAGGGGCAACCATCAGGAGATCCTCATCACATATGGTGCCCCTATCTGCCATAGAACCAACTTTCCCAGATTTTGACATTGCCTCTTACACAAGCCTCTCCAACAATGAACTTCGTCTCATCATGTCAAGGCTTTACGTCGAGAATGATGACCTAGTTTTCATGTCTTGCGATATTCAGGTCATGGCAGATGCACTTCGAGAAACTGTACAGACAAAAGGGTCTTTATCCGTCAGATTAATGGTTGCATATCAATTCTTTCTAGGACGGAATTACCCTACAACCTATATGGCATCTACATACATGAAGGACGATCTCCTAAAGCTAAAGAACTTTGGAACAATTGAAGCACTAATCTCCTTCCTACAACATACGACACTGAAGTTTATTATGCTCCCCTTTCTTCACCAAGAGCACTGGATGCTTCTGGCAGCAAACCTACATGAAGGAACAACTACAATCTACAATAGTTTCGACAGCCATTTCAACCCAAGGCAAAAGAAATATGTCATGACACCAAAGACGCCCACAGAGGTGGTGAAAAAGGCATGTGCAGAAAGACTAATTGAAATTTTAAGTCAGCACACAAGGGCATACGACAAAGAATACTTTCATCGCCCAACCTTCAACCACAAATGTCCCCAGTAGATTTGGCATTCAAATGACTGTGGCTTCCATGTCCTCTACTGGATATACACCATCATGGCCCTTCAAAGACCAGTAGAGGATATGACAGATGTTGATTACCATGCCCTACGCGGAAAGTTCACTACTAATCTCCTCCGCACACATGGTGCCAATAAAGGATTAATAGAAGTCGGATACCCTTGTCCTTGTACTTCTCATCCTATCACCTTGACACTCTGAGGATAGAGTGAGTGATAAGTTGGGGGGGGTACACTGGACAAGGGTGAGGTATCATTTCTAAAAACCTTTCTTCTCAATTCTCCCTTTTAATTCTGTAGTTTTCTTTACACTTTTAGTCTTTGCTTTACATAAAAAAATTTCTTAGCTTTCCTAAAAATAAACCCCACTCATAAAGAATAGCATCCCTCTTGGAATAAAATCACCCCCTGCTGACTTAAGAACCCAGTAGTCCTCAAGAATAAGAACAATAATAACATAGAGGCATGTAAGGGTGAGTTAATAAATTTCCTTCACACTTGACTTTCATGCTTTTGCTTCAGTTCTACATCAGACTCTTCAACATGTCAATATTAAGGCCGAAGCAAGCCAAATATTCTCAAGGATGGGAGGGAAATCAGGCGAAATCCAAATCAAGGAACCTCATAAGTGGACCACCAAACTGAAAATAAGTGCATGTTGGGAAATTCTAAGAACATTTTTCTTTTTTTTAATAAAAGAGGCTCGTCCGCCCAACCAAAAACCCAAAAATCCAAATCCCAAGCATGTGAGTTTTCGAATAAAAGCTAGAGTGTTGAATAAAAACATGAGAGTTGTGCCATGCATAAGGACTTATATGAAGAGCCAATAAAGGTCTCACCCGGTCGGTACATTCAGATGTTCTCATGAAGGCAGATGTGTCGTGCTCGGTAGTGAGACCCTAAGGCCTCCAAATATATGAAAAGGCTGATAAAGGGCTCGCCCAACCGGTACATTCAGTTGCCCTCATGAAGGTAGATGTGTTGTGCCCGGTAGTGAGTTCCTAAAAGCATAGATAAACCCTCTCCCAGTAAAAGGGAGAGTTACACAAAAGCCTTTAGCCAACCCTCATAACCACTTTAGTTTCCTATAGGTTTTCAAAAGAAGTACAAAACTGATTAGAGTCAATGACATGCACATAATAACATCAGGAAAAAGGTGGTCCCAATACGAACTACGAGATTTAGAGGAAACCTGAGATTCGTGCAACTCCCGATACCTGAAAGAATTAAGACAAGCAAAAGCTCTAATCAGACCTCAGGAGATCTCTAATTTAGAATTGAAGCAAGAATATGGAAATCTTAACTAAATAAAATCACCTCGCCATTACATGCCTCAGCTATATCTAGCTTGAGGACAAGCTAGACTCTATGTTAGGGGGTGATAACCTCCAATTTTGTGATGTTATCTTAGCTTTTTTCTTCTACTTTCCACACTCTTCCTTAGATATATTATACAAAATCCCTAGCTATCCTCAGTTATTGCAAATAAACTGTTAGATTAACTTTTCCCCTTTTTACTTATAGAAAATGACAAAAAAAAATCACAAAAGACTCATATGGTCCCAAGGCCGCATGGACTCATACAGCCCCAAGACCCCATGGACTCAAACGGTCACAAGACCGCATGGAGTCACACAGTCCCAAGACCACATGAAGCCAAACGGTCTCAATACCACATGGAGTCAAACGGTCTCGAGACCGCATGAAGCCAACCGGTCTCAAGACCGCATGGAGTCAAACGGTCCCGAGACCGCATGAAGCCAAACGGTCTGAAGGCTGCATGGTTTCAAACGGTCCCAAGACCAGATGAATCCAACCGATCTCAAGACCGCATGAAGCCAACCAGTCTCGGGACCGGTTGACTCTCATGACTGCATGGAGTCAACCGGTCCCGAGACCGCATGAAGCCAACCGGTCTCAAGACCGCATGGATTCAAATGGTTCTGAGACTGCATGAAGCCAACCGGTCTCGAGACTGCATGAGATCAAACATTTTCAGAGTCCAAACGGTTAAAGAGTCCAAACAGTCTCAGAGTCCAAACGTTCTTTAAAACCGTTTGGACCCAAAATTGACCAAACCGTTTGGACTTCACTTAAGGCATATAAATAAGACCCGAGGGGTCCTTCCAAAGGCATCAAGTTTTCAGATGCCCAGAGTTTGCCTCCATTACTCCAGAGCTATTCCAACTTTCATCCTCTGCCCAAAGGCTACCGATCTGAGATCCACACTCCATCTTGAAGCTACTTTCTCTCTCATCAACCAAGAAGGTGGGAAGAGAAGGATTCGTCATCAAGCAAGCTGCTAGGAGTGAAGATCATTCTCTCTCTTCTTCAAGGGGTTGACCTTCCTATCTCCTTGGTGGAGATGATGTTCTCTCTCTTCTCACATCCTTTTTTGTTCTTGCCATGAGCGAGTAGTCTCATACACCAGAGTGCAAGGAGTAGCCTCGCTACCCATGTTTTCATTTCATGCAATGTAATTTGTGAATTTTCAATATAGATCTACTTTTTAGTTCAACATCAATCGTTTAATGAATGCTTATTGCATGATCACCAACTTGTGTTACCTTTTATCTATTAGTGCGAATTGTCTATGTTTGTTCTTTTAGATTTAATTACTGATTATATGTTGTTTCTTGATATATGTAGTCACCATATGTCTTTTTTGGTATCTAGAAGTGATTTTGTGGAGTGGAGTAAACTCACTCCCACTGTTGTACTTTCATACTATGAAATGGAATCAGTTGACGTATGAAAGTACAACTTTGGTAAAGTCGAGGAACACTCTTTAAGGAGGAGTAATTCAAAGTAAGTGACCATTCATTTGAGGATGGTTGGCATTGCAATACTCCACTCTTCTCGTAGTTGGTTATCCGAAAGGAAGCCAAATCTACAAGGATACTAAGTGATTAGACTTTTATTGCAGGTCATGTTATTATATTGCATGTTTTGATCCATGTGTAGTGGCGGTGAAAGTCGATCACATCCTGGTGGTCTTTAATCATTGTTTACAACCTTGACTTTACTTCTTGCCTTTACTTTACTTTCCTTTAGTTTAATCAAACCAAAATCAACTTTTGCTCTAAGCATCAACTTTTAAGAAAGTGATAGAACTAAAACGTTTTCCATCCTATTAAACGCTTAATAGGACCGTTGTCTTGAGGATCGACCCTCAACTGTACTATAATAAGGCTTCCAGTACCTTAGCGTATGTGGGTGGAGACTTATTATAACACACATAAGGATAAACCTAGAGACTTTTTACCTCTGGGATTTTTAGTGGTACATGCAATTCCACGCAAGTGGGATCTCCATCAGTGGTACTGACTTTCTATAGAATTTGACCTTGTAAGGAGTCAGTGGTACCTATGTTTCTCTACATGCAAACCAGATAAATGCATCAGGTACCTTTTTACATCAATTAAACATCTAATATGATAAACATAAAATTTAAAAAATGAAAAGTCCTAAAAAATGTATATGACATTAATAAAATAAAGTTGCCTCCCATAAGAACCCTTGTTCAATGTCCTAGGCCTCGCAAGAAGTTTTCTTTAGTCTAGGTTGTCACGGGATGGTTGTGAAGATTCACACGGTTGTCTAAACTACACTCTATCATTATCTATCTCCAGCGTCATATAGCCGCTTCCCATAATAATGATCACATTGCCTGTAGATTGGAATGGCATTCCTAACAAAATGTCAGATCCTTATATCTTGTAAATATCCATGACCACAAAATCAACTAGAGAGATCAATTTATGAACCTTAACTAACATATCCTCACATATCCCATACGACCTCACAATTCATCTATACTCCAGTTGAATTATCATGGACCACTTCATCAGTTTCATCAATCCCAACTTCTTGATCAGGTAGCAAGAGGCATGAGATTTATGATTGCACAAGAGTCACATTGTGCTTGTTGGAAATGTTGGTTTCCTATGGAACAAGTGATGTGGAAACATCGTGGTCTTTTTTCTTCATTGAAAATCTTCCTTGTATCATTGCACTAACCACTTGATCAACATGCAACACATCAATATCTTTTATGTGTCTTTTCCTTTTGATGATATCCTTCAAGAATCTTCTGCATGTAGGGATTTTCTCTATTAGCCCCATGAGTGGGAGGCTGATGTGAATCTTTCAAAAGATGTCTAAGAATTTCTCGAATTGATTTTCCTCCTTTTTTGACTTTAGACTATCTTAGAATGACACATGTGGCTTCTATGTACACTTGTGTAGAGGAATAAATGGCACATTATGGATCTTCTCCCCAAAACATGATTCAACACCACCATCTAGGACAAAATTTGGCATGTATTCTGTGTACGAGATGACTTGTAGATGCTCCTTCTGAATAGTGCATGCCTCCTTGCTGAATGTGATTAATTCACTATGGTGTGGAACCTTCACCAGTTCTTTTTGCAACATAAACTTTTCTAGAATTGGGCCCCATGTCATGGCCATGGTGGCACTTTGAAATTCCCTATCATCATCCAGTAAAACCATTTAAGATGGGGTATCCTTGTTTCTTGTCACTGACCCTATATCTACTGAGGTGCATGTGTGAGCATACCACACTGGTGTTCTACATCCCCCTGGTTTTCCATATAGGCTGTGGGGAAATGGAACTTTTAGCACATACACCCAATCTGGATCAAGACCATGTTGCTCTAGTAATTTCTTGGTCAGAAGTTATGGCTCCTTGACAATAGAGATGTGATAATGATGATGATGAGTTGTCTTTATATTCCATGGAAATCCCTATTGCATAGGCTTCTTTAAAGAGGACACCACTGTTGCCAACAGTGAAATTTGATTTTCAATACTTTGGATCTGAGCTCCTTGATTCTGTTGCTCCCGTTTGTTTTGTTCATGATATACGACATTATGATTCATGTCTTTCTCTAGAATACTTTCTTTAATGTCCATATTATTAGGACCACCATTATGCTGGTATTATTTTGGTGTTTCGTTGCTATTGTCTGGGATGATGTACCTCTTACCAGTCCTGCTGAAAACTATTTTCATCCTACCAAGAGAATTTGGAATCCTTCTTCCATGCATACTCATTGCTTACCCTATTCTGCTACTATTACTTGTACATGCACTCTTTTTGTATGTATGCCTAGAGAGCAAATCATATGATTATTGTAATGGCATAATATGTAAATGATTTGATTATTAATAAAAAGCAAGCTTCCAATTAATTCCATTTTATCCACTTATGAGGAGGCAACATATTAAATGTCTAGAGGATGATATTAGTCAATGATGTATGTCTTAAGTATGTTACTTGAAGAATGATATCATACGGATGTTAAGAGTGTACATTGTCACTATGTCCCTAGTTGAATGTTATTGTGGAAGGTTGATAGACAAAAAAAACACATAAGAATAGAGTAGGTGTTAGTTGATGACAAAATCTCATTATTCATGATATGGAATTATCAAACCAAGCATATAGATACATGTTAGAAAATAGTGTATCAGACAGACCCACCATGTGAGTAACACATGGAAACAATTGTTATTGTGGTCATAGCTAACTCTCATAGTGATAGTGGTGACTGTGATTCTTAATCCTAAAGTCACTACACTCATTACATGTCATTTTATATGCTTTGACATCATCAAACGTAATCATGAAAAGTTCTATCATAAAGGTGATGATAGGATGAATGTGATACATGGGGAATAAGTTTGAGTGATGTAGATGGGATTTTTCCCTCCTAGGGGAGTATGATATCCAAGGGCACTTGAGTTAGTGAGACTAAGAAATGCATGGCCATCTGCATGTGAATCAATATGTGATATTGAGCTTACACATATCTCATACATTTTGTTATAGCAAGAAACATAGATTTAGTGATCAATAGGATGATAGATCCATGCCTCGAGTCCACTCTAGATATCAGAGATAAAGGAATCATACACACATTGAAACACCAAGCACAGATTGTACGTTGAAGTTGTTCCCCAACTTTCCATTTACTTGTGTAGCAATGATGTGTGACTATGCATCGTTCTTTGCTTGTGATGTCATAATTGGTTATGGACATTCACTACCAACACAATATGAGACCCATAAGGTCACACACATAGGACATAACCTAGAAGAGGAGTTTGATCTTGAGTGATGATTGGATTAACTACTAAAGAGTTAAGATATTCAATTCAAGCAACAAATCAACTTAGTGGACTCCCAATCGATTGCCTCATGTGATGAAATGGTTGGTTGGAGTGTCAAGGTGATTGGATATTGTATTGGCTAAGTTATGCACAAAATGGGCGTCAACATACTGAATCACTGGGTGAGCTGATTGGCTTGTTGTTGTGAGATGACCATCTCGCTCTGTGAGACGATCAATTCGAGATGCAATTCAATTGGATAAAGGGTTAGTGTTGATGTCATGTCAGGCTTTAGTTGGAATATAATAGCCAAATACATATTCGATTGGGGAACATATGAAATGATTGGTCTGCTAAGCAAACTAACCGGCTTGAGTGTGAACTGACTGATTCAGTTACGAACCAACCAGTTTGATGCTTGGAGGTTATGAAGATTTAGATCTTCTAGTTCATTCCACTGATACATAGACTAGAAACCTGAACCAAACCCCTCATATAAATAGAGGGATACTGGAGGCCTGCCAAGACACACAATTGAGAATCAGTTGCTTTGACAATTGTCGTCCTCTCTATTTGTAGTAACCAAAAGAGCCCAAGGATGTCCTACGTGACTAGGGAGGGATAGCGAGGGAGAGAACAACTGATATTTATTATGGGAGAGAAGGTTGGTGACCAGTACACCAATGAGAGGGACAACTCCTTCCAGTCTGTTCTAGTATGATGACAAGAGTCTTAGTCAGTTCATGTGGACTTCTAGAGGTGAGGTGGCCTTTTCCTCTTGCTAAGGAGGATAGCATTAGTCATCAGTCTATGGCAAGAGGAACTATTATAGATGATGATATTCATGTTTTCTATCTATGAAGGAGCCACAGATGAGTCCCAATGCAACTAGAAGATAGTTCCACATCTACAATGATGAGGAGTATGTCGCTGGACTTGGTCTAAGACCAGGTGTATTCTCAAAACCATCCTTTCTATTATATATTTATTGACATGATCTGTTGGTTTGTGGGAAATATGGTAATAATTTTTTATTTCTACTACTTGTTCTATCTCCCTATTTACCTACAGTACTATTAGAGCCACATCAATATACTAAATGTTAGGATAATTGATGTGATTGGATTTTGGTTTTATCATTTGATTATTGCCTACAATGTGAATAACTAAAAATTCCACGACAAATCCCAAACTAATATATATATATATATATATATATATATATATATATATATATATATATATATATATATATATATATATATATATATATATATATATATATATATTTGACTATGGATGTTGGCATTTTGGCTGTGTGATTGTGGAATTATTTTGGATCTTGTCTCACTAGAAGATTGTATGTTGCAATCATCCAAATTGATATCTAAGGGTTATTAATTTGAATAAAATAGTGGAGAGATAATAATTAAATGCCTAATTAATATTGTCAATTTTATTAAAATCAAATCAAAAGGTTTTTTTGACATAATGCAAATTTTCTTTTGTAAAATAAGATGATGAACAAATCCATATTGTGATCAGTCCTTAGGAAGGACAAACTTGACAAGATCAATTTTCATGAATGGTTTTGGACATTGATAAGGGTTTGCAATGAAGAGTGAGAGCTCTATGTCCTTGACAAACCAATGCCAGAAATACCTACTCCTGATGCATCTAGGGTAAAGGTGGATGCTTACCAGAATAATGGCAATGATGCATTGGAGATAAAGTACCTTATCCTTAGTTGCATGAACTATGAGTTGCGTGATTAATGTGAGGACATAAGTATTCTTGAGATGGTAAAATGAAAGTGAGCCTAGGCCTTATAAAGCAAGAAAGGGCTGATATCATAAAGATGCTACATGAGTCTATGCTGACAGAGAGAACCTCAGTACAAGATTATGTGCTCAATATGATTGAACATGTATATCATCTTGAAGAACTGGGATTCACTCTTAGCCAAGAGTTGGCCACGAATATGATTCTAAAGACATTGGTAGGATCATATACCCACTTTATTATATGCAATCATGTGAATAATTTGGCCAAATTGTGTCAGATCTGCTTGGTATATTGATGCATGCCGAATCTAGAAGGAAGATGGATAAATCCATGATGTTGATCGACAGAGATGTGTCCAAGGATAAAAGTGAGGCTGACAAGAGTTTTGAGGCCTAGCCCAAATCTGTATCTTCAAGACTCAAAATAAGGAAAACAAAAAGTACAAGAGGAACTCATCCTTTGTACTTAAAGACATTCATGAAGAAGATGGGTGTGGTGACCTGTACTTCAGGTATAAAAGTTATTGAGATAAATCTATGTACTTCTTCATGATGGGTACTAGATACCAGTGAATATCTCACATGTGTTTGAATATGCAAGTTCTGAAAGGAAGTAGACCTTTGGGAAAAGGTGAGCTGGAATTGTTAGTTGCAAATAGCACAAGAGTTGTGGACAATGCAATTAGAAGCTATAGATTATCTCTGCTCACATGCCTTGTAATAGAGTTAATGACCTACTATTATGTACCTACTATAAATAGAAACATGATTTCTACATCTTGTATGGACAGGAATGCACTTGAATTCCATTTAAAAATGGTTGATGTTCTATTTCTAAACATGGGATCTTTTATGGCAGTGCCCCAATGTCTTATGGTCTTTATTTACTAGATCTAAAGATATATTCATGTAATATAAATACCAAAAGACTAAAACTCAATGACTCAAACAAAACATACATCTGGCATTGTCATCTAGGGCACATAAATGAGAATCACAAATCTAGACTCCATGAAGATGGGTATCTAGACTCTTTTGATTTTGAATCAATAGAGACATGTGAATCTTATTTATTAGGCAAGATGGAAAAGACCCCTTTCACTGGTAATGATGAGAGGGATAGTGATGTACTAGGATTGATACATTCTGTTTGTGTGGAGCTTTTAGAACAGCAACTAAAGGTGGGTATCAATACTTCATTACCTTCACTGATGACTTCAGTAGGTATGGCTATGTTTATTTGATGATACATAATTCATAAACTATTGACAGGTACAAGGAATTTATGAATTAAGTACAAACCAACTTGGTAAAAGTAATAAGAAACTTTGATCTGATTGAGGTGGAGAATATTTTAACAAAGAGTTTGAGGACATTCTTAAATCCCATGGGATTGTATCTCACTGGACTCCACCTGGAACACCTCAACATAATGGTGTATCAGAAAGATGGAATCACACATTAATGGATATGGTGTGATCAATGATGAGTTTAGCTGAGATTCCTACTACCTTCTGGGAGTATGCTCTAGAAACCTCCATGTTTATCCTAAATTGGGTACCATCTAAATTGGTTCATAAGACACCATATGAGATATGGTTTGGGAAGCGTCCCAATATGTCTTTTATGAGAATTTGGGGATGTGAAGATTACGTTAGAAAAATGATTTTTGAAATGCTTGGCCCTTAAGTCTAATAAATGTTACTTTGTTGGATATCCTAAGGAGACATGAGGATATTACTTTTATTCCCTATCTGACATCAAAGTGTTTGTTGCTAGGGATGTTGCATTCCTTGAAAAGGAATTTATTTCTAGAGGAATCAGTGGGGGGAAAGTGGAACTCAAAGAGGTTTGAGACCAACAAGAGAGCATATAATTGGTAGATGTATGTGAGGAACAAAGATAATCACAAAGTGTTCTAGAGACTAAAATTCCTCAAGTAACATAGGTACCTCATAGATCTAGTAGGACACACCTTGAACCTGAAAGATTTTTGCATATCTTGTGACTCAGGAAGGCAATGAATTAGTCATAGATTTTGATCCAATGACATATTTAGATGCTAATTAGGGAACATAGTCTAACAAATGGCTTGAGGCCATGAGACCTGAGATGGAATCCATGATTTCCAACAAGGTATGGACCTTGGTGGATCCACCTAAAGGGGTAAAACCTATTGGGTACAAATGGGTCTTCAAGAAGAAGACTGACATGGATGGAAAAGTTTAGACCTATAAGGGTATATTTTTTGCAAACGGTTTCGACCGAGTTCAAGGTGTTGACTATGACAAAACCTTTTCTCTAGTGGCCATTGTTAATTCCATCAATATCATTCTTATTATTGTAGCTTATCACAACTATCAGATTTGGCAGATGTATGTTGAAACCGCATTCCTTAATGGGAATATTCTTGAGGATGTGTATATGACACATCTGGAAGGTTTTGCAAGTCCAAAATATGCAAATAAAGTTTGTGAACTACAAAGGTTAATATATGGATTGAAGTAAGCATTTCAGAGATGGAATCCTCATTTTGATGAGACAGTCAAAGAGTTTGGCTATTTTTCAAAATGAAGATGAACCTTGTGTCTAAAAGAAGGTTAGTAGGAGCACTATGAAATTCCTCATATTGTATGTAGATGACATACTATTGATGGGGAATGACATCCCTACTTTGCAAAAGGTAAATAAATGGCTTGGAAATACATTTTCTATGAAAGACTTGGGGAAAGCATCATATATCTTAAATATTAAGATCTATAGAGATAGATCTAAAAGTCTTCTTGGACTAAGTCAAAGCACATACATTGGAAAAGTGTTGAAGCGGTTCAACATGGAGAACTCAAAAAGAGGAAAATTTCCCATGCTCCTTGGAGTTACCATTTACAAATCTCAAAGTCCCAATTGATGTGAAGAGAGGGAGTGTGTGAGTTTGATTCGATATGCCTCAACAATTGGATCAATCATGTATGCAGTGTTGTGTACCTGTCTCAATGTCTCGTGTGCCTTGAGCATGACAAGAAGAAATTAGTTAGATATAAGTAATCGTTAGTGGATAGATGTAAAGGGCATCCTCAAGTACTTGAGAAAGACTAAGGATCAGTTCTTGTTTATGGTGAACAGGAAGAGTTGGTGGTAAAGGGTTACACTGATGCAACCTTCCAGACTGCTAAAGATGATTACATATTACATTTAGGATTATGTCTAAACAATGGAGTTATAAATTTGAAGAGTTCCAAGAAAGGAACAGTTGCCGATTTTGCAACAGAGGTGAGTATATTGCTTTATTGAATGTAGCAAAGGATGTTGTATGGATCAAGAAGTTCATTTTTGAAGTTGCAGTCGTTCCAAGCATTAGTGAAGCAACTGAGCTATATTGTGACAACAATGAAACTATTACACATGCTAAGGAACTCAAATCACATCGATGCTTATAGCATATACAAAGGTAGTTCCATCTTATAAGAGAGATAATATAGTGATGAGAGTAATGATTTGCAAATTACCAACTAAGAACAATGTTGTTGATCCCCTGAGAAAGGCACATTCTAAGCAGAAGCATGATGGGCATGTTAGATCACTTGGAATGTGATTTCTAGGCTATTGGCTCTAAGTGCAAGTAGGAGTCTATTGGTATGTATGGCTAGAGAGCCAATCATATGATGGTTGTAGTGGTATAATATGCACATGATTTGATTATTAATAAAAGTTAAACTTCTAATTTATTCAGTTATGAGATAATGAAGTAACATAATAAATATTTGGAGGATGATATTACTCAATTATGTATGTCTTAAGTACATGACTTGAACAATGAGATCATACACATGTTAAGAGTATAAATTCTCATTATGTCCCTAGTTGAATGTTGTTGTGGAAGGTCGATAGACAACAATAACACATAAGACTAGAGTGTGTGTTGGTTGATGACTGAATCTCATTAGTCATGATATGGTGATATCAAACCAAGCACAGAGTTACATGATAGAGAATAGTGCAACAAATAGGCCCACCATGAGAGTAACACATGGAAACCAGTATTATGGTGGGCATAGTTAACTCGCATGGTGATGGTGGTGATTGTGATTCTTAGACTTGAAGTCACTACACTCATCACATGTTGTTTGATATGCTTTTACATCATCAAATGTAATCCTAAATAAGGGTTATCGCAAAGGTGATGATTCAGTGACTGTGACACATGGGGACTGAATGTGAGTGACGTAGATGGGATATATCCCTCCCATGGGAGTATGATATTCTAGGACACTTGAGTTAGTTAGACTGAGATATGCATGACCATGTATATTGAGTCAATATAAGATATTGAGATTACACATATCTCATATAGATTTCTATTGCAAGAAAAATAGATTGAGTGATGAATAGGATGATAAATTCATTCCTCGAGTTCAATCTATATATTAGAGTTCAAAGCAATTATACAAACATTACAACACCAAATACATATTGTAGGTTGAAATTGTTCCCCAACTTGCCATTTACTTGGGTAGCAATGATGTATGACTAGGCACCACTCTTTTCTCGTGATGTCATAATTGGTTACGGACATTCACTGCTAATGCAATATAGGATGAATAGGGTCACACACAAAGGAAATGCCCTAGAAGAGGAGTTTGATCTCAAATGATGATTGGATCGATTACTAAATAGTTTAGATATTCAATTCAAGAAACAAATCAACTGATTGGACTCCCAACTAATAGCCTAATGTTATGAAATGGTCAGTTGGAGTGTTAGGTTGATTGGATATTGTATTGGTTGAGTTATGCATGAACTGGGTGCTAAATGACCAATTCACTAGGTGAGCTGATCTAATGGAGGTCATGGGATGACTGTCTTGCTTCACGAGATGATCATTTGACATGTAATTCGATTACATCTATGATTATAATTGACATCGAGTCGAGCATTAATTGGAATAGAATTTACAAATACATATGTCATTGGGAGACATGCAAAACAACAGTTTCACTAAGCTAACTGACTAACTTGCATGTGAACCGACTGGTTCGGTTTCCAATCGACTGATTTAGCACTCACATGTAGTGAAAATTGAGATCTTCTAACCCTTCACTCCCACATAGACTAGGAACCATGACCCAAGCCCCTCCTATATATAGAGGAGTATTGGGGCTTCCAAAGACATACAATTGAGAACCAGTTTCTTTCGAAATTTTTATTCTCTCTGGTTGTGGTAACCAAGAGATCTCACACAGATCCTATACAACTTGAGAGGGATAGTGAGGGAGAGAACAACTGAGAATAATTGTGGGAGAGAAAGTTGGTGACTAGTACACCAATGGGAGGGATAACTCCTTCTTGACCATTCTAGTAAGTGTACAAGAGTTCTAGGCATTCCTTGTGGACTTCTCTAGAATTGAGGTGGACTTCTCTAGAATTGAGGTGGCCTTTTCCAGCCTCTAAGTAGGAAAAAGGCAGTCATCAGTTCATGGCGAGAGGAGATATTGTAGATGATGAAGTTCGAGTTTATTGTCTGTGGAGGAGCCACAAATGAGTCCCAGAGAAACTAGAAGATAGTTGCACATTTACAACAATAAGGAATATGTCATTGGACTTGCTCTAGGACCAGGTATATCCTCAAGATCATCCTTTCCATTATATAGCTTGAGCCTTCAGACGATTCTTGAATAAGCAGCTTGCCAAATAAGGAGTGGCATTATAATATGGCCAGTCCTTCTCTATAGGCATGACATCCTCTAGGATAGTTGATCTGAGGGTGGTGAACATTATTTTTGTAATCTTGGCAGGATTAAGGAAAAGATTCCAGAAATCATCTTGGGAGAGGGTGATGGAACCATTTTTTTAGATAATGTGGCTTCCATCACGTAGATCATCTAGGAGGTCTTGTAAGGTGAAGATATCACGAGCTTGCATTCACTTCAAGCAATCTGAATCAAATCCACTCATTTTTAGAGGCAGATGACGAGGTAGTGGCAATAGAGGTTTTGGACAGAAAGGTTTCGAAAGACGTGGAGCTGCGACTGACAAAACAATGGAGAGATCACTATTATTGTCATCAGAAGAAACTTCTTCATTGTCAGAATGACTTATAGAATCATCTTCGTCATCCATGTGTGTCGTATAGACCCTAATAGATATGTCCTCCTTCGTATGTAGACTAAGTAGAGAGCATGTTGGCCTTATATTGAGCAACTTTATCAAGTCTCCGTTTCATCTCTGTTTCAAATATATCTTGGGATGATGGTGGAGATGGAGGAGGAATATTTTCAGATGGTCTATCCTCTGAAGGGATGATAATAGGTGTTGTCTCAAACTAAGGTAGGCCATCTGCTAAAGACCATGAAAGATGAGGTATATGAAGGCCATTCTTTTATGAAGGTTTAGTAGAGCCGAGTAACTGATTTAGAATTGTGGGAGATGGATTCTCATAATGAACCAATGGCCAGATCAAGAGAGTGACAATGAGCGTCTTTACTAATAGTATCGATGACATAAGAATTACCCTCACTGGACTGAGAAAATGGTAAATATGATCCTTCAACAAATCTATGTTGACGTACTCATCTTTGTTCTCATCGTTTGGCATGTTGTTCTTCTTAGTGCTACCTAGCTTTTTCTTGATAAGTCATGTTGAGAAGGTGGTGGTTTTGGACCTTTCATATTTCATCTAGATGGAGGTGGAGGGTCACCATTTATACATGAATGGTGTTGAGCTCGTTGACCCGCTTGTCCATTGCTAGCACTCGTTGTTCAATGTTGGTTGTGGCCTGTCGAAGTTTAGGGAAGGCAATCATGATTGCACAAGTGACTCTATGTATAGTGTCAAATTCACGACCAAAGGCACCGCCCAAAGTATATAGTTATAAAGAAAAGGAAGAATGATTATCAGACCTAGGATCCTGATAAGAAGAAAAGGACTGAAAGGAATGTGGTTGACGTCATGGTGGGCTTTCATGAACATAATGCACCTACTGTTTGGGAAAAGAGACATCTTGCTAGCAGCAACTGTAACTAGGATGAAGGTGGGGTGGATTGTGGTTGATACATGTGGTTTGCTTGTAGTAGTAGATGGAGTAACTGACAGGCGATATTCGTTGGAGATTGGGAGGATGTCGGTCCATGCTAATATATATATATACATATACATATACATACATATATATATATGTGTGTGTGTATATATATATGTATATTTATATATAAAGGTGATACTTTTAGTTCATTGATGTCATACATGTTGACCCTTCTTTCATCACTTTTTGTAAGGGCATCGAAAGTTGATCACTCTTTTCTGGCATCTTAGGCAACAACCACTTAGATTGTTTTGTAATGATAGGCTTTGGCTGTACTTGACCATGTGATGTGATTGGTTGTTCTTGGTTTGTCTGTCGAAACTTCTAAACAAGTCCATCAATTTCCTCCTTAGAAAAAAAGCAATTGGTCTTTGTCATAATTTGCAAGACCAGGTAAAAAATAGAAAGCTTGGTTTGCGTGAACCCATAGCTAGTAGAATTATGGCATCATACCAAAATACCCACAGACATTATGTACTTTATGGTGATAAAGTTGTCACACATTATTTCCTGAAAAGCAACACATGGGGGTGTTTGTGTGCCTGAAATATAAGTCTAACGATACCACCCATATAATTTTCTCTTTGAGGAGCAGAGTAGATTAGTAGCCATTTATCAATCAGGAGACAAAAAATATCAAATGGGCGTTCGTCCATTATCAATGATAGCACACATAATTCCTCAAGGTAGATGCTTCGAGTATCTGCTTTTGTGAAGGGAATGTTGGGTACTATTTTGTGCATAATTCTATAGAAAACAAAATTCATCGCAAATGCTTTAAAGTGCCCAAATTGATACTTATTTTGACCAGTCAATCTCTCCTAATATTTAGAAGCATTAAAACTGGAGTCTCCTTTCTCTAAGATTCTAGTAGAGGCTCTAGTAGCTTCCTCCTCTGAACCACAAAAAAAATTTGTTCAGACTTTGGTCAGTGAGAACGTAGTCAATGTTGTTGATTTTGACTTATATCTATTTAGAGTTCCCTTCCTTAGTATATGTGACCTCTTTGGTAGATGACATGTCTTATGTAGTTTCCTCTACATATGCTCATGGAGTGGAGAAAAAGAGGTGGGCTAAATTGGATTTCTCCAATATATCCTAGACTCTTTCCCAAATAGCAATTTCATCAAGGGGAAATGAAGTGTGTGGGTTAGAAAACCTCTCTTTTCATTTTCTTGAATGCCTCTAAATGATCTTTATTCTAAGGCCTAAAGGTTCCTTGGTAAGGGAGCTCAAACTGTGAACCATGTGGAAGCAGTCGTGCCAGTGCAGTAGTCCTAACCCTTTTGTCTACTTTAGTTTTGGGTTATAAAGTCCCATTTTGTGATGTTATCTTACTAGTTTTTCTTAGTTTTCCATACTCTTTCTTAGATAAATTAGATAGAATACTTAACTTTCCACTTTATTGTGAATATACCAATAAAGTGATATTTCTCCTTTTCTTTTGATAGAAAAAACCCAAAAAAAAAACAAAAGTCCCAACCAAAATGGTCCCAAGACCATAGAGGTCCAACCAGTCCCAAGACTGAAAGGACACAAATGATCCCAAGACCGTAAAGGTCCAAACAGTCCCAAGACCAAGTGAAGACCCATCGGTCCCAAGATCGAGTGAAGGCAAAATGGTCCCAAGACCAAGTGAAGGACAAATGGTCCCAAGATCGAGCAAAGTCCTAGCGGTCCCAAGACCGAGTGAAGGCCAAACGGTCCGAGCAAAGTCCCAGTGGTCCCAAGACCGAGCAAAGTCCCAACGGTCCCAAGACCGAGCAAAATCCCTTTGATCCCAAGAACGTATGAAAGCTACCGGTCCTAAGACTGTGAGGATCCAAACGATCTCAAGACCGTGAGGATCCAAATGGTCTCCAGACTGTGAGGATCCAAATGATCTTAAGATTGTGAGGACCCAAACGGTCTCGAGACCATGAAGATCCAAATGGTTTTGAGACCATTTAAGACCCCCTTGGACCCTATAAATAGGAACCAAAGGATCCTCATATAGAATCGAATTTTAAATGCCCAAAGGCTGGCTCATTTGTTCCAGAGTTGTTTCATATTTCATCCTTCACCACAAAGCTGCCAGTCTAAGATCCACACTCCATCTACAAGCTTACTTTCTCTCTCATCGACATAGAAGGAGGGAACTTAAGGATTCATCACCAAGGCAACCACACAGTGTGAAGATAGTTGTTCTCTACTCCAAGGGGTCAACCTTCCTCCATCCTATGTGGAGATGATGTTGTCCTTCTCTTCTCCTATCTTCTTCTTTGTTCTTTCTATGAGCAAGTAGTTCTATACACTAGGGTTCTAGGAGTAGTCCCGCTACCCATGTTTTCATTACATGCATTGTAATTCATCAGTTTGCAATAGAGAAATACTTTCTTTTTAGTTCAACATTAATCGTTTAGTGAATGCTAGTTGCTTGATCACCAACTTGTGTTACCTATTATCTACTAGTATGAATTATCTATGTTTGTGCTTTTAGATTCGATTATCAATTGTCTGTTGGTTCTGGATGTGTGTAATCAACATATATCTATTTCGGTATCTAGGAGTATTTTTCAAGGAGTGGAGTAAACTCACCTCCATTGTTGTACTTTCATACTATGAAATGTAATCAGTTGACATATGAAAGTACAACTTTGATAGGTCAAGGAACACACGTCGTGAAGGGAGTAATGCAAAGCAAGTGATCATTCGTTCAGGGATGACTGGAATTGCAATACTCCCACATTTCTCAGAGTTAGCTATCCAAAAGGAAGCTAAATCTATAAAGATACTAACTGTTTAGACTTTCTCTACAAGCCATGTTATTATGATGTATGTTGTGATCCATGCATAGTGGTGGTGAAACTCGATCACATCCTAGTGGTTCCCAAATATTGTTTATAATCCTAAGTTTACTTTCCTACCATTTAATTCACCATTGCATATTAGTTTAATCATCAAATCAACTCTTCAATCTAAATATCAACTCTTGAGTAGATAAGTAGAAATATAACATTTTCCATCATGTTTATCCTTAACAAGACCGTTGTCTCGTGGATTTGACTCTCAACTATACTATGATAAGACTTCCATGTACCTAGCGTACGTGGGTGGGGATCTTATTATAGCACACTCAAGGAAAAACTTGGAGACTTACTATCTCTAGGATTTTTAATGGTGCACGCAACTTCACATGAGTGGAGGCTCCATCAAAAAATTAGTGTCTTTGTCGGGGACAATGGAATGTTTTAATTTCATTTATCAACTTGTTAGTTGAATAGGATTTTACATTTTACCTTGATATTAGTTCATATCTTTTTTATTAAATCATTTCTCCACATCATATAAAGTGTGATTTTTCTTGTACTTAGGTTGAAAATGTGTATGCAACCTTCGCATAACCTTAGATTCTCCCCTGAACTAGAGTACCACTTTGAGGTAGAATGAAGCTTCCACCGACGCATCAGACTCAACTTCCAACGAGCCTGACAGATGGCTGACGAACAACGCCAAGCCTCCTTGGTAATGGAAAGAGTCAACGCAGCTATAGCAGCTTAGAGAGCACAACTTATCGCTGATACAGGTGCTCAAGTCCAAATTGAAGTTTGAGATGAAGAGCAAGCTCGTATCCAAGCTAAAAATGAGGCAGCTACAGCAGATGCTCCATTATTGATAAGGAACAAGGAACTTTGAGACTACATTATTCCTAAGAATTTTGAGGATAATCGCCCAGCTCAACCACCGCTCGTTAACATTACTAACTTCAAGATTCGAATACAATGGATCAAAATCATGCAAGGCATCTCGTTCTCTGGAAGCAATGGAGATGACTGCATGGACCATCTGAAACGATTCAAGGCACTTTGTTGATTAGTACCACAAGTCGGAGCTACATTCGATGCAATCATGCTCTTACTTTTCAACTTCACTATGTCTGGAAAGGCACTAAGCTGGTATAACTCATTAGATGGCGAGCCAATCACCACCTGGGCCCCCTTGGAAGAACAATTTCTAGAGAAGTCCTTTCCTCTCTCATTGACTTACCAGATTAGGGACAGATTTACCAGTTTCTCCAACTTCCTAAAGAATCACTAGCCAAATCATGAAAAACATTTAAGGAACTTCTGAGAAAATGCCTATATCATGGAATCTCACAAAACTAGCTCATAGAAACATTCTATAGAGGAGTAAATAATGAAATAAAGACATTTTTAGATTTCTAATCTAGAGGAAATTTCATGAGACAGAATTATGAGGACACCTGGAAGATTGTTACACTAGGAGCTGAGAACCAATCTAAATGGGGAAGGCCATCTTTAGGAGGAGTCCTAAAAGTCTGCAAAGTTGAAGAATATGTAAATGATGAAGCTCTGAAAACCATAGTTCATAAGCAGCAAGCCCTTGAAACATCATTTGGAGAATATGATAGGATGAAGAACTCCCAAGTTCAACAAGTCAAAGTAGCTATTGAAACTTGTAAAACTTGTCATGCATCTGATCACCCCACATTATCATGTGGTATCTTATAGGATGCGATGATGAGTCTGTAGATACCTCAACCATAATATGAAATAATCATTGAACAACCTGGGAATCAACCGCTAGAGCAAGTTAATTCTATTCACACCATATCGGGTCAAGCATACTATAATCCACATCAATTGAGAAACCACCCTAGGTTTCAATATGGGAATCTCGTGGGAACTGCCAAACCACAGCACCAAACACAAGGTGGGTCTTCTAATAGACCACCACCAAGATTCTAGAGAAATTTTAACCAAAACAAAGGAAACTATAGAGGTGGGTATCAAAGATTTGTCTACCCAAGAAATTCTTATGCATACTATCACTACACTCACCCTCTGTTGCACCCACAATTGCAACAACCTCAGTAACCTCAAGGACATCAGCTAACTACACAGTATCAACAAAAGAATGCTATGCCTCTACCAACATATGAGATATACCTAATAAGTAGCAAATGTTGCAATCTCAACAAACCATGCTTGCCAACCAACAAGCTCAACAGAAAGTTGTAGAGAACCAATTGGCACAAATTGCAACTCAGTTGAAACCTCCAGTGGGTACTTTCACTGGTCAGCCGAAAACAAATCTGAGACATATCAACACAGACCAGAACAACTAAATGCAGTTACCACAAGGTCTTCCTGTGTCCTTATTGAAGCTACCAAAGTCATTTAGGAAGATGAAGATGTCGTCGAAATCATCCCAACTATAAGCATAAATCAAGAAACTAAAAAAATTGTAGAGGTTGAGAAGGAGAAGAAAAAAGAACTAGTTTCCAAAGAACCAGAAGTCCCACCATACAAGCCTAGGATACCCTATTCGGGAAGATTGAGGGAGACTAAACTAGATACTAGATTCCTAAAGTTCAAGGAAGTAATGAAGAAGCTATATGTTGATATCCCGTACCTTGACTCTCTCCTTGAAATCCCATCTTGGTCCAAATATCTAAAGACTTCACTATCAAAGAAATACATGATCGAAGGACACACGACCGTCAAATTAGCTCAGACTACTTTTGATATCATTCTCAACAAAATGTCATAAAAACCAAAGGACCTTGGCTCCTTTGGTATCCAATGTTCTATCAGAAATACCTCTTGCAAAAGATTGATCTTTACTGATTTACTACCAACGACAATGACAATCCAATTGGTTGATTCTACCATTACTGCACCTTTACGAATTATTGAAGATATCCCAGGAAGAGTAGGAAGAGACTCTTATGTCCCTTGTGATTTTGTACTTGCATAAACTACCTATGGTGGAAGCATTTAAACCATCATGGGAGGTCACAACCGTGCAACACTATTTGAAGATATGATGGTCCTAATTGATCTTTCTTTCTTCCATGCTTTGATGTTGAGCTGCACCTCATTATTTATGTGTTGAATAATGATGTGCTTTGGGGTGGTATTCTTCTCAAGCACATGTTCATTTTGCGCCTGCCATAATAGTCAACGGGTCATTTTGCAATTTATTTCTAATTAATATCATATATTAATCATTGTACCAATCTCATTGAACAATGTAAAACGATCCTCTTTTCTCATGATTATGGAAAACACCAAAACTTTGGTTGGCTGTCCAAGTCGATCGGTTCACTAAGAGAAGTGTTCGTATCAATGGCCTAAGCCGATAATTTTACTAACTAAAACAATTGTCTCACTAGCTTGAGATGATCAGGTAACCCAGTGAGCCAATCAATTGGTGTCACGAGTCATGCAGAATCAACAAATTCAATTTTCAATCAACCAGACACTCCAATTAGTCAGCCCAACACTTGAACTTAATGATTCTGAGTCCAGTAAGTTGATCTATTATTTGATTGAATACATAAATAATTTTAGCATTCAATATAAACATCATTCATGAATATACTCCTGTAATCCTAGTGTATCCTATGTGTCTATCACTATAGGTCTAAAATTATGTTGGTAGTGAACGTTCATAACTAACTTATGATATCACAAGCAAAGAGCGGTGTCTATTCACACATCATTTCTACCCAAGTAATTCTAAAAGTTTGAGAACAACTTCAACTTATAATACATAATTAGTTTTACAGTGATCATATAGTAACTTTGTTTCTAATATCTAGATTGAATTCGACGCATGGAATCATCATCCTTACAATGTTCAATCCATGTTCCTCGAACTAGAGCAGAGTGTCAGATATACATATTAGTTCATATATCACATATTGAATCACATGAGTACAGTTGTACATATCTTAGTCTTGCTTGTCGAGAGGTCTTGGATATCAAACTCCTTTAGGAGGGATAAATCCCAACCACCTCACTCACACGACTTGTTACGACCCCACCTCCCGATAACCCCCAATTAAGGGAGACCGAGAGATTGAAGACGCACCCATAACTTCCAGATCAAAGGTTCAGAACTTAACCAAGAACAATTATTACATTTCAACAATCTATACTGAAAAGATGTAATAAATAAAATTTTGCATACCTTTTGAAAATTTTGGATTTCTAATCTTCTATCCATGTATGTATTCTACTCTAACTAATACTCCTTATATTTTACTTCATGTCATTCACAATATGACGATTTACTGTTTGTCCTTTTAGCTTGTACCTAAAATGCTGATAAACAAAATGTCGGTCAGCCAAAGCTGGTATGTGGGGGAAACAATAATCATGCAATTATTTGTAATAATGTATTGTAGTCAATTATCATTTAACAAACAATTTCATGTTTTAAATATAACTACGTGATCCATGTATACCCTATCCCCCACGCTGTCCCTAAAGTGAACTTAGATACTACCTTCCTTATGGTAGATCCCCATTACACCCCTCATGATTTCACCTAACAGGTGAATCAATTTCTAGGGCTGAGTCACATGGCACTACCCGTAGGTAGCCCACTCCTTAACTCATGGTCTGCTAAGAATCTCATGGCACTACAGATGTGTAGCCCAGTTTCTAACTCATGATAGCCTAGACCTTGCTCTAGGTTATCCTTTTTAGCCTTTGCATAGCCACAGGGGTGGATCCGGATCTAGCCAGTTATACATGTATATTCATAGTGATAGTCATAGTCACTCTATAGTTGTATGAAATAAAAGCATTCAGTAGTTATTTCAAGCCATGAGGGAAACATCGATAAAATCCTCGAAAAACTAGTCGAGATAATCATAAGTGTAAACACATACCTGATTTGATGATTTCACAAGCATTAAGCAATTCCAACCAAGAAAGCAATCCAAGCAAGCAATTCAACAATCAAATAATTCCTGAAAAGAATATGTACTCTATTTATTACACACTTTATCAAGAATTTACCTTATTGACTTGGATTCACGTTCTAGGGTTTCTAATCTGAATTCAGGTTTCATTAATATTCATTAGGGTTTCTTAGATCAATTCCTCAAACTTTATCCCTTTTAGGTCAACAAACCCTAAAATACTCTTTTCTACTTAAATAAACCTTAACTGCTCAACTATCCATTTTAATCCATGACAAGATCATTATGGTCATTCATCATAAATTCAAAGTTCATTATGGTCTAATTAACATATGTACATGATTTGCCATTAATTCTACCCTTTATTCATGAGAAAACCCTAATTACAACATTTAGGGTTTTATCCATTATTTGGAACTCTGATGCTCGAAATAGATTAAAACCATCATATGATAACATATTTTCACATTTTTGAGTTAAATATGATCATCTCTTCTTTTTCCCTAAATTAGACAACTTTTCATGTGAAAAAGATTGAAACTCAACTTTAATTTTTAACAAGTTAATACTTCTCAAACTAACCTATTAAACCACAAAGTTCATACTTTATACCCAATTAGGGTTTCTTAGGTTTCTTGTTCACAAAACCCTAATCATATCAATTATCTTCATTGAGGGTCATTATATTATAGTTGTATACTTGTAATTTCTAATATGACCACTAGAACTCATATTTACTCAAAATAGGGTTTTTGGTCCATTAAACCATGTTCGTGATCATAAAACCCTAAAATCATCATATGAATTATCCTTATATGATCTTACCACTCATAACAGGTTAAGATCTTTCAAAAATAGATAAAAGATTCATTATGATTGATTTTATATCGTTCTAGGGTTTTTTTGTCAATTAATGCATTAAAATATGTAAAACCCTATACTTTTTTTATTCTAAGCATATATTAGCTTAAAAAATAATTTCTTTGCATTCCTCTCGTTCTGAGGATAAATTTTCATATAAGACTTGTTTTAATCTGAGTTACGAATAATTATGTACGGTTTTTGTAAGAAATCACTTACCACAGCCAATCAGAAGGTGCCACGCAGCCTTGTTCCCATGCAACCTTGGCTTGTTTAAAAACATAACTAAATTACTCCTTTACCCTCGCGTAAGCTGTTGGCTTTTTAATACCCAGAGGGGTATTTTCATCCAACAGATTCGTCAACCTCTACCTTGTGTGCCCTAGCGCTTCTGCCGGCTGCGGCTACTTCGTGGAGCTGCTCCCTCCATCCCTAGGCTTGAGGGGGGCTGGCGACTACTGCCCTACGTCTACAGCCCTCCGACGCATCAAGGGGGCTCCCATAAAGTGGCCAAGGTGGCCAGTGCGAGCTTGTCCGACTGGCAGTGTTCAGCTGATGGTGTAGACCTACTGCGGCGGCTGCACGAAGTCGAGCACTTGGGGAGGGAGCCGATCATCATTAGGTTGTTAGGAAACACCAGGCCTCCATTTTGGAGAAGTCGCAGCTCCTCACGCTCCAAGGTTTAGAACTACTCCTTAGACTAGGGTTTGTACAAAGGAAGTAGGAGAAGAGAAAAGGATTCTTGGGATTCTCTCTCTCTCTCTCTCTCTCTCTTGAACTCAAACCAGTGATCTACCCTATATATATGGGAGGGTATTCGCACCCCAAGATTGCATTCATAAGTACCCAAGTCCACTTCCCAAAAGGAAACATATTTTCCTTAGTTAAGAAGCAACTTCTCTCTCTTCCATATCTTTTGATATTATTTATTATTTAGGTATTTAGGAATTCAAAAAATATCTCCCTTTTGCTCATTATACTTTCCTTTTAATCATTGGCCACGAAAAAAGTATGTTTTCCTTAAGTAGTAAATACCACCTTTTTAATAATACCAAGTATCACATTATCCTCTTATTTTGTAATTTTAGTATTTTCTCTTTCCTCTTTCTACATTGGGACTCCTTGAATCCTAAAACCTCAAATAATTCGAAATTCCTTTTCAAAGAATACTCAGTATCCTTCTAAATGCATCAAAATGCATTATTCTTTATTATTTTCCATTATCTTGTTTATTTCTTATTAAAGTAGATCTTTTGAGGATTTCTCTTTATTTCTCTTTTATTTTCCTCATTGGTATTCATTTTATCATTAGGAATCCTTGGGATACAAAAATCGACTGAGGATAATTGTACCTCTTTTTACTTATTTTCCACATTTTACCATTGTTTTCAATTTCTTTCTTAATAAAGAAATATTTAATTGATCTTTTCTTTTCTTATTGCACTCTTTATATAACTTTGTACTCCTTGGAACACAAGGAACCCAAGAGGTACGAAATCCCTCTTTGTATTTTCCTTCTAGATGTTTCCACATTTTTCTTTTACTAAAAATTCAATTATTCATTCACTAATTGAATTTTCTTGTTATTTTGGTCCAATAGCCAATAAAGCCCACAATAAAAACATCAAGGCTATTGTAAACACAATCCATGTATTCAAAATAAATTATATCACTATTTGTTCAAATATCTTTAATATGAGAAATTACGTTTCTCACCAAATGAACCCAAAATCAGGGTTGTAACATCCTTCCCTTCTTATAGGAATTTTACCCTCAAAATTCTATCAAGCAAACAAACAATTCAGGATAAGACTTTTCCATGTCCATCATTGGCCCCTATGTGGATTTACCTTACTCATGGCACTCCCAAAGAACCTTTATCATTGCATATTCTTTTTTCTGAGTTCTTTCATCTAGGCGTCTACAAACTGCACAGGTGACTCAGGCCATTTCAGCCTCCCTTGGGCCTCACTAGGTAAATTAAGCTCAGCACATGGTCGGGTACCTCACATAATACTCTAAATTGGACACATGGAACTCATCACACATTACCTTATCCTGAAGGGTAAGGTCAAACTTAACCTTCTCCACCAAACCATGTCAAAAGAACCCATGCATCGGGGACTCAGCTCTCTTAGCTATAACTTAGAGGGGTCGGATTTTCATGTCACATATTTCCCACAGCGAACTGCATGTCAGTGTACTTTGCATCCACCTATGACTCTCATTGTCTCTTGGCTCCTTTCAGCTATTGCACGATCAAAGCGACTTCATCTACACACATTGTGGTCCTTTCACCAACATCACCTTACTGAAGTGGTGACCGACACACCCTCTCTTACAGAGCTTCTTTACATCGAGATACTGGCTATGGTGGTCATCATCACATCTTTCATATGACAAGAACTATCTCTAGATATCACCCTAAATGAGCACACATGCTCTCATTAGACCCTTTAATCTGGATTATATTAACCATTAGTTAAGGGTGGTAAACTGTACTATCATCGAGTTCTTCATGTGCCTACTTCCACCTTTTGGAAGGAAACCTTTAGGTCAACTCAAGAACCTTTGAACTCGCTTCATGGTGTAGTTGAACCATCTCTCTCATGGGTAGTTCAACTAGATATGTTCCTTGATAGAGCTCTTTCTTTCTCATGTCATCTAGGTAAGGCGATCTACCATAACCCATATTGCATCTCGACCATCCTTGGTTCAGGGGAGACTTACAACAACCATAGTGATGAACTCCCTTTCTCTTTTGGGAACTCTTTATCCTTTATATCAATGCATTGCGTTACTGGTGTCCGTCCTTCTCCCTCGACTTACATGAACAATACCACATGCGACTTTGTCTTAGGCATCTAAAGTACTATTGTCACTTATTATCTTCTTAGTACGGTGTGTGGTGATCTTAAAATCATAATCTCCTGTATGTCATTATTCTTCAAGATCAATACCTCAAAAACCCTGAACTATTCTATCGGGGTTTCATCGCCTTCTTTTCCCAAAAAAAGTGTATCTGAGGTTCTACAACCATCCTTTCATCACATCAAGGCCTAGGCTAGCTAACCAAAGAACCACTCGCTTGAAGCAAAAGATTTTTTTATATCTGAGTGGAACTTTCCAAACTTAGGATTAGCCTACCAACCTCTTCTAACCTCTAGCCAAACTAGGTAGATATATCTCAACCAGAGCATCGATTACCACTTCACATCCCTATGTATTAGGTAATGTTGATGACATACACTTTCATGTAATCCACTTATTATCTCATCTCAACTCTACGTCTTATCTTCATTAAGAACACTCTCTGATTTCATCATCATGGTAATCAAACTCAACCTGGTATAACTTGTAAGTTTTGCATAGCTCATGATAAAACATTCTCAAAAGATGACTACCACATTTCTCTTAGTGGTTGCAAACCATCCATGTATCATTCACTTTACCAGGGTATGTTATCCACTATGTCCCCATATCTCGTGGCAACGTTCCAACTCGCATCATCTTTTATCATTGGTGTATGGCATGCGTACTGTCCTATCTCTCACTCCCATAATAAGAAGAAATAAGCATTTGGAGGTTGTCCAAATACAGATTTCTTCCTATTCCAAGAGTAGAGATGGTACATCCCGTCTTGACAGTACACCTTTAAATCTAAGTTGAAACGTGTCGTTTATGCCTCTATATTATGATCATCTTGATATCAAAGTTACCTCCATGAAAAACTGATTTTGAACCTACTTGGGTCACCTCACAATCCTTGGTAATCTCCTCTAGGTCTATAGGGTGCCGACACTTTTGGGGGTCATCCCTCTTCCCTTATGCATCCATAGAGTGCCCTACTCATCTGCCCTTTGGGTCCCATGAGTTCATGAAGGTGATCAATCTCCTAACCCATGGCCCTCAGACAATGATATATGTTACCTCCCAACCCTATGGTCATGTGCAACTAGGAAATTAGGCAACTCCTACTTTCATTGGTCGTATCCCTACCTGACCCTAGGATAGACTTAGAATTCTCTTATAGTACATATTCAACTTATAACCTTACCCAAGCCTTCATTATCTCTCTTTCTGCATTCATGGGCTGACTTTCATCCTTTCATAGGGTCATAGTGACCTGCCTACCTTGGTCAGGCCCCATACCGGTCACCTACATGGTAACATACCCATATGCACTTAGAGATGGTTATCTATGGGTCCACAGGTTCATCCTCATACCATGTAATTTTCACTTAGCTTCTCAAGATCCTATGAGACCTCTTTAGGTTAACTTAAACCAACAAAACTACTATACGCCCTACCAAAAAGGGTCCCTCTCTTAGGATGGGAGGAAACTATCTCTTGACAACAAGGTCACAAACGCCCTTAGGTCAAGGTTTTACATCCATATGCTTAACCCTAGTAAGCTATTAAGGTACAAGCAGACAACCTACTAAACCAGGACAGGTCATACTGATTCTCATCCTCAACATTGGGTCAAGATTATACCTTCCCATGTCATCAGCATAATTGTAAGGGTTTCATCAAACATACCTTAAAATTAAGGGGTTTTCCTTTCCTCTTAACATATGAAGTACCATGCTCGCATCTATAGAAACTCTACTCTCGCCAGGAGCATTAGGTACACCACTTTCCCTCTTAGGCCTAGGAACCCTAGGTTCACTTTTGGGTATCCAACTGTATGCTCAACCTCTTAACCACAAACCAAACATGTATAAGGTATGACACACACTTCTTGTCATCCATCTAATCAAGCAACACTTTAGAGTCGAGTCTTCCTTAAGGACAACCAACAAGGTACAAGGCCTCACAACATGTTACTAAACCTCTCCAGGTCTAAGGAACTCTTCTCCCTATCTCAGGAGGGTAACACCTATACCAAAGGCATAGAGGTATCAGCAGATTGATCCTCTCTCTAGGGTTTCATTCTTCTCATGGCAACCAAGACATCATCAACTTCTATGGATAGATCATCTAGTGAACACTATCATCCACTTAGGTTGCATCATCCTCAACTCCCTACTTTTCCTCATATCCCAGAGTCTAGGATTCCAACATTCTTGCTTGGGGTCCTTCCCTCTCTCTAGAGCTAATCCTATAACCAACCTCTCTATAAGAGGTCCTTTCTTCATGAAGGATCAAGCTCTTAAGCATGCCCCTACCTGAGTGAAGCCTAAGTTCAACTTATATTCACTCAAGGTTATCCATAGTTCTTTATGCTTATTTCATAATCCATCCTTCATACTCTCCTGGTCAGGGTTTCAACCTATTGGCCACACTACTAACGTACCATGGTTGCATGCTATGCCCTATTCGCATAAGCCCATAGGGTTTCTACAGGTCCTTCACTAACATCATTATCAAAGGAGCTATTCTTTACTCTAACATGCCTGACCCTTCCCAGGGTTGGGTTGCCAAAGGTGCTAGGTTACCCATGGATCATATGGCATCCCAAAGGCATGTCTTTTTAAACACCCAGTCTATTGTGATATCTATTCACCACTTCATATCTCTCTAACCAACACCTAGGGTTAGGGTTATCATCATCCTCAGAGGATGTACCATGTCTCTACTTGCAATGGAGATCTCTATCTCCTAGACTAACTTTATTTACTTATCCTCTTGACAAGAAGGTCTATCCTCAGATCTCTCCTGAGGGCATGACAACTTATGCCATACGACCTAAGCATGTATCTATTCCTTTACTCTTAATCTACTAAGCTTATTTCCATGACATCTTATTTACATGTTTTTTATTAATTTGGTGGAGGACTCCTTAAACCTTATTAACCTTACCCATACCCCAAGAAGGTGAGGAGGAGAGGGAAAACCCTAATCCTTATGGTCCTTAACAGAATTTGTGATGAGAAGGGATGAATAAGATGAGAAAGTCCTAAAGGTATCTTATTTCGATTCATACACTAAGACTTCGTCCAGGCAGTCACACGGATTTGGGAGTCATCGTATTCTGACAAGCGGTGCAGAGGAAAATATTGCCAGCCCCCAATTGTGACCCTTTTCAAGACACCTCCATCTTTCGGTAAATCCTCAAATAACTCCTTTGGGTTCTATGGAGTTTGTAAAATTTAATAATTATTAATGGTTAAGTGAGTAACCTACGCTCTAATACCAAATATTACGACCCCACCTCTCGATAACCCCCAACTAAGGAAGACCGAGAGATCGAAGCCGCACCCATAACTTACGAATCAAAGGTTCGGCACTTAACCAAGAACAATTATTACATTTCAACAATCTATACTGAAAAGCTGTAATAAATAAAATTTTGCATACCTTTTGAAAATTTTGGATTTCTAAACTTCTATCCATGTATGTATTCTACTCTAACTAATCCTCCTTGTATTTTACTTCATGTCATTCACAATATGACGATTTACTATTTTTCCTTTTGGTTTGTACCTAAAATGTCGAAAAACAAAATGTTGGTCAGCCGAAGTTGGTATGTGGGGGAAACAATAATCATGCAATTATTCGTAGTAATGTATTGCAGTCAATTATCATTTAACAAACAATTTTACATTTTAAATATAACAGTGTGATCCATGTATACCCTATCCCCCGCACTGTCCCTACAATGGACCTGGATACTACCTTCCTTACGGTAGATCCCCATTATACCCCTCATGATCTCACCTAACAGGTGAATTCGTTTCTAGGGCTGAGTCACATGGCACTACCCGTAGGTAGCCCACTCCTTAACTCATGGCCTGCTAAGAGTCTCATGGCACTACACATATGTAGCCTAGTTTCTAACTCATGATAGCCTAGACCTTGCTCTAGGTTATCCTTTTTTGCCTTTGCATAGCCACAGGGGTGATCTGGATCTAGCCAGTTATACATGTATATTCATAGTGATAGTAATAGTCACTCTATAGTTGCATGAATTAAAAGCATTCAACAGTTATTTCAAGCCATGAGGGAAACATCGATAAAATCCTCAGAAAACTAGTTGGGATAATCATAAGGATAACCACATACCTGATTTGACAATTTCACAAGCATTAAGCAATTCCAACCAAGAAAGCAATCCAAGCAAGTAATTCAACAATCACATAATTCCTGAAAAGAATATGTACTCTGTTTCTTACACACTTTATCAAGAATCTACCTTATTGACTTGGATTCACTTTCTAGGGTTTCCAATCCGAATTAAGGTTTCATTAATATTCATTAGGGTTTCTTAGATCAATTCCTTAGACTTTATCCCTTTTAGGTCAACGAACCCTAAATACTCTTTTCTACTTATATAAACCTTAATTGCTCAACTATCCATTTTAATCCATGAGAAGATCATTATAGGCATTCATCATCAATTCAAATTTCATTATGGTCTAAGTAACATATGAACTGGATATTCCATTAATTCTACGCTTTATTCATGAGAAAACCCTAATTATTACATTTAGGGTTTTATCCATTATTAGGAACTCTAATGCTCGAAATAGATTAGAACAATCATATGATAACATATTTTCACATTTTTGAATTAAATATGATCATCTCTTCTTTTTCCCTAAATTAGTCAACTTTTCATGTGAAAAAGATTGAAACTCAACTTTAATTTTTAACAAGTTAATACTTCTCAAATTAACATATTAAACGACAAAGTTCATCCTTTGTACTCAATTAGGGTTTCTTAGCTTTCTTGTTCATAATACCCTTATCATATCAATTATCTTCATTGAGGGTCATTATATTACAGTTGTATACTTGTAATTTCAGATATGACCTCTAGAGCTCATATTTACTCAAAATAGGGTTTTTGGTCCATTAAACCATGTTCATGATCATAAAACACTAAAAGCATCATATGAATTATCCTTTTATGATCTTACCACTCGTAACAGGTTAAAATCAATCAAAAACATATAAAAGATTCATCATGATTGATTTTATATCGTTCTAGGGTTTTTCTGTCAATTAATGCATTAAAGTATGTAATACCCTATACTTTTTGAAATACAAGCATATTTATTCTTCAAATCTAATTTCTTTTCATTCCTCTTGTTCAAAGGATAAATTTTCATATAAGACTTGTTTTAATCCAAGTTACGAATAATTATATATGATTTTCGTAAGAAATCACTTACCACTGCCAATCAGAAGGTGCCACGCTACCTTGTTCCCATGCAACGTTGGCTTGTTTAAAAACATAACTGAATTACTCCTTTACCCTCGCGTAAGATGTTGGCTTTTGAATACCTGGAGGGGTATTTTCGTCCAACAGATTTGTCATCCTCGACCTTGCGCACCCTAGCGCTTCTGTCGACTGCAGCTACTTCGTGGAGCTACTCCCTCCGTCCATGGGCTCGAGGGGGGGTCGGCGACTACTGCCCTATGTCTACATCCCTCTGACGCATCAAGGGGGCTCCCATAAAGTGGCCAAGGTGGCCGCTACAAGCTTGTCCAGCCACCAGCATTCAGCTGATGGTGCAGACCTACTGTGGCGGCTGTGCGAAGTCGAGCACTCGGGGAGGGAGATGATTGTCCATAGGTTGTTAGGAAATGCCAGGCCTCCATCTTGGAGAAGCTGCCACTCCTCATGCTCTGGGGTTTAGAACTACTCCTTAGACTAGGGTTTGTACGAAGGAAGTAGGAGAAGAGAAAAGGATTCTTGGGATTCTCTCTCACTCTTGAACTCGAACCAGTGCTCTACCCTATATATATGGGAGGGTATTCACACCCCAAGATGTGCATTCATAAGGACCCAAGTCCTTTTCCCAAAAGGAAACATATTTTCCTTAGTTAAGAAGCAACTTCTCTCTCTTCCATATCTTTTGATATTCTTTATTATTTAGGTATTTAGGAATTTGAAAAACCTCTCCCTTTTTCTCATTATACTTGCCTTTTAATTCATTGGCCACGAAAAAAGTATGTTTTCCTTAAGTAGAAAATACCACCTTTTAAACAATACCACACAATTCATTAATAAAGTATCACATTATCCTCATATTTTGCAATTTTAGTATTTTCTCTTTCCTCTTTCTTCATTGGGACTCCTTGTATCCCAAGAACCTCAAATAATTCGAAATTCCTTTTCAAGGAATACTCAATATCCTTCTAAATGCATCAAAATGCATTATTCTTTATTATTTCCCATTATCTTGTTTATTTCTCATTAAAGTAGCTCTTTTTGAGGATTTCTCTTTATTTCTCTTTTATTTTCCTCATTGGTATTCCTTTAATCATTAGGAATCCTTGGGATACGAAAATCCACTAATGATAACTCAATTGTACCTCTTTTTACTTATTTTCCACATTTTATCATTGTTTTCAATTTCTTTCTTAATAAAGAAATATTTAATTAATATTTTATTTTCTCATTGCACTCTTTATGCAACTTTTGACTCCATGGAACCCAAGGAACGCAAGAGGCACGAAATCCCTCTTTAGATTTGCCTTCTAGAGGTTTCCACATTTTTCTTTTCTTAAAAATTCAATTATTCATTCACTAATTGAATTTTCTTGTTATTTGGGCCCAATAGCCAATAAAGCCCACAATACAAACATCAAATCTATTGTAAACACAATCCATGTATTTAAAATAAAGTATATCACTATTTTTTCAAATATCTTTAATATGAGAAATTACGTTTCTCACCAAATGAACTCAAAATTAGGGTTGTAACACGACTAGCATCCACTTGAAATAAGGCATCAATCAAATTCACTTTCAGTATAGCTACCCACACCTCATTTAAGTATGGGTAGTCTCTTAGTGAATGGGTGATTGTTTCTTCTCCTTCTGTGCATCTTTCACACATATAGTTGGTGGCTAATTTGTGCAAAACTAGTTAATCAATAATAAGCGATGCTTCATGCATAGCAAGCCAGGATAACATCCTCACCTTTGTAGACACTTTAACCTCCCATAGCCTTTCCCATTCTCCATCACCTTGATATCCCACTCTTCTCAAAATTTTATAGGAAGACTTAGTAGAAAATACTCCATTCTCTGTACCTATCCAAACTCTGATAGCATGCACACCCATTTCGATTAAAGGTTCTATCATCATGATTTGATGAACATTTCACAGAGGAAGCTAGAACTGTAGAAACTCCTCATTCCACCCCCAATTCTCCATCTTCAGACTGGCCACTGATAAATTAGTAAGGGATTCATGAATACTATGTACACATGTGTAGAAAGCTTAAGCCCAGATTTCACCCAGATGTCGTGTCAGATGTTTAGCTTTGTACCATTTTTGGGAATTAGGTACGAGTTCTCCAAAATGAGTTGTTTAGATTGGAAGGTAGCTCTTGGTAATCTAGACAAGCTCGTTCCCCTTCCTTCATTGTGATCATAAAACTTCTTCTTCATATATCTTTTCCAGATAGAAGGTTTGTTACTTGATATGTCCTAGCAGTTCTTTGCAATAAGCGTCGAGTTTCGTTCCCACATTGACTTGATCCCAAGTCTTCCCTTCTTCTTACTGCTAGTGATTTTATTCCAAGGCACGAGTGACATTGGGTATACCTTGGGACCTTATCACCATATCAATTAGTGTATACATCTGTCGATGCGGTCACACAGGCTTATTGGAAGGAGTGCAGGTTGCATGACATAGATTGGTATTGCTTCCAAAGAAGACTTGGCAAGGTAGCAATTACCGATAAAGAGATTGGTCTTATGGCCCACCCATTAGTTCTACCTTCATTGTTATCGAGATGAATCGCATAGGTTTTCCTGAAAATTATAGATTTTCCTTATTCTTGTTCTTAATATTTTAGAGACACCTCTTAGGAAGAATATATGCATTTTAGAAATTGAGATGTAGTTAGTTTTAGTAGGTATCAATATGTAAATAAATTTGTAAAAAAATATTGATCACCGTACTTTTACAAAACAAAGCATCACTTCGACTTTCAATTGTACTTTTACCAAGTGAAACATTAAAATTTAGATATTTTATACCAGATTAGGATTTTATCCTAATTCAAATTAGCAAATTTGAAACCAGATTGCAATAAGTTTTATACATATTCGATGGATATTAGATCAAATTTGAGATTGGATGTAAAATATCATATTCAAATGTTAAGTATATAAGTATCTTATTTCGATTTGATTCATTTATAGGTCTAACGATAAAAGCCTACTCATCATGATGGTTTAAATAATTTTGTTCTTCCTTTCTCCTTTCAATCTAATTCCATTTCTATTTAAAAGAAAAAGGAAAAAAAAAAGTCAAAAGACCTAATTTTAGTCTTATAAAGCACTAAATAAATAGGTCACCACCTTATTTCTTTATTCCTCTTCATGTGCATCCCTTAACCCACATGACTAGAAGTTATTTTGCTAAAATTTTGAGGCTTCTATGTTTTTACATAATAATGTATTATTCGTATGATTTACTCATACTGTGCCTTACATATTTTGGTAGTACCCTCTAATTGTTTGCCTCCTTCCATGAATTCATACCAGTATTGCTCATCTTCTTTTTGTACCATGCTTTCAATTTGATATTGCCTTTTTTTATAGGAGATAAAAAGGTTTCAAATCCACATACTATCATTGGCAATGATACCCCTACTTTCATTGCTATAAAATCAAATGGGGATAATTTCTTGCTTTTTTTAATGTGATTCAGATTTTCTTGGAGTCATGTGGGAAACTTAATTTCACAAGGATGGGTCATCAACACCACCGTATGGCACATGGGTCACCAGAAACAACCAAGTCCTCTCTCGACTCTAGGGCTACATGGAGTTGAATATCGCTATCAACTATGTGTGTAATCAAAATGACAAGCATATGTGGGTTGATATGAAATAGTTTTACACACTAGAGAAAAACTTTATTTGCCTCTACAATAGGATGGATATGATCTTCTCCAAGCTATAGGGTTATGACCTATTGTCTAAAAATTATGATGTGATGAAAGTGCTTGCCAACTAGCTCAATTTTTTGTCACCCACAATATCTGATGACATAACCAAGGAGAGATCCACTCTTATCATTGGGTTCTTCCTAAATGGATTCCATCCATGATATGATGCACTCCATCAACTCATGCTCACTGGCACGAAAGTTTTCTTTATAAAAGTATACCCAAGCCTTCAAATCAGTTTTGGAAAAGGGAATATCCCTCACTCTCACACATATGGTGTCCAAGGTCTGACGTATAGAAGAAACTAAGCATACGAGAGGAAAATCGATCGAATGGATAGCTTGTCTAAGGAGAGAAGGGAAGTGATTCTGTTATGGGTTTGTTCCCCACAAACCAAATGATGATCTCAGGGGGGAAGTTGGTCCTGAGGTTCATCATGGGTAGGTACCAAAAAGACCTAATATTTTTTAGAGATTTAGACTTTCCACAATGAAAAAGGTCATTACAACCATGGATCAACCATATGCTCACTTGTCCCATCCTATGATTGAGTCTGTCAGCATCTTCCAAACCAACACCTTCAACATCCAATTTGCCTTACTGCTTCCACTCATGGTTGTTGATGTAGACCACGTCTGATGTGCACATATTGTGGCATGTTGGGAAACACTGAAGATGTATCCCATTCCAAACATGGATATCCTGCTCACAACCATTGAGGACACGATAGGGGTACTACACACATTGCCTAGACTCCACCTACTTGTATAGACCAAGTCGCATCTATCATACATGATTCTCCTACAAACTTCATGGGGAATTCTTCTAACGTCTCTTTAAAGAACAAGGAATATGAACAACTCCTACATGCTTCAAACCAATTTGGAGACTTTCATATGAAATCTCATCCTACATTATCAATAATATATCTTACATAGACAGATTGAAAAATTGGTAAATCTCCTTTGTATCCTCCCTAACACTCATCTTATCACCTTGAATATACACATCAAGGTAATTCTGGAACTACCATGATTGCTTCACATCTAGACTAGATAGTTGAATCTAGTGCAACCCAAAACATGATGGATATTCCACACCTCTTTCAAATGGTTGACTCTCATATTCTTCATTCATCTTCCACCTTAGAAGACATTTATACTAAAATTGCCACCAAATGTGGTGGTGTCCTATTTAAATCATTGATAAATTACATGATGTTCATATGCTCCATATTTCCTATACAAGTTACTTTATGTTGCAAAACTTGTTGATTCTTTAAAAGATATTTATCTTTTAGTCCTACTAGTGTTGATCTATAGGATTTGCAGAGTATGATGATGATTGGATGGAGAGAATATTATGGTGTCTTCTATTATTTTCATTCTTATCTAATATCATCTATCACCTTCATCGCAAGTTTACTGCTTCACCAACACCTTCACTTTGGTCATGTTTTGCTTGAAATATTGAAGATTTTAGATTTCGTTGTATATTCCATTTACTTTTTATTCTGTGATGCATGCTAATGGGAAAACACCATAGTGTACCTTTTCCTTTCGTGGTAAAAATAATCTGTAAAACCTTTTTATTTTATTCATAGTGACATACATGGACATTTTTGGTCAGCCAAAACTCCTGTTACTTTTTTTTATTTTTTGTTTTAATTACAGTACTTGTTGGTTCTCAATAGAACCAACTAAAACAAAATTAACTATACAAGAGGGACCCAACCCAAAGACAACAAATGTATGTATCTATAAAATCATATCACTATAAGCTCCCTAGTGAAAAACCAAAGAATCATGCCATTCAAAAGCAAGTCTATCTGACATGAGTTCCTTCAAATAGAAAAGATATAGCATACAGCACCACCCAGTAGCCAAAGGCAGAAAAACTTCATGACTACCAAACCAGCAGATATCCTTATATCAGAATGACAATGACAACCTCCACACCTTACAGAAAGGTGAAACAAAAACCAACTAGGATCTCTGCCACTCCCTTCTAGGATAAGATCCACCAAACTTCTCAACCCAACAAAATAAACCACTCATCACAAATACATCACATGAAAGATCACTAGCCTAACCACAAAGTTTCAGAGTGCAAATGATCAAATAAACCAACCACATATTTGCAAGCAAAGAAAACTACATCCATCTAAAAAATGTAGCAGCCAACATCACCAATCAGCCAAATATTGAGACACTACAAGTCTTCCAAATAGAAATTTTTAGCAGATCAGAAGAAAACCACACGCCGACAAACTACAAGGTCACCAACATCCATAACTCCTCCACATCCAACCAGCAATCTTCAATAGACCTAAAAACCACCACATGCCAACAAACTACAAAGACACCAACCTCCATAACTCCTCCACATCCATCTACAAACATAAGGGAAAAAACACTCCAAGAAAATAACCCACCAGAGCCAAACAACTAAACAACCTCAGGATTTAGACAAGAAACAAAATCCACACTTCAGTAGCACCAAAAAACTAGCCTCAAGCATGCTTGACCTCTGCCACTCCCGAAAGATAAGGTCAACAGCCAAAGAAACCCATCCACAGATATCAACCATAGATCAAAAAAAGACAGAGACACTAAAGCCTTCCAACCAGTAATCTTCAGCAGATTAGAAGAAAACCACATGCCAACAAACTACAAGGTCACCAACATCCATAACTGCTCCACATCCATATGCAAACAGAAGGAAAAACACTCCAAGGGTCAAGGAACCAGAACTTGAAAAGATCCCTGCCACTCCTAAAAGGATAGGCTCATCCTTCAGGCTCACAGAGACCAGAGACACAACCAAAACAAAACCACACAAAAAAAAACCACAGCATAGACAACAATTAAGCATCCCAACAGAGCCAAGCAACCAAACAAAACTGGGCTTTAGACAAGAACCATAAACCACACTTTAGGAGCACCAGAATCCCAGCCTCAAACATGCTTGACCTCTTCCACTCCCAAAGGATAAGGTCAACGGCTAAAGAAAAGGGCCAAATCCATAACATCTAGAAAACAAACCCCAGCATAAACCTACACAAAAGATTTAGAAAAGGGCTATCCACAAGCCAGATCTCTGTCACTCCAAACAGATAAGATCATCAGCTTGGACCAGAATAGGAAACTATAAAATGAAGAGAGCCCTGCCACTCCTCAAATGATAGGCTCACCCTTCACAAAAACATAGACCAGAGAACCAATTGAAACATAAGCATTGGAGAGTAGAGAACCCCCTGGTCATCTTCAGGAAAAGAAACTCCCCAAAAGAACCCAACAGGAACAAAAAAAACTATCCGATCAACCACTCATAACAAAAACCTCATAATCCAAAAGGATCTTCTTCAAAATAGTCCTCTCATCAAAATTTTTGTTCTGATACACTCTGCTATTCCTTTCATGCCAACAGTGAAAGCTAATGAGGGGACAAATAGTTTTCTCTGAACTAAACTTCATCTTAACTAACTCATCCCAAGAACTAGGAATGAAACTAATCTTGTTATCAATTAAGGCCATCTGCCACATGAACTTAGTAAATGAGAACTCAAACATGATATGATGAGTATCCTCATATCCCTCCATACAAAGAACACAAATAGAAGCAAGTTGAATACCTCTTGTCCTTGAATAATCAGAGGTCGGTAGTTTGTTATGTCTAACCTTCAACAGGTGGACCTTACAGTTATGTGATCCTTTGAAATTCTAGATACAATCAAAACTAGGATCCTCATGATTCCTCTTTCTCAAAACTTCCCACATATCCTTGACACTAATGTCCTCCTTACCTTTGAAAGTAATGTAATCCCTGCCAAAACTCATAAGTTTGACACAGTTAAGAATATTCAACAAGCCTTCAGCCCCTCTACAATTAGGTACTTTCCAATTACCATCTTCAATAATAGTGTTCAGCAAAGCATCGGTAGGCATACCCAAACAAATAACCATCTTCTTATCCATAACATCACCAAGAAAATTATAGTTAACCCAAGGATCTTGCCAAATCCTAAACTCCTGGCCAGAACCAGTGTTAAAAGAAACATAAGGAATAAGCTCCTTATGTTTTCATATTTTTTGTAAATGTAGTCGGTCCCAAGCCCAGGTAAAGGAGGAGGGTTGGTGGTAGGTTTACATCCATCCTATAAAAACTTTGTAACTCTTTCTATGACATGGATCCTTATAAGAATTTTGTTGGAGCGTCCCTACCTAGCGACGCGATGCATCAACACCCGGGTGCAGTGATAAATATGCAAGGGGTTTTGACACAGTGACATCCGGTTGTATTGACGGACAAACAAGGGTTTCCACATCTTGGATGGGTGTGGGTAAAGAAGCTAGTCCCACTGCTCATCGCTCGGATGTAGTAAAAAATGTGCAAGGGTTTCTACAGCTTGGATGGGTGTGGGTAAAGAAGCTAGTCCCGCCGCATCATTGCCCTGATGCAGTGAAAAATGTGCACAAGCAACATTTTTGACAAAGGCAAGTAAAGAAGCAAGTTCAACAAAAAAGGATTAGAGTTGAATCTTGGAATATTAGCTCTTTGACAGGGAACGTTGTAGAGAGATTGGAGACACGGGATACAAAATCTGGTATACAGGTACTGATAAACATAGAAATGGCTTAGGTATTATTGTTGATAAGATGTTGAAGGATGACATCCTCAAGATTACAAGGATGGGTGATAGAATCATATCTATGAAGGTTGTTCTTGGGGAAAATATTTTTAACATTATTAGCACTTATGCCCCCCAAGTTGTCCTTAGCGAGGATGTGAAGAAGGATTTTTGGGATGACATGGATGAATTAATGCAAGCAATACCGATCGAGGAGAAGATTATTATTGGGAGTGATTTAAATGGCCATGTAGGGAGTAGTAATGTCGGATATGAGAGAGTTCATGGTGGTTTTGGATATGGCAGTAGAAACAGAGAAGGAGAGAGGATATTAGATTTTGTAGTTGCATACGATATGATTTTGGAAAACACCCATTTCAAGAAAAGGAAATCGCATAAGATTACTTTCAAGAGTGGGCACAACTGTAGCCAAATTGATTACCTCCTTACAAGGCAAGAGGATCGTAACATATGCAAGGAAATTAAAGTGATTCCTGGAAAAGAACTCACGACCCAACATAGGTTGGTGGTTTTGGATATTAACATGAAGATCAATAAAGGCAAGCATAACAGAAACCAAGATAGTAGGATCAAGTGGTGGAATTTTAAAAGAGAAAAGAAATTGACTTTTTGTGATAAAGTCATCAAGGAGGTAACTTGGAACTTGGAGTCTAATGTTAACACTATGTGGCACAACATGATCTCTTGCATAACAAAAATTTCCAAAGAGGTTTTAGGGGAATCTAAAGGTTGTGGGCCTCCACAGAAAGAGGCTTGGTGGTGGCTTGATGAAGTACATAAGGCTATTAAATTGAAAAGGGAGATCTATAGGATCATGCCCAAATCTCGAGATGAGGCAACGTTCCAAAGATACAAGCAAGCAAAGAAAGAAGCTAAAAAGGTTGTTCAGGAGGCAAGGTCTAGATACTTTGATGATATGTATAAGAAGTTGGATACTAGAGAAGGGGAAAATATATATATATATAAAATGGCTCGTATAAGAGAAAGGAAAGGAAGAGACTTGAGTCAAGTAAAATGCATCAAGAATGAAGATGGTAAAGTATTGGTGAAGGACGATGATATCAAGAACCAATGGAGAAATTACTTCCATAAGCTTTTCAATGGAGATACTGCATATAATGTTAGAGACTCGTGTGACATGAATACAAGAGATATCATTTACACACGAAGAGTTTCACCTTTTGAGGTCAAGAATGCTTTGAAAAAGATGAAAATGAGAAAGGCATGTGGACCAGACGGTATTCCCATTGATGTATGTAAGAGTATGGGGGATGAAGGAGTTATGTGGTTAACAAATTTATTTAACAAGATCATGAAGACCAAGAAGATGTCGGATGAGTGGAGAAATAGTATAGTAGTTCCCATCTACAAGAACAAAGGTGACATTCAGAGCTGTAAAACCAACAGAGGTATCAAGCTAATGAGTCACACGATGAAGCTTTGGGAGTGGATTATTGAGTAGAGGTTAAGATCTATAACGCAAGTATCAAACAACCAATTTGGTTTCATGCCTGGAAGATCAACAACAAATGCTATTTTTCTAATAAGGAGGGTTATGGAGAAGTATAGACAAACCAAAAGAGATCTTCATATGGTGTTTATCGATCTAGAAAAGGCTTATGATCGAGTACCCAGAAAATTGTTATGGATGGTTTTGAAGAAAATTGGTGTGCCAATCCAATAAATTGACTTGATCAAAGACATGTATGATAGCTCTACTGCAAGTGTCAAGACACCTGGAGGAGAGACACCAACTTTTCCTATCACAATTGGGGTACACCAAGGACCACACTCAGCCAATATCTATTCGTTCTTGTTATGGATGAGTTGACAAAGAATGTTCAGGATGATATTCATTGGTGTATGTTATTTGTAGATGATATTGTTTTGATTGACGAAAAATAAAGATGGATTGAATGTTGGAGAAAGGCATTAGAATCAAATGGATTGATGATTAGCAGGAGCAAAACTGAGTATGTGCATTGCAATTTCAGCCAATCTCGTAGTGTGAATGATGGAGCCAAGTTGGACGGTGTAGATATACCAAAATGTGATAAATTTTGTTACTTGGGTTCTATTATTCAAATAGACGGGGATGTCCAAAATGATGTTTGTCACCGATTCACTGCATGAAGGTTGAAATGGAGGAGTGTAACAGGAATATTATGCGATCGGAAGATCCCTCTCAGGTTAAAAAGTATGTTTTATAGAACATCTATACGACCAACCATGCTCTATGGGAGTGAATGTTGGGCGGTGAAGAAACAAGGTCTCAATAAGACAAACGTGGCTGAAATGCATATGCTGAGACGGATGTGTCGGAAGACAAGAAAAGTTCGCTTGAGAAATAACTATATCAGGAATAAAGTGGGGGTGGCGAGCATTGAGGACAAGTTGCGCGAGGGCCATCTTAGATGGTATGGACATGTACAACGCAGACCAACTAGTACACCTATACGAAGCAATGCTATTATACCAAACACTATAAATAGAAGCAGAGGAAGGCCTAAATTAACATGGGATGAGCTTATAAAGAGAGATTTTGAATCTCTACATCTCGACCAAAATATGGCCCATGATAGAGCTGAATGGAAACACAGGATCCATGTAGCCGACCTCAACATGATGGCCCATGAAAGAGGCTTAGATAATGATGATGATGAAGGAATAAGCTCCTTTCTCATCCTAAGAAGAGAGTTAAAGAGCCTTGAATAGTTTGAAGATTCCTTAATATACCAAAAGGACTCCTTCTTTAAATATTTACCATTGATCCATTTAATCCAAAGTGAGTCCTTCTTACTAGCAACATTCCAAGTATTCAGCAGTAAACAAGCTTTAGCAATGTCTTTACTCTTCCTTATACCCAACCCTCCCTCCTTCTTGGGAAGGTTGACAATATCCCACTTAACCAGATGCAAACTTCTCTTCTTCTCCGACTGACCCCAAAGAAAGTCTCTACAAATCAGATCAATATCATCAAGAGTGGCACTAGGGATAGGGAAAAGAAACACCCAGTGGAGGTACATAGAAAAGAGAGTGGATTTGACAACCTCCACTCTACCAGCCGAAGACAAAAGATTAGCTTACCAACTCTCCAATATTTTCTTAATCCTATCCACTAGAGAGTAGTAATGCTTTTTGGTGATCTTCCCCAAAAACACAAGAACACCCAAGTATTTAGTGTTATCAATAGAACCAATGTCAATGCCAAGAATATCTGACATTCTCTAGCCATCAGATTTCTTACTCATTGAGATATAACTCTTCAAAAGGTTAACTTTAAGACCAGACCCCTTACCAAAATCATCAAAGATACCCTTTAGAGCTCTATCACTATTCTCCTCATCCTTAGCATAGACCATAAGGTTATCCAAAAAGATAAGATGTGAACAACTCAAATTATTAGAGGCTTTAATGGGAACCAAGTTGTTTTCAACAATGCTTCTTTTCATCAATTTCATAAAGCCTTGCATAAAAATGACAAAAAGGTAAGGAGCTATTGGATCTCCTTGCCTAATTACATTACTAGGGATGATCACCTCTGAGGGTTCCCCATTCACAAGCACTTGATAAGTATTTGACTGAAAAATAGCTTCAACCCAACAAATCCAAATGAAGGAGGAACCCATCCAATAAAGGATCAAAAAAAGATAACTCCACTCAACAGAGTCATAAGCCTTAGTGACATCTGCTTGGATACACATATGAGAACCAACATTCTTCTTGAACTCTCTAATGATTTCATTAGATACTAAGATGGCATCTCTTATGCTCCTGTTCTTAACAAAGGCACATTGATTGTTGTCTATGATTGAAGGGAGGACATGCTGCAGTCTATTAGCAAGGATCTTGGAAATGATCTTATAGAAATTGTTGCACAATGATATAGGCCTCTAATTAGGAAGACAAGATCTATCATGAATCTTAGGAAGTAAAGTAATGAACATTCTATTAAATTCCTTCAGCATGCAACTATTATCAAAGAAATCCATCATGGCATTAACAATATCATCACCAATAATCTTCCAAGCTTTTTTATAAAAAAAACCATTGAACCCATCCGGACCAGGAGCTTTATCATCTTTCATATCAAAAACAACATCTTCAATCTCTTTATGAGTAATTTTCATTTTTAGATTCTATTTTTGAGTCACAGTAAGAGTAGGACCCTTCCATTCTAATTCCCAAACATTCTTTGTACTCACATCTTTACTAAACAAATTGGAGTAAAAGTTACGAACAGAATCTTTAATCCCATCCTGATCATTGATCTTTTCACCATTCACCATAAGATAGTTGATATTATTCCTATTTCTTCCTGTCCTCAATGAGGAGTAAAAAATTTTGGTATTCTTGTTTCCTTCATTCAATCATTGAACCCTAGACTTTTGTCTGATAAAAGATTCTCCAATGTCCATAGCTTTCTTAGCTTCAACCCTCAAGATTTTAGCATTGGAACGAGCATCACTATCCATGGGATTCAAATCAGAAACCTTTTTGGCTTCAAGAGCTTTTAGCTTAACAAATTTAGCATTATCAACAAGATCACCAACGTTCTATTATTCCAGCTCTTAAAGCTGCTTTTTAGCTCAAACAACTTCTTATACAGCCTAAATATGGCATACCCATCCACATCGGTATTTCAAACATCTTCAAGAAGCTCATAAAAACCTGGAACATCAACCCAAGCATTTATAAATCTGAAAGGTGAAAAAACTTGTCTTTAATTTCCAATAGTCAAGTAAATTCTCCAATGATCACTAATGGAATTGGATAAGCATTCTCTAGTAAATTCAATCGTAGTCAATAACATCTCATTATAAAGAAATTTATCAAATTTAGAAGTAATAAAATCCTCCCCATCTTGGTGATTATCCCAAGTAAATAAAGGACCTCCCAAATCCAACTCATATAGACTTGAATCCAACATGAATTGGTTGAAATCCTCCATAGACTTCTTTGTTAGAGGTTATCTCCCAATCCTCTCTTCCTCCTTTCTCACTACATTGAAGTCCCCTAAAATAGCCCAAGGCTCTTCAATCATGGAAATGATATTAGTTAGAAAAATCCAAAGTTTTTCCGTATCATAATCATCATTATGACTGTAAATGGCAATAACAAGCATGTTCTTATCATCATAAGACACTCTGTGGTGAATATCCTGATCACACTCCTAAATCTTTTAAATATAACAATCATTACTCTTCCATAAAACCACCACCCTCCCAATAACATGGGAGTCATGATTTGAGATCCAACTGTAATCAGGAAAGAACTTGTTAATAAAATAAGAGATCCTACCACTTCTCAACTTAGTCTCATTTAAAATAAAAAGATTACTGTGGAACCTCTGAACCTCATCTTGGACACTCAGGGCATTATTAGAAATACCCCTGACATTCCAAGATGATATATTAAGGTAGTGATTCATTTATCCACTTGAGTTGTTGAACTGTCAGCCTCAGTTTCTTCATTGATGCTTTCCAAACCTCCAATCTGTTTAGGTAATGGTGAGAACACTGAATTAACAACTCTATGGTATAATCCTCCAATTGGTTTGGCTTGACAGACAGGCAGACCATTTAAGTGATCATTCATTTCTAAAATGATAATTATGGAGTTCACATTATAACCAAGAGATGTATTAGGGAAAACTAGAATGGGAGTAGAGGGGATAGAATTACTGCCTTTCAGTTCAGCACAAACTATAATTCCCTTTTCTTTCTGCACCTCTGAAGATTGCACCTACTTCTTGTTATCAGTAATCGAAAGAATAGGATCCATGCTTGGTGTGCCTTTGAGAGTCGATGAGTACACAAAGCTCTCTGTTAATATTGAAACGGCCAGGATGCAGGTCTTAATGAGCTCTGAATCATCATATCCAAGTAACTTGATTCTCATGAGTAGTGATGGTAAGGAGAAAATGATTTATATAGAGTAAGAATGGTTGCCCTATAGGTGTTCGACTTGTGGACACTATGGACATGAGGATTGTTTGTTTTTCAAGTTTCGTCCTGTTCAACAATTACAGAGAGTGGTGAAGAAAATTTGGGAAAAGAAAGACATGATGATCAAAGAAATTATAGGGTAGGTTTTTCCAAATAACCGATGCTATAGGATCAACAAAAAAAAGCGGGCATCGCTTTGAAACTCTAGGGTTGATTTTTTCAAATAACCGACCCTATACACCCTGACCTCTAGGGTAAATTTTTTCAAATACCCAACCTTATAGATGGACTCAAAAAATTTGGGCACCACTTAGTCTCTAGGGTCAGTTTTTATCAAATAACCGACCATATAGACCCTGACCTCTAGGGTCAGTTTTTTCAAATACCTGACCTTATAGATGGTCTTAAAAATTTCGGGCACCAATTAGTCTCTAGGGTCAGTTTTTTCAAATAACTGACCCTATAGACCCGACCTATAGGTTTCGTTTTTTGAGATAACTGACCCTAGAGGTCGGGTTGATATTAGACCAAAGCTGATGTGTTTCAGTGTGTTTCAGTTCATTTTGTTCATCTCCCCGTTCATGCTCCCGCACCTGAAGAGAAGCAAATCTTCGCCGCTTTCAGGGTCACCTTCCCAACCATCTACGCGTCCGAAGAGAGGCAAATCAGCACCCCTTCATTGGACGGCTCCGACGCCTCTGAATCGACCACCATCTCTGACGTGGTGCACTTTGGAGATGACGCCCATCCACTTTCTTCCTTGAACGGCGATGATGCCTATGACGTTGCAAGGGTTGTGCACCTTCTCTCTCTAGTTGTTCTCCTGTACAAGCTTCCCCACCATTCAGTTCTTCTCAAGGTAGCGTGGTTGTCTCTGCCGCCTCACTCCTCCATTTTCTTCTTACTGTCATGCAACTGACCAGGTAGCACGGACGTGCTGGGCAGCACGGAGTTGCAGAAACTTCAAAATTTGTCAATTTTACATTTTTTAATTCTTACTACTCCTCTAAAATTGATATATATTGACCCCTAATTAATACATCATAACAAAATTGAATCATGCATTTGTGTTGTTGCAGGTTCTATTGACTTGTTGTGACTTGCATATATTTCTTCTTCATCATACAAGTGAGGTATAACATTCTCACTCTCCCAATGTGCCATTTTATTTGACTAGTAAATCAACCAATAATAAAAATATGTATTCTTTCATATCTACATTTTATTATCAATTACATATGTGATCATTATATACATTCAAGAAATATGAGGATAGACATTGTGTAGTCTCAGATTGACACTTTAGGATTTACAGATGAGATCATTGATGCATGATGTTTAGCTTAATATATAAATATGACAATAATACATGTATGTATCAACTTAGAAACTCGTTCAAAATTTACTCATTAGGAGTAAATTTTTGATAGTCCCCGATTTAGGACTATTTTTGGATCACTTAGGATGAAACTGTATAATGTATGTTTAGTTTTGAAGAAAATTTTAGAAGTATTTCCTCATTTGTTCTCTAGGTACATATGTGAGTGGTTATTTGCCATTTACATCGGTGTACTTCGAAAACTTAGGGGAAATGCTGTTAAAATTTTCTTCAAAACTAAACATACATTATACACTTACTAGTGAGATTAAATATTCAAAAATGGAATAGGTGGTACACTTTAGTATAAAAGTAATTAACTTCCTATCAATAAAAACTTACAACTTATAGTATCAATATTAAATGCTTAGTTTTATAATTAATTTTTAATGTGATATAGAAAATGGATCGAAGTTGGATGTCTATAAGGAACCGTTACAGTCTAGAGTTTGCCAAAGGTCTTGATGAATTTATCTGATTTGCTGAGGAACGTAGGAAACTACCTACATATATGTTATATCATCCATGTAAAAATTGTGTTAACAATTTGAAAGTTGATACTACTGAGGAAATTAAGAATCATGCCATATGCAATGGGATCATACAAGGTTATAATGAATGGTATTGGCATGAAGCGAAAATTAATTATGGATCAAAAAATGTCGATACTAATAGTTGCAGAATAGAAGATATAGATAATGATGATAATTTCAATTATGAACCGATTCAAGATGACCCGATTCAAGATGATATGGTTGATGAGATGCTATGTAGTTGTCATGACAATGTCATTGATCCACCTTCTTTATTTGCAAACATTATCCATGATGCTAAAAAACCTTTATATAAGGGTTGTACTAAATTCATGAGGTTGAGTGTTGTGATGTGATTATATACTCTTAAAGCTCAAAATCAGTGGAGCGATAAGAGTTTCACTTCACTGTTGTCTTTGTTAAAGGAAATTCTTCCTGAAGGCAATGAGCTTCCAATTTCAACACATCAAGCAAAGAAAATAATGTGCCCAATGGGAATGGAGGTAAGAAGGTTCATGCATGTCCAAATGAATGTGTGTTATTTTAGAAGGACTTTAGTAATTTGATAAATTTTCCAAAATGTAGTGCATCAAGATATAAGACCACAAATTTAGGTAATGCTAAAAATGGCTCTCCTGTCGAGGTGATGTGGTATCTACTAATAATACCACGATTTCAACGCTTATTTGCTAATACAGAAGATGTGCAAAATTTTCTTGGCATGGGGAGTTAAAGGCCAATGATGATGGCGTCCTATGACATGCATCTGATTCACCACAATGGAAGAAAATTGATTTATTATACCCTAAATGTGGTAAAGAACCTAGAAACTTAAGACTTGGACTCTATACAGATGGAATGAATCCCTATGGTACATTAAGCATCCAACATAGCATGTGGCATGTTATGATTATTATATACAATCTTCCTCCTTGGTTGTGTATGAAAAATAAGTATGTGATGTTTTCAATATTGTTATCAGGGCCCAAGCAACCTGGAAATGATATTGATGTTTACCTTCAACCTCTAATTGATGACCTAATGTAACTATGGGAAGAAGGTGTTATGACATATGATGCTTCATGTAAAGAGATCTTTAGTTTGCGTGCTATGTTGTTTTGCATGATTAATGACTTTCCAGTTTATGGAAATTAGTTTGGATATAGCATAAAAGGATAAAAAGCATGTCCTATTTGTGAGGAAAATACTGATTCAATCTGATTGAAACATGGTGGTAAAATTGTATATCTTGGTCATCAGAGATTTCTCCCACCAGTGCATCCTTATCGAAGGCAACGCAAAACCTTAATGGGTCAACTGAGGAATGAAGTGCACCTAAACATATACCTGGAAATGTTGTATATGATCGGTTGAAACATATTGTTAATGAATTTGGAAAGAGTTCAAGTAGTCGTACTCTCGCATGTGACAAATCTCTATACAAGAAGAGGTTAATATTCTGGAATCTTCCTTATTGGAGATATTTGGAAATTAGACACTGCATTGACGCCATGCTTGTTGAAAAAAATGTTTTTGATTGCATCATTGGTACACTATTGAACGAACTGAGAAAGACTAAATATGGCATCAAATCTAGAAAAGATGTAGAATTAATGGGTATAAGAAAAGAATTATCAGTGGAGATCAGGGGTCACCACACATATTTACCACCATCTTGTTACACTTTGTCAAAGTAGGAGAAAAAGACTTTTTGTGAGTGCTTGTATAATATTAAGGTTCCGCAAAGATACTCTTTTAATATTCATAGACTGGTATCAAAGAAGGATCTGAAGCTGATAGGTCTCAAATCTCACCATTTTCACACCTTAATGAAACAAATTTTACCTATGGATATTTGATATATATTGCCGAAGCATGTAAGGTTTGCAATCACATGACTCTATTTTTCTTCAATGAAATATGCAACAAAGTGATACATCCTGATACTCTCGGTAAATTACAGAAATATGTAATTATTACCATGTGTCAGCTTGAAATGTACTTTCCTCCTTCATTTTCTGATATCATGGTTCATCTTGTAGTACAAATTACAAGGGAGGTGAAGATGTTGGGTTCAATTTTCTTACACTAGATGTATCCATTTGAATGCAACATGAGGGTTTTTAAAGGTGATGTTCGGAATCGTTATCATCCTAAAGGGAGTATTATTGAGGGTTATGTGGCTAGGGTGGTGATGGACTTTTGCAATGATTTTTGAATTGCAATGAAACTTCTAGAGATCTAAAAAATTCCTATGACACTAAATCTTATTGTGGCAATGGAACTCTGGGAGGATGAGTGAAAGGAATCTGTCATGAGTTGTGGGAACAAGCACATTTGTATATTTTACACAACATCGATGAAGTTAGTAGCTACATCATAGAACACAATGATCTTATCAAGAGAAATCATTTGCGATCCAGTTCAATGTGGCTTGCAAGAGAGCATAATTGAACATTTATTAGGTGGTTTGAAGAGAAAGTCTTTAATCAACTACCTGAATCACCGAATAATGTTGTTTAGAACATAAAATGGCTTCCCTTTAAGCCAAAAATGGTTGTGATGTCATATGAAGGTTATGACATAAATAGATTTTCATACTACACAAAGCGTCAAGATGAAACTAGTGTAGTTCAAAATAGTGGGGTCATTGTTCAAGCTTGCTCGTTGTATTTTTCTAGTGCCAAAGATAAAAGACCATGTGAAGCTGAGATGTCATATTACGACATCATTGAGGACATATGGGAATTGGACTATACAAATTTCAGAGTTCCTATCTTTAGGTGTAATTGGGTTGACAACAACAAAGAAGTTTTAGTGGACGAGTTGGGTTTCAAATTGGTGAATTTTGAAAAGATTGGTGAGAAATATGAGCCATTCATCATGAAGACCAAGAAAAACAAGTATTCTATGTTGATGACCAGGCAAATAAAAATTGGTCTGTCGTTTTCATGGAAAAAGATAGTTTATTGTAGATCCTATAAATGAAAAAGAATACTAAGAAAAGTATGATGATTCCAACCCATTCTCAGTTGGTTTGCCAAGTGTAAATGTTGAAGATAACACTGATGAATATTATAAACGTCAAGACCATACTAAAGGAATTTTACTTGACTAACAACTCAACCAATACTAGAGGCATGTATTCTTTAAATTATTTATTTTATTATCATTAAAGCACGTAATCTTTTAAATATACATCATATATCATGTATTATCATGTATTCTTTTATCACATGTGCTTTTATTGTCACTTATGTTTCTTTTGTCATGTATACTAGCAGGCTCTAAAATGGCGAGTGAAGATGAACATTCTGAGCATGAGCATTGCCACCATGAGGATGGTAGTGGTGATGCTAATAAAAGTAGAGGTCCCACACTGATGCGTAGCCTATAGGAGCTTAGGGCTAAAGGGGACAAATTGCCAGTTTAGTTTGATGTCACACAAGCACCTTTTGGGGAACATGCTATTGCTTTCAAGCATTATGTAGGGGTGACCGCGTGCAGTAAGGTGGAAATAGATATAGAAAATTGTCATGATGTTTCTGATGCCTTAAAAGATCTCCTATCAAAAGATATATCTATGAGTAGAAGTGATATTAATTTAATATACTTTTTATTTATTGATTCTAATTTAGTTTTCTTGGAATTAATTCCTTTTCAAAACAACATTATTTCTTCTTTTGTATGTATAGGGTGTTTTTCATCGAAATGAAAAATATCACAAGAAAAGAGCGATACAACATTGTGGTATATGATGGAGGGCTTTTAAGACATATCTCACAAGGGAATTTATAGATAATCCTAAACAAAAGAAGAAAGCAACATATGTATATGTTTTTATAGATTCTGAGGTGTGGGAAAGATTTTTTACAGCTAGGAAATCAAAATAGTTTCAGGTAGTAAAGATTGTGATGTATTTGTATGAAATTTTAATTTTATACAATTAAGGAGGTCAATCTTTTTATAAATGTTTGTCAAGTCTAAATTGCAATACCTCATTTTAAATGATCAGGCTATTCAGCAAGCCCAAAAGGAAAGATGGACCAAAAATGTGCATGACCATCACTTGGGGTCTGGTGGTTATGTCTTCTGCTGCCAACTACAAGATAAATAATCCTCTTCTAGAGAAGAGTCTAGTACAACTCAAGCTGAGCGTCCACCCTGACACTTGACATGGATTGATGCTAGAAATAATCGAGCATGTAAAATTATCAACCCTGCAACTAAGGAGGAGGCACAAAGGATGGTAGGTTTATCCCAACTAAGTAAAAGTAACTCCCACAAACTTAGATTTATTTATATCTATTTGATATTGTGATTTAATATTTTTATTAACTATGAATAGATTGATCTCCACGAGGAAAGGAAGGAAGAAAAGTTCATGCCAACTGGCCACATGGATGAACTATCAGTTGCTCGTAGTACGAAGGACATCTTGACCGTGTTAGGGGATCCGGAGCTAGCATAGAATTCAATTCTTATTTTGGCCCTTCGCAATCTAAAAGAGGTCATGTAGGACGTCTTACACAAGAGGAGGTTGAAACATTAGTAGCATAGGAAGTAAAAGAAATAATGTCTTCATTTCAGCCTACTCAACCTTCTCAACCTATTCATAATGTGCATCTCTCAAGTGATGAGGTACAAGCCCAAGCTCCAATTGTAGAAGGTCATGGGAGCACTCCCAATGACCCACCACAACAATCTGCAGTATGTTTTTGTTCTATATGTTGTGTTATTAGTATGATATATATATATGATATATATAGTTGTAATAGGTATCTAGTTTACCACTTAGTATATAAAAACTTATATTATTTCAATTGTAGGTTAGTATGAACTGTAAACTTGTAGTGGAGGTTCCAGAATATAATATTATGGCAACAGGCAAGGTATACAAACTTGGTGGTACCTTGCATTGCCAACAAATTACTGATGACATTTGTTGTGTGTCCATCCATCTTGTGTATGACGGAATGGGGGACAAACCACTACCCGTACCTAATCCTAAATACAATACAGTTGAAGAAGTAGAGGGTGTTATGGTGGATTGGCCTAGACACTTGGTTATCAATGACAAGGTATACTTGAATTCTACCATGTTTTTCATATTTGACTGCATATATGAACTCATATAATATAAGTGTGTAATTTAATTAACAAATTTGCAAACCAAAAAGTAAAAATTCTACTAGTCGTCCTCCTATGCACAAGTCATCTATTATTCCAGAATCCACATTCAATGAGTTGGGAAGTAAATGTAAATGTTTTTGTCCATACTTAGCCAACCAAAGCTCTGGACTACAAATGCTGGTCAATTTAATAGAAGATGTAACTAAGAGGGACTTTGACAATTATATTTTTCTTGATGATATTATAGAGGTTTTTCATTATGATCGACTGAATACTTCAATATTAGAAGTATGGATAACGTAAGGATCTATCAATATAGAAAATTCCAATACATATTTTTTTTCTTTTTCTATATATGAAAATAATTACAAATGTTTTACAACCATTTATATACCTAAGCCACAAACTCTGATATAAGGAATGTTGGATTCTTAGTTCCTTCGGTCACTAGTCAGGTGGAGACACAAATTGAGGATGTGAATGAGTATTTCTCTACTGCATATTAATATTTTGCTGGTGTGGGAAAGGAAATTATCCTAATTCCTTTTAACGTCCAGTAAGTATTAATATTTAATATACTTTTAATATTGAACAAATGTATTTATTTTAATGTTTGTTTAATTCTAACTCAGATCTAGACATTAGGAATTAGTGGTGATTGTCCCAAAATTGATGAATCTTTATTATCTCGACCCAATGGGAAAAATAACAAGGGGCCACTAAGTGAAATTGCCAGCTATGGCGAAAGTATAAATTTAGTCAATGCTTTAACATGATATTTATGTTTAGAATTTCTACTTTACCAACTATCATTTAATTGATAGGGGTATAAAGGCTTTTCGTGAAGGTGGAGGACAAATACCCAAAAAATTAAAGACATTGACTTTGAAAAATGTCAAGGTAGCTACTTTGACAACTGCTTAGTCTTATATGTATTAATTTTCAACTCTTATATGTCAAATATTATAGTCTTATCTCAACTCTATTTATAGTAGTTTATTAACATTAATTATAATTCATTATTTGTAGTGTCCTATACAAAATAATGGTTGGGCTTGTGGCTACTATGTAATGAACTATATACAAGCTATTGTCAAACAAGCATCAGATGACATTCAGATTATAGATCAGGTAATAAAGAATATCATCATAAATTTACAAGTGAGTTGTAGTCATTTTATAAAATATTAGCATGTGCATTTTCTGTTATAGATCTTTACAACTCAGCCTTACACATGTAAGGACTTAAATGAATTCTGAGAAGAGTGGTCAGATGCTTTTCTAAATGAAGTCAATATAGCATTAGAATAAATATGTCAGTTCCATTTATGTATGTGGTTTTAGTACTCTTTCATATTTACTTTTGAATCTGACAATTAATATCATTTCAGACTTGCAATCTATCATTTTGTAAATTATGATGTGACTATGTGTAACTCAACTGAATATATGAATCATTTCTGTTATGAAAGTGTGGTTTGGAATGGTGACAGTTGAGCATCAATGCTATCCTCTCCCATATCTTCTTCTTGTTCTTCTGTTATGTTCTATTTCTACAGAAGTTTTAAAACAAATTGTACCCTATAGGGTCGGTTATTTTAAAAAATCGACCTTATAGGTATCTTGGTCGTGCCGCATAGCATGGCCATGTTGTGGCGTAGAACAGTTGTGCCGCATAGAACGGTCGTGTTGGGATATGGTAGAACGCTTGTGTCGCATAGCACAACCATGTTGGAATATGGTAGAACAAGCGTATCGGGTGGCACTGTCGTTCTACTATCCCCCAACACGACTGTGCTACACGGCACAACCGTTCTACCATATCCCAAGACATTATTGAGTCAGTTTTATTCATATGATCATCCTTACAAAGCATCACTAGGGTCAGTTATTAAGAAAAACCAACCTTATAGGGACTGGTTATCAGCAAGCATCTGTAGACTCTATTGATTCGGTTTTCATTATATAACTGTCCTTATAGAGGATCTCTAGGGTCAGTTATTTAGTAAAACCAACGTTATAGGTTTCAGGTACAGTTTCTTTTCTCATTTGGGGTTAGTTTTTGAGAGCCTCTTGGATCGGTTTTTACTATACAAGGTCAATTTTCTTTGGTTAAAAAAATTGACCCTATAGAACAATTTCTTTAACGACAGCCACTTAGGCATCGGCTAAAAAGTGATGTTATAGGCTTAAAAAATCGACTCTATTGACCATTATTGTACTAATGAACATCCTACAATTCCAAAGTTCTATGGACAGGTTACATATATTCACCCAAACGGGAACCTCCTTCAGTCTATCCTTCTTCACCTCATCTCCCAGCTTCCATTTTTTCAACATTAACGACCTTCCCCTGACATACCAGTCACCATTAAGAGCTTCATTTAGATCTGCCATATCCTCAAACTTGATCATAAAGAACCCATTCCCCCTATTAAAAGTCTCTATTATTCCTTTTGGTTTCCAAATGTTGACAAGATGATTTACCAAAAGTTTCATAATCAGTTTGAAATCCAAGAGATACCCCATGAGACATTGATTCCATCTTGTCGTGTTCTCCTCAGCCTCCTCCTCATTTGTACCATTAGTTACAAATAATATAGATATTTTCCTACATTTGAAAATGATTTTTCCAAAATGACATGGCTTTTCCTACTTCAAAATAGAGAACAAGTCTGTATTGTAATCAACTTTTTTTATAAAATAATTATTGTATAGTTTTATACATCTATTAAAACTCTCTAAATGTATAATGTGCTTGAATATGTCCAAATTGTATCTCTTCCTTATGTCATGAGGTCAATATGATGTAGCCACGATCATGTACTCACACCCCTAGAAGAATGGTAGTTTTGGACGTAAAAATGAAAACTTACTTTATGTTACTTGTTCATTGGCAATCCGTGGTAATTTACCAAAATTTATTGGTTGAAGCCATTTTAACAAAAAGTTTTCTAATCAACCGATAATCATCTCCTATCCTAAAAGGTAAAACACCATTTTCTATCATCTACTCTCATAAACAACCTTTCACTCTCTCAAATTTTTATAATTGCATCTCTTTTGTACATAAATTTAACCCAAAAGCTAACAAACTATCTCCCTGGGCCATTAGGACTATCTTCTTAGGGTATTCTCAAGCCCATAAAGGTTATAAGTGTTCCGATATAAAAAAATTAGTGGTTGCATAATATAATGTATATTGTTGTATTCAAAGAGACCCCCATGAAAAGTCTTAATCTATGAATGTCACTAAAGTAGGTTACTGATTGTCATTACATATGCAGGCACAAACTGGGTTGGGGATCGTCAAGATAGAAGATGTCCCTCTAGATAATTTATTCTACTAGTTGTCATATAGTTTCTTACAGGAGCGGGAAGCAAACTATTGTTATATGTTCAAGAATTGGAGCTGGATATCACGCCATGGCACATGCATGTTGTGACTTACACTGGGTCCAATCTATTCTCTCTTAATTCAAAATTCATGTTCAACTATCAACATCATTGTGATATGATAACTATGATTGTTGGTATGTATGCAATGAGAGACAATCATGGGATGGTTGATGGGATACATTAAGATTGATTTGATAAACATCAAAGGAAAGCTTTCAATTCTTTCTGGTTCAGTCATATGAGATAGTGATAGAACAGATTGAATGTCTAGAGAATGACAGTACTCAATGATGTATGCCTTCAGGTTCAGGGTCTCAATGATGAGATCATATGGATGCTAAGAGTTTGTACATTCTTATAATGTCCCTAGTCGGATGTCATTGTGGAAGGCAGATAGACAACAATGACATATAAGACTAGATTGTGGTGTTGGTTGATGACAGAATCTCATTAGTCATAATATAGAGATATCGAACCAAACATATAGGTACTTGTTAGAGAACAAGGGTACCGGACAGACCCACCGTGAGTTTGACACATGGAACCATGACATGGTAGTCACAGTCAGTACTCACAGTGATGGTGGTGAATGTGATTCTTTGACCTGAAATCACTACACTCAACACATGTCGTTGGGTACACTTTGACATCATCAAATGCAGTCCTGAAACATGGGTTATTATAAAGATGATGATTGGGTGGCTTTGACACATGGGGATTTTGAGGGGTGAGTGATAGATATGGGATTTGTCCCTCCTGAGGGAGTTTGATATCCATGGCCACTTGATGATTAGGATTGAGATAGGTGTGCGCATGCATGTGTGAGTCAGTATGTGATATTGATGGCATGCATATCTCCTTCAATCTACTCTGAGATAAAGAAAGTGAATGAACGTTGACAGGATGACTAGTCCATGCCTCGAGTTCATTCGGGATATCAGTGATAAAGAAATTATACATTCACTGTAACACCATTCATGGATTGTAGGATTGAAAGTTGTTCTCCAACTTTCTATTTCACTTGGGTAGCACTGATGTGTGACTTTGCTTGTGAAGTCATAAGTGTTATGGACTTTCACTACCAACGTGAATAGGACCTACAGGGTCAAACACATAGGATTTAACCTGGAAGAGGAGTTTTGTCCACAAACTATTTTTAGATTGATTACTAAAGGAATTTAGTAGTTCAATTAAACACTCAATTAATTGATAGCTCAAAATCATAGTGTTCAAGGTGTTGGACCGATTGATTAGAGTATTGTATTGATTGAAACTGCAATTGACTGATTTTGCACAGTATGCACTCCCAACCGATCGGCTCATGTGATGAACCGATCGGCTGAGCTTGGTGAATCGATCGGCTCAACTAGTGAGTCGATCAGCTCATGGATAGGGTGAAACGATCGGTTCAAGTGTTGAAACGATCCGTTCAAGTGTTGAAACGATCGGTTCAACTGGTCCAACCTAGCAAGTTGGGAAAGTAGAATTGGTGAGAAATTTCCTTTCATTTAACTTGCCCAATTTGATTGGAACAAGGATTGGTATTGGGTACCAATTAGAAACAAAAGAGGAAAAGTCAATCGGGAGCTGACCAGGGCCACAAACCGACCGGTTCAGAAGTGAACCGAGCGATTGAGGTGTCCCAACCAATCGGTTGAGGTGTCAACTGATCGGCTCAGGTCCCCAACTGACCATTTTAGAAATGAAACGATCGGTTCAGGTTGCGCAGTTGGTTGTTTTGTGGGAAATACCGAACCCTTCTACTCCTGCTTTAGTCCCACATTGCCCGGGATAGAGAACCCTGTCCCATGAACCTCCTATATATATAGGGGTAATGGGAGCTTCTCTGGACACAACTCAGTGCAACCAGTTGCTCTGTAAAGTTGTCGTTCTCTCTGGTTTTGGTAACCGAGAGAGCCCGAGCAAGTGCTACCCGATAAGGGAGGCACAGGAAGGGAAAGACAACTACAGAAAGTGACTGGTAGCAGGAGAGTGTGTCGACGACAAGTACGCTGATAGGAGGGTGTGACTCCTTCCAATTCCTTATGTGACAAGGAGATTGGAGTTCTAGGTGGTCTGTGTGGACTACTTCAGAGCCGGGAGATTTTTGCCGCTCGGAGGATAACTGTCAATCCTGACAGTCCCAGTGAGACCAGGAGTCGACAGTCCCAGTGCGACCAGGAGCTGCATAGACATTGTCTAAGATCGGAGGTGAAGACCACGCAAGGCGTTAGGTATTGTCACCGAGCAAGCCTCGGGACAAGCATGATTCCACAAACCATCCCTTTCCTATTGTATAAACGTTGACGCATTTTCTTGTTCTGGGTTTGGGGAGGAGAAAAATTTTTTTTCGCTGCCTTCTCTGCCTCCCCTAAAACCCAATAGTGGTATCAAAGCCACGTCAACTTCTCTATACTTTAGGATTATCGATATGATCGATTTTGGTTTGTCGCCTTTATTTATTGCATATGATGCGAATAATATTGGCTTTATGCATGTCCAATCTTAAATCCAAAAATCCCAAAATACATATATGATATCTAATATTAATGCACTCGATAGGTGTCGCCCTTAAATGAGTTTTGTGGTGGATGTATAGCGTGGTTATGGCCAATAAACCCTATATGTGTATGGTTGTATGTGGTTGCTTACATCTCGATCTGCGCACCGATCTTCCCTCTCCTATTCCTGATGTAACTCAAAATAATTCTATATTTCTTTCCTACCTTTGCTCCCCCCCCCCCCGAATGTAACTCGGGGTTTCTCTTTTCACAATGTAAAATAGGATAGAATTTTATTTCCTATTATGTCGAAGAACGGCGGACATCCTGACAACAGCTGAGACGATCGGTTCAAGGAGTGAACCAATCGGTTGACGTTCCAGACGATCGGTTCAAGGAGTGAACCGATCAGTTGATGACCAATGCGAGGAGTGAGACGAGCGGGTGGCGGCCAGAAGGAGATGCACGACGACTAGGCACACCCAGACGATCGACCAGAGTGAGCAGATTATTCATGTGATGAGTTGATCAACTCAGATGGCTGAAGCACAAAGTTCATCATGTACAGGTTACATGTGATGTAGACCTAGATGATTGTGATTCCTCTTGGCTCGAGGAATCACATTAGGATGGCCATAATCATCACTTTTATCATTTCGCATGTTTTTTGTGGGATATAGCATGTATATGATACGTACTATATACTGTGGTGATTGGATATGTATATGTATATAAAACCAAATCCCTCATTAAATATAAAGTTTTAGATGCCTTCCAAATGAAACACGCGTGAAAAGCTTGATCGACCAAGTGTGGGCACGCCCAAGCGTGGTGCATCGTCTATCTCGTGGAAGCGTGAAGGATGAATGTGTGGGTCTGCCCTAGCAGGGTGCATATTCATCGTGTTTTCTTTGGGTCGAACTTAACAAGGTGATCTAGATGGGATCTGAAAAACACTAGAGGGGGGTGAATAGGGTTTTAAAATAAATTTAATAATTATTTAAATCAAACAACAAACCACAAGAATATGGACAAGGAGACAAGGATTTAGAGTGGTTCCTACCTTAGCAAATACTAAGGTAGTCAGTCCACTACCTGGTTGCTTACCCAACCAGGATTTGAAAAGAATTTAATTTTATTACCTCGCAAGGACTTTACATAAAATTTCAATTCTCTCCCTAAACCCTTCAAGCAGCTTTCACCTCGAAGTAATCGCACCAACCTTGAAGCAGCCTTCACCTAGAAGTAATTGCACCAACCTTGAAGCAGCCTTCCTCCTGAAGTAGCTTCCCGTTGCAATAGCCTTCTTGAAGTAGCTTCCCATTGTGATAGCCTTCTTGAAGTAGCTTGAAGTCCCCTTCTCCACCTGATAAGTCAAACCCTCTCCAATCCGCAGCCTCCAACCCTAGGACTAGGAAGGAGAGTACGAAAGATAACAAGGAACAAGAAAGAAGAAAGGAAATTACAACTTATCCTTCTAATCGCCCAAGGCTTGATTTTCCTAGATCAAGCGTGTAGATCTCCTAACCAATGTGTATGGCAATGTGATTGTAGTGGGTAGGAGATACTAGCCTATAGGACACGAAATTGGAGCAATAGGAATAAATAGCCAATGTTGAAACTTGCTCTATTGCTTAAAATAGATTGCCAATGAAAGTGTTTGCTCAAATGTATCACAAGTGTATCTTAGGTGTATTTAGGTGTCCTAAGGCATGTCCTGTTTATAGGAATGACCTACAAGTGCTTAAGGACGTTCTAGACAACTTCTAGGGGTTTCTAAGTGCTTAACTAGCCGTTAGGTATAAGTTAGGTGCATTAGTAACGGCTAGTTGCTTTATTTTGCAGTTGATGTCAGAGACCATCTCGGTCGACAAATTGTCGGCCGAGATACCTACTCGGTCGAAGTTTTGTCGACCGATAGGCTCTCTGTTTCAACGTTCATTTGCAACTTCCAACTACCTTGTCGGTTGTGTCTAACGGCTACTTTGGATCTTTCTCGGTCGAGAAGATTGTCGACCGAGAGTGTCTCGGTCGAGGAGTTGGTCGACCGAGATTGACCTTGTTTCAATGTTTCAGTTTAGGCACTAATTATATGTATGAGTGTGCATATATGATCCTATTTGAAGGGGATGACCTATCTAAGTGTGGTGATTGGCTAGGGAAGATCTAACGCTTGATTTACATGAAATATAAGTACTTGTACATTATATATTTTTACAAGTTTACAATTGATTACATTTCATGACATTTACAATCATTCAAGCATAAGATTCCCTAGAGCTTTGTCATCCACCTTATTCCTGCAACTCAATTATCACGTTAGATCAACAAGAATGAAATATTTGTCATCATCGAAACAAAGGGATTTATCATAATGTCCAATTTATCCAACAATCTCCCCCTTTTTGAAGATGACAAACATTTCCTAAATATGAAATAAGGAAATATAAAGCATGTGAGTTTCATACATGAAGATTACCTTTTGTAGCCATTCTTGTGTTGCACGTGAGTGCTGGCCATCAAGATGAAACTCATTTATATTTTTGATTTTATATTCTTTCTCCCCCTTTGTCATTTCAAAAAGATATCCAGGTTGAATTTTATATTTCTTCTCCCCCTTAATTTTATACTATGATCCCCCTAAATATCATTTTTGTCTAATTCAGCCACAATTTGTTTCTCAATCATTTGCAAAGGATGTTAAGCCTTGAAATGATATGAGATCATGTTAGGTTCATGGCATGTGTATTGATTTCTCACCCATTTTACAAAGGATGTTAAGCCTTGAAAATGATATGAGATTCCCTTAAGCTTATGATGAATGTATAAAAATATCTCTACCCAAATGCAAAGGATGTTAAGCCCTGATTTGTTTAGAGAGTTCCTTTAAGAACACGATATATCATTTTTATGAAAAATTCATAGATTTCTTCATAGATTTCTCCATATAAGTGAGACTACTAAGGTCATGACTAGATTTAATGAGCTCTTGATCAGATAATCAAATTTGTTTTAATGAGCTCCCCTTTAATCTTACAATTTCAAGCAATTTTAAAGCTTCTAAGGTCACAAATTATATTTTGATTTTGACCTTTATCAAAAGTATACTAATATTAAGTTTAACAAAATGATGTCCAAATAAGCGTTTCGTCAAAGCTTATTTTAGGTCGCCCTTGACTACGACCATAGCGCCCCTTGGCTAAATTTTATTTCAACCAAGAGGCAAACTCTGCAGATTTCACATGTAAAGTATAAACTTTGCAGATAACTTAAAGAGATATCAATTTTGAAGCATGTTAAGTGATACTCAAAATGAAAACATCTTCTTAAGAATGAAAGCACGATTAATATCTCAAATCATTTAAAGATGCCAGTTGAGAAATTTGTATTTTATGTGTTGCAAGCATTTCTAAGAGACATATCACCTTAATGAGTCATTTTTCTTGCCTGTGATGTAATGATAGAACAATAAAAGTAGATAATTCCATGATTGTAATCACATGATTTCTATATGTGTAGACCAGAAAATATTTTTAGGAAAAATCATGTAAATAATGATAAAACAGAAATTTCCTTTTTAAAACTAAGCATAGTTTCATTTTTAACTTAAATCATTTAGAGAATAAACCAAAATAATCTCATATAAGTTTTCAAGAATGATTTCCATAGTTTATACTTTGTTTTTACAGTTATTAACCACAAATATATAGCAGTTTGATCAATTACAAAAAGAAATTCAGCAATTTTACAGCATGCTGGAAATCAGTGACATACTCGGTCGACAATTTCTCGACCGAGGTTCACTCGGTCGACAGATTCTCGACCGACAATGTTTTTGGAATATTTTTAGTACTGTTATTCTATTCTAAGCAAAATAGGATTATGCAAGTTAGAGCTTGAGTGTGTTGAGATATGACATTTGTATATCAAGTATCAGTTTAGGTCAAATCTCAACTAGTTAATTTCAAGCTACTAAGTTTTGGGAATCCAAGCTAAATCATCATTCTTTTTCTTATATGGGCATGAAAATGAATAATGACCAAGACGCATGCAATAATGACAACTGATAGAGTCAACTTCATTTCTTTTTCTAGGAATTGTGTCTCTAGGTACAAACATAATCTTAGTCTTGGATGTTTTAACTCTTTTCGGTTTATTTCTCCTTGGATCATATCCTAATCCTCTTCTTCCATTATAACTAGAGGAAATTTTCAGAATATTTTCAAGCATGTCATTTCCTCTTAGCTCATTTACATTTCTTTGTAACTTAGCAATATCTTTCTTTGCTTTATCTAAATCAGATACTAGAGAATTTCTTTCTTTGACAACCTTATCATAATCTAAATGTGAACATAGAATAGGTTGTTTCTGAAGATCATTCACTTGAGTTTGCAAATTTAACTTTTCAAAAGAAAGAAGATTGCAATTTGCTTCTACCAATTTTAGTTTAAGACAATAATCTTCATTTGCCTTTTTGAGAACTTCTTTTTCAGAAACAAGAGCAAGAAGTTTAGCATTCAAATCATCATTCACTTTATTTGATTTCTTAAGTTTCTTCTTGCACTCAATATATTTCTCATGGGTTTCTTGAAGACTAGCAATTAAATCTTCTTTTGGTAGGTCAAAAAGACTTACCTCTTCTTCTTCTTCATTTGTAGTAGCAATGAGACACTCTACTTCTTCTTTTCCACTTTTGCTATCGTCACTTGAATCATCCCATGCAGCTCGATATGCTCTTTCTTTCTTTTTGTGAGATGATTTTTTTCCTTTCTTGAGTTTTGGACAATCACCTTTCATGTGTCCCTTTTTACCACATTCAAAGCACCTAGAAGAAGAAACACTAGAAGTTTTATTAGTTTTAAAACTTTTATATTGCTTATACAATGAGGGTTTCTTCTTCACTATCATCTTCACTTGTGTCATGATTGTCTTTGGTTGATGCTTTGAATGCAACGTCCTTCTTTTTCCCATGTTGATGTTCATGTTCTCTCCTTTCTTCCTCATCTAAAGTTGCCTCATGAGCTTCTAGATTGCCAATGAGTTGCTCCATTTTTAGTTTAGTGAGATCATTGGCTTCCTCAATGGTTGTCACCTTGGGCTTGTACTTTGGAGGAAGTGATCGAAGTACCTTTGACACCTGATCCTCTTCAAGAACAGTTTTTTCTAAGGCATTCAAACCGTTAACAATAGAGGAGAATTTTGCAAACATTTCACTAATTGATTCATTCGGATCCATACGAAAGTGTTCAAATTTCTGTTTAAGCATACTAATCTTAGAGTTATTAACTTGAACTGTACCTTCATAGGTTATGGACAATCTATGCCATATTTCATAGGCTGTTTCACAATTTGATATTCTATTGAATTCTCCTACTGAAATTGAACAATAAAGAATACTTATAGCCTTTGCATTCATTTGAGCTGATTTTACCGTATTCGCATCCCACTCTGCATATTGCATTTGAGGAACATCGTATGGAGTTGAGGCCATCCTCCATAAGTCCCAACTTATGCCTTGAAAGTAGAAATGCATCCTTCTCTTCCAATATGTGTAGTTGGTTCCATCAAACACCGGAGGCCTAGCAACAAATGTTCTTTCGAGGTTAAGATTGTTGAGCACTCTGTCCCCCATTTCTTCAAGACCTTGCTAGGGTTCCTTGAAGCCTGCTATGATACCAATTGAAAAACACTAGAGGGGGGTGAATAGGGTTTTAAAATAAATTTAATAATTATTTAAATCAAACAACCAACCACAAGAATATTGGACAAGGAGACAAGGATTTAGAGTGGTTCCTACCTTAGCAAATACTAAGGTAGTCAGTCCACTACCCGGTTGCTTACCCAACCGGGATTTGGAAAGAATTTAATTTTATTACCTCGCAAGGACTTTACATAAAATTACAATTCTCTCCCTAAACCCTTCAAGCAACCTTCACCTCGAAGTAATCGCACCAACCTTGAAGCAGCCTTCACCTAGAAGTAATTGCACCAACCTTGAAGCAGCCTTCCTCCTGAAGTAGCTTCCCATTGCAATAGCCTTCTTGAAGTAGCTTCCCGTTGCGATAGCCTTCTTGAAGTAGCTTGAAGTCCCCTTCTCCACCTGAGAAGTCAAACCCTCTCCAATCCGCAGCCTCCAACCCTAGGAGTAGCAAGGAGAGTACAAAAGATAACAAGGAACAAGAAAGAAGAAAGGAAATTACAACTTATCCTTTTAATCGCCCAAGGCTTGATTTGCCTAGATCAAGAGTGTAGATCTCCTAACCAATGTGTATGGCAATGTGATTGTAGTGGGTAGGAGATACTAGCCTATAGTACACGAAATTGGAGCAATAGGAATAAATAGCCAATGTTGAAACTTGCTCTATTGCTTAAAACAGATTGCCAATGAAAGTGTTTGCTCAAATGTATCCCAAGTGTATCTTAGGTGTATTTAGGTGTCCTAAGGCATGTCCTATTTATAGGAATGACCTACAAGTGCTTAAGGACATTCTAGACAACTTCTAGGGGTTTCTAAGTGCTTAACTAGCCGTTAGGTATAAGTTAGGTGCATTAGTAACAGCTAGTTGCTTTATTCTGCAGTTGCTGTCAGAGACCATCTCGGTCGACAAATTGTCGGCCGAGATACCTACTCGGTCGAAGTTTTGTCGACCGATAGGCTCTTTGTTTCAACATTCATTTGCAACTTCCAACTACCTTGTCGGTTGTGTCTAACGTCTACTTTGGATCTTTCTCAGTCGAGAAGATTGTCGACTGAGAGTGTCTCGGTCGATGAGTTGGTCGACCGAGATTGACCCTGTTTCAATGTTTCAGTTTAGGCACTAATTATATGTATGAGTGTGCATATATGATCCTATTTGAAGGGGATGACCTATCTAAGTGTGGTGATTGGCTAGGGAAGATCTAACGCTTGATTTACATGAAATCTAAGTACTTGTACATTATATATTTGTACAAGTTTACAATTCATTACATTTCATGACATTTACAATCATTCAAGCATAAGATTCCCTAGAGCTTTGTCATCCACCTTATTCCTGCAACACTCAAGTAGCACGTTAGATCAACAAGAATGAAATGTTTGTCATCATTGAAACAAAGGGATTTATCATAATGTCCAATTTATCCAACAGGATCTAGTACCTTGAGGCATGGAGATGCTCATGGCAAGGAGTTTCATATGACATCTTATCAAGAGTTGCATATGATGCAATTGGCAAGAGTTCCCTACCTGGAAGATCTAAGTTGTGGGTGATAGCCCTAGCTGGTCCATGACTTAGAGGATTTCAGGATCTTGCCCACTAGAAGGTTGTACACTACAATCTTCTGAATTGATGGTGAGGGCTATCAATTTGAACTAAAATAGTGGGAGTGATAATTAATTAAAGGCCTAATTTTTATCATCAAACTTTTCAAATCAATCAAAGAAGTCAAAAAGAGTTTTGGACTAAAATTGCATATATTTCCTTTTGTTAAAATAAATGGTTAATCAATAATAATCACTTTATTTGCAATCGGTCTTTGAGACCAACAAATTAAATGGGAATAATTCCATGACTTATTAGGATGATGAGAAGTGTTCTCAATCAAAGAGCAAAAGCTCTAAGTCCTAGTTATACCGGAACCAGATGAACTCAATCCCACCACATCAATGGCTGAAAGTATGCTTATGGAAGCATACCAATGATGACATTGATGAGGAGTGCTTGATGTTGTATTCTCTGAACTATGAGTTACAGAGACAACATGATACATATGATGTCTCCAAGACACTCTCCTAGTATGTCATGACAGAAGGAGATCCAGTAAGGTATTCACACACTCAATGTGATTGGGTATGTGGAAAACCTGACTAAGAAGGATTTCCTCTGAGCCAAGAGTTGGCTATTGGTATGATACTGCAAATGTTGCGAGAATCATACAGTTCATGATAAACTACAACAAGAACAACTTTGACAAGCGCTGACAGAGTTGTTGGACATGTTGAGGATAGTAGAGGCAATTATGAAGAAAGACAAACCCTAATGTTTGATGTGATCAATGAAGGGTAAGTCTTAAGGGTAAGGGCAAGGGCAAAGCTAAGAAGTGTTATGGTGCTAGCCAACAGCCCAAGCCATCTTCAGCCTCAAAGGAACATGGGGAAAGGGTGTATGAGGGAAGTTCCCTCTATATCTGGAAGAACAAAAGAAGATGAAGGATGTGATGGAAATCTCCACCTAAGGTATCATGAAATGAACCACTTCTTTATCTGAGGTATATGATACCAAGATATGGATATGTCATATATGATATGCAAGATCCACAAAGAAGTGATGGCATTTGTAAAAGGACCATGAAAGAAGTACTCACCAGTGGCGCAAGTGTTGCTGCCATAGATAGGAGTATCTTTCAGTTTATTTCAGCCTAAAGGGCACGAAATTGAGTTGAGAACTGCTATTTCAATTAGCCAATAGAAACACTTTAGTGTTGCATCTTGTTGAGACAAGGATGGCTATCAATATAGTTGATGTTTCAAATTCAAAGATATGATCTTTGTGGCAATGCCTTGTTTATCTTGTGATACTTGGTATGCATAGGATAAAATGATACCTAAAAGTTATAGATAACTCAAACAATCAAATTAGCATCAATCATGAAGAATTCATTTCTATATTCCATATGATGGATAAATCTAGACTCTTTTGGTTAGAGAACCAGTAAGAGACATGAATCTCTTGGACCTGATTAATCAATCTTCACTAGTGGTAGTGGGAGAATGATTATCCTATTAGGAATAATACATGTGATGTATTTACATACCTATTGGAGCGAATGATAATACGTCAAATGGTATTTAGAGAAATACCAATATGAATATCTTGAAGTGTTCAAGAATATCATAAATGAAGTACGAATTTGGTAAAGTGTTAATTCTTGATGAGATCAATAAATAAAATTCTTAGACAAAATGTTTGAGAACCTTTTGAGTGATTATGATGGTGTATCATAGTGAACTCATGGTTAAGGCATGGCGATGTCTGAACCAAGAAGGTCATACTCTAAGGAGTTAGAGAATGATTATCAAATAACTAAATTCTTCTTAAATAAAGAATACCCCACACTAATAAAGGAAATTAAGAATCACAAGGAGTTGTGAGTTCATATATCCTTAACAGACACACCTCGATCATCTATATGATGAGTTGTTCATGAGATGAGTCAACTATCTAGATGTATATGAGGAACTAGATTTTGAGTTATGGTAGATGACCATTACATCCTAAATGACTTCCATGTAAACCATAAGGTATGACCTTGATGGTAGCACTCATTGGGACAAAATCCATAAGTGCAAATAAGTCTTAAGTGTTAAGACACATGGATAACATTTTGATAAGGATGATGCTTTTCGATTGAAACTTAATGACTAAGACATTTGGCATATGGATACTAAAACCGCATTCCTATGAGGAATAAAACAAGGATGTGTACGCGACACAACCTATAAGGTTTATGGATCCACTAATGCAAATGAAGTCTATAAGTTACAATGGACTAATCAATGTGATTGATTGAGTACAAGTAACTCAGAATGTATCTTTACTTTGATGATATAGTCAAAGGGTTTGACTGATATGTCAAAGATAAAGAAGGGATCTGTGATTTAGTGGAAGCGTATTCACATTCCACATGTTGATGTGAAATGGAAATGTTCTAGAATGGAAATTCAAAGTGGAAATTATCTTTAGGGAAGATAGAGACATTTCCTATGCGATAGGAATAGAGATCTATAGAGATAGTTCTCAAAACCCTCTTGACCTGGAAAAGAGAGAGAATACATTGGCAATCTGTACTGAAGGGTTCAGTGTGCACAGATTCAGTGGGAGAAAACATGTCAGCGTTACATGGAGTTAGTACCCCAAGGCCGAGTGTCCAATTCTTATGAAGAATGGGAACACTAAGAATAGATACGGATCTATCATGTATGTAATCATCCCATTATCTTGCATGTATGTACATGGCAAGAATAAAATGCATTCATCATCTTGTATGTAGGACATGAAAATATGATGTGCTCATCCTAATAACTTGTATGTGGGACATGATGAGTGGATGTCTGTCTAGTTCCAATAAGGGTTACTGGAATACCATGAGAACTTGATAAGTACTTATGACGTACTAGTTATATGGAGATAAGGAAGAGTTCTATGTAAAGAGTTACATTGATGCGAACTTTTGAAAAGGATAGAAAATTAATCGCAAAATATATATAGGATATATAAAAGTGAAAGCTTGTTGATAATTGGAAGTGTTCCAATAAAGCCATTTAAAAGGAAATGTCGAGTACAGTGGATATTATATGGATCTGGAAATTCATGAGATGAACTTTTAGATATTTCAATCATTGATGACAAGTATGGAATCCTTTATCATGCAATGTGGCTAAAGGTTAGGAAAGGAATACTAGATCGCATATTACGGCGGCTCCATCTCATACGTGTGACGTACAATGAAGAGATGTGCGACATGCAATTGATACTGACTTTGGCAAGGTGTTTCCATAGCTCACTATGTTTGCACTAGAGCACAATAACATGTGGGACATGTTTGAAAATCACTATGAATATGATTCAAGGGTGATTGACTCGCATTACAAGTGAGAGTGTGTTGGTATGTATGCCCTAAGAGCCAATCATGGGATGATTGATGGGATACATTAAGATTGATTTGATAAACATAAAAGGCAAGCTTCCAATTCTTTCTAGTTCAGTCATATGAGATAGTGATAGAACAGATTGAATGTCTAGAGAATGACAGTACTCAATGATGTATGCCTTCAGGTTCAGGACCTGAACGATGAGATCATACGGATGCTAAGAGTTTGTACATTCTTGTAATGTCCCTAGTCAGATGTCATTGTGGAAGGAAGACAGATAGTAATGACACACAAGACTAGATTGTGGTGTTGGTTGATGATAAAATCTCATTAGTCATGATATAGAGATATCAAACCAAACACATTTGTACTTGTTAGAGAACAAGGGTACCGGACAGACCCACTGTGAGTTTGACACATGGAACCATGACATGGTAGTCACAGTCAGTACTCACAGTGATGGTGGTGAATGTGATTCTTTGACCTGAAATCACTACACTCAACACATGTCGTTGGGTACACTTTGACATCATCAAACACAGTCCTAAAACATGGGTTGTTATAAAAATGATGATTGGGTGGCTTTGACACATGGGGCTTTTGAGGGGTGAGTGATAGATATGGTATTTGTCCCTCCTGAGGGAGTTTGATATCCATGGCCACTTATGAGTAGGATTGAGATAGGCGTGCACACGCATATGTGAATCAGTATGTGATATTGATGTCATACATATATCCTTCAATCTACTCTGAGATCAAGAAAGTGAATGAACGTTGACAGGATGACTCGTCCATGCCTCGAGTTCATTCGGGATATCAGTGACAAAGGAATTATACATTCTTTGTAACACCATTCATGGATTGTAGGATTGAAAGTTGTTCTCCAACTTTCTATTTCACTTGGGTAGCACTGATGTGTGACTAGGCATCGCTCTTTGCTTGTGAAGTCATAAGTGTTATGGACTTGCAGGGTCACACACATAGGATTTAACCTGGAAGAGGAGTTTTGTCCACAAACTATGTTTAGATTGATTACTAAAGGAGTTTAGTAGTTCAATTAAACACTCAATTAATTGATAGCTCAAAATCATAGTGTTCAAGGTGTTGGACCGATTGATTAGAGTATCGGATTGATTGAAACTGCAATTGACTGATTCTGCACAGTCTGCACTCCCAATCGATTGGCTCATGTGATGAATCGATCGGTTGAGTTTGGTGAATCGATCGGATCAACTAGTGAGTCGATCGGCTCATGGACAGGGTGAAACAATCGGTTCATGTGTTGAAACGATCGGTTCAACTGGTCCAACCGAGCAAGTTGGGAAAGTACAATTGGTGAGAAATTTCCTTTCGTTTCACTTGCCCAATTTGATTGGAACAAGGATTGGTATTGGGAACCAATTAGAAACAAAAGAGGAAAAGTCAATAGGGATCTTACCAGGGCTGCGAACCGACTAGTTTAGAAGTGAACCGACCGGTTGAGGTGTCAACCGATCGGCTCAGGTCCCTAACCGACCATTTCAGAAATGAAACGATCAGTTCAGGTTGCACAGTTGGTTGTTTTTGTGGAAAATCTCAAACCCTTCTACTCCTGCTTTAGTCTCGCATTGCCTGAGATAGAGAACCCTATCCCATGACCCTCCAATATATATAGGGAATGGGGGCTTCTCTAGACACAACTCAGTGCAACCAGTTGCTCTGTAAAGTTGTCGTTCTCTCTGGTTTTGGTAACTGAGAGAGCCCGAGCAAGTGTTACCCAATAAGGGAGGCACAGCAAGGGAAAGACAACTGCAGAAAGTGACTGGTAGCATGAGAGTGTGTCGGCGACTAGTACACCGAAAGGATGGTGCAACTCCTTCCAATTTCTTGTGTGACAAGGAGATTGGAGTTCTAGGTGGTCCGAGTGGACTACTTCAGAGGCGGGAGATTTCTGCCACTCAGAGGACAACTGTCAATCCCAACAGTCCCGGTGAGACCAAGAGTCGACAGTCCCGGTGCGACCAGGAGCTGCACAGACACTGTCCAAGACCGGAGGTGAAGACCGCACAAGACGCGAGGTATTGTCGTCGAGCAAGCCTCTGGACAAGGTATGATTCCACAAACCATCCATTTCCTGTTGTATAGACGTTGACGTGTTTCCTTGTTCTGGGTTTGGGGAGGAGATATTTTTGTTTCCGCTGCCTTCTCTGTCTCCCCTAAAACCCAACAATGATGTCATTCATATTACCAACAACCCGATCTCCCATAAAAACACAAAACATAAATAAGTTGGCTATCACTTTACAAGTGATCTAGTCAAAGTAAAGAAGATCAGTATGATATATTTTAAAACTCAAGAACAAGTGGAAGATATTATCACCAAGCCACTTCCTCCTGATCATTTCCAATATATGAATAACTAGCTAAGAGTATATGATGACTCTCCATCGTGAGCACGAGTGTTGGGATAACTAGAGTTAGTGAGTTATTGGGCTTGGACCATATCATATCCATGTCTCAAATAGATCCATCTAAGTCACTCTCCCTATATATATATATATATATATATATATATATATATATATATATATATATATATATATATATAATGTATATGTATATATATGTGTGTGTGTGGTGAAAGTTGTAATACTATTGTCAATTAAAAAATAATAGTTTTATTTATATAACACTTATGAAGTTATTATTCCTCGTATGATTCCTTTAATCATTTCTTATTATAGGGTGTAGTAGTTTTGACATTTTGTTTCACACTTAGACTTTTAGATGTTTAGATCAATCTAGCAAGATCTTCCATTGGATTTCGGTGCTTTATGTATATGACTAAAATTATCAATTAATGGTCTTCTGGGGAAGTATCCTTGAGTTCTTCTATTTCATCACATCAAGAACTTCATAATTTTCATATCTTGTTGGTCTCACAATGAGCCTTCAATGGTTTTGGTATATACTTTCTCATCCTAGGGATCTTCTACATGTTGTTCCTCTTTATCTTCATTGGTATTATCAAGATATATACCAAAATCCATTATAGCCTCTTCTTGTTCATTATCAACCTTTTTATAATTGTTTTCTTCCAAATTTTGTTTCCTCTTGCATTATTATTTGTATATTAAATGTTACTTGTGGAGATATTGTAACTGCTAGGATGTTCATTTGGGTACATGACATTGTTAGCCAATGTTTCAAAGAAATTATTCTTCTTGGTCTCAGTTCTTTTCTCCTTCCTTGAGGCCTTCTTCTTTGCAGCTTGGGAGCAGAATGCATGACTTTTTTGCATCCGACCATAGTTATGCTTAGACTAATAATATCATGTGATTTTCCATTACTATATGAACCCCCAAATTCATGAGGACATGGCCAATTTTACCGTAGATGTAGCAAACTAGAGGTATTCTTTCATATTCCAGCATAATAAAATTTTGATTCATTGTAGAAACTAAATGGGTAAAAGTACCAAGTTTAACAACAATGTATATGTCCCTACCACGACTTCCTTTGCTGATTTTAATATGAGCTTTGACAAATTTTCCATTACCATTCCTATTTTAAGGAGTAAAAGCTATTGATACAAATGCAATGAAAGCTTTAAGAATCAAACACATGTTGTAAGTTGCTTTGGAACTTCACAATTGGTTTTGAATTTGATGGTCCACTACTGAATAGATAAGCAATGACCACACATCACCCAATGCCTTCATTCATGGCCTTGATGAAGTCATCTTATTGAATTAATTGGGACACGATGTAATAGTTATTAAGATCAACCAATCTTATCAGTTCTGATGTTCTCCACATACTACATCCACATACTATATAGGCTATTGTATAGTGTAAAGAATCATACCTAGATACCTACATGTTTTATGACTAATACAAATTTCTAGGGCTTCATTAATTATACAACATCCTCTAGTTCTAAATGTACATTGTAAGAAGGCATGCCACCTTATACTTGAAGATTACATATCAAATTATGTTTTGATATGTTACATCTAGTTGGAACAGTGTCAAGTTGTTCCCAATATTAAAAATTGGGAATTCCCCCTCCATATTTAGGATCCTCCTAACTTTATCATCCTCATAGGCTACTGCCTCTGTTATGGGGGAATACAAAAGGATTCCTCCTTTGCTTGGGCTGAAAGATAGCCTAAGACATGCTTTATCAATTGTTTTGAGTGTGCCCAACTTCACCAATGGATTCCTCTCCCCCTTTATTTCCATCTCCAACCTAGAACCAACAGCCTCCACCTCCACCTTTCCATGACTACTATAGCTACCCATCCATTTTAGACCTTTGCACTCTAATATCATTTTTAGTAAACCATATTTATCATTGGTCATATTTAATAAAATACTAACTAAAATCCAAACTCATATTTTCATATTACATTACCTTACCTTGATATAATATATATTAGTCCTATTTCTATATTACTAAGTGCTTATTCAAAAAATACAATATTTTATATAACTAAAATACAATGTTTGTATTGTTTCATCACATGTTACTTTTCTAAAAATTGTCAACTTAATTGGCTACTTCACACTTAACATACCATGGAAGGTAGGTCGATTACTTTTCACTTCCCTCTGCTCAAAACTTAGGTTAAAATAGTGTCCGAATTCAAAGTCTTCACTATCCACATCACAATGTAGTCCAACTTGGGATTTCTGGATCTAAATGGGATCAAGAGGGTGTGAATTGAGCTAATACTACTAAAACGAAAATCATTTGACCTTCATGATATTTATCAAGATAATGTTGCAAGTATGAAAAGCAAAGGAGACAGAGATTGAACAATAAAAAATGAAGCTACTAATTATAGTAGTTCAATATCAAAGAATGTAGCAATACTACCTAAAGGGGTCAATATCTAAGGTTTTCAACATTGCGACACTTCTTATATTTCACTATAATAGTTACAACAAATGAACATCCTTTTATAGATCAAGGGATATCTAGATTTTGTTTTAGGCCAAACGAGCCAAGAACCTTACAATGACTTCCCTATTTATGACCAAGAGTAACTAGTTTTACCAACAAGTTACCACTTTTGAAATAAGCCTTCAGAGTCCACCAAGGACATTATCACTCTTGCAATGGTTTTTTGGCATTTAAGGACCTTACCACTCTTAACTTGTATCTTCTGCCTTTGACTTCACATCCACTAAGGAAATTTTTTTCATCAAGGCTTCTTTCCATTCTTTTCCTCTCCTAAACAAGAGAAAGAATCTTCATCTTCAATAGACAAAGAGAATTTAGGAAACTAAAAGAAATATTGCATGTGCCACCACCAATTACCAACAACATATATTTTAAGATGGTACAAGTAATATCTATCGATATTTCTAATAGATGTTGGAATATATGAACTAGTATCCTATTTTCAGTTTTTCTTTAGTCAATACAGTATAACATGCCTGGATCGCATGTTTGAAGTAGATTTAGTTTTCTCAATGTTTGATACTTGATCAAGAAAAAAACAAAATATAAAGTTCCATATTGAAGGATAGTTCATAAATTGAAATTGAAAATGAAGATAGTGAATTACATAATAGATATTTTCTCGATATTTAAAGGATCTACACTTGGATTTTTTTACCATACTACTAAAAACTTAACAAATATGAGATGTTCAACTATAGAATTGTGGTCAATGGATCTTTCCATTGTGTTAATTATTAAAGAAATTAGTAATTCCACAACAATTGATTGAAAAGTTAATGTCTCTACATTTAAGTAGCTACAAGAACAATTATATTTTTTTAGTATATCATAAAAAATTGAAGATATATATTCATATGGACATGTTATGTTGATAAGATCTCACATATCCATACTTTTTATCGAGATATTTAATGAATCATACTTAAAAGTTATGAAATTCCTTGAACAAAGACAACAAAGTCATGTATTGGCCTATAGTGTACTCAAGAATATGGACCACCATGATATTGTTGGATGATAGCACATCACCTTGCTAGACTATCCATTCTCGATCTTACCTGATGTTTTCATTTTGTACCTTGATATACCACATTTTGGATAATCTTTCAAATGGTTATAGTCCTTTTGAAATAGCACACATTCATTTGGGAATGCAAGTATTTTCTTATTATGATTCTTGTTGGGCACATTATTTTCTTTTTTTTGTATGTTGATATTGGAAGCTCATTGCCTTCTAGTTGAATTCTTTTTCAATAGAGACAACGGATACATCAATCTTTCTCACTCCACCTATTGTTAGATTTTAGAGTATACAATCTCAACAAAACATTTAGTCTTGTGAACTTAGTACAACCCAACTATAATGGTTTCTCATCATCATTTATACTATTTGAAAATCAAGATGGTGGATTAGTGATTCACACAAAGTATGTCTTTATTTCATAGGCCATTTTAGGTATTTTATAGTGCATTCATTATCAATTATATGTGATTTTTCTCATATCATAGTGAAATGTTCTGAGAAACTCTTATGCGTTAGTTTTATACAATTTTTATATGAACTATCATAGTTATTCTTGTCTCCTTATTTTACTTTTGAAATTGAGGTATGAGGTGCATTTGAAGACAAATTTGAAGCTACCGAGATGCATCTCAGTGCTGTTGACAAAATTCACACACAAAAAAATCAACAAATCTATAGGAAATTATTGGTTCTATTGAAGAAACAGCAGCTTCTACAAGGTGACAATTTAGTACTAGTGACACTCAACTCAGTGGTACCAAATTATGTGTCAAGAACATGACAAGAATAGTATATTGACAATTTGATACTTATGAGACATGTTTAGGTGGTACAAACACATGGCACATGAATAGTCCAAACACACGTCAATACTACCAACACCCATCTTGGTAGTGCCAACCCATTTCCAATCATGCAAGAAAACGTACTATGTGCTATCAACTCAAGTTGGTGCTACAGAGCACAAAAATCTGACCTACTAAATCAATATGTAAAAATGGTCCAAATCATGTAGTGGGATATTTGCCAACTTATGACCCAAGAGAGGGAAACCATGAGATACACAACCTAATGTCCATGCACTAAAGTCAAGATACGAGAAAAAAGATGATAAAGACAAGGAGACATTAGAAACTAGTGATCATGACATCTTTTAAGGGAAATTTACCAGCCAAAAGGTTTCCCGTTCACGCTCGATTCCAATCAGAATATCCATTAACAATATATCTCGCTGTTCATCCGTTTGGATTCATCTTTTCCTTTTTTTCTATTTTTTGATATTGTGTCAACAATGATGGGATAAACCCCCATTCTCTAGGAACTAAGAGTAGCTCGATATGAATTTGTAGGTTGTAATGTTTATTTATAGATCAAATTATTTGATCAAATTTCGATAATAACGATTACTTAGGTATATACTATGTTCATGCCTAATCAAAACAAATTATGCTTTGGTTTTGATCAATGCAAAAGTGGGGTTAATAATTGGAAAAATTATTGTCACCATAATTGTAATGTGTTTCAAATCTATCTAACAATTATGAGAAAAAATCTTAGAGTGAAATCTGCTATGTCTGATCTTATATATGAACAATATGACACTAAATTTGTAACTAGATTGAATAGTACATCACATTGTAGAAGTGGGTGATGTTGCATACAAATGAATGGTTTTGAAAAGCCTTCACTGGTTTTGAAAAGCCTTGACAACTTATTTTTAGATAATAAAAAATTGTGTATGAATTGACATCATTATGAAGGCATAATCTTAGAGAATATATCCCTACATTCAATACCAAATATAGTTCACTTCCTTGTAAATTTGAATTCTTAGTTTAAATAATCAAAACAAACTTTTCTTAGGTATAATAGATCAACTTCAGTTAGTAGTAGTTTCTAGCTCTACAAATCCTCATGTTTGATAACTTGGGACTCAATCATCCTATATTACTTGATATGTATACTTGCATTTTACAATCATGTCATTCACTTGTCATTCAATAAGAATGTCTTGACATCTATCTAGCATCACGTCAACCATATCATTCTGAATCGCTCTATTCATATCATCCTCATTCCCCATATTTTCTTCAGTAGAATTGAGAGTACAGATGTTTTAGTCTATGGTAGTTGGTAATAAGGAAACAACTAAAAAGAAGCAAAGAGAATGCCAACTAAAATCAAGGAGAGTGACTATGATGACAAATGTGATAATGAAAAATGACAAGAACCACCCCATGAAGAGAGATGGTTGCAGCTTGGGAACCAGAGAGTGATGACAACCACGAGATAATGGAAAATGGCAGTCAGTAAGAAGCACCCCATGGAGAGAGGCGACGATGATTAGCACCTTAGTAAGAGTGAAGGCAAAATGTAATTTTGCAAGTCTAGAAGAGGATTGGTAAAAAACTAATTTCTTGGAATTTAATTTAAAAAATAACTTCTATGTAGGCCAAAAGTCGATGCAAAAGTAAAACAACAACTTGTTTTATAAAAAAAAGTGTCAATTAATAATATACATATGATACTAAAATGAATATGTATAACATCAGTTAAGCTAGTAAAAGTAATGATATAATGTTTTGAAGGTACAATGTGTTCATTGATGTTTACAAAGTCAGTTTGATGGTTACTCAAGGAAAGTCGACACTAAGTTTCATGACTCAAAAAATGGTGGAAGAGTCAAATTTCACAAGTAATTTATGACATCAATTTCAATGCCATGAAACGACACTACATTGATAGAGATAGTTGAATTTTCTCCTTAGTGAAAAACATCAACATCCATTGTATCTAATGTATGTATAAAGATAGTCCTAACTAATATGTCTATATTATATCAATTATCGATGCTAGCATAACTGTCGAATAGGCTAAAACTCTATTAGTGAGAGCACCTAACAAGGTTGAAACATGAGACAACTTTATGCATCACAACAATTTTAGGAAAATGATTCCCCTGCTTTGGGTATGACACTAGAGAAAGGCATATGAAGTTGCTTTTAAAAGACATATTGATCATATATTCTATATTTGATCTCCTTGGGTTAGCCTAAAAATTCTCTCAAACAAGACAATAATCATCCTTACATAGAAGTATAGAAGTCTCATATGCCACAACATGTTTTAATCAAGTTCCATTTGGCATGAAAGGAAGGCAAATAAGTTTTACACTTGTTGGAAATCTAATGTCAATCTCTTGTGTACATCTATTAATGTCCTACCATTATTGGAAATATAAATGGCTATACATCAAGCGGTGCCACACATCCTTTAACATGACGCATGTTGATTATTCTTTAGTTATGGAACATGTCTCACATTGGTAAATTTCCTCACCATACAAACACCTATTTTGATCAAAGCTGAGCACATACTAGATAACTTGCATGACATTCCATTTGACTTTGAGATATCACTACCAATCACACCCACCCCCAACAACCCCCCACCCCAACCCCTCCCTAAACCAACATGGAAACCAATATTATCTCAAGAAAGACAAGATATGAGAAACCTAATCAATAACTCACTTATAAATTTCTTATAAATGAAAAAAAATAACTATGTTTAATTTAGACCTCAAATCCGTTTTTAGAACAAGACAAGTGTTCTTGTAGTAGTTATAAATTTTCATCGAGTTTCTTGTGGTAGTTACAAATTTTGATCGAGTTGGTGGAAATGATGGTGGTTGTAGGGTTGTGCATCGTTTTTCTGTTTCTTACCCTTACGTGTACAAATACTAGAAGAATTTGATGTCTCGAAGGTAACTAAAGCATTTTTAGTCACAAATTATAGATGTAGCAACAAGCCAAAGTTAGCAAGTAAGAAGACTAGTACAACACTCCACCCTTTTAATATACAACTTAACTCAATGGTAGCTTTCATCTTGAAGGGGATGTCACATTAATATGGTCATTGCAAATAAATACATAAATCTCCATTGAGATTTATTCATTGTTCTTTGATTAGGAAACTATAACTAACTTCTATAACACATCTAAATTTGTAATCATTTCTAGTCATAGAAAATTAAGCATGAAATTAAACATTTCTACGTGATTGGATCGCTTGGTATGGATGGCAGTCTACCAATAAGCTTTTGAAGGTCTTCTAGTCCTTGCTTGCTTCTCTTGAGTCCTTAATTTCTCCAACTCTTGGGGACATCGAAGCCCTAGCCATATAATGGGGAAAATCAACACATCAGTAAATGATATTGGCACATTATAATAAACAAAATAAAGTATACTTGACATGTAAGAAAAGTAGACACTATGTAACTATAAGTATTCTAGAATTATTAACATGAAGTATTGAATAGTAAATGTATGCATCCCTCTATCATGCTCACTTAGGAGTACACGATTAATAGGAAATCCCTTGATGTTAGTAAAGACCTTGAGAACCCCTTGAGGTCCATGATTTGAGACCATATAAAGACTAATTCAATTCCATTATCTGAATCATGAACATTAACATTAACATGATCCTTAAACTTTAACTTGATGGGATTTCTCCCTATTAACATGATCTTTTAACACTATGAGATTTCTCCCTCTTGAACATTAACATGAATTTCATGAGTTATTAGTCATAAGCTCTAATCATAATGAACATTATAACCATAGGGCATCACATATAACAATCATAGAGAAGTGATATAGTGATCATGATTAAAACATTAAAGTTGAAATGATAATTTCTACTATACTTAGCATGCAATCGGCAATAAAAACTTGTGCTCAGAAGCATGACCCATTCACCTTGGAGTAAAGTTGATCCTAAGATGGTCTCTTTCCTATCATGATCTAATCCTAGGTCAAACCTTCCCTTATCTTGATCAGGCTCTAAGTACATGTGCATGACTATTTAACATCATAAACCAATACCTTGGATTGATCCTAGGTTGGTGCAGTAGGGTTAGGCTTACTGATCAACATAATTGAATTAGGAAAACTTGTTTAGATTTGGTCACATTAATCACATTGATACATACTTAGGGTTTCATGAGTCAAATTAGGGTTTCTAATAAAACATCATAACAAGGAGGGAAATCATGGCTTTAAAACCCTAAAATAGAATTACACTTTGAAAACCCTTTTCAATGATGATTTATACGTATTTTTTATTAATGAAAATTTTTAATGGATGTTATAATGTTGACCAATCAGAAATCATAAAAGTATATGCATGACACTGATTGAATGAATAGTAAAATTGATCTAAATGAAAGAGAAAAGATGGAAGAACCATAGGTGTGTTACTCGTTAAATTGACATAGTGAGGGAAATATTGTTTTTTAGTCATTCAAATCCAAATCGTAGATGTAAATCAAAGGTACATGGGAAATATTGGAATTGCCCATACATGATTGATTATTCAGTTAACCGACCAGGGGAAATTGAGTCATCTCACAACCTAGTTTCTTACCCTTCACCGCACGTGTGTGAGCATCACATCAGGGACTCAAGGTGTGAGTAAGAGTCAAGGTCTACTGGAGATAAAAATTGGGGATGAATCCATTGTGTTTGACAAACTCTAGCAGTCAAAATGAACCCAAGATGTGGGTAACACAGTGCTAAAATCATCCAATCCTATGGCAAGAATCAGAGAATGCACTTAGAATCCAAAACCATGAAACTAAGCTAGAAGGCATAAACTGGGACCAAAGAAGCAATCTTAGAGGTTTGGTGACTTCATTCAATGCCTTGTGAGGGTTAGGTGACCACTGGATCACCATGGAGGTGAGTGTTGGTGTGTTATAGGTAGTGAAGTATAGATCATGATGATTGGAAAGCCATGAGAAGAAACAATTATACACGAAGAAAAGGGGTGGTCTGTAGATGCGTACCTATGTGTGAATTTGATTGGATGTGGAGGGAGGAGATAGGGTTGGCAAGAAGTTCACCAGAGAATAGTTTGAGTAGGTCAGATAGGCTCAATGTATTAGCAAAGAAATTGAGGGAGGATTATGATTGACTTGGGTCCATAGTTCATAAAGGACCCTTAATATATAAGCATGGATGGCTGGAGGGTCCTCTACGAGAGTGTGGTAATGAGGAGGGTTTTTTCCCTAATGGGTGTTTCTACGTTAGGACAGAAAACCACACAAAACTGGGCATGGCTTGATGCATCTTGACTCTATGGTTCTAGTGGTGAAATAATTTTGAGCAACAGAGAATCGTGGGGTGAGAACGGGATCGAGTGAGAACAACTATGAACTGGTTTCACTCAAGTAAAAAGAGTGGAGGTAGGTGACGTGTTTTTGATCATCAGATCATAGAACTAAAAGAAGTCGACCATTCAATTACATATGAAAGGAAATTAATAGAATCAAAAGTGTGAATGTTAAATAAAATTTGGAGTATATAATTAATTACTCACATTAAAGGAAATTATATTCAAATCTTAATTAAACATTTTGGAATTTTTTTGAATTCATTTGGAGGGTTATACATGGTCAAAATACTACAAAATTTGGACCACATGTCCAAGAAGGTGTCTAGATACTTTCTATACTCTTAGTTTTATGTTTTATCCATTGTATGGACATTACTACATTAAAAGACATTATTTTAAATTATGTACATATAAATTGAAATAAGGTACAATACTTTATTAGAATAATCCCTTTTGACTTCAAAATGAGTATCCTTCTCAATATTTAATTTATATACCTCATATCATTTAGTACTATTTTAGAGGAGAGAGAAAAAAAGAGAGGAGAACTACTATTTATCAACCTTAGTTGAATCATATAATGTTTATTTGAAAGAGAAAAATACCATTGAGCCTGATATTAACTTTTCTTATTTCATTTTCATTGAAGAAATGCCATCTTATTATCTTTTTACATTTAACCCCTCAATTATTATTATTAAGGAAACCCCCATTCTAAAGTTTAAATTTTATTTTTTAAAACTAGGATGTTACGATTCTACCCACCTCAAAAAAATTTCGTCCTCAAAATTTTTCTAGGGTACTACCCACCTTAGGGTTTTTCTTACTTCTTCATTCAATTAAAGCATACTAAAATTTGCAAGAAAAGTTAATATATTTCATAAAAGGGTTCATGTGAAACATAAAATATATATTACATCATTCCTCATCTTCCTTTTCTACTTCCATAGTGAAAAACCTAGCTTGTCTCTTTGGAGGTGGATTGTGGTCATGGTCCTTCTTTGTGAGCTTTGGGCAATTTGACTAGAGGTGGCCAATTTCTCCGCAATAGTAGAATTCTCCCATAACATACATGATGGGCCTACATCATTCTTCTTACACTTTGGACGTTGGGGCTTCTCAACTTCTACTGTAGGCTCAGGTACCTTTCTCTTAAAATTTGTTGGGAAGTTGATATTGGTTGTTCTTCTGGGGAACTTTCTTCTTGTAGGATCTTCTAGGGTGATCTTAAAGCTGTAGGGATGCATCTAGAGTAGCCTAGAGGGTCATGTGGTCTCTTCTTGAAAAGGTAAAGCTCAAATTGGGCTTGATTCCTCAGATGAACTTCTTCATTCTGTGACATTCATCATAATCGTAGTCATACTTCTGTCGGACCTGAACTTCATGGAATATCGCATCACATTTATGACACCCACCTGAGCTAAGTTGGAAAACTCTAGCTCCTTCTTCTCTATCATGGCTTCAGATACATAGTTCTCTTAGAAGGCTTCAGAAAATACTTCCCATGTGAGCGGAGGTGCATCAGCTACCCTTGTGTTGAGGTAGTTCTCCCACCATGTACAAGATGCTACCTTGAACATATGGGTTTCAAGGCGAACCCTAGAGTGTTGAGGGCAGTCCATATCTCAGAAGCAATGCTTCATTTCTAAATACCACTTCTCAACTTTGGTGACTACATCAAATTCTCCTTCACCCAAGAAAGAGTCGTGTGTTATCTTTTGGAAGTCCACTAAAGTTAGCTCATGATGTCTGGGTCGATGTTGCCCTTATGCTAAGACATTGGTGAGGGATTGGACCAAATCTTCTAGGGTTGCCATAGGGTTTATTCTTGGTCCACTTCCCCCACTAGAAGAGCTAGCACCATCATCCTTATCCTTTCCTTTTTCCGATCTCTAAGGGGCCATCTTAAAAAGATCACATATACCTAGTGTCTGAACATATGAATCAAATTGCTTTTTGGTGGCCATCCATTTCTTGGCTCTTCTAGCATTAATGTAACACTCCACCCTTTCAATATACAACATAACTCAGTAGAAGGTTTCACCTTGAAAGGGTATGTCATATTAATATGATCATTTCAAAAAATGCATATATCACCATTGAGAATCATACATTGTTCTTTGAATAAGAAACTATAACTAACTTTTATAACATGTATGAAATTATAATCATTTCTAGTCATTAAAAACTAAGCATGAAAGTAGACATTTCCACCTGATTGGATTGCTTAGTATGGATAGCACCCCACCAGTAAGCTCTTGAAGGTCTTCTAGTCCTTGCTTGCTCCTCGTTAGTCCTTAATTGCCCCAACTCATGGGGACATCACGTCCTTAGCCATGCAAAGGGGAAAATCAACACATCAGTAAATAGTACTGACACTTTATAATATAAACAAAATAAATGATAGTTGACATGTAAGAAAAGTTGACACTGTTGAACTATAAGCAATATAGAATCATTATCAACATGAATAATTGAATAGTAAATGTATGCATCCCTTATGATGCCCATTTAGGAGCACATGATTAATAGGAAAGTCCTTGATGCTAGTAAAGCCCTTGACAACCCCTTGAGGTCCATGATTCAGTACCATATATAGACTAATTCAATTCCATTATCTTAATCATGAACATTAACATTAACATGATCCTCAAACGTTAACTTGATGGGATTTCTCCTTATTAACATATTCTTTTCGCATTATGAGATTTCTCCCTCTTAAACATTAATATGAATTTCATGAGTTATTAGTCACAAGATCTAATCATAGTGAACATTATAACCATAGGACATAACATATAACAATCATCTAGAAGTGATATAGTGATCATAATTAAAAAATTAAACTTGAAATGATAATTTCTACTTCATACTTAGCATGCAATCAACCATAAATATGTGTGCTCGGCAGCATGACCCATTCACCTTAGAGAAAAGTTGATCCTAAGATGGCCTCTCTCCAGTCTTGATAAAATCCTAGGTCAAACCTTCCCTTGTCTTATTCAGGTTCTAAGTACTTGTATATGACTATTTGACATCATAAACTAATACCTCGTATTGATCCTAGGTTGAATTAGGGTAAAATAGGGTTTGAGTGTATCAGGGTTAGGCATACTGATCAACTTCATTGAATTAATAAAACTTGGTTGGATTAGGTCACATTAATCACATTGATTCATAATTAGGGTTTCATGAGTCAAATTAGGATTTCAAATAAAACATTAGAACAATGAGGCAAATCATGCCTTGAAAACCCTATAATCAGATTCCTCTTTAAAAAACCATAACAATGACCATCTATACATATTTTTCTAATTAGTGGATAATTTGTTATGGATTTTATATTGTCGACCAATTAGAAATCATTCAACTATATGTGTGAAACAAACTAAATGAATAAAAAAAATCAATGTAAATGAATGAGAAAAGATGGAAGAACCATAGGCACATTACTCATTAAATCGACATAGAGATGGAAACATTGTCTTTTAGCCATTCCAATCCAAATTGTGGATGTAAATCAAAGGTACATGGAAAATCTCAAAAATCCACATACATGATTGATTATTCCATTAATCAGCCAAGGGAGATTGAGTCATCTTCCAACCTGATTTCTTCCCTTTCACTGTCCGAGAGGGAGGACTGCTTTGAGGACTCGAGGTGTGAGCAAGAGTCGAGGTCTGATGGTGATAAAAATTGGGGATGAATCCCATTGCATTTGTCGAAATTCGACGGTCAAAGCGAACCCAAGATGTGGGTAACACAATGCCAAAATTATCCAAAGCCATGGAGAAAATTGGAGAATGGAGGAAGAGGGCTCAAAAGCCAAAACCATGAAACTAAGCAAGTAGGCATAAACTAAGATCAGAGAAGATATCTCAGTGGTCAGGTGAGTTTGTTCGATGCCTCGTGAGGGTTGGGTGGCCACTGGATGGCAGTGAGTGTCGGTGTGGCCCAAGTGGAAAAGTACATGTTATGATGATTAGGAAAGCTATGTGATAAAATAATGATATTGGGAGAAATGTGGAGGTCAGTAGATGCTTACCTACATTTGAATTTGAATGGAGGTGGGGAAAGGAAGCTATGTTTGCAAAAGGTTTTCCACAGAATAGTCTGAGTAGGTTGGGTAGCTTGAGGCATGAGAGAAGAAATTGACAGAGGAGGATTTTCTTGGGTCCAAAGGTCGTATGGGCCCTTAATATATAGACATGAATGGTAGGAGGGTCCTCTGTGAGAGTGTTGGTGACGATGAGGGTTCTTACCCTAATGGGCATTTCTATGTTAGGGTAGAAAACCCTATAAAACTTGGGATGGCTTGATTCGTCATGACTCTGTGATTTTAGTGGTGAAAGAATTTTAAGCAATGGAGAATCATGAAGTGAGAATGGGATTGAGAGAGAACCACTACAAACTGGTTTCTGTTGGATCAATGGGCTCTAGAAGGGGTGAATAGAGCTCACAAACTTCACAAAAACTATTAGACCATCAAATTTAAGTTAAGTGTAGAAACTAAAACAAGCGGCAATTTGATGTCTTAATCTAGCATTCACAACAAGGATAAGAGACAAGGAAGAGCAAGCACTTGGATAGGTGGTTTAGAGTGGTTCCACCTCCTAAACTTAGGAGCAATGTTAATCCCCTACCTAGAGTGGGTTAGTCTCTAGGATTTGCAATCTTAGTACTTTTATATTCCACAATAAGATTACAAGACACAACAACCACACATCCAAGTGCTTAGTACTCAAGCAAAGATCTTCAACCTGTAGAAGGAGCTTATCCACTTGAATCTAAGGAGTCTTCACCATCACCATGGACTTACCCACTCCTTTCTTCAAGTCTTTTGCCTTCAAGGGATTACCCATCTTTCTTGAGAGTTTCCTTGATCATCTCCTTCACTTGGAGACCTTGGAGCACCTATCTCCTTCATTTGGAGACTTGGTGCATCTAGCCTTCTTCAAGATTGAAGAACAGCAACCTTCTTCACCTTCACTCGGGAAAGAACCTTCAATCTTTTCTTCAAAGGGGATGGAGGTAGGAGAAGGATGAAGGAGAGATTTACATCATTACATGGAGTATCTCTCTCACACAGGAACCTATCTCACTCATACTCACGAATTTGACTTGAAGGTAGAGAGAGAGAGAGGGGCTCAAAGGGTTAAAACACTCTCAACTAGGCTAGGACCAAGCATATGTGAATGAGCAGCCTTGGAATGAATGCCAAGAGGTCCTATTTATAGTTGAGGGTGCCCCTTAAATTTGTGGGACACTTAGATACGAAAATAGCCATTTTTTGCTCAAAGGAACCACTCTATTTTCGATCAAAGCACTCACCAACGGTCACATCACTTTATTCTGCAATTTCCGTATAGTGCAATCAGTCGAGTTTCAATAAAGGTAACTTGACCGATCCAGTAAAAGACAAAGCCAGTATTTAAATCATCGGTCAAGTTTGTCCTGGGAAAACTTGACCGGCAATTTAAAATCAAAATGGTCTTTTACTCGATCGATCAAGTTCTGTGTAAACACAACTCGACCGATGCTATCTTTAGAATATTCACCAAGGATGATCGATTGAGTTTTGATGCTTGGAAACTCGACCAACCAAGTGCCTGTAATCAGTTTTCTAAATTACATCTAAAGTGATTAAAACTTGGTGTTTGTTGTCCCAATTAATTTTCTCAACTAAGTTACAAGTCAATTAATCATTAGAAGTGATTACAAAAATGTTCTAAGGACATTTACATAGAAATCCCAAATTGCACACTTGTAGCTATTTTGACTTGAACTTGAGTCAATCTAGGGCTTTTGATTTCGGATCCTTTTTATGTACGTAATACCTAGATTCAATCATTATTACACATATTAGATGCATATTAATGGAATGATTAAGTCATTATCAAAATATGGACAATGTATAACCTCTAGGTCAACATTCTCCCCCTTTTTGACAATGACAAATCATTCCTCAAACATATTGAAAATGGATATGAAAATTATACCTTCTCCTTGAGAATTAGGGGATTCATGATGTGAACAATGTGAATTGCTCCCCCTCAATATATGCTTCACTTAACCTGCATGGTTAGTCTATCTACACATAGCAATGATGGTATGCATGCATTGTGTAATCCTTTGAAAGTCACATGATCAATAGAGAATTAACAAGAAAAGGATCACTTAAGAAAATAAGTTATAGTATAATGATGAATAATAATATGATTAAGTTTCAAACCAAGAGATATATCTCCCCCTTTTGACATTATCAAAAAGGTGGGGTCGAAGAGCAACAACTAGGCCTTCTCCAAAACTCAACCAACACAATATGCAAGAAAATAAGCAACAGTTTAAAAAAGCATATATCACACAAGAACAAAAGATATCATATAATCCAAGTCATAATCAAAATATAACTCAAGATGGCACCAACACATATGATAAATAGAGTAAAAGGCCATAGTGCACATCAAAGATATTACAAATCAGATATATGTCCATATTTGAGCAACAACAAGCATAACAGCAATAAAATAGAGATAAGAAATAGGACAGCTCAGAATAATGTGCCAAGATGTTTCTTATACAAAATATCATATATATATATATATATATATATATATATATATATATATATATATATATATATATATATATATACATATACATATATATATGATAAGCATGCTAGACTATGAACTAAGAAACCACCTAAACATCTAAGTTATCCATATCAACAACATCGTCATCGCCAGGGGTGTAGTCCTCATCCCCATCAGAAGGTGGAGCAGTAGTGCCATCATCATCATCAACACCATCACCATCACCTTTTCAGAAGCATCCTCATAATCACCATCAGCAGCAACATCATCCTCATCCTGGTCTGGCATCTCCTCATCAGTAGGAGATCCAAAAGAGTGACCGGGGCAGTGGGCATTTTGCTCAGCCCAAGACATGCCAAGAGCATGAAGCTCATTGTCCTATGGGAAGGTCAGAGCAGAGTCACCCAAGGAGGCTAGCAGGGTGGCCAGGGGGCCAGCAGGTAATGGCAGGATGACAGGAGCATAGCTACCAGCAACAAAAGGAGGCGGAGTGGCAGCATAAGGCTTGGGTGCAGGGTAGTAATGCTCGTATGCATATGAAGCATAAGCACTACTTGGGTATGGCTGGTAGGTGCGGTAGGGTGAAGCATATGAAAGGTTCATGGTAGACATGATAGAACACAAATCCTGGTGCAGGTGGTCCTAAACCTGTCGGTTGTATGCCTGTTCATGCATCATACATCCTAGAAGGGTTTCATTAGATGCACGGAAAGATGCACGGCTGGGTCTAGGAGGAGGTTGCAGAGGTGGAGCTCAGGTAGAGGCAGACAGGGTGACAGAAGTGGATGCAGAAGCAGAAGCACCAGAGGAGGAAGAAAACGCAGGAACAAACTTTTGAAGAATGGTTTCACTAATACAAACACCCTTTCTGGTAACTGGGAAATGGAACTCAGAAAATAGACATTTGTTAGTGGAAAACTTGAAAAGACCACAGATCAAAGTCAGGTAGAGAGGGTGGGTGCCTTTGGTGTTCTTGCCAATGTCAAAGTAGGTCATATGGTGTAATATATTGTTTAACAAACAATACATAATGATTGTAGTGTTTTCTACAATGTCCATCTAATTTTTCTTGGGATGGACATTATAGTTAATCACTAAATCCAATATGCACCTCTGTAGCTCAAGAGAGGATGAGGGCAGGGTGAACTTCTTCTTATACGCCACGTCAGGTTTCTTCAAAAAATGATGAACATCCAGTAAAGTCAATTCATAGTGATTGTAAAAACCTTCTGAGTCAAGAAGATCGAAGTACTCTTGATAATCCTTATGCCATGTGTCATTTTCCTCATCTCTGAAAAAGAAGATATTTAAAGAATCCTCAAAGATTTAGAAGTGACGACCAGTGATCATAGAAGTAAGAATTACTTGAGTATTCGACGGTGGGATAAGTGAATCATAATTTCCACACAATTTAGCATAGAACTCGTAAACAACCTTAGTGCTTGACATGTGATTGTTAAATCAGTCACGTTCAATCGATAGAGAAGATAATTTGTGGGCGGCGAGAAGCCTAGAAATAGAGAAAATAATCGCTTGATACCTAGGAGTAGGATCAATCAAGGCACAGAACGAAAAAGGGCTTCGGGGAAGAAGATCCTTGTACCTATTTACGGCCTCAATCGACACAAAAGAGGTATTATCAAACAGAATCAAATGATTATTCGATGAGGAAACTTGAGCATTGCTTGGAGCATCCTATTTTCATCTTTGAGAAACCATGGAAGCTAAAACGAGATGAAAAATGTGTAAGAAAGCGAAAGCAAACCTCAAACACCTAACAAAAACCACCAATGATGCCCGGGGAGGTCAAGATCAAGGTTTCTAGGTTGATCTAGGGCTAGGAATGGGAAGTTTAGGGCTGGGGTTGAGAGCTCAGGGTTAGGAGATGAGGAATCAATCGACTATTCTCTAGTTGAGAGGGAGAATAGTCGGTTGAACCTAACTTATAAGTTGGCTCAGCCCGTCGATCGGTCGAGTTCTGAGTGTGTGAAACTCGACCAAACGGTTCTCAGCAAAACCACTCTCGGCTCCTGATCGGTCGAGTTTGTCCTGATAAAACTCGACGGAAAGACAACCTGACCTAAAAGTCACATTCTTAGTTTCTAGCCATATACATGCCAATTAAATTCATTTTTTAATTATATTATGTATAATTAACATATTTAGGCACATGTAGCTCATCATTGGGTACTATTTTGTGATAAAGCATGAAATTCTATAAAAACCTAAAAAAAACAAAAAATAAGCATGTTAACAAGCTAGTTAGGCACATTTAAGCATATATAGGCAAAAACAAGGTGAAGAAGACATGAGCAAACATATAGGATAGAGATAACTAGCTAGATCACATATCAATATCATCTAAAGCAACAATGAGCAGTTTAGATTGAATAAAGTTAAATTTCTCTCTAGCTAGAGGTTTGGTGAAAATGTCCGCCAACTGATTTTCTGTGTCCACTTGTGTGATATAAATATCCTTCTTGGCAATTTGATCACAAAGAAAGTGACGGCAAACCTCTATATGTTTAGCTCTACTATGCAGTATAGGATTGTAAAAAAGATTAATTGTACTAGTATTATCACAGTAGATAGGAGAAGCATCAAAATGTATGTTAAAGTCTTGCAGCATTTTCTTCATCCATAGGACCTGAGCACAACAACTCTCGAATGCAATGTATTCATCCTCAGTAGTTGATAATGGCACGGTGCTCTATTTCTTGGAGAATCAAGACACCAAGCATGGTCCTAGAATGAATCAAGTGCCACTTGTGTACTTTCTATCAACCAAACAGCCTGTGTAATCCGCATCACTATATGCCCTAAGAGTAAAATCCCTTGATTTAGGATACCATAGTCCAAATCTTTGAGTTTTGTCTAAGTACCTAAAAATCCTCTTAACGGGTGTGAGATGCGATTTCCTAGGGCTAGATTGAAAGTGAGCACACAAGCCAACACTAAACATAATATCAGGTCTAGAGGCAATTAAATAAAGTAAACTTCCAATCATACCTCTATAGAGCTTCTCATCTGCCTTCTCACCTTCTTCATCTTTATCAAGCTTGGCGGTGTTGGACATGGGTGTATCCATCAGCTTCATTTTCTCCATCCCAAAGTGTTTGAGTAGTTCAGTTGTGTACTTGCCTTGGTTGATGAAGTTTCCATCCTCCGTTTTCTTGATTTGAAAGTCAAGGAAGAAAGTCAACTCACCCATCATGCTCATTTCAAACTCACCCTGCATAAGAGAACTAAACTCTTTGCAAAGATCAAGATCATTCTTTCCAAAGATAATATCATCAACATAAATTTGAATTATAAAGAAAAGGGTAGAAGTGTGTTTTAGAAACAAGATAGAATCAACTTTTCCCATGACATACCCATTATCTAACAAAAAGTTCTTTAATTTCTCATACAAAGCTAGAGGTGCTTGTTTGAGTCCATATAGAGATTTTTGTAATAAATAAACAAGATTGGATAGCTTGTCATTCTCAAAGCCTAGAGGTTGAGCAACAAATACTTCCTCCTCGATTGTACCATTCAAAAATTCACTTTTAACAACCATTTGATAAAGTGAGAAATTTTTATGACTAGCAAAGGCAAGTAGCATATGAATAGATTCTAATCTAGAAACAAGAGCATAAGTTTAATCAAAGTCAATACCTTCCTATTGCTTATAACCTTGTTCTACTAACCTGGCCTTGTTCCTTTCCACCTTTCCTTGCTCATCTATCTTGTTGTGGTAGACTCATTTGGTTCCAATGATTTTTCTATCATTAGGTCTTGGCACTAGAGTCCACACTCTATTCTTTTCAAATTGCTCTAGCTCTTCTTGCATGGCTAGGATCCACTCATCATCACCAAGGGCTTCTTTGATGTTCTTTGAATCTAGTTGTGAGATGAAGGAACTATCTTCTTGCTCTTTGTTGTAGGCAGCTCGTGTCTTCACTCTCTCAAAGGGGTTGCTAATGATTAGCTCTGTGGGATGATTCTTAGCAAAATGAGGAGTGAGATCCGTCTTTTCTTCTTTTTCTTCTTCTATCACCTGCTTACCTTTGTTATAGATGTTGAGGTCTTTCAAGATAGGAATCAAGTCATCTGCAACATCATTATCAACAACATGCTTGCTAACAACAGGTTAGTTTCAATTAACTTAACATTGATAGATTCTTCAATTTTAGACAATTCAATGTTGAATACTCTAAATGCCCTGCTTGTAGTGCTATAGTCAAGGAAGAAATCCTTATAGGATTTTGAATCAAACTTGTCGAGAGAATCCTTCATGTTTAAAACAAAACAAGGACATCCGAAAACATGAAAGAAATCAATGGATGGCTTTCTACCGCGCCATAGCTTAGGGGGTTTTCTTCAAAGAAAGAAGTGTAAAAACTCAATTTTGCATGATACAGGCGGTGCTAATGGCTTCTGCCCAAAACTTCTTAGGAATGTCATATTCAAGAAGTATTGTCCTTGCCATATCTTGAAGAGACATGTTCTTCCTCTCAACTACCCCATTTTGTTGAGGCGTACGAGGAGAAGATAAATTGTGCGAATAATCTGATTTTTCACAAAAATGCTTGAAAAGATCATTTTCAAATTCTCCCACATGGTCACTGTGGATAGAAACAATCCGGAAAGAAACTCCATTTTCAACTCATTTGCAAAAGCTCAAGAAAACATCGAGAGTATCACTTTTCAAAACGAGAAAGAAGGTCCAAGTATATTGAGAGAAATCATCAACAATAACAAGTCAATACTTGGAACCACGGAGCATTTGCATTCTCATTGGTCTGAATAGATCAATATGAAGAAGTTCAAGAACTCTCTTAGTACTCATAGCTCCTTTGGACTTGAAGGAGGATTTGGTTTTTTTCCCTTGTGTACAAGTTTGGCATTCCTCATCCTTTGCAAAATCCAATTCAGGAAGTCCTCGCACTAAGTCCTCTTTGCTTAACTTCTTCATTTGATGCATATTCACATGACCCAAACGGAGATGCCAAAGAGAAATATCATTTTTATCCACTACCAAGCATCTATCAAGAATGGGCTTAAGAGCATCAAGAACAATAACATAAAGATTGCCATTTCTAGTTCCCCTATATATGAAATTGTAAGTGAGGGAATCTAGAAGCAAACATTATAAAGATGTAAACAACACAAGATATCCATTATCACATAGTTGACTTACACTAATCAAGTTGTGATGTAGGCCATCAATAAGAAAAACATTCTTGATACAAAGATTGTTGCCTACATCACCCTCACCTATGACCTTACCGTTCTTATTGTCACCAAATGTTACCAATCCTCATTTCTTCTTCATGAATTTGTTGAAGTGGCTGATTTCACCAGTCATGTGCTTAGAACAACCACTATCAACAATCCATCTCTTTTTAACCTACAAGAAAGAAGGATGTCGAAACTTAACTCAAACGTTGGGGTCTGGGGTTATCTTGGGGACCCATTTCATATTTGGGTTGGTCCCCTTGGGCTTGTAAGGACAATAAGTAGAATAATGGTCATCACATTTGCAATGAATACATACGATAGGGTTCTTAGAGTCGTAAGACTCTCCATGGAGGATAGGAGGTTCCACACTCATATGCTAACCCTTGTTCTTGCTCTTTCTCTTACCTTTTGGAGCAGTCCCATCATATCCCAAACCACTAGTACCAATTTATTTGGTAGAGTGTTCTAGGACATCATTTAGGGATTTCTTCCCGGAAAGGAAATTTTGCAAAGAAGATCTTAACTTAGCATTATCATCACTAAGGTTAATGACTGTAATAGAAAGACTAGCAAGATCATCTCTAGCATGCAAGAGGTCGATCTCTAGACAGAGGGCTTTAGTTAGATAAGAATCTCTTTCTAAATCTATGTTAGCAACTTCATTACTTTACAAAATAGGCCTATAAGATAAATCATTTACCTGCACAAGGAACTTAGCATTTTTAGATTTAAACAAAACAATTTCCTTTTGATAGGCATAGATTTCATTTCTCCTAGCATCATCAATGAGCTTAAGTTCAACATTTTCAGTTTAGAACATCTAGCTCATCTAGGCATTGTTGGTTTTCTATCTTAAGATTTTCAATATTCTTGAGATATACATCATTTTCAACCTCTACTCCATTATGTTGAAGCTCAGGGTCAAGATATTTCCCTTGTAAGAAATCTATGTTATCTAGGAGCAGTTTTTCATTTTTGTGACAAAGTGGTTTTTTAGGCTTAATTTTGAGGACGGAATTTCTTTTATGGTGTGTAGGATGTGATGGAGTGTACTTTTAGAGTCCTTAATCATCCAATGACATAAGTGAAATCATAAGGTTGGATAATATTAATAGTTCCAAGCTTTTGACAAAGTAGGTGTGTTGATGTGATGTTGACATAATGATTAAGACATCTCTTTTAATGCCTTTTTGAGGAATTTAATTAAATGGTCTAATAGATGAGTTTGATCACCAAATTTGAACAGAAGGTAGCTCGAGAAGTAAAGAAGCAATGGTTAAAATTTGGTGGCAATTGGAATATCCTAGAGGAAGTTAAATGGGTTTGTAATTGTGAAATAATGTGCACCTTGATGTTGATAGACCAAGATATAAGTTTATAGCCTATGTTTTAATTGGAAGCTTGTGTCACGCACCCCACCCCTTGGAGTTCGGATGGTATAAGCCACATACTTGAGGTTGCGGATACAAAACGTGGCATAATGGAGGTCGTTGGATGGCCTAGTTCAATGGCAGATTTATCACCCTCAACCTCTATCAGTTACGCAGACTTGGCTACAGGTTATGGCCATGACACCAATCACCTCCACGAACCTGATAGTGGGATTACCACACGACCTAAAGCAAGTAGAACCATCCACCTAACCACGGGATCGTGGTCGAGCCCTCTTTTGGGTGTTTTAATAGACTAGTCAGGGAGAGCGATGCCTTGGCCATCGCTTCTTCTCCTTTGCGCTGAGAAGATGGTAGCTGAAGGATCGCTTGTGGAGGAGAGAGGATCTGGTGGTCAGTCTGTTTCTCACCGGATTCCCAAACACGAAGAGGCACTGACTGCTCACTGGGGATCATGGACTCACAGTCGACGGATTTGTGGGAGAGGGAATAACAGATGCCCATGATGAGAATGCGTGGTGCTCGTGGTGGAGGATGAAAACTGTTGCGGCTTCGATGGGTGGTCAGAGGAGTGTAGCCTGAAGCATGGAGCGGCGGTAGGCTCTCCAAGTCGCTGACGACCACCAGAGCCACTACTCGTGGATTTTTTGCTCTCCCAATAGCAGTGCCTGGAACAAGGGAGCCGCATGTATGGGATCGGGATTCCTGGATTTCACGCAGATAGGAGAGAACGCAGACCAGTGCGAGGAGTGACGAACCAGCAAGCCAGGCGGCGGCGGCTTGGGTGGTGGTGCGGACTGGATGCATAGCAAGGACGGGAGGTAGTTCGACCCATGGTAGCCAACCAGACCGGACACTCCCAGGATGCCGCGATGACTTTCACGATCGGGAAGAGGCCCCATGGCGGCGGCCGTTGCCCAGGAGACGATGCATGATGGTGTGAAGCACCGAGCAGAGTTGAGGGGACGTCCCTGGCGGTGCACGACCGCATGCCTAGAATGGAGAGAGAACCTAAGAATCCTTAGCAGTGAGCTTCGGTGATATGGAGTCTCAGCGGCAAGTCAAGGATGGGAACCTCCCATAGGCGCAACCGGACTCAAGCAGTGAGGAGGAGGCGCTTCACTATTGCTCACCGAAGGTGAGGTATGCAGCGGTGCCCTTACAGAACAAATCCCAGCGGCGCTGGAGCAAGTAGATGCACATATGATCTGGATTGGGTCCCAGCAGGAGAAAGAACCAACCCTTGATGCTGATGTGTCAACTCATGATTAGCCCAATGAAGGTAATTAATTTGAAATACTCAGAACTTTGATAAAACACAGTAATTAGCTCGATGATCAGAAAAATACAAACAAGGTACTATTTTTCTCAAAAATTGCATAGAATGATATGGAAGAATAATATCAGCCTTTTGACGAACTAATATGAGAGTAATCACGTAAGATGTAAAATGGTCTTTTCATGCATAATAAATAATAAACAAAGACCTAAAATTATGATAAAATGTCAGTAACTCCATAATAATGTTTATAATGCATCTGATGACAATAATCATTATGTTGATACGTGAAATCATGTAATTTACTCTATATGACTAATTAGGGCTAATAACCCTAAATAAAATGTATTAAATACATGCATGCTCAAGAATTGATGAAATTTACAGAGTAAGCTCATATCCATATTTGGAACCTCAGATTTAATGATGAGATCATGATGATGCATATAATCCATATTATATGAAGTTGACCTTTAATACATGGTTTTAAACCCTAATCTAGGTTAATGATGTAACCTAGGGTTAATTAATGTGTACAAAAGTGCTATGGAAGATAATGATCAGATTATGTATCTTAATTTGTAATATAAGGTCAGTAACCAAATTACAAGATGATAAGACAAGTAATAAAGTACATATACTAATGAGATAAGAGAAACTCTAATGAACACGACTAGGGTTTAGATGATGAGAACCTGATGGTGATATATGATCTTATCTTAATCAGGGTTGACCAAGATATAGATGACATGAGGAATATGTGATTAGGTTTCTCTTGATCAAGGTATGCCATTACCTCTTACTTGGATTATTATTCAATATGCTTGTGTTATATGCATAGTAAAGTATTTGGCATATGGTATTGGATGAAATGGTTGTTCTGGTATGATATGTTTCATGATTTTTCGTACTTATGGCTATGGACAAATGAAACATAAGATATTTGATCCATCATATATATGAAAGCACACGGTGCTCAGAAAGTGATCACAAACTCCTAGGGAGTAGATGACATGTATAATGATCACAAACCACTTGGTGGTAGATCATAAGGCCTAAAGACATCAAAGCCCTAGGGGCAGATGCACGAGAAATATGATGGAAATAAGCTTAAAACATGTGTTCTCTTTTGTTAATGAACTTTCTTGTTCAAGTATACGCTTTTCTTATATTCTTATGTTACTGCCAAGTATATTAGTTTTATCTTACTGCCAAGATATGTTGAGAAGTATATAAGAGAAACGTAGGCGTAGTCAGTACAATATTCTTGAAATATTGTGCTGATGTGTACCACATGTAATCTTTTGTTTAGGTTGTGGTTATGCTCTTGAAGATTTAGGATAGTGAGAGTTGTGTGGCGAGCTGATGTACAGGTGGACATGTTGTCTTAAGATCATGTAGTTTAGTTGTAGCACATGTATATGTTTAAGTTTGTTGTTCAATATGTAATATCAAATGTTGTAACAATTCATGTTGTAATTATATGTTGAATGGTGAACATGTGTTGTGGTTTGTTTATTGTTAATGTATATGTGCTACCGTGTTTCCTTCTGACTTCCTCTGATTTTCTTCTTCTTATCCTAGTGTGTGGTGTTTAAATTGGGTTTCTCGCTGAGGTGAGGGTTTCAATTTGGACGTCACACATCAGATTAAGTTTTAGAAAATCTGGGGACGTCACAGGTGGAATCAGAGCATGAACAATAGCAAAGCCTTACATTTTCTCATTATGCAACTCAAAACAAAAGAATCTTGAACTTGATAATCTTTTAGGGTTAGATTAGTCATCTTTTAGAGACTAGATCTGACCTAGCCTCTAGGTTAGCACCTAGATGTCTGAGAACTAGGCCTAGACTAGTGCTTGTTGTATAGCAGGTCCTTAGATGTCGTTCTTTCCTTATAGTACAGCGGTATGGGACGTTGTACTATTTGGAAATGATGTGCATCAAGGGAAGAGAAACCCTAGACATATTGCGCACGTTATCTAGAGTATCTATACTAGTCTACCCCTTGTTTTCACCCGTTTCACTAGTTTTCATGACACTGGACTCTCTACTATGTCTGGGACACTCATTTCTGGATTTGGTTTTTGATTCCAATCGGATCGAACCTCGATAGTTTTCTCTGACATTGTTTTATCAGAGAAAAACTATATAATATTTTATTATGTATAGGTATTACAAAAATGTGTACCCACACATGTACGAGTAGGAGGTGGTCATGGAACCTAAGTGAAAGTGAATGACATCAGTCTAGAAGAGAGAGTAGTTCTAGATTAGATGTCTAGAGCCTTGTTTGGTATATATGATAGATGGAATAGATGAAATAAGTTTTGATTATATAATGTAAGTCTTACATAGATGATATAAGATAGTTGTGATGATATGTGTTGTTTTTAAGGATTAAAGATCAGTTTTGAGGTTTTGAGATAAGTTTAGATGATGCAAGTATGCATTTCTTTTATCAGATAAGATATGTTAAGATGAGACAAGATGTGAGTCAGCATGAGCCTCAAGCTCTTTTAAGGAGGACCTCTAGTGTTAGGACCAGTTTTGGGATTAACTCTAGAGAGATTGAGACCCATTGGGAGAAGGTTAGAGAACCTAAACTCTAAGATATGAGAATTTTGAGATATGTGTTATGATATGTCCTAAACTAGAGTACTCCTGAGTGATTGAGTTGAGTCACTTTATGCATGATTCCTATAGTTATCTTGAACCCTAGATGTCCTTGGGAGGACCAAACCCTAGAGATAGAGAGAGGCTAGTTATATATGTGCATGTGAACGTGAATATGAGTACCTACCATCTGGGTGAGGGAGAGAGCCCAAGACCCTGGAGGAGGTAGCTAGATTAGTTTCTGCAAAGCCTCATACTCGGGTTAATGGTTTCCCACATAGGAATCTAGTGGTGTATATGATAAAGTTTTGGGTAAGATGCTTCATTGGAAGAAGACCTATGAATAGTATGTCATAGCATGTTTTGGTTTGTGCTTATGTGGTTAGAGCTCGTAAAGTAATCACTAGAGCCAATGAGGTAATCCGAGAACCCTAGACTAAGAGAGGAAAGATGAAGTATGTGCATATGTGATCTAATCATGAGAAGTTATATATATGATGGAAACCTAGAGATGGTTTAATAGACATCAATGCTTAAATGGTTAACATGATAATGTGAAATGGCTGGTTAATCTTGTGATGAAATCACTAGTAACTGTTGCAATTTACTATGAGTAATGAAATAAGATCATATACATGAAACATGTTACACGAGGTGTTAATCTTAGTTCTTAATAAAGATGAATGATATAGTTTGACAGTTAGCACAACATAATGTTTATAACACCTTGATATGATCTGGATGGATAAAGTGGGTTAATTTTAGTTAATACCCTCCTAAAAGGCATATGTTAATGTTGAACATGTTCTAACAATGAGCTAAATAAAATGTTTATGACACGTTGATATAATGGGTTAACTTTGGTTAACTCCTTTGGAACATGGAATATGATGTGAAAACCCTAATGCATGGGTAAAATCAAGGAAGAAACCTGAATATATGATATATATAATGACATAACCAAAGTTTCTAAACCTTGAGTTCAACCCTGAATGGAGTGTTTGTGCACCCAAGATGGTTGTAAACCCCCCTAATAGTGCTTTGGATACATGGTTCTAGGTAATCTTTGCGGATATGTTACACATAGAATAGTGCCTACATGTGGATGAAGACTTGGTAATTTTCCTTGAAGTACGAGTATGGTTGACTTTCGAGGACGAAAGTTCTTTTAAGATGTATATGATGTGACAAGTGGTTTTTCAGGCTTAATTCCGAGGACGGAATTTCTTTTAAGGTGTGTAGGATGTGATGGAGTGGACTTTTGGAGTCCTTAATCGTCCAATGACATAAGTGAAATCATAAGGTTGGATAATATTAATAGTTCCAAGCCTTTGACAAAGTAGGTGTGTTGATGTGATGTTGACATAATGATTAAGACATCTCTTTTAATGCCTTTTTGAGGAACTTAATTAAATGGTCTAATAGATGAGTTTGGTCACCAAATTTGAATAGAAGGTAGCTCGAGAAGTAAAGAAGCTATGGTTAAAACTTGGTGGCAATTGGAATATCCTAGAGGAAGTTAAATGGGTTTGTAATTGTGAAATAATGTGCACCTTGATGTTGATAGACCAAGATATAAGTTGATAGCCTATGTTTTAATTGGAAGCTTGTGTCACGCACCCCACCCCTTGGAGTTTGGATGGTAGAAGCCATAGACTTGAGGTTGCAGATACAAAACGTGGCATAGTGGAGGTCGTTGGATGGCCTAGTTCAATGGCAGATTTATCACCCTCAACCTCTGTCAGTTACGCAGACTTGGCTACAAGTTATGGCCACGACACCAATCACCTCCACGAACCTGATAGTGGGATTACCACACGACCAAAAGCAAGTATAACCATCCACCTGACTGTGGGATCGTGGTCGAGCCCTCTTTTGGGTGTTTTAATAGACTAGTCAGGGAGAGCGATGCCTTGGCTATCGCTTCTTCTCCTTTACGCTGAGTAGATGGTAGCCGAAGGATCGCTTGCGGAGGAGAGAGGATCTGGCAGTCAGTCGGTTTCTCACCAGATTCCCAAACACGAAGCGGCGTTGACTGTTCAATGGGGCTCATGGACTCGTAGTCGGTGACATTGTGAGAGAGGGAAGAACTGATGCCCATGATGAGAATGTGTGGTTCTCGTGGTGGAGGATGAAAACCGCTGCGGCTTCGAGGGGTGGTCAGAGGAGTGCAGCCCGAAGCATGGAGCGGCGGCAGGCTCTCCAAGTCGCTGACGACCACCAGAGCCACCACTCGTGGATTCGTTGCTCTCCCAACAGCAGCGCTTGGAACAAGGGAGCCGTATGTATGGGATCGGGCTACTTGGATTTCATGCAGATAGGAGAGAACGGTGACCGGTGCGAGGAGCGACGAACCAGCAAACCAGGCGGCGGCGTCTTGGGCGGTGGTGGGGACTGGACGCGTAGCAAGGAGGGGAGGCAATTCGACCCACCGTAGCCAGCCAGACCGGACACTCCCAGGATGCCGCGACGACTTTCACGATCGGGAAGAGGCCCCATGGTGGCGGCCGTTGCCCAGGAGACGATGCACGATGGTGTCAAGCACCAAGAAGAGTTGAGGGGGTGACCCTGGTGGTGCACGACCGCACGCTCAAAACGGAGTGAGAACCCAAGAAGCCTTAGCAGTGAGCTTCGGTGATATGGAGTCTCGGCGGCAAGTCAAGGATTGGAACCTCCCATAGGCACAACCGGACTCAAGCAGTGAGGAGGAGGCGCTTCTCTATTGCTCACCGAAGGTGAAGTATGCAACGGCGCCCTTACAGAACAAATCCCAGCGGCGCTGGAGCAAGGAGATGCACATATGATCTGGATCGGGTCCCAGCAGGAGAAAGAACCAACCCTTGATTCTGACGTGTCAACTCATGATTAGCCCAATGAAGGTAATTAATTTGAAATACTCAGAACTTTGATAAAACAAAGTAATTAGCTCGATGATCAGAAAATTACAAACAAGGTACTATTTTTCTCAGAAAAATGTGTAGAATGATATGGAAGAATAATATCAGCCTTTTGACGAACTAATATCAGAGTAATCATGTAATATGTAAAATGGTCTTTCCATGCATAATAAATAATAAAAAAAGACCTAAAATCATGATAAAATGTCAGTAACTCCATAATAATGTTTATAATGCATCTTTTGTCAGTAATCATGATGTTGATACACAAAATCATGTAATTTACTCCATATGACTAATTAGGGCTAATAACCCTAAATAAAATGTATTAAATACATGCATACTCAAGAATTGATGAAATTTACAGAGTAAGCTCATATCCATATTTGGAACCTCAGATTTAATGATGAGATCATGATGATGCATATAATCCATATTATATGAAGTTGACCTTTAATACATGGTTTTAAACCCTAATCTAGGTTAATGATGTAACCTAGGGTTAATTACTGTGTGCAAAAGTGCTATGGAAGATAATGATCAGATTATGTATCTTAATCTGTAATATAAGGTCAGTAACCTAATTACAAGATGATAAGATAAGTAATAAAGTACATATACTAATGAGATAAGAGAAACTCTAATGAACACGACTAGGGTTTAGATGATGAGAACCTGATGGTGATATATGATTTTATCTTAATCAGGGTTGACCAAGATATAGATGACATGAAGAATATGTGATTAGGTTTCTCTTGATCAAGGTACGCCATTACCTCTTACTTGGATTACTATTCAATATGCTTGTGTTATATGCATAGTAAAATACTTGGCATATGGTATTGGATGAAATGATTGTTCTGGTATGATATGTTTCATGATTTTTCGTACTTATGGCTATGGACACATGAAACATAAGATATCTGATCCATCATATATATGAAAGCACACGGTGCTCATAAAGTGATCACAAACTCCTAGGGAGTAGATCACATGTATAATGATCACAAACCACTTGGTGGTAGATCATAATACCTAAAGATATCAAAGCCCTAGGGGTAGATGCACGAGAAATATGATGGAAATAATCTTAAAACATGTTTTCTCTTTTGTTAATGAACTTTCTTGTTCAAGTATACACTTTTCTTATATTCTTATGTTACTGCCAAGTATATTAGTTTTATCTTATTGCCAAGATATGTTGAGAGGTATATAAGAGACACGTAGGTGTACTGAGTACAATATTCTTGAAATATTGTGCTGACGTGTACCACATGTAATCTTTTGTTTAGGTTGTTTTTATGCTCTTGAAGATCCAGGATAGTTAGAGTTGTGTGGCGAGCTGATGTACAGGTGGACCTGTTGTCTTAAGATCCTGTAGTTTAGCTGTAGCACATGTATATGTTTAAGTTTGTTGTTCAATATGTAATATCAAATGTTGTAAAAATTCATGTTGTAATTATATATTGAATGGTGAACATGTGTTGTGGTTTGTTTATTGTTCATGTATATGTGCTACCGTGTTTCCTTCTGACTTCCTCTGGTTTTCTTCTTCTTAGCCTAGTGTGTGGTGTTTAAATTGGGTTTCTCGCTGAGGTGAGGGTTTCAATTTGGACGTCACACATCAGATTAAGTTTTAGAAAATCTGGGGACGCCACAATTTTTATCAAGAATCTCAATATTGGCATAAAGATCATCAACTATCTTGCCTAACCTTTTCCTTTTAGATTTAGATTTAGTAAAGGAAGATTTGCATTCATTTAACATGTCAATGAGAGTTTCCTTAGATAGCTCATGCAAGTTAACATTGCTTATCTCACTTACCACACCAATGTCTTCACTAGTGGATGTCATGAGGGCAAGGTGGCATTCTCCATCTTTGGAGCTTGAGGAGCTTGAAGAAGACTCCTCTCAAGATGCATGGGCTACATCTTTGAATCTTCTCTCTTTCTTTTCTTTCCTCTTGTACTTACCTTCTCTCTTGTACTCCTTGTCCTTCTTGTGGCTGCTCTTATGATGGCTCTTCTTGGCTTTTGGGCAGTCACTCTTGTAATGACCTTTTTGGCCACACTCATAGAATCTTGGAGTTGAGGAAGAAGGCTTGATCATGAACCGTTTTCCCATGGAGTAGTTAGCTTCATGCTCATTAGGGCCTTCATCTTCACTTGAAGAGGGAGTAGGAGACATAAGAGGAAGTTTTTGTTGCTACATCATTTCTTCAATTTGGGCTTTTTAGCCTATATCCTTTATCTTCTTGGACTCCTTCTCTTCTCTTTTCTCCTCCTCTTCTTGCTTGTCAAGCCTAGGTTCATGGGCCTGAAGATTACCAACTAGCTCCTCAGTTGATAGCTCACTAAGCTTGTACACCTCTTCAATGGATGTAACCTTGGGCTCCCATCTCTTTGGAAGAGAACTCAAAATCTTGGAGTTGATAGTGCCTTTGTCCATTACACTCCCAAGGGCTGACAATCCATTTATGATCACATTGAGCCTAGTGTACATGTCATCCACTCTCTCATTCTTACTCATCTTGAAGTTCTCAAGTAGACCACCAAATATGTAGATCTTGGCTTCCTTCACTTGCTTCGTACCTTCATAGGTGACACATAGCTTGTTCCATATCTCAAGTGCGGTGTCCTAAGAAGATATCTGGTTGAACTCGGATGGAGTGAGGGCTGCATAGATGATGCTCACCGCCTTAGCATTGAGTTGAGCTTACTTCGTTTGTGCTTCAGTCCAAGTGATAATTTCCCCCTTTGAATCTTCATACTTGAGGTGGACAACCTTCCACATCTCATATCTCACACCTTGAAGGTAGAACTACATTCTTCTCTTCCAATATAGGAAGTTGGTGTCGTCGAAGACTAGAGGCCTCATGGAGAAGTTCCTTCTAGATTGAGGGATCCAAGAGATGAATCACCCATCTTCTCTAACTTGTTGAAGTAGCTTGGAGAAGACATACTCTAATACCACTTGTTGGATCAATTGGCTCTAGAGGGGGGTGAATAGAGCTTCACAAACTTCACAAAAACTATTAGACCACCAATTTGAATTAAGTGCAGAAACTAAATCAAGCAGCAATTTGATGTCTTAATCTAGCATTCAAAGCAAGGATAAGAGACAAGGAAGAGAAAGCACTTGGACAGGTGGTTTAGAGTGGTTCTACATTCTAAACTTAGGAGCAATGTCAATCCACTACCTAGAGCGGGTTAGTCTCTAGGATTTGCAATCTTGGTACTCTTATATTCCACAACAAGATTACAAGACACAACAACCACACATCCAAGGGCTTAGTATCTCAAGCAAAGATCTTCAACATGTAGAAGGATCTTACTCACTTGAATCCTAGGAGTCTTAGGCCATCACCATGGACTTACCCACTCCTTTCTTCAAGTCTTTTGCCTTCAAGGGATTACCCATCTTTCTTGAGAGATGCCTTGATCATCACCTTCACTTGGAGACCTTGGAGCACCTATCTCCTTCACTTGGAGACCTAGAGCATCTTGCCTTCTTCAAGCTTGAACAACACCAACCTTCTTCACCTTCACTCAGGGAAGAACCTTCAGTCTTTTCTTCAAAGGGAATGGAGGTAGGAGAAGGATGAAGGAGAGATTTACATCATTACATGGAGTAGATCTCTCACATAGGAACCTATCTCACTCATACTCATGAATTTGACTTGAAGGTAGAGAGAGAAAGGGGCTCAAAGGGTTAGAACACTCTCAACTAGGCTAGGACCAAGCATATTTGAATGAGTAGTCTTGGAATGAAGACCAAGAGGTCCTATTTATAGTTGTGAGTGCCCCTTTAAGTTGTGGGACACTTAGATATAAAAATAGCCATTTTTTCTCAAAGGAACAACTCTATTTTTTATCAAAACACTCACCAACTGTCACATCACTTTATTCTACAATTTTCGTACAGTGCAATCGGTCGAGTTTCAATAAAGGTAACTGGACCGATCCAGTAAAAGACAAAGCCTATATTTAAATCATCAGTTGAGTTTGTCCTGGGAAAAATTAAACGACCATTTAAAATCAAAATGGTCTTTTACTCGATCGGTCGAGTTCTGTGTAAACACAACTCGACCAATGCTATCTTTAGAAATTTGACCAAGGATGATCGGTCAAGTTTTAATGCTTGGAAACTCGACCGACCAAGTGCCTGTAATAAATTTTCTAAATTGCATCTAATGTGATTAAAACTTGGCGTTTGGTGTCCCAATTAATTTTCTCAACTAAGTTACAAGTCAATTCTTCATTACAAGTGATTACAAAAATGTTCTAAGGTCATTTACATAGCAATCCCAAATTGCACACTTGTAGCTATATTGACTTGAACTTGAGCCAATCTAGGGCTTTTGATTTCGGATCCATTTCATGTACCTAATACCTAAATTCAATCTTTAATACACATATTAGATACATATGAATGGAATGGTTAAGTCATTATCAAAATATAGACAATGTATAACCTCTAGGTCAATAGTTTCACACCAATAAAAAGAGCAGAGGTAGGTGATGGGTTTTTGATTGTCAAATCATAGAACTAAAAAAAGTTGACCGTCCTATTGTGTGTGAAAAGAAAAGAAACAAAATCAAACTTGTGATAGTAAAATAAAATAAAATATGGACTATATGCTTAATTGCTTGCATTACATACCGTAATGACCGCCATCAAACTGACAACCAAATCGTTACTTAATTATGCAGAATTATCATAACCAGTGATTAATCACTAAAAATTAAAACCATTTTACAAAGAGATCCATTTCCTAGAAAACTCTTTAAATGAAAAACCAAACTTTATATACATCATGGTTCACATTGTACATACTTTGTACCATCTCATCTCGAGGATATCATATAACAATTGTTTTGCCAAAACCTATACATAGCAACATGAAACCCTCAAGGAATTCAAGCCAAAATCTTAGATCATTCATAAAACCATCACGTACTAAATCTGAGGACACGGGCGACACATAGGACTTCTATCTACAAGATACGATAGATAGTACACTCAACCTGAGATGTTACTATTGTTCCTATTGTTGTTCTATTTCCTCTGCAGAATGGTCTCTACCTCATCGTGCACATCCATCTAAAAATTGTGGATCCCACAGGGTGAGGCAATTGTCCCAACGAGAGATATAACTCTCCACCAAAAATGTTATTATCATAGGTAAATAGTATAAAACTGTACAAAGGTTCCTTAATATTAATAAACAAGATTAATCATTGTGGGTAAGTAGATTAGAACAAACTCATCTTTTTAAAGCATTGCAAATGTCTATGATAGAGGAGTAAATCATCTATTCACTTTATAAGGAATATGAAGAACGTGTGTATCATTTACTCATCATATTATACCAACTTCTCAAGCTTAACCTATGATAATATTATCATAGTATGATATCTATCAATCATTCTCATTTCTAGTTGTTGTCCACAATTGATCTACTTACTGAATATTGATTTCTACCAATCTGGTGGATATTCATCATAATGTTCCAACTTTACACCAATCTTGTAAGAGTACACCATGTATTGGATTGTACCAATCATGTGATATTACAGCCAGGTTTTGATTGTACAAATCTTGTGATATTATAGCCAGGTATTGGATTTTACGAAGCCTGTGATATTACAGCTAGGTACTGGATTGTACCAATCGCATGTGATTACAACCGGGTATTGGATTATACCAATCTTGTGTGATTTCATCCAGGTATTGGATTATACTGATCCTATAAGATTATAGCCAGGCATTGAATTGTACCAATCCTGTGAGAGTACAACCAGGTATTGGATTGTACCAATCTTGTGTGATTACAACCACATTGCTAAGGATCCCATAGTAGTTAGGATGCCTTTATGTTTTCCTTTCACTTCTATTATGGGATATCAATCCCTTGAACTCATCATTGAATACCACATCATCTTTACTAGGCATTATACCTCGTCCAAGCCATCATACCCATCCACATCCTTTATGTGATACAAGTATTCCTTTTATCTCATTCTAGCATATTCAAAACACTATAGCCCTCACCTGGCTATACCTATAAATCATGTATGACCAAGATTTCATTATAATTTGTATAACCATTTATTATTATTATTATTATTTATTACAAGTTTCCATTTCCCTAGTTTATTTTGAACATTGCCATCTCTTACATCTATCTCTAGATCATGAGACTTTTATAAACATCTTGTCACCTCTCACTAGGCAACATCCTTCTCTAGTTCATAAGACCTATATAACATCTTGTCACCTCTCACTAGAAACAACAATCTTTAGGTCATAAGACCTATATAAACATCGTACTTGTTATTCAAGTATCTCACATGGCTCACAAGGCCCAATGAACATCTTATCACCTCTCACTAGGAAACAACTATCTTTTAGGTCATCAGACCACATAAACATTATACTTGTTATACAATTATTTAACATGTCTCACAAGGCTTATGCAATGAGAGAAATACAACCTTCCCATTAGGGTAAGGATCCCCCTTTCTTACTGATTAGGGTTTCAAGTCATATCAACTATGTGATATAAGGGCAACATATCCTTCCCATCATTAGGGTTAGGGTTTCCCATTCTAGCTGATTCGAGTTTCAAAATCATATTTATCAAGAATCAAACCCTAAATCATACTCTTACTTATATTAGGAGTATCAATGTATGTTCATAACATTATTATCACACATGTATAAGTTTCTCTCTCATACTCACTGGGATGTTGATTGCATCATATTCTATTAAATTGGATCAACCCCTTTCTTAAAGGTACATTGACCCACTTAATCAAAGTACATTAAACTCTTGATGTGTCAATGTGTCATGTGACATGACTCACCACATAAAATTGACATAACTCACCACATGTGTCACTGAATCAAGTGTATTAGGTTGAGGTGTTTCCTTTGTATCGGGTATAGAGGTGTAGGTATGCTTCCATATTGAGCATAGAGGTGTATCCTCATTACCATATCATGCATCAGATATCTCCATATCGTGCATCTATATCGGGTTATTCAACCTTTAGAGTGTAAATATCGGGTTTGAACCTGAAGCTCATATCTTCTTCAAAACCATCATGATATCGTGCTATTCTTCACCATATGATGAGTAATAAGCTAGACAACTGATTAGTCACAACTAGCTCAAGTGTACAAACTAATGGTGTGTAGGGTTCCAATGCATATCGGATTTCTCCACACCATGTTGGGTTTCAACATCATATCGGGTTAGAGTGTATACTCAACACCATATCGTGATTAAGGTATAAGCTTTATCCCATATCGTGCACAAGATGTGCACTTCATTACCATGTCATGCATAGGATATAAACTTTATCATGGTATCATTTTGGTAGTATATACTCAATACCATATCGGGTTACCATGTTGGATTGTCATATCAGGTTACCATGTTGGGTTGTCATATCGGGTTACCATGTTCAGTTGTCATATCGGGTTACCATGTTGGTTAGACCATTATGCTCATATCTTTTCATGCCTTCAAGTGATCAGAACTATCATATACTTGAGTGATAGGCTAGACAACTGGTTGAACCCTTCTCTTTCAACCCATTACATAAAATGATAGGATGTGTTTTGTTTCATTATGTTATCTAGGGTTTTCAACACTATATCGATTAGATAATACAATTGATACCATATCAGTTTAGAGTGTAGAATCGATACCATATCATACATGAGGTATGGACTTGACCTCATATCGTGAACAAGGTGCATGTAGATATTGTTGGTATGTATGCCCTGAGAGCCAATCATGCAATGATTGATGGGATACATTAAGATTGATTTGATAAACATCAAGGGCAAGCTTCCAATTCTTTCTGGTTCAGTCATATGAGATAGTGATAGAATAGATTGAATATCTAGAGAATGACAGTACTCAATAACGTTTGCTTTCAGGTTGAGGACCTGAACGATGAGATCATACAGATGCTAAGAGTTTGTACATTCTTGTAATGTCCCTAGTCGGATGTCATTGGGGAAGGTAGATCGACAGCAATGACACACAAGACTAGATTGTGGTGTTGGTTGAGGACAGAATCTCATTAGTCATGATATGGTGATATCAAACCAAACGCATAGGTACTTGTTAAAGAACAAGTGTACCGGATAGACCCACTGTGAGTTTGACACATGGAACCATGACATGGTAGTCACAGTTAGTTCTCACAGTGATGGTGGTGAGTGTGATTCTTTGACCTGAAATCACTACACTCAACACATGTCATTGGGTACACTTTGACATCATCAAACGCAGTCCTGAAACATGGGTTGTTATAAAGGTGATGATTGGGTGGCTTTGACACATCGGGCTTTTGAGGGGTGAGTGATAGATATGGGATTTGTCCCTCTTGAGGGAGTTTGATATCCATGTCCACTTGATGAGTAGGATTGAGAAAGGTGTGCACGCATGGTAAGGCAACATAAGAACATGTATGTAATTGGAATGGTCCCGTGTCTCAAGAACATGTTCCAAGATCAGGTAAGACATGAGAGATACGATGTCTCAAAGGCACTGTTCAAGTGCAGGATGGTAGAAGGAGATCCAATAGGTCCTCATGTACTCAAAACTCATTGGGTATGGGGAGAACCTAGCTAGATTGGGATTCCCCTTTGGCTAAGGGTTAGCCAATGATGTGATTATGCAGTGCTTCTAGGGTGATATAGTCGGTGTGTCATGAACTACAACATGAACGACTTTGAAATGCCATTGAAAAAGTTGTTGGGCATGTTGAGGACAACATAAACACAATGTAGAAAGACAAGCCCAAGTATGTGATGGTGATTAGCAAGCCAAAGGGGAAGTCAAAAGGCAAAGGTAAAGCTATGAGGAGTTTTAAAGCTAGTCAGAAGACCAAGTCTTTAGATCTCAAGGCAAAAGGTGGAGTAAAGAAACTAAGAGGTGATTGTCACCATTGTCACTAGACTGGACATCAGAAAAGAAATTGTCCACTCTGGTTAGAGGAACTAAAGAAGAAGGAAGGAAGGAACTGAGGCCTCCACTTTAGGTATAAATGTTATAAGATAAAATTGATGATTTCTTCATTTTGATATGTGATACCAAACAAATATCTGATATATTGATGTGTAGGATCTGATAAGAAGTAAAAGCCTTCACAGAAGGACAAAGATGGACATGGAGGAGCAAGTGTTGTGGAATACATAGCCTACATTTGAATTTATCTTAGTCCAATGGGTATACATTAGAGTTACTAGAACTGCTATTTCATTATGCCACTAGAATAGAAACATTTTCTTTATGCATATTGTATGGACATGGATGATTATAAATGAAAAAAAGTCTAGTGCTTCTATTTCAAAAGATATGATCTTGTATGGCATTGGCCAAAAAATAACTTGTGATATTTATGCAAAATGATCCAAAGATGAATGTTTATGATCATTATTCTAAAGGATTATAATTGATAACTCAAGAATATCATTAGCATTAGTCATCTTGTATGAATAGGAAAACTTCATGCCTAGAACACATATTGATGTTGATATAGATTCCCTTGGTTATTGAGACTAAGGAAACAAGCAAGTCTTATTCACACACAATATGACATGACATCCTGCTTCACTAAACGTAGTGGGAGAATGAAGCTTTCATTAGACCTCATGCATATGACGCATAAAGATCATATGGAATGAATGCCATAGATGATTACTTATACCGATGATATGTAGTCAGTAAAGTATCTCTTAAAATGTTCAAAGAGATTATAAATGAAGTATGACTTTGATGAGATCAAATATTGAAATACTTTACATTGATACCTTGAGTACCTTCAAAGAAACGACCGTGATAATGTATCACAAGTCAAATCTATCCAAACATGTGATGTGCAAGAAAGAAGGAATTACTCCATGATGGGTCATGATATATTATCAATTAATTTAGTCTTCTTATATTCTCATAAATATATAGCTATCACAAAATGATGTACTGTCTAATAGTTTATAAAATATCATATATGATATGATTTTGGGATGTCCCAATATGTCTAAAGGATTGAAATCTACATTGAGAATGCAGTATATTGAAGAAGGTTTATCCATAAATCATAATCGTTGAAAGTTATTAGAAATCTCAATCCAATAAAAAAATTGTTTTGTTGATAGAATAGTTGAGTTCCTAAAGAATCAGTGGGAGCAAAAAAGTTGAACTCAAGATGTTCTAGGTCAACAAAAGGGTACAATGGGAACCATGAGAATCATAAGTTGTTGTGGAGTCTCAGGATCATCATGTAACACATAGTAAAATAGTTCTAGTAGAACATGTATGATATTGGAAGATTTTGAATCCAATGATTCAGATAGGTTGGTCATAATAAGATGAGCCAACTAATCAACTAGAAGCTAAAAATACCATAATCTGTGTAATGGCTTAATTCCATTATGGGATCCATGCAAGCTAACAAGGTAGGACTTTGATAAATCCACCTAATGGGGCAAACCAAAAGGGTGCAATAGGATCTTATGGAAAGGATCTACATGGGTAACATAAAATGACAAATTGGTCAAAAAGTTTTGAAATTAGTTCTAGATAGGTGAATTGGACAAAAATTCTTTTGCTAATTGTCATGATTGCTATAGTTAAAATAGACCAAGAGATTTGGCATATCAAGATAAAATTTGATTCCTTAAAGGAATAAATCAAAAGTATGTGCACGTGACACAATGAAAAATGTTTTATAAGTTTAAGGAATGCAAATAAAGTCTATAAACTATAAACTTCAATCTGGGATTGAAACAAGCTTCTCTGAGATGGGATCTTTGGATTTGATAAGATAGTCAAAGATTGTGACTTGAATCAAGATAAAAGATGAAATATGGGATTACAAAAAATTTAGTGGGAGCATATATGAAAATTCCACATATGATGAGGAATAGCATCTCAATATTGTGAATAATGAAAACTGGCATGAAAACACCTTTTTCAATGAAGGATAAGGTGAAGCTTCTTATGAGATAAGGAGTCAAGACTTATGAAATAGTTCTTGAATGTTTCACAAAGGAAGTAGTAAGAACATACAATAGCAATGTGTTGGAAGATTTTAACATGGAAGGATTCAATGATAGAGAATTTGGATTAGTTTCTCATGAACCCTATATTTTGATTCTTGTGAAGAATGGAAAAATCACAAATAAGATTCCATGGGTCTTCCCAACAGTGCATCTATCATGTAAGATATTAACACACTTATCCCATATAATCTTGTATGTATTGGACATGGCAAGATGATATACACTCCAATAAGGGTTATTGGAATGTCATTAAAGATATCCATTAGTGCTTAGGATAAGATTTCTAGTCAATAAGGATAGAAATAAGAGGAAGAGTTGAGTGTAAAGGGTTACACTGATGCTAGCTTCCAAATGACTGAAAATGACCAGAATGAAAAATATCTTTGAATATATAGAAAAGGAAAAGTGATATTAGTTGGAAGGGATTTTAACTAATAGCCATTAATTCTATTCTATCATAGAGACTGAGTATACTTGAATTGTGAACACATAGTGATACTATATGGATCTAGAAGTTCGTATGATGAACTTGTATATGTTCCAACCATTGATGACTTAATAGTGATACTGTAACAACGATGGAGCTACTTTTTAGGCAAGAAATATCATATATTACATTATAGAAGTTCTATCTAACATGAGAAATCATACAATGAAGAGCTTAGGAACATGCAATATACTGACAATAAGCAAAGTGTTGCTAACCCATTAAATCAACACTAACACAACAATATCATGTTGGACATTTTTAGGTCATGAAGGATGAGATCCGTTGGTGATTGGATCTAAGTGCAAGTGGGAGTCTGTTGATAAGGTGTGCCTATAGAGCCAATCATGTGGTGATTAACATGGCATATACCTTAGATGATTTGATTAATACTTATCAAGGCAAGTTTCCAATGCATTGTATTTCATGCAGTTATGAGATAATGAAGAAACACTATGAATGCCTAGAGAATAATATTACTCAATGGCATATGTATTCAAGTTACTAACCTTGTGGATGAGATCATGCAGATGTTAAGAGTTCATATACATATTCTCATTATGTCCCTGGTCGGTTGTTATTATGGAAGGTTGATAGACAACAATAACACATAAGATCAAAGTGTGAGTTGGTTGATGACTAAATCTCATTATTCATGATATGCTAATATCAAATCAAGCACAAAGATACATGTTCCTAGAATAATGTATCAGACAGACCCATCTTATGAGTGATACATGGTTTCGGTGGTCACAGTCATCTCTCATAGTGAAGTTGGTGATTGTGATTCTTAGACCTAAAATCACTACACTCGTCACATGTCTTTGGGTACACTTTGACATCATCAAACGTAGTCCTAAACATGGGTTGTTATAACGGTGATGATAGGGTTACTTTGACAATGGGGATATACTGTGAGTGATAGATACGAGATTTGTCCCTCCTACTGGAGTATGATATCCTGGCCACCTGATAAGCGAGACTGAGAAATGCATGTGCATACACATGTGAATCAATGTATGATATTGAAGTCACATTATATCAGACAGTCTGTTCTTGGTTGAAGGTACATGGATTGAATGTTGAGAGTATGACCTTCCATGCCTTGAGTTCATCCTAGATATCAGAGATAAAGGAATTATACAATCACTACAACACCTTACACAAATTGTAGGTTGAAGTTGTTCTCCAAATTTTCATGTACTTTGGCCTGATGTGTAACTATGCACCACTCTTATCTTGTGATGTCATTAGCTAGTTATACTCTCTTCTTGTGATGTCATTAGCTAGTTATAGAGATTCACTGCCAATGTGATATGGAACCTATAGGGTCACACACATAGGAGCTCATCTAGAAGAGGAGTTTGTCTTGAATGACAATTGGATTGGTTACTAAGGTGTTTAGGTATTCGATTCACACAACAAATTGACTGATTAGCTTACTGGTCTGCCAAACGACCATCTCATTGAGTGATATAGCTATTTAGGCGGCCATACAGGTGTCTCAAAGTGTTAATATGGCCATTTGAGTTGGCAGTCTGTTTAGAGTCTGAATTGGCTATCTTCTACCCTTGAAACGACTGATTTACTGACTAGCTCATCTTGAATTACCAGACAGGCGTCTGGGTGAGTGAGATCAACATCTAACTCAGGTGAGATGGCTCATTTGGGCCAAATAAAGGTTCAAGATGTTTTTCAAATAGTTTCGATTGTACAAACTTAGAGTGTAAGTAAATTAATACGTGAAATTAATTGGATTCAAAATTGCCAAGTTCGTATATGATTGGGAAATTGCCAAATGGACATTTGACACTGTGAGACAAACATCTCACACCCCAGATGACCTTATGTGTGTGCTAGATGATTGTTTTATATATGGTAGGTTCAAAGTTCAAGTTCTTCTAGTCCCTTCCACTCCCACACAATCACATACAGGATGGGAACCCTGACCCTAACCTCGCCTATAAAAAGAGGAGTATTGGGGGCTTGCAGGACACAACATACACAACTGAGAATCGATTCTTTTGACAACTGTTGTCCTCTATGGTTGGGGTAACTGTGAGAGATCAGGGAAGTCCTACCCGACATGGAGAGATAGCCAATAAGAGAGAACAACTGAGAAGCTGTTGTTGAGAGCAGGTAGGTGTCTAATACAATAATGGGAGGGACAACTCCTTCATGTCCATTCTTGGTGAATGAAAAGAGTTCTATTTGATCCGTGTTGACTACTCTAGAGGTAGGAGTCCTTTGATTGGTGCATGAGAGCAAAGTCAACCTACAATGCATGGCAAAACCACCACAACCGATGTAGAGGTTCTGCATGTAATGACCCTGACCTGGGTTATGAGGAAACCCTACTTGTTTTGGCTAAGTAAGTTACTTAGAAATTTAATATAATCCTCTAAAGAGTTTTGTTATCATGTGACACACTTATGTTTCAAGTTTGGTCCTCATTGAATGTTGTTTGATTAATGTTCCTTTATTTTGGACCAAAGTGCAATTTACCCAAGATGAGGGGTTATATTGCAAAATGTCACATAACCCTCAATCTTTAGGACCGGGAGTAGCCCGGGAATGCATTGTATGACATTTTTATATCAATAATTCATATTTTCTCTCTTAAATCCGTGGTATAGATTTGTTTTCTCCATTTCTATTGTTATGCTTGATCACCATAATAATAACTTAATGCCCTTAATCACTTCGACAGAAGGATTAACGGTTGAAAAGAGACGAATTCTACATTAATTAATAAAACCCTTGACAAAGGAGTTGTAAAATTAATGGTGGGAACTGAGAGACCGTTTATAATGCACTTAGTTTAGGGTATCTGCACACCCAACCGATCAGCTCATGTGATGAACCTATCTACTGAGCTTGGTGAACTGATCATCTCAGGTGGTGAGTCGATCGACTCATTAATAGGGTGAAACAACCGGTTCAAGGGTTGAACCGATCAGCTCAACTGGTCCAACCGAGCAAGTTGGGAAAGTAAGATTGGTGAGAAATTTCATTTCATTTCACTTTCCCAATTTGATTGGGAAAAGGATTGGTATTTGGTACCAATTTGAAACAAAAGAGGAAAAGTCAATCGGGAACTGACCAGGACCATGAACTGACCGATTTAGAAGTGAACCGACCATTTCATGGGTCCCAACCGATTGGCTGAGGCGTCAACCGATCGGCTCAGGTCCCCAACCGACCGTTTAAGAAATGAAACGATAAGTTCAGGTCACACAGTTGGTTGTTTTTGTGGAAAGTCTTGAACCCTTCTACTCCTACTTTAGTCCCGCATTGCCCGGGATAGAGAACCATGTACCATGACCCTCCTATATATAGGGGTATTGTGGGCTTCTCAAACAATAACTCAGTGCAACCAGTTGCTCTGTAAAGTTTTTTTTCTCTCTGGTTTTGGTAATCGAGAGAGCTCGAGCAAGTGCTACCCGATAAGGGAGGCACAGCAAGGGAAAGACAACTGGAGAAAGTGACTGGTGGCAGGAGAGTGTGTCGGTGACTAGTACACTGACAGGAGGGTGTGACTCCTTCCGATTCTGTGTGGGACAAGGAGATTGAAGTTCTAGGTGGTTTGTGAGGACTACTTCATAGGCGGGAGATTTCTACCGCTCAGAGGATAGTTGTCAATCTCGACAGTCCCGGTGAGAACAGGAGTCGACAATCCCGGTGTGACCAAAATCTGCACAGACACTGTCCAAGACTGGAGGTGAAGACCTCTCTAGACGCGAGGTATTGTCACCAAGCAAGCCTCGGGAGAAGGTATGATTCCACAAACCATCCATGTCCTACTGTATAGACGTTGACACGTTTCCTTATTATGGGTTTGGGGAGGAGAAATTTTTTGTTTCCGCTGCCTTCTCGGTCTCCCCTATAACCCAACAGTGGTATCAGAGCCACGTCAACTAATCTATATTTTAGGATTATCGATATGATCGATTTTGATTTGTCGCCTTTATTTATTGCAAACGATGCGAATAAAATTGGCTTTATGCATGTCCAATCCTAAATCCTCAAATCCCAATTTACATATATGATATGTATTATGAATGCACTAGATATGTGTCGGCCTTTAAATGAGTTTTTTGGTGGATGTATAACATGGTTATGGCCAATAAACCCTATATGTGTATGGTTGTATGTGGTTGCTTGCATCTCGGTCTGCGCACCGATTTCTTTCTCTTATTCCTAATGTAACTCGAAATAATTCAAGATTTATTTCCTACCTTCACGCCCCTGAATGTAACTCGGGGTTTCCCTTTTCAAATGTAAAATAGGATAGATTTTATTTCCTATTATGTCAAAGAACAGCGGACATCCTGACGACAGCTGAGATGATCAATTCTAGGAGTGAACCGATCGGTTGACGTTCTAAATGATCGGTTCAAGGAGTGAACCGATCGGTTGATGACCAATTCAAGGAGTGAGATGAGCGGGTGGCGGCCATGAGGAGATTAATGATGACTGGGAAAATTGATCGATTGGAGAAGCCAACCGATCGGCTGGTGGCACCCAGACGACCGACCAGATCGAGCAGGTCATTCATGTGATGAGTTGATCTACTTGGATGGCAAAGCATGAAGTTCATCTTGTAAAGGTTGCATGTGATGTAGACATAGATGACTGTGATTCCTCTTGGCTCGAGGAATCACATTAGGATGGCCATAATCATCGCTTTTATCGTTTCACATGTTTTCAGTGGGATATATCATGTATATGGTACGTACTATGTATTGTGGTGATTGGATATGTATATGTATACAAAACCAAATCCCTCATTAAATATTAAGTTATATATGTCTTCCAAATGCAACACACGTGAAAAGCTTAATCGACCAAGTGTGGGCACGCCCAAGCTTGGTGCACCGTCTATCTCATGGAAGCGTGAAGGATGGATATGTGGGTCTGCCAAAGAAGGGTGCATATTCATCATGTTGGCTTTGGGTCAGACTTAACAAGGTGACCTAGATAGGATCTAGCACCTTGAGGCATGGAGATGCTCATGGCAAGGAGTTGCATATGACATCTTATCAAGAGTTGCATATGATGCAATTAGCAAGAGTTGCCTACCTGAGAGATGTAAGTTGTGGGTGACAGCCCTAGCTGGTCCATGACTTAGAGGATTTTAGGATCTTGCCCACTAGAAGGTTTTACACTGCAATCTTCCAAATTGATGGTGAGAGCTATCAATTTGAACTAAAATAGTGGGAGCGGTAATTAATTAAAGGCCTAATTATATCGTCAAACTTTTCAAATCAATCAAATAAGTCAAAATTGAGTTTTGGACTAAAATTGCATATTTCCTTTTGTAGTACAAATGGCAACAAACAACAATCACTTTTCTTTGCGATCTGTCCTTGAAAAGGACAAGCTGAATGGGACAAACTTCCATGACTGGTATAGGATATTGAGAATTGTTCTCACTCAAGAGCGAAAGCTCTATGTCTTGGATACTCCAATTCCAGAGGAACTGTGACGTCCCCGGATTTTCTAAAACTTAATCTGATGTGAGACGTCCAAATTGAAACCCTCACCTCATCGAGAATCCCAATTTAAACATCTCACACTAGGCTAAGAAGAAGAAAATCAGAGGAAGTCATAAGGAAACAAACATCAGTAGCACATGTACATGAACAATAAACAAACCACAACACATGTTCACCATTCAACATATAATTACAACATGAATTGTTACAACATTTGATATTACATATTGAACAGCAAACTATACATATACATGTACTACATCTAAACAACAGGATCTTAAGACAACAGGTCCACCTGAACATCAGCTCGCCACACAACTCTCACTATCCTGGATCTTCAAGAGCATAACCGCAACCTAAACAAAAGATTACATGCGGTACACGTCAGCACAATATTTCAAGAATATTGTACTGAGTACGCCTACGTGTCTTTTATTTACCTCTCATCATATCTTGGCAATAAGATAAAACTAATATACTTGGCAGTAACAGAAGAATATAAGAAAAGCACATACTTGCACAAGGATATTCATTAACAAAAGAGAACACATATTTTAAGCACATTTTCCATTATATATCCATGCATTTGCCACCTGAGGGAATAATGCATCATCTCTGCTACCAAAGAGAATGAGATGTAAGGCCTCATGATCTACTACCAAAGAGTTAGATCATTGTACAATGTGATCTGCTACCAAAGAGAATGATCACTTTCAAGCACTATGCTACCAAAGAGAATTAGTGCTTTCATATAATGGAACCGATATTTTATGTTTGATGTGTTCATAGCAATAAGTATGGAGAATCAAGCAACATAGCATACAAGAACAATCATTTCAATCAATACCATATGCCAAGTATTTTACTAATCATATAACACAAGCATATTGTATAATAAGCCAAGTAAGAGGTAATAGCGTACCTTCCAAAGATATAGATCATACTAAACACATATCACTGATGTCAACTATAAGCTTGGTCCAACCTGATCAAAACAAGACCATATACTATCATCAGGTTCTCATTTTATTATATCTCATCTTAACCCTAAACGTGTTCATATTAGGGTTTCACTTAGCTCATTAGGATATTCTCATGATTACTTGTATTCTTGTCTTGTGATTATCTCACTGATGTCATTTTCCAGATTATAGTTCATTAACTGGATATACTCCTGTGTCACATTATCATGTGAACATATTTAACATTATGTCACTTTTATTAACCATCTTAAGATTACATCACTTTTATTAAGGGTGCTCTTCATATAACATGAATTTCGTGTACAAAACTAATCTCAGATCTACATATTATCTTCCAATTACTGATATGAACTTATTCTATAAATTTTGTCATTTATTGATCGACAATGTATTTATTGCATTTTATTTAGGGTAATTAGCCCTAATTAGACATATGGAGCAAATTACATGATTTCGTACATTATCATGACCATAACTAACATCATATGTATTCTAAACATTATTATATACTTACTGAAATTTTTCCATAATTTTAGGTCTTCGTTTATTATTTATTATACATGAAAAGACCATTATACATCTTGCAAGATATCACTGAGATTTAAGCATCAAAATCCTGCTATTATCATTCCATGATGTTCTACGCATTTTTCTAAGAATTTTGGTATATTATATGTATTTTTCTGATAAGCGAGCTATTTTCTACGAATTAAATAAGATCTGAGCATTATAAAGGTTTTACCTTTATTGGCCAATCGCATGAGGCCACGTGGCCTGTTAGAGGCGCTGCTCGAGGACTCGCATGGTTCAGCTACGAGCCGATCGGTCTGATTAAAGTTAGCTGGTTTATTTCCACTGGACCCGGTCTCTCCTCTTCTTTCCCACGCGATCCATCTCTCTCGCTCTCTCGGCCGATTCCCGCAACCGCATGCGTGAGCGCCGCCGCCCGCCAACACGGGCGCCGCCACCGCACAGCCTCGGCCCCAGCGTGCGTCGCCACAAGCCTCCTCTTCGGTTGAGGGTTTAGAGCTGCAGCTCCTCTCAGCTAGGTTTCCATCACCTGGAGATCATCGCCAAGTTATCATGACGATGGACTCACTGTCCGTGGCCGCCACCGTCTCCCGTTCTGCGTGGGGCTCCCGCTCAACGCCTCCGTCGGGCGTGAGTCTGCGGGCAAGCCACCACCGTAGTTGTAGGGTTCAGGCTCACTGCCTGGCTCTCCTCCGGTGTGGACTAGGGTCGATGTCCTCCTGCCCCAGGCTCGCCGCCGCTGCTACGAGCTCCGGCAAGCAAACGAGCACTGCCAGCCATCATCTTCCTCATGATCCCGTGTTCGGCAGACAAAGTCCCGAGCGGGACTCTAGTCTTCCACGAGGCACCGCCATGCACCCAAAGCTCTGGCGAGCGATCACCTGAGCCGCGGAACCTTCTGCCCATAGCTCTGCCTAGATCACCTCCTCTCTTCCGAGCTCTCTAGATAGCGGCCGGGGCATCCTACGTGTTGCTCAGATCTAGTCGCCATGATTTAGAGCCACGAAGAGTGATCCTGAGGCCTGACCTTCCACCCTAAGCCGCCGCTCATGGATGCTTCTGTACGGATAAGAAAGGGTAAAAGTACCCCGGTTCATCCTCACACCTACTCTCGACTGCCGCCTCCGCAGGGGTGGATATTTGGTGGTTATTGTATGGCTGCTTCTGGCAGTTCCTCTCACGATGCTCCCCATATACGAAGAGTGTTGGATGACTGGTATAGATGGGGAGGTGGGACTCCCTTCTCATCTCGGTTCCACTCCCACGTTCTTAGAGCCACGACCATGCCTTTCGTCGCCACGTTAGTCAATCCAGTAACTGAAGTGATAATCATGTCCATTAGTGTGCCTCATGCGTGGCTGAGATGGAGAATAGATAACCATGAATATGAGCACTTGTGTTCCTCACATCCGAATCACTTAATGGCTAGATAAGGGCTTCGCTTCCCACTCAAACTAGTTAGTTTCACGACATCAAAATCTTAGCCTAGATTAATACATCCAAAACTATATTCTTCAACTATTGTATATCCTACAATTTTTTTCTCCAAAGTGGCACATATCTGGGTATATGAACCATGATATCAACATAAATCAATAACCAAACATTACCATAGCACTTATCGTTCTTAATATAACTCAACATTCATGGATTCACTTATGTCATTGGATATTTAAAAGGTTCCAAAAGTCCACTCCATCACACCCTACACACCTTAAAAGAAATTTCGTCCTCGAAATTAAGCAAGAAAACCACTTTGTCACATCATATACATCTTAAAGGAACTTTCGTCCTCGAAAGTAAACCATACTCATACTTCGAGGGAAAACCATGTCTTCATCCACTTGTAGACACTATTCTATGTGTAACATATCCATAGAGGTTACATCATGACATATCTCATATGTTATATTTTCTTCCTTATCTTTTGCCATGCATTAGGGTTCCCATAACATATTACCATGTTCTAAAGGAGTTAACCAAAGTTAACCCATTATATCAAGGTGTCAACGCCATTTTATCGAGCAAATTATTAGAACATGTTCAACGTTAGCATATCACTTTTAGGAGGGAGTTAACTAAAGTTAACCCACTTAATCCATCTGGATCACATTAAGGTGCCATAATCATCATGTTGTGCTAATTGTCAAACTATATTTTTCACCTTTATTAAGCATTAAGATTAACACCTCATGTAACATGTTTCATTCATATGAATTTATTTCATTACTCGAAATAAATTGATAAATTTATTAGTGATTTCATCAAAAGACTAACCAACAATATCACATTATCATCATTATTCATGTATATGGTTAACCATGTATGCATTGACATCTATTAAAGCATCTCGAAGTTTCCATCATGCCATATATCACATCTTGATATTAGATTACATCTTACATATATTATATCATGGTTGTGCTAAACAAACTTATACAAGTGGCTCGTGAAACATATATCATAACTTTATATAGTCCAAAAGAGGTTCATCTAACCCATACCATGAGGGTAGTAACATGCTCAGTCTCTTTGAGCTCACTCATTTCTATGTATCTCATAAACAAAACTTATCTTCCCTCTCGGTCTAGGGTTCTCAGGTATACCTCATTGGCACTAACTAATAGCTTCATTAGCTCTAGCCACAAAAGAACAAACCAGAACATGCTATGACATACTCATCACAGGCCTTCTACCCATGAAACATGCTTACCCAAACTCTCTTATATACACCACTAGATTCCTATGTGGGAAACCACCAACCCGAGCATGAGGCTATACAAAACTAACATAGCTACCTCCTCCAGGGTCTTGGGCTCTCTCCCTCACCCAGATGGCAGGTTCTCATATTCGTGTTTGCACATACACACATAACCAGCCTCTCTTTGTCTCTAGGGTTTGATCCTCCCAAGGACATCTAGGGTTCAACAAGACTATAGGAATCATGCATTAGACAACTCAACTCATTCACTCAGGAGTATTCTAGTTTAGGACATATCATATCACATATTTCTCGTATTTCTCATATCATGGAGTCTAGGTTCTCTGACCTTCTCCCTGTGGGTCTTGCTCTCTCTTGAGCTAACCCCAAAACTGGTCCTAACACTAGAGGTCCTCCTTCGTAAAAGAGCTTGAGGCTCATGTTGATCCACAACTTATCTTAACTTGGAAAAGCACACATGCTTGCATCATCAAAGCTTATCTCAAATCCTCAAACTGGACATAAGTCCTCAAAGAAAAACATATATCATCTTAAACTATCTTGTGTCATCTATATAAGACTTAGATCATATCATCAAACTTATTCTACCTATCACATACTCCAAACAAGGCTCTAGACATCTAATCTAGAACTACTCTCTCTTCTAGACTGATGTCACCACTTCCACTTAGGTTGCATGACCACCTCCTACTCGTACATGTGTGAAGACACATTTTTGTAATACATATACATAATAAAATATTATATAGTTTTTCTCCGATAAAACAAGCGTCAGAGAAAACTATCAAGGTTCGATCCGATTGGAATCAAAATCCAAATCCTGAAAACAAGTGTCCCACACATAGTAGAGAGTCCAGCGTCATGAAAACTAGTGAAAAGGGTGAGAACAAGGGGTAGACTAGTGTAGCTACGCTAGACAACGTGCGCAATATGTCTAGGGTTTCTCTTCCCTTGATGCATGTCATTTCCAAATAGTGCAACGTCCCATACCGCTGCACTACAAGGAAAGAACGACATCTCAGGACTTGCTACTCAACAAGCACCAGTCTAGACCTAGTTCTCGGACATCTAGGTGCTAACCTAGAGGCTAGGTCAGATCTAGTCTCTAAAAGACGACTAATCTAACCCTAAAGATTATTATTAATTCAAGGTTTTCTGGTTTTGAGTTGCATAATGAGCAAATGTCGGGCTTTGCTATTGTTCATGCTCTGATACCACCTGTGACGTCCCCGGATTTTCTAAAACTTAATCTGATGTGAGACGTCCAAATTGAAACCCTCACCTCATCGAGAATCCCAATTTAAACATCTCACACTAGGCTAAGAAGAAGAAAATCAGAGGAAGTCATAAGGAAACAAACATCAGTAGCACATGTACATGAACAATAAACAAACCACAACACATGTTCACCATTCAACATATAATTACAACATGAATTGTTACAACATTTGATATTACATATTGAACAGCAAACTATACATATACATGTACTACATCTAAACAACAGGATCTTAAGACAACAGGTCCACCTGAACATCAGCTCGCCACACAACTCTCACTATCCTGGATCTTCAAGAGCATAACCGCAACCTAAACAAAAGATTACATGTGGTACACGTCAGCACAATATTTCAAGAATATTGTACTGAGTATGCCTACGTGTCTTTTATTTACCTCTCATCATATCTTGGCAATAAGATAAAACTAATATACTTGGCAGTAACAGAAGAATATAAGAAAAGCACATACTTGCACAAGGATATTCATTAACAAAAGAGAACACATATTTTAAGCACATTTTCCATTATATATCCATGCATTTGCCACCTGAGGGAATAATGCATCATCTCTGCTACCAAAGAGAATGAGATGTAAGGCCTTATGATCTACTACCAAAGAGTTAGATCATTGTACAATGTGATCTGCTACCAAAGAGAATGATCACTTTCAAGCACTATGCTACCAAAGAGAATTAGTGCTTTCATATAATGGAACCGATATTTTATGTTTGATGTGTTCATAGCAATAAGTATGGAGAATCAAGCAACATAGCATACAAGAACAATCATTTCAATCAATACCATATGCCAAGTATTTTACTACTCATATAACACAAGCATATTGTATAATAAGCCAAGTAAGAGGTAATAGCGTACCTTCCAAAGATATAGATCATACTAAACACATATCACTGATGTCAACTATAAGCTTGGTCCAACCTGATCAAAACAAGACCATATACTATCATCAGGTTCTCATTTTATTATATCTCATCTTAACCCTAAACGTGTTCATATTAGGGTTTCACTTAGCTCATTAGGATATTCTCATGATTACTTGTATTCTTGTCTTGTGATTATCTCACTGATGTCATTTTCCAGATTATAGTTCATTAACTGGATATACTCCTGTGTCACATTATCATGTGAACATATTTAACATTATGTCACTTTTATTAACCATCTTAAGATTACATCACTTTTATTAAGGGTGCTCTTCATATAACATGAATTTCGTGTACAAAACTGATCTCAGATCTACATATTATCTTCCAATTACTGATATGAACTTATTCTATAAATTTTGTCATTTATTGATCGACAATGTATTTATTGCATTTTATTTAGGGTAATTAGCCCTAATTAGACATATGGAGCAAATTACATGATTTCGTACATTATCATGACCATAACTGACATCATATGTATTCTAAACATTATTATATACTTACTGAAATTTTTCCATAATTTTAGGTCTTCGTTTATTATTTATTATACATGAAAAGACCATTATACATCTTGCAAGATATCACTGAGATTTAAGCATCAAAATCCTGCTATTATCATTCCATGATGTTCTACGCATTTTTCTAAGAATTTTGGTATATTATATGTATTTTTCTGATAAGCGAGCTATTTTCTACAAATTAAATAAGATCTGAGCATTATAAAGGTTTTACCTTTATTGGCCAATCGCATGAGGCCACGTGGCCTGTTAGAGGCGCTGCTCGAGGACTCGCATGGTTCAGCTACGAGCCGATCGGTCTGATTTAAGTTAGCTGGTTTATTTCCACTGGACCCGGCTCTCCTCTTCTTTCCCACGCGATCCATCTCTCTCGCTCTCTCGGCCGATTCCCGCAACCGCATGCGTGAGCGCCGCCGCCCGCCAACACGGGCGCCGCCACCGCACAGCCTCGGCCCCAGCGTGCGTCGCCACAAGCCTCCTCTTCGGTTGAGGGTTTAGAGCTGCAGCTCCTCTCAGCTAGGTTTCCATCACCTGGAGATCATCGCCAAGTTATCATGACGATGGACTCACTGTCCGTGGCCACCACCGTCTCCCGTTCTGCGTGGGGCTCCCGCTCAACGCCTCCGTCGGGCGTGAGTCTGCGGGCAAGCCACCACCATAGTTGTAGGGTTCAGGCTCACTGCCTGGCTCTCCTCCGGTGTGGACTAGGGCCAATGTCCTCCTGCCCCAGGCTCGCCGCCGCTGCTACGAGCTCCGGCAAGCAAACGAGCACTGCCAGCCATCATCTTCCTCAAGATCCCGTGTTCGGCAGACAAAGTCTCGAGCGGGACTCTAGTCTTCCACGAGGCACCGCCATGCACCCAAAGCTCTGGAGAGCGATCACCTGAGCCGCGGAACCTTCTGCCCATAGCTCTGCCTAGATCACCTCCTCTCTTCCGAGCTCTCTAGATAGCGGCCGGGGCATCCTACGTGTTGCTCAGATCTAGTCGCCATGATTCAGAGCCACGAAGAGTGATCCTGAGGCCTGACCTTCCACCCTAAGCCGCCGCTCATGGATGCTTCTGTACGGATAAGAAAGGGTAAAAGTACCCCGGTTCATCCTCACACCTACTCTCGACTGCCGCCTCCGCAGGGGTGGATATTTGGTGGTTATTGTATGGCTGCTTCTGGCAGTTCCTCTCACGATGCTCCCCATATACGAAGAGTGTTGGATGACTGGTATAGATGGGGAGGTGGGACTCCCTTCTCATCTCGGTTCTACTCCCACGTTCTTAGAGCCACGACCATGCCTTTCGTCGCCACGTTAATCAATCCAGTAACTGAAGTGAGAATCATGTACATTAGTGTGCCTCATGCGTGGCTGAGATGGAGAATAGATAACCATGAATATGAGCACTTGTGTTCCTCACATCCGAATCACTTAATGGCTAGATAAGGGCTTCGCTTCCCACTCAAACTAGTTAGTTTCACGACATCAAAATCTTAGCCTAGATTAATACATCCAAAACTATATTCTTCAACTATTGTATATCCTACAATTTTTTTCTCCAAAGTGGCACATATCTGGGTATATGAACCATGATATCAACATAAATCAATAACCAAACATTACCATAGCACTTATCATTCTTAATATAACTCAACATTCATGGATTCACTTATGTCATTGGATATTTAAAAGGTTCCAAAAGTCCACTCCATCACAGGAACCTTCTTCTAATGCACGAAAGGTAGAAAGGGATGCTTACAAGAAGCATTCTGATGATGCCATTGATGCAAAGTGCTTGATGTTGTGCTCTATGAACCATGAGTTGCAGAGACAACATGAGAACATGGGTGTCATTGAGATGATTCAGCATCTCAGGAACATGTATGAAGATCAAGCACGGTAAGAGAGATATGATGTCTCAAGGGCACTATTCAAGTGCGTCATGACAGAAGGAGATCCAGTTGGTCCTCACACACTCAAGATGATTGGGTATGTGGAGAACTTGACAAGACTGGGATTTCCACTGAGCCAAGAGTTGGCTACTGACGTGATACTACAATCGTTGCTAGAATCCTACAGTTAGTTTGTGATGAACTACAACATGAACAACTTTGATAGGCCATTGTCAGAGTTGTTGGGCATGTTGAGGATAGCTGAGGCACAGATGAAGAAGGACAAGCCAAAGTCAGTGATGGTGATTACAAGAAAGAAAGGCAAGTCCAAGCGCAAGGGCAAGGGCAAGGGCAAAGCTAAGAAAGGTTCTGATGCTAGCCAGCAGCCCAAGTCGTCTTCAACTCTCAAGGCCAAGGGAGGCGTGACCAAGAAAGGAAATTGACTCCATTGTCAAAAGACAGGACATTAGAAAAGGAATTGTCCTCTCTATCTGGAAGAACAAAAGAAGAAGGAGGCGACAGACATCTCTACTTAAAGGTTTCATGGAAATAAACTTGTAACACTTTTTAAGGCATATGATACCAAGATGTAAAGTGTAAAGCACTCAATAAATGGGGCAAGTGTTGCCTCCATAGATATAAGTACTTTAGTTTATTTTTCAGCCTTAAAGGCATGTAATACAGTTATGAACTGCTATTTCATATTTGCCAGTAAATAGAAACACTTTATTTTTTCATATTGTGTGACAATGATGGCAATCAATGAAGAGATGTTTCAATTTCTAAAGATATGATCTTTGTGGCAATGCCTTATTTATCTTGTGGTATTTGATATGCATAAGATAAAATGATACCTAAAGTTATTGATAACTCAAACAATCAAATTAGCATCAATTATGAAAAATTCATTTCTAGTTTTCATATGATGGATAAATCTAGACTCTTTTGGTTAGAGAACCAGTAAGAGACATGAATATCTTGGACATGATTAATCAATCTTCACTAATGGTAGTGGGAGAATGATTATCCTATTTGGTTTAATACATGTGATGTATTTACATACCTATTGGAGAAAATGCTAATACTTCAAGTGGTATTTAGAGAAATGCCAATATGAACATCTTGAAGTGTTCAAGAATATCATAAATGAAGTATGAATTTGGTAAAGTGTTAATTCTTGATGTGATCAATGAATGAAATACTTAGACCAAGTGTTTGAGAACCTTATGAGCGATTATAAAGTGTATCATAGTGAACTCGTGATTAAGGCATGGTGATGTCTAAATTAAGAAGGAGTCATACTCTAAGGAGTTAGAGAATGATTATCAAATAACTGAATTCTTCTTAAATAAAGAATACCCCACACTAATAAAGGACATTAAGAATCACAAGGGTTGTGAGTTCTTATATCATTGACAGATACACCTCAATTATCTATGTGATGAGTTGGTCCTGTGATGAGTCAACTGTCTAGATGATGAGGAACAGGATTTTGAGTTATGGCTCATGACCATTACATCCTAAATAACTTCCATGTGAACCATAAGGTATGACCTTGATGGTAGCTACCATTAGATGTAAATCCATTAGTGCAAATGATTCTTAAGTGTTAAGACGCATGGATAACATTTTGAGAAGGATGATGCTTGTTAATTGCAACTTAATGACTAAGAGATTTGGCATAAGGGATACTAAAACAACATTCATGTGAGGAATAAAACAAGGATGTGTACGTTACACAACCTATAAGGTTTATGAATCCACTAATGCAAATGAAGTCTATAAGTTACAATGGACTAATCAATGTGATTGATTGAGTACAAGAAACTCAGAATTGGATCTTTACTTTGATGATATAGTCAAAGGGTTTGACTGATATGTCAAAGATAAAGGAGGGGTTTGTGATTTAGTGGGAGCATATTCACATTCCACATGTTGATGTGAAATGGAAATGTTCTAGAATGGAAATCCAAAGTGGAAATTATCTTTAAGGAAGATAGAAACGTTTCCTATGTGATAGGAATAGAGATCTATAAGATAGTTCTTGAAAACCTCTTGAAGTGAAAAGAGTGAGAATACATTGGCAATACGTACAAAAGGGTTCAGTAAGCACAGATTCAGTTGGAGAAAACATATCCATGTTACATGGAGTTAGTATCCCAATGCCAAGTGTCCAATTACTATGAAGAATGGGAACACTAAGAATATATATGGATCTATCATGTATGTATTCATCCAATAATGTTGCATGTATAAGACATGGCAAGAATAAAATGCATTCATCATCTTGTATGTAGGACATGATAGTATGATGTGCTCATCCTGATAACTCATATGTGGGACATGACGAGTGGATGTCTGTCTACTTCCAATAAGGGTTACTGGAAACCATAAGAACTTGATAAGTACTAGTTCTATGGAGATAAGGAAGAGTTCGATGTAAAGAGTTACATTGATGCGAACTTACAAAAAGGACAGAAAATTAATCGCAAAATATATATGGGATATATACAAGTGAAAGTTTGTTGATAATTGGAAATGTTCTAAGAAAGCTGCTTAAAAGGAAATGTTGAGTATCTATGTGTTAGAGAACAACAGTGGATACTATATGGATCTGGAAGTTCATGAGATGAACTTATAGATATTCCGTTCATTGATGACAAGTATGGAATCCTTGATCATGCAATGTGGCTAAAGGTTAGCAAGGGAATACTGGATCGCATATTACGGCAACTCCATCTCATATGTATGACGTATAGTGAAGATATGTGAGGCATGCAATTAATACTAACTTTGGGAAGGTGTTGCCATAACTCACTATGTTGGCACTAGAGCACAGTAACATGTGGGACATGTTTGAAGATCACTATGAATATGATTCAAGGGTGATTGGCTCGCAGTGCAAGTGGGAGTCTGTTGGTATGTATGCCCTGAGAGCCAATCATGGGATGATTGGTGGGATACATTAAGATTGATTTGATAAACATCAAAGGCAAGCTTCCAATTCTTTCTGGTTCAGTCATATGAGATAGTGATAGAATAGATTGAATGTTTAGAGAATGACAGTACTCAATGACGTATGCTTTTAGGTTGAGTACCTGAACGATGAGATCATACGGATGCTAAGAGTTTGTACATTCTTGTTATGTCCCTAGTCAGATGTCATTGTGGAAGGTAGATAGACAGCAATACACACAAGACTAGATTGTGGTGTTGGTTGATGACAGAATCTCATTGGTCATGATATGGTGATATCAAACCAAACACATAGGTACTTATTAGAGAACAAGTTTACCGGATAGACCAACCGTGAGTTTGACACATGGAACCATGACATGGTAGTCACAGTCAGTTCTCACAGTGATGGTGGTGAGTGTGATTCTTTGACCTGAAATCACTACACTCAACACATGTCATTGGGTACACTTTGACATCATCAAACGCAGTCCTGAAACATGGGTTGTTATAAAGGTGATGATTGGGTGGCTTTAACACATGGGGCTTTTGAGGGGTGAGTGATAGATATGGGATTTTTCCCTCCTGAGGGAGTTTGATATCCATGGCCACATGATGAGTAGGATTGAGAAAGGCGTGCATGCATGTGTGAATCAGTACGTGATACTAATGTCATAACATATCTCTTCCAATCTACTTTGAGATCAAGAAAGTGAATGAACGTCGACTGCATGACTGTTCCATGCCTCAAGTTCATTCAGGTTATCAGTGACAAAGGAATTATACATTCACTGTAACACCATACACGGATTGTAGGATTGAAAGTTGTTCTCCAAATTTCTATTTCACATGGGTAGCACTGATGTGTGACTAGGCACTGCTCTTTGCTTGTGAAGTCATAAGTGTTATGGACTTTTGCTGCCAACGTGAAAAGGACCTACAGGGTCACACACATAGGATTTAACCTGGAAGAGGAGTTTTGTCCACAAACTATGTTTAGATAGACTGCTAAAGGAGTTTAGTAGTTCAATTAAACACTCAATCAATTGATATCTCAGTATCGTAGTGTTCAAGGTGTTGGACCGATTGATTAGAGTATCGGATTGATTGAAACTGCAATTGACTATTTCCGCACAATCTACACTCCCAACCGATTGGCTCATGTGATGAACCGATCGGCTGATCTTGATGAACTGATCGGCTCAGGTGGTGAGTCGATCGGCTCATGGACAGGGTGAAACGACCGGTTCAAGGGTTGAATCGATCGTCTCAACTGGTCCAACTGAGCAAGTTGGGAAAGTAAGATTGGTGAGAAATTTCTTTTCGTTTCACTTGCCCAATTTGATTGGAACAAGGATTGGTATTTGGTACCAATTCAAAACGAGAACTGACCAGGACCATGAACTGACCGGTTCAGAAGTGAACCTACCATTTCATGGGTCCCAACCGATCTTTTGAGGTGTCAACCAATCAGCTCAGTTCCCCAACTAACTGTTTCAGAAATGAAACAATCGGTTCAGGTCACGCCGTTGGTTGTTTTTGTCGAAAATCTCAAACCCTTCTACTTCTGCTACAGTCTCGTATTGCTTGAGATAGAGAACACTGTCCCATGACCCTCCTATATATAGGGGTAATGGGGGCTTCTAAACAACAACTCAGTGCAACCAGTTGCTTTGTAAAGTTGTCGTTCTCTCTGGTTTTGGTAACCGAGAGAGCCCGAGCAAGTGCTACCTGATAAGGGAGGCATTGCAAGGGAAAAACAACTGCAGAAAGTGACTGGTGGTAGGAGAGTGTGTCAGTGACTAGTACACTGACAGGAGGGTGTGACTCCTTCTGATTCCTTATGGGACAAGGAGATCGGAGTTCCAGGTGGTCCGTGTGGACTACTTCAGAGGCGGGAGATTTCTGCCGCTCAGAGGATAGCTGTCACTCCCAACAGTCCCAATGACACCAGGAGTCGATAGTCCTGATGCGACTAGGAGCTGCACAGACACTGTCCAAGACCAGAGGTGAAGGCCGTGCTAGACGCGTGGTATTATCACTGAGCAAGCCTCGAGACAAGGTATGATTCCACAAACCATCCCTTTCCTATTGTATAGACGTTGACGCATTTCCTTGTTCTGGGTTTGGGGAGGAGAAAATTTTTATTTCTGCCTCCTTCTCTGTCTCCCCTACAACCCAACAGATATTACTCATATCGTTCAAGAGGTATAACTTATTGCTATATCGAGTTACCCATCATCTAGGGTTTATCATATCAAGTTTAAGGTACTTCAACCCCATATCGGGTTGTACCATAGTTATGTCACCATCATCAACCTCTATACTAATATTCTTATTGTTCTAGTCCATGGATAATAGTCCTAGGTCACTAATGGAACTCATGGATTCATCAATTATGTAAGAGAATTTGAATTGAAAGTAAATCAACAACTACAACAAGATTGGTGGTAACTAATAACATAATTGAGTTCAAGTTATATAACCCACCTCAAGAGAAATTTCAAAGCTCCAAGCTCCAAATATTCATGTTACCAAGGTTGAAGATGAGCTTATCAAAGGTCCAAGACTTGAAATCCTTAGCACTATGAACGATACCTCACCACTTGTGGTCGATATCACTTTGCAATGGGCGATATCTCTTTTCTATGGTCGATACCAATGTTCTATGCACGATACTCCTTCACCTATGCACGATACCAAGACTCTATGCATGATATATAAGAGCAAGGTGGGTGGTAATATTTGAAAATTTCCACTAATCGGTGAAAGGAGTGGTATATATACTTGAGTTTCATGAAAAAGTGTGTATATGAGGTGTCATCATTTTAAGATACTAGGTGCCACGTGTCAATTCATGGTTGACAATTGTCCTTGCATGCAATCATATTTATATTGATATGAAAAACACTTGATGATAATCTAGAGGTGATATTTTGTCCATCACTTATCTTGTTGGATAAGATATCTCAATTCAATCACCACTTTATTCACAACCCGATATAACTTTTTTCAAGGAAGTTGTAAACCGATACATTTCACATCCTTGAGGTGATTTTCCCTTTATGGACTTTTCACAAACCAATATGAGACTCCCCCTATGGCTCCTTGGCTGATAGACACTCTCATATGGACTCTACAACTTGATACAACTCAAGTTAGGGTTTTACATTCCACCCCTTTCTTGGTCTTTTCATCACCATGAGTTCGATCACATAGAAATGATTCAAACATGGTGTCTCATTCTTTCTATATCCTCTATATGATACTAGGAGTAAGTAGGGAAACTCTAGAGGGGGTAAATTTGCATATCAACCCTATATTTTTGGTAAATTACAATTTGAACCAAAATTGGTATACAATGTACTAGCATTAATCAAACAAGTTTATTTGGAATTTTAGGATTTTTAAATGTCACCATATAGCATAATTCTATCTTTGTATGATGCTAAAACACTTAAGGAACAATCAACATGTGACATAATATAACCCCTCTTCTTGGGTAAATTGCATTTTGGTAAAAAAACATGAGAACATTGCTCAAACATTATTCAAACAGGACCAAACTTGAAACATAAGCTTGTCACCTAATAAAAAAACACTTTAGAGGATTATAATAAAGTTCTAGTAACTTATTTAGGCTAAACAAATAGGATTAGCCCTAAACCCAGGTCAGGGATCTTACAAATACAGTTATATTTAAATCTTAATCAAGCATAATGGAAATTTTCTTAATCAATTTGGAGGGTCAAACATGGTCAAAAATCTATCAAACTTGGACCACATGTCCAAGAAGGTGTCTAGATTCTTCCTATACTCTTAGTCTTATGTTTTGTCCATTGTATGAACATTAGTACATTAAAAGACATTATTTTGAATTATATACATAGAAATTGAAATAAGGCGTATTACCTTATCATAGTTATCCCTTTTGACTTTAAAATGAGTATCCTCCTCAATATATAATTTATATACATCATATGCTTTAATACTATATTGGAGGAGTGATAATAAAGAGAGGAGAACTACTATCTATCAACTTGAGTTAATTGAATCACATTATATATAAATATATATATATATATATATATATATATATTTGAATGAGAAAAATACAAGTGAGTCTTAATTTAAGTTTTCTTATTTCATTTTCATAGAAGAAATATCATCTTATGGTCTTTTTACATTTAACTCCTTGACTATTATTATTAAGGAAAACCACATTCTAAAGTTTAAATTAATTTTTGAAAATTGGGATGTTAAAACTAGGTCAAATTCTTTCAAGTGAGTACTGTCCTAGCCAAGAACATATAATTTCACAAATTGTTCATACATGAGATTGAGAAAGGTAAGGATATTGCGATAATTTCAATAATGTCTTAGTTGTAGGACTAAGGGACTGAATTGGCACCATCTTTTCAGCTATGTTAAAGGGTCATTTTTACACCACTGATGCTAGAGTTGTCAAATTATAGGATGTCAAATATTTCTATGGAATGAGCATTTTTTTCATCATGCACTTAACTGTCGATTCATTCTATATCTGTAAAAATATAGATATAAGAAGACTAGGTCAAATTCCTTCAAGTGAGTACTATCTCAACTGGTCACTTCACGAACAATATTGTTTCAAGGATAGAATCTGATAGAATGTTCTCTCCCTCTTGATTAGCTAACACCATTGTCACCAAAATTTGACATCTTATAGCAATTCATTGATGCTGACGAGTCACATGTTGCTTCTGCAAAGCATACAACTTCATGTACCGAAGACCGAAAGTATTCCTTCCTTTGGACTTGTCCACTTTAAACCAGTGTGAAATATGTCTTTACTTGAATACAAGATCTTTGTATCACTGGGACTAATGCTAGTTTGTTACCTCCCTGCTAAACGAAAATATAAAGGTGCAACTGTTGGTATGTATGCCCTGAGAGCCAATCATGGGATGATTGGTGGGATACATTAAGATTGATTTGATAAACATCAAAAGCAAGTTTCCAATTCTTTCTGGTTCAGTCATATGAGATAGTGATAGAACAGATTGAATGTCTAGAGAATGACAATACTCAATGATGTATGCTTTCAGGTTGAGGACCTGAACGATGAGATCATATGGATGCTAAGAGTTTGTACATTCTTGTTATGTCCCTAGTCAGATGTCATTGAGGAAGGTAGATAGACAGCAATGACACACAAGACTAGATTGTGGTGTTGGTTGATGAAATAATCTCATTAGTCATGATATAGAGATATCAAACCAAATACATAGGTACTTGTTAGAGAACAAGTGTACTGGACAGAGTCTCGTGAGTTTGACACATGGAACCATGAAATGGTAGTCATAGTCAGTACTCACAGTGCTGGTGGTGAATGTGATTCTTTGACCTGAAATCACTACACTCAACACATGTCGTTGGGTACACTTTGACATCATCAAATGCAGTCTTGAAACATGGGTTGTTATAAAGGTGATGATTTTGTGGCTTTGACACATGGGGATTTTGAGGGGTGAGTGATATATATGGGATTTGTCCCTCCTGAGGGAGCTTGATATCCATAGCCACTTGATGAGTAGGATTGAGAAAGGTGTGCATGCATGTGTGAATCAGTATGTGATATTCATGTCATACATATCTCTTCCAATCTACTCTGAGATCAAGAACGTGAATGAACGTTGACAGGATGACTATTCCATGCCTCGAGTTCATTCGGGATATCAGTGACAAAGGAATTTTACATTCACTGTACACCATACATGGATTGTAGGATTGAAAGTTGTTCTCCAACTTTCTATTTCACTTGGGTAGCACTGATATGTGACTAGGAACCACTCTTTGATTGTGAAGTAATAAGTGTTATGGACTTTCACTGCCAACGTGAAAAGGACCTGCAGGGTCACACACATAGGATTTAACTTGGAAGAGGATTTTTGTCCACAAACATTGTTTAGATTGATTACTAAAGGAGTTTCGTAGTTTAATTAAACACTCAATTAATTTATAGCTCAATATCATAGTGTTAAAGGTGTTGAACAGATAGATTATAGTATCGGATTGATTGAAACTGTAATTGACTATTTCTGCACAATCTGCACTCCAAACCGATCAGCTCATGTGATGAACCGATTGGCTGAGCTTGTTGAACTGATTGACTCAGGTTGTGAGTCGATTGGCTCATGCACAGGATGAAATGATCAGTTCAAGTGTTGAAATGATCGGTTCAACTGGTGCAATCGAGCAAGTTGATAAAATAGGATTGGTGAGAAATTTCTTTTCGTTTCACTTGCCCAATTTGATTGGAGCAAGGATTAGTATTTGATACCGATTCGAAACAAAAGAAGGAAAGTCAATCGGGAACTGATCATGACCGTGAGCCGACCGGTTCAGAAATGAACCGACCGGTTGAGGTATCCCAAACGATCGGTTGAGGTGTCAACCGATCGGCTCAGGTCCACAACCGACCATTTTAGGGATGAAACGATCAGTTCAGGCCACGCAGTTGGTTGTTTTTGTGGAAAATATTGAACCCTTCTACTCCTGCTTTAGTCCCGCATTGCCCGGGATAGAGAACCCTATCCCATGACCCTCCCATATATAGGGGTATTGGGGGCTTCTTAGACAACAACTCAGTGCAACCAGTTGCTCTGTAAAGTTGTCGTTGTCTTTGGTTTTGGTAATAGAGAGAGCCCGAGCAAGTGCTATGCGATAAGGGAGGCATAGCAAGGGAAAGACAACTATAGAAAGAGACTGGTAGTAGGAGAGTGTGTCGGCGACTAGTACGCTGACAGGAGGGTGCAACTCCTTCCAATTCCTTGTGGGACAAGGAGATTGGAGTTCCAGGTGGTCCGTGTGGACTACTTCAGAGGAGGGAGATTTCTGCCGCTCAGAGGACAGCTGTCAACCCCGACAGTCCCGATGAGACCAGGAGTCGTCAGTCCCGGTGCGACCAGGATCTGCACAGACACCATCCAAAACTGGAGGTGAATACTATGCAGAGCGCGAGGTATTGTCGCCAAGCAAGCCTCAGGACAAGGTATGATTCCACAAACCATCCCTTTCCTATTGTATAGACGTTGATGCATTTCCTTGTTCTGGGTTTGGGGGAGGAGAAAATTTTTATTTCCGTTGCCTTCTCTACCTCCCCTAAAATCCAACAGTGGTATTAGAGCCAGGTCAACTGCTCTATACTTTAGGATTATCGATATGATCAATTTTGGTTTGTCACCTTTATTCATTGCAAATGATGTGAATAATATTGCCTTTATGCATGTCCAATCCTAAATCCACAAATCCCAATATACATATATGATATGTAATATTAATGCACTCGATATGCGTCGCCCTTAAACGAGTTTTGTGGTGGATGTATAGCGTGGTTATGGCTAATAAACCCTATCTGTGTATGGTTGTATGTGGATTGCTTGCATCTCGGTCTGCGCACCGATCTTCCTTCTCCTATTCCTGATGTAACTCAAAATAATTTGAGATTTCTTTCCTACCTTTACTCCCCTCGAATGTAACTCAAGGTTTCTCTTTTTAAAATGTAATATAGGATAGAATTTTTTTTCTTGTTATGTCGAAGAACGACGGACATCCAGACGACAGCTGAGACGATCAATTCAAAGAGTGAACCGATCAGTTGACGTTCCAGACGATCGGTTCAAGGAGTGAGCCGATCGGTTGATGACCAGTTTGAGGAGAGAGACGAGCCGGTGGCGGCCAGAAGGAGATGCACGACGACCAGGAAAACCGATCAGTTGGAGGAGCCAATCGATCGGCTGGTGGCACCCAGACGACATACTAGAGTGAACAGGTCACTCATGTGATGAGTTGATCAACTCGGATGGCTATAGCACAGAGTTCATCTTGTACAGATTGCATGTGATGTAGACCTAGATGATTGTGATTCATCTCGGCTTGAGGAATCACATTAGGATGGCCATAATCATCGCTTGTATCATTTCACATGTTTTCTGTGGGATATAGCATGTATATGATACGTACTATGTATTGTGGTGATTGGATATGTATATGTATATAAACCAAATCCCTCATTAAATATTAAGTTTTAGATGCCTTCCAAATGTGACACACGTGTAAACCTTGATCGACCAAGTGTGGGAACGCCCAAGCGTGGTGCACTGTCTATCTCGTAGAAGCATGAAGGATGAAATGATACCTATCTCGTTATCGACCAATTTTTAGATGCCTTGTTTATCTTGTGGTATTTGATATGCATAAGATAAAATGATACCTAAAAGTTATTGATAACTCAAACAATCAAATTAGCATCAATCATGAGATATTCATTTCTAGTATCCATATGATGGATAGATCTAGACTCTTTTGGTTAGAGAACTAGTAAGAGACATGAATATCTTGGACATGATTAATCAATCTTCACTAATTGTAGTGGGAGAATGATTATCCTATTAGGTATAATACATGTGATGTATTTACATACCTATTGGAGCGAATGCTAACACTTCAAATAGTGTTTAGAGAAATACCAATATGAATATCTTGAAGTGTTCAAGATTATCATAGATGAAGTACGAATTTGGTAAAGTGTTAATTCTTGATGAGATCAATGAATGAAATACTTGGACCAAATGTTTGAGAACCTTGTGGGTGATTATGATAATGTATCATAGTGATCTCATGATTAAGGCATGGTGATGTCTAAATCAAAAAGGGGAATCATACTCTAAGGAGTTAGAGAATGATTATCAAATAACTAAATTCTTTTTAATAAAAGAATACTTCACACTAATAAAGGACATTAAGAATCACAAGGAGTTGTGAGTTCTTATATCCTTGACAGATACACCTCAATTATCTGTGTGATGAGTTGATCATGTGATGAGTCAACTATCTAGATGATGAGGAACTGAATTTTGAGTTATGATTCATGACCATTACATCCTAAATGACTTCCATGAGAACCATAAGGTATGACCTTGATGGTAGCACCCATTGGATGGAAATCCATAAGTGCAAATAAGTCTTAAGCGTTAAGACACATGGATGACATTTTGAGAATGATGATGCTTGTTGATTGCGACTTAATGACTAAGACATTTGGCATATAGATACTAAAATCGCATTCCTATGAGGAATAAAACAAGAATGTGTACATGACACAACCTTTAAGGTTTATGAATCTACTAATGCAAACGAAGTCTATAGTTTACAATGGACTAATCAATGTGACTGATTGATTACAAGAAACTCAGAGTTGAATCTTTACTTTAATGATATAGTCAAAGGGTTTGACTGATATGTTAAAGATAAAGAAGGGATATGTGATTTAGTGGGAGCGTATTCACATTCCACATGTTGATGTAAAATGGAAATGTTCTATAATGGAAATCCAAGTGGAAATTATCTTTAGGGAAGATAGAGGTGTTTCCTATGTGATAGGAATAGAAATCTATAGAGATAGTTCTCAAAAAACCTCTTGGTCTGGAAAAGAGAGAGCATACATTGGCAATCTGTACTGAAGGGTTCAGTGTGCATAGATTCAGTGGGAGAAAACTTGTCCATGTTACATGGAGTTAATATCCCAAGGCCAAGTGTCCAATTCTTGTGAAGAATAGGAGCACTAAGAATAGATATGGATATATCATGTATATGATCATCCCATTACCTTGCATGTATGGACATGGCAAGAATAAAATGCATTTATCATCTTGTATGTAGGACATGACAAAATGATATGCTCATCCTGATAACTCGTATGTGGGACATGACGAGTGGGTGTCTGTCTATTTCCAATAAGGGTTACTGGAAATCAAGAGAACTTGATAAGTACTTATGAAGTACTAGTTCTATGGAGATAAGGTTGCATGTGATGTAGACCTAGATGAGTGTGATTCCTCTTGGCTAGAGGAATCACATTAGGATGGCAATAACCATTGCTTTTATTATTTTGCATATTTTTTGTGGGATATAGCATGTATATGATACATACTATATATTGTGGTGATTGGATATGTATATGTATATAAAACCAAATCCCTCATTAAATATTAAGTTTTAGATGTCTTCCAAATGCGACACACGTGAAAATCTTGATTGACCAAGTGTGGGCATGCCCAAGCATGGTGCACCGTCTATCTCGTGGAAGCGTGAAGGATGGATATGTGGGTATGCCCAAGTAGGGTGCATATTCATCATGTTGGCTTTGGGTCGGACTTAACAAGGTGACCTAGATAGGATCTAGCACCTTGAGGAATGGAGATGCTCATGGCAAGGAGTTGCATATGACATCTTATCAAAAGTTTCATATGATGCAATTGGCAAGACTTGCCTACCTGAGAGATGTAAGTTGTGGGTGACAACCCTCACTGGTCCATGACTTAGAGGATTTCAGGATCTTGCCCACTAGAAGGTTGTACGCTGCAATCTTCTGAATTGATGGTGAGGGCTATCAATTTGAACTAAAATAGTGGGAGCGATAATTAATTAAAGGCCTAATTATATTGTCATACTTTTCAAATCAATCAAATAAGTCAAAATTGAGTTTTGGACTAAAATTGCATATTTCCTTTTGTAGTACAAATGGAAACAAACAACATCACTTTTCTTTGCAATCCATCCCTGAAAAGGAGAAGCTGAATGGGACAAACTTCCATGACTGGTATAGGACATTGAGAATTTTTCTCACTCAAGAGCGAAAGCTCTATGTCCTAGATACTCCAATTCCAGAGGAACCTGCTCCTAATGCACCAAAGGCAGAAAGGGATGCTTACAAGAAGCATTCTGATGATGCCATTGATGCAAAGTGCTTGATGTTGTGCTCTATGAACCATGAGTTGCAGAGACAACATGAGAACATAGGTGTCATTGAGATGATTCATCATCTCAGGAACATGTATGAAGATCAAGCACGGCAAGAGAGATATGATGTCTCAAGGGCATTGTTCAAGTGCGTCATGACAGAAGGAGATCCAGTTGGTCCTCACACACTCAAGATGATTGGGTATGTGGAGAACCTGACAAGACTGGGATTTCCACTGAGCTAAGAGTTGGCTATTGACGTGATACTTCTATCGTTGCCAGAATCCTACAGTCAGTTTGTGATGAACTACAACATGAACAACTTTGATAGGCCACTGTCAGAGTTGTTGGGCATGTTGAGGATAGCCGAGGCACAAATGAAGAAGGACAAGCCTAAGTCTGTGATGGTGATCACAAGCAAGAAAGGCAAGTCCAAGGGCAAAGTGAAGAAAGGTTCTGATGCTAGCCAACAGCCCAAGTCTTCTTCAGCTCTCAAGGCCAAGGGAGGCGTGACCAACAAAAGCAATTGCCACCATTGTCAAAAGCCAGGACATTGGAAAAGGAATTTTCCTCACTATCTGGAAGAACAAAAGAAGAAGGAGGTGACAGACGTCTCTACTTAAAGGTGTCATGGAAATAAACTTGTAACACTTTTTGAGGTATATGATACCAAGATGTAAAGTGTAAAGCACTCAATAAATGGGGCAAGTGTTGCCGCCATATATATGAGTATTTTAGTTTATTTTTCAGCTGTAAAGGCATGTAATACAGTTATGAACTGCTATTTCATTTTTGCCAATAAATACAAACACTTTATTTTTACATATTGTATGACAATGATGGCAATCAATAAAGAGATGTTTCAATTTCTAAAGATATGATCTTTGTGGAAATGCCTTGTTTATCTTGTGGTATTTGATATGCATAAGATAAAATTATACCTAAAGTTATTAATAACTCAAACAATCAAATTAGCATCGATCATGATAAATTCATTTCTAGTTTCCATATGATTAATAAATCTAGACTCTTTGGTTAGAGAACCAGTAAGAGACATGAATATCTTGGACTTGATTAATCAATCTTCACTAATGGTAGTGGGAGAATGATTATCCTATTTGGTTTAATACATGTGATGTATTTACATACCTATTGGAGCAAATGCTAATATTTCAAACGGTATTTAGAGAAATGCCAATATGAACATCTTGAAGTGTTCAAGAATGTCATAAATGAATTACGAATTTGGTTAAAGTGTTAATTCTTGATGAGATCAATGAATGAAATACTTAGACCAATTGTTTGAGAACCTTATGTGTGATTATGATAGTGTATCATAGTGAACTCGTGATTAAGGCATGGTGATGTCTAAATCAAGAACGAGTCAAACTCTAAGGAGTTAGAGAATGATTATCAAATAACTGAATTCTTCTTAAATAAAGAATACCCCACATAATAAAGGACATTAAGAATCACAAGGGTTGTGAGTTCTTATATCCTTGACAGATACACCTCAATTATCTATGTAATGAGTTGGTCATGTGATGAGTCAACTGTCTAGATGATGAGGAATAGGATTTTGAGTTATGGATTATGACCATTACATCCTAAATAACTTCCATGTGAACCATAAGGTATGACCTTGATGGTAGCACCCATTGGATGTAAATCCATACGTGCAAATGAGTCTTAAGTGATAAGATGCATGGATAACATTTTGAGAAGGATGACGCTTGTTAATTGCAACTTAATGACTAAGATATTTGGCATAAGGGATACTAAAACCGCATTCCTATAAGGAATACAAGAAGGATGTGTACATGACACAACCTATAAGGTTTATGAATCCACTAAAGCAAATGAAGTCTATAAGTTATAATAGACTAATCAATGTGATTGATTGAGTACAAGCAACTCAGAATTGGATCTTTACTTTGATGATATAGTCAAAGGGTTTGACTAATATGTCAAAGATAAAGGAGGGGTCTGTGATTTAGTGGGAGCGTATTCACATTCCACATGTTGATGTGAAATGGAAATGTTATAGAATGGAAATCCAAAGTGGAAATTATCTTTAAGGAAGATAGAGACGTTTCCTATGTGGCAGGAATAGAGATCTATGAGATAGTTCTTGAAAACCTCTTGACCTGAATAGAGTGACCATACATTGGCAATCTATAGTGAAGGGTTTAGTATGCACAAATTTAGTTGGAGAAAACATATCCATGTTACATGGAGTTAGTATCCCAATGCCTAAGTGTCAAATTCCTATGAAGAATGGGAACACTAAGAATAGATATGGATCTATCATGTATGTATTCATCCCATAATCTTGCATGTATAAGATATGGCAAGAATAAAATGCATTCATCATCTTGTATGTAGGACATGACAATATGATGTGCTCATCCTGATAACTCGTATGTGGGACATGACGAGTGGATGCCTATCTACTTCCAATAAGGGTTACTGGAAACTATAAGAACTTGATAAGTACTAGTTCTATGGAGATAAGGAAGAGTTCAATGTAAAGAGTTACATTAATGTGAACTTTGAAAAAGGACAGAAAATTAATCCCAAAATATATATGGGATATATACAAGTGAAAGTTTGTTGATAATTGGAAACGTTCAAATAAAGACGTTTAAAAGGAAATGTCGAGTATCTATGTCTTAGAGAACAGCAGTGGATACTATATGGATCTGGAAGTTCATGAGATGAATGTATAGATATTCCGGTCATTGATGACAAGTATGGAATCCTTGATCATGCAATGTGGCTAAAGGTTAGTAAGGGAATACTTGATCACATATTACGACAACTCCATCTCATACGTATGACGTACAGTGAAGAGATGTGAGGCATGCAATTAATACTGACTTTGGCAACATGTTGCCATAACTCACTATGTTGGCACTAGAGCACAGTAACATGTGAGACATGTTTGAAGATCACTATGAATATGATTCAAGGGTGATTGACTCACAGTGAAAGTGGGAGTTTGTTGGTATGCATGCCCTGAGAGCCAATCATGGGATGATTGGTGGGATACATTAAGATTGATTTGATAAACATCAAAAGCAAGCTTCCAATTATTTCTGGTTCAGTCATATGAGATAGTGATAGAACAGATTGAATGTCTAGAGAATGACAGTACTCAATGACGTATGATTTTAGGTTGAGGACCTGAACGATGAGATCATACGGATGTTAAGAGTTTGTACATTTCTTGTTATGTCCCTAGTCGGATGTCATTGTGGATAGTAGATAGACAGCAATACATACAAGACTAGATTGTGGTGTTGGTTGATGACAGAATCTCATTAGTCATGATATGGTGATATCAAACCAAACACATAGGTACTTGTTAGAGAGCAACTGTACCGGATAAACCCACTGTGAGTTTGACACATGGAACCATGCCATGGTAGTCACAGTCAGTTCTCATAGTGATGGCGGTGAGTGTGATTCTTTGACCTGAAATCACTACACTCAACACATGTCGTTGGGTACACTTTGACATCATCAAACGCAGTCCTAAAACATGGGTTGTTATAAAGGTGATGATTGGGTGGCTTTGACACATGGGGATTTTGAGGGGTGAGTTATAGATATGGGATTTGTCCCTCCTAAGGGAGTTTGATATCCATGGCCACTTGATGAGTAGGATTGAGAAAGGCGTGCACACATGTGTGAATCAGTATGTGATACTGATGTCATAACATATCTCTTCCAATCTACTCTAAGATCAAGAAAGTGAATGAACGTTAATTGGATGATTGTTCCATTCCTCGAGTTCATTCAGGATATCAATGACAAAGGAATTATACATTCACTGTAACACCATACACGAATTGTAGGATTGAAAGTTGTTCTCCAACTTTCTATTTCACTTGGGTAGCACTGATGTGTGACTAGGCACCGCTCTTTGCTTGTGAAGTCATAAGTGTTATGGACTTTCACTGCCAACGTGAAAAGGACCTACAGGGTCACACACATAGGATTTAACCTGGAAGAGGAGTTTTGTCTGCAAACTATGTTTAGATTGATTGCTAAAGGAGTTTAGTAGTTCAATTAAACACTCAATCAATTGATAGCGTAGTATCATAGTGTTTAAGGTGTTGGACCGATTGATTAGAGTATCAGATTGATTGAAACTGCAATTGACTATTTCCGCACAATCTGCACTCCCAACCGATCGGCTCATGTGATGAACTGATCAGCTGAGCTTGGTGAACCGATCAGCTCAGGTGGTGAGTCGATCAACTCATGGACAGGGTGAAATGATTGATTCAAGGGTTGAACCGATCGACTCAACTGGTCCAACCGAGCAAGTTGGGAAAGTAAGATTGGTGAGAAATTTCTTTTCGTTTCACTTGCCCAATTTGATTGGAACAAGGATTGGTATTTGGTACCAATTCGAAACAAAAGAGGAAAAGTCAATCGGGAACTGACCAGGACCATGAACCGACCGGTTCAGAAGTGAACTGACCGTTTCATGGGTCCCAAACGATCGGTTTAGGTGTCAACCGATCGGCTCAGGTCCCCAACTGACCGTTTTAGAAATGAAACGATCGGTTCAGGTCACGTAGTTGGTTGTTTTTGTGGAAAATCTCAAACCCTTCTACTCCTGCTTTAGTCCCGCATTGCCCAGGATAGAGAACCCTATCCCATGACCCTCCTATATATAGGGGTGTTGGGGGCTTCTCAAACAACAACCAGTTGCTTAGTAAAGTTGTTCTTCTCTATGGTTTTGGTAACTGAGAGAGCCTGAGCAAGTGCTACCTGATAAGGGAGGCACAACAAGGGAAAGACAACTGCATAAAGCGATTGGTGGCAGGAGAGTGTGTCGGTGACTAGTATGTCAATAGGAGGGTGTGACACCTTCTGATTCCTTGTGGGACAAGGAAATCAAAGTTTCAGGTGGTCCGTGTGGACTACTTCAGAGGTGGGAGATTTCTACCGCTCAGAGGATAGCTGTCAATCCTAACAGTCCTGGTGAGACTAGGAGTCAACAGTCCCGGTGCAACCAGGAGCTGCACAGACACCGTCCAAGACAAGAGGTGAAGACCCCGCTATCCGCGAGGTATTGTTGACGAGCAAGCCTCGGGACAAGGTATGATTCTACAAACCATCCCTTTCCTATTGTATAGACGTTGACGTGTTTCCTTGTTCTGGGTTTGGGGAGGAGAAAATTTTTGTTTCCGCTGCTTTCTCTGTCTCCCCTATAACCCAACAAATATTACTCATATCGTTCAAGAGGTATCACGTATTGCTATATCGAGTTACCCATCATCTTGGGTTTATCATATCAAGTTTAAGGTACTTCAACCCCATATCGGGTTGTACCATAGTTATGTCACCATCATCAACCTCTATACTATTATTCTTATTGTTCTAGTCCATGGATAATAGTCCTAGGTCACTAACGGAACTCATGTATTCATCAATTATGTAAGAGAATTTGAATTGAAAGTAAATCAACAACTATGACAAGATTGTTGGTAAGTAATAACATAATTGAGTTCAAGTTATATAACCCACCTCAAGAGCAATTTCAAAGCCCCAAGCTCCAAATATTCATGTTACCAAGGTTGAAGATGAGCTTATCAAAGGTCCAAGACTTGAAATCCTTAGCACTATGAACGATACCTCACCACTTGTGGCCGATATCACTTTGTTATGGGCGATATCACTTTTCTAAGGTTGATACCAATGTTCTATGCATGATACTCCTTCACCTATGCACGATACCAAGACTCTATGCATGGTATCTAAGAGCAAGGTGGTGGTAATATTTGAAAATTTCCACTAATAGGTGAAAGGAGTGGAATATATACTTGAGGTTCATGAAAAAGTGTGTATATGAGGTGTCATCATTTTAAGATACTAGGTGCCACGTGTCGATTCATGGTTGAAACTTGTCCTTTCATGCAATCATATTTATATTGATATGAAAAACACTTGAGGATAATCTAGAGGTGATATTTTGTCCATCACTTATCTTGTTGGATAAGATATCTCAATTCAATCACCACTTTATTCACAACCCGATACAACTTTTTTCAAGGAAGTTGTAAACCGATACATTTCACCTCCTTGAGGTGATTTTCCCATTATGGCCTTTTCACAAACCAATATGAGACTCTCCCTATGGCTCCTTGGCTGATAGACGCTCTCATATGGACTCTACTACAACTCGATACAACTCAAGTTAGGGTTTCACATTCAACCCCTTTCTTGGTCATTTCATCACCATGAGTTCGATCACTTAAAAATGATTCAAACATGATGTCGCATTCTTTCTATCTCATCTAGATGATACTAGGAGGGAGTAGGGACACTCTAGAGGTGGTAAATTTGTATATCAACCCTATATTTTGGGTAAATAACAATTTGTACCAAAATTGGTATACAATGTACTAGCATTAATCAAACAAGTTCATTTGGAATTTTAGGATTTTTACATGCCACCACATAGCATAATTCTATCTCTGTATGATGCTAAAACACTTAAGGAACATTCAACATGTGACATAATACAACCCCTATACTTGGGTAAATTGCATTTTGGTCCAAAACATGAGAACATTGCTCAAACATTATTCAAACAAGACCAAACTTGAAACATAAGCTTGTCACCTGATAAAAAAACACTTTAGAGGATTATAATAAAGTTCTAAGCAACTTATTTAGGCTAAACAAATAGGATTATCCCTAAACCCAGGTCAGGGATGTTACAAATACAGTTATATTTAAATCTTAATCAAGCATAATGGAAACTTTCTTAATCAATTTGGAGGGTCAAACGTGGTCAAAATTCTATCAAACTTGGACCACATGTCCAAGAAGGTGTCTAGATTCTTTCTATACTCTTAGTCAAATGTTTTGTCCATTGTATGACCATTAGTACATTAAAAGCCCTTATTTTGAATTATATACATCGAAATTGAAATAAGGCGTATTACCTTATCATAGTTATCCCTTTTGACTTTAAAATGAGTATCCTCCTCAATATTTAATTTACATACATCATATGCTTTAATACTATATTGGAGGAGAGAGAATAAAGAGAGAAGAACTACTATCTATCAACTTGAGTTAATTGAATCACATTATATATATATATATATATATATATGAACGAGAAAAATACTAGTGAGTCTTAATTTAAGTTTTCTTATTCCATTTTCATAGAAGAAATACCATCTTATGGTCTTTTTACATTTAACTCCTTGACTATTATTATTAAGGAAAACCCCATTCTAAAGTTTAAATTATTTTTTGAAAATCGGGATGCTAAAACTAGGTCAAATTCTTTCAAGTGAGTATTGTCCTAGACAAAAACATATGATTTCACAAATTGTTCATACATGAGATTGAGAAAGATAAGTAGATTGCTATAATTTCAATAATGTCTTAGTTGTAGGACTAAGGGACTGAATTGGCACCATCTTTTCAGCTAGGTTAAAGGGTCATTTTTACACCACTAATGCTAGAGTTGTCAAAATCTAGGATGTCTAATATTTCTATGGAATGAGCATTTTTTTCATCATGCACTTACTGTCGATTCATTCTATATCTGTAAAAATATAGATATAAGAAGACTAGGTCAAATTCCTTCAAGTGAGTACTATCTCAACTGGTCACTTCACGAATAACATTATTTCAAGGATAGAATTTGATAGAATGTTCTCTCCCTCTTGATTAGATAACACCATTGTCACCAAAATTTGACATCTTATAGCAATTCAATGATGCTGACGAGTCACATGTTGCTTCTGTAAAGCGTATAACTTCATGTAACAGAGACCGAAAGTATTCTTTCCTTTGGACTTGTCCATTTTGAAACAGTGTGAAATATGTCTTTACTTGAATACAAGATCTTCGTATCACTAGGACTAATGCTAGTTTGTTACCTCCCTGCTAAACAAAAATATAAAGGTGCAACAAGATAGAGAAGAAATAATTTGACTTGTTTCACCAAAACTGGGTTGTGTAAAGGTGTGACAAGGTGGTTCATAGCTATCACATTTAGATGATGTGAATGAATGAAGCACTAAGAAAAATTTGTGTACACAGGCGGCTCTCTGATCCACGGGGGAAGGATACAGGGATTGGGGCATACTTGCCGGTCCTAGGCCCCAAAAATGAAAAGCAAACAAACAGTTCCAGCAGTAATAAGTCCAATCAGTTCCTGATTAAGCCCAAAACTCTATTTCTTTGAAACCCACACTTCATTTGAGGACTATGTTCCAAGTATCCGGAAGGCATCAGTTCATGCAACCCGCATAGTACCGGAGAGCATACCTCCGCCAGTCTCGGTGTGTCGTGGATGTGATGTTGAGGAAGGACATGGGCACTACCGACCACTCACACACCACCACCATGATGTGATTCGGAAGCACTGCAGCAGCAGCCCCTCTTCGTCAACGGCTGTGTCACGTTGTAACAATGGATCGGTGTCGGTCGGTGCTCCTGCTAATGGGTCAGGTGTACCAAAACGGGAGTGGTGAACATACATGTACACGAAGTAATTAATATTGAAGTGAAGAATGTATTATGTGTTATTACCCAACTCGAAAAAATAAAGTGTCACGTCCTCGGATTTTCTAAAACTTAATCTGATGTGAGACGTCCAAATTGAAACCCTCACCTCAGCGAGAATCCCAATTTAAACATCCCACACTAGGCTAAGAAGAAGAAAATCAGAGGAAGTCAGAAGGAAACAATCAGTAGCACATGTACATGAACAATAATAAAACCATACACACATGTTCACCATTCAACATATAATTACAACATGAATTGTTATAACATTTGATATTACATATTGAACAGAAAACTATACATATACATGTACTACATCTAAACTACAGGATCTTAAGACAACAGGTCCACCTGTACATCAGCTCGCTACACAACTCTCAGCTATCCTTGATCTTCAAGAGCACAAGCCACAACCTAAACAAAAGATTACATGCGGTACACGTCAGCACAATATTCAAGAATATTGTACTGAGTACGCCTACGTGTCTTTTATATACCTCTCATCATATCTTGGCAATAAGATAAAACTAATACTTGGCAATAATAAAGAAATATAAGAAAAGCATATGCTTGCACAAAGATATTCATTAACAAACGAGAACACATGTTTTAAGAACATTTCTATTATATTTAAACTTGATCAACCACATGCACTATTCTACCAAAGAGATTTAGTGCTCACATGTACTATTCTGCCAAAGAGATTTAGTACTTCACACATGCACTATTCTTCTAAAGAGATTTAGTGCTCACATGTACTATTCTACCAAAGAGATTTAGTACTATCATCAATGCACTATTCTACCAACGAGATTTAGTGCTATCATAAAATGGACCAGATATCTTATGTTTCATGTGTTCATAGATATAGGTATGTAGAATCAAGCAGAATATCATACAAGAACAATCATTTCAATCAATACCATATGCCAATTATTTTACTACTCATATAACACAAGCATATTGTATAATAAGCCAAGCAAGAGGTAATGGCGTACCTTCCAAAGAGATATCCTAATCATCACATATACTCCTGATGTCAACTATAACCTGATCAAGACAAGATCATACACTATCATCAGGTTCTCATCATCTTACATCTCGTCTTAACCCTAATTATGTCCATTAGGGTTTCTCTTATCTCATTATGATATATATATATATATATATATATATATATACATTACTACTTGTCTTATCTTCATCCTGATGTGGGATTTATGTTACTGATGTTATGTTCCAGATTAGGATACATAATTTGATTATCAGGTTCCATATCAACCCTAAGTTACATGTCTTAGTCATCTTAGGGTTTCATCACATGTTTCAAGGTTCATCTCCATATAACATAGATTTTATGCATCATCATGATCTCATAATTAAAACGGAGGTTCAATATACTGATATAAGCTTACTCTGTGAATTTCATCATTTATTGAACATATATGTATTTACTGTATATTAATTAGGGTTATAAGCCCAAATTAGACATTCTAAGAAGATTACTTGAATTCGTGCATCATCATCATAATCACTGACATCCACTAGATTATAGGCATGATTTATGATCTACTGATATATTCCCATAATTTTATATCATCCTTTGATATTTATTATCCATGAACTAAGTATTACATATCTTACATGATATCAACTATATTAGTTACTCAAAACCCTGATATTATGCTTTCATTGTGTTCTACTCGTTTTTCTGAGAATTTTGGTATATTATATGTATTTTTCTGAGCATCGAGCTATTTTCTATGATTTATTGAAAAGCTGAGCATTTTCTGATTATTTACCTCATCTGGCCAATCAGCCGCTGACACGTGGCTCTGCTTGGGCGCTGCTCTTCCAAGCTTGATGCGGCTGGTTCTCCCTGGTTCAGCGTTGGCTCGGCCGGTCTAGTTGGAATCGGGCCGGTTCAGCCGGTTCTCAGGGATTGGACCCGGTCCTCCCTTCTCCTCTCTGTCTTGAGAGTCCCTAGCGGGGATCTGTTTCACAGAGCCGCCGCCGCGCGGCTTGGCTCCGGCGAGGGATCGGTAGCAGCACTCTCCTCTGAAGGTCCTTCTAGCACCTCCATCAGGTTCGCGCTTCCCTCCAGGAGCTCCGCGGTTCCTTCTTTTCTCTACCTCAGCTCCAATTCCCTACCGCCCAGGAGCTCGCCGCCATGGGAATCTTCCGCGGCGGAGGAGAAGAGGCATAGTGCCTCCACGGCACCAAACCTCTACCAATGTCCTGAAAACGCACCGCCATACCTTCCATGACTTAACCGACACTTCAAAAAGCAGCAAGAAAGGCTCTACATTGTCCCCCTAGCTCGATATTCTTCTTCCCCAAAACTGGGTTCATCAACCATGGGAACCTCTATAGAACTCCATCGTGGGGTCTGAAGTGAACTACCTCAACTCCGTGCTTCATTTCCCTTCATTCTAATTCCTCCGATCTCCTATGTAGATCCATGTTACACCTTCGGCCACCACCTGCTCAGTGCGGTGGAGAGACAAAGGCAAAGGAGGGTTCTAACTCTCTACTGGAGTGGTCTCATGCCTCAGTTAAAGGCTCACGAGGGAGGTCCTCTCCATCCGCAGCTAACCAAACGATTACCCTCGCACATAGTCTGCTCCTAAGCCACGATCAGCGAGCACCACGAAGTCGTGGTTCCTGCTTGCAGCCAAGGGAGTAACCGCAAGGTTAGGGACAACACAAGGATCCTTGATCTCGAATCCAACGCCTTGAGTCAGTCCTCCACATGAGCCTATCCGCGGCTCACTTAAGCCAAGGGGCACTTCCGCTAGATCAGATTTCTAGGGCTAGGATTTGGCCACATAGTCTGCCCTCAAACAAATAGGCATGTGACACTATATTAAACTTCAACTTAGGTCTATTAAACCTCATTAAGGTGTACATTATTTCACCACTATCAAACCTAAATAACTTTCTCTAGGGACCTCCAAATGCCACCAAATTTTAACCATAGCTCCCCTACCTCTCGAACTACCTTATATTCAAATTTGGTGACAAAACTCATATGTTAGACCACTCAATAAAATTCCTCAAAAAGGCATACAAAGATAGGTCTTAATCATGACATCAACCTCGCCTCAACACACTTACTTTATCAAAAGCTTGGAATTCTCAATATTATTCAACCTTATGGTCTCACTTATGTCATTGGATGATTAAGGACTCCAAAAGTCCACTCCATCACATCCTACACACCTTAAAAGATATTTCGTCCTCGAAATTAAGCTAGAAAACCCACTTTGCCACATCCTATACATCTTAAAAGAACTTTCGTCCTCGAAAGTAAAGCATACACATACCTCCGGGGAAAACCTTATCTTGCTCTCATCCACATGTAGGCACCATTCTATGTGTAATATATCTGCAAAGGTTACCTAGGACCATGTATCCAAAGCAGTATTAGGAGGTTTCAACAGCATCAAGGGTGAAACCTCACTCCGCAAAAGGCTCAACAAGGGTTTAGAGCTTAGGTTACATCATGACATATCTCATATATTATGTTTGCTTCCTTATGTTTAGCCATGCATTAGGGTTTTCACATCATATTATCATGTTCTAAAGAAGTTAACTAAATAGAACTGATTATATCAAGGTGTCATCCACATTATGTTGTGCTAACTGTCAAACTGTATATTTTTCATCTTTATTAAGCATTATGATTAACACCTCATGTAACATGTTTCATTCATATTATCTTATTTCATTGCTCATAACAAAGTTGCCACACTTACTAGTGATTACATCACAAGATTAGCCATAAATTTTCACATAATGAGCATCATTCATGTATATGGTTAACCATTTATGCATCAATATCTATTAAACCATCTTTAGGTTTCCATCATATCATGTCTACTATCATATCTTAAGATTAGATCACATCTTGCATATATTATATTATGGTTGTGCTAAACAAACTTATGTGAGCGGCTTGTTAAGCATATATCAAAACTTTGTCTAGTCCAATTGAGGTTCCTCTAACCCATACCATGAGGGTTGTGGCATGCTCAGTCTCTCTGAGCTAACTCAACCTTATGGGTATCTCATAAACAAAAACTTTATCTTCCCTCTTTCATCTAGGGTTACCAGGTCTACCTCATTGGCACTAGCTACTAGCCACATAGCACAAAACAAAACATGATATGTCATACTCTTCATAGATCTCTAACCATGAAACATCTTACCCAAAACTCTCACCACTAGATTCCTATGTGGGAAACCATCAACCCGAGCATGAGGCTTCACAGAAACTGACATAGCTACCTCCTCCAGGGTCTTGGGCTCTCTCCCTCACCCAGATGGCAGGCACTCATATTCATGTTCACATATAACGAGCCTCTCTCTATCTCTAGGGTTTGGTCTTCCCAAGGACATCTTGGGTTCAAGAAGACTATAGGAATCATGCATTAAGCAACACAACTCATTCACTCAGGAGTATTCTAGTTTAGGACATATCATATCACATATGTTTCATATTTCTCATAACATGGAGTCTAGGTTCTCTGACCTTCTCCCTGTGGGTCTCGCTCTCTCTTGAGCTAACCCCAAAACTGGTCCTAACACTAGAGGTCCTCCTTTGTAGAAGAGTTTGAGGCTCATGCTGACTCACAACTTGTCTCATCTTAACATAACATTCTTATCTCATAAAAGCCTATTTACTTACATCATCAAAACTTATCTCAAAACCTCAAAACTGAACTCATGTCCTTAAATACAGACATAAATCATCACAACTATCTTATATCATCTATATAAGACTTAGATCATCAAAACTTATTTCATCTATTCCATCTATCACAACAAGGCTCTAGACATCTAATCTAGAACTACACTCTCTTCTAGACTGATGTCATCACTTTCACATAGGTTGCATGACCACCTCCTACTCGTACATGTGTGGGGACACATTTTTATAATACATATACATATTAAAATATTATATAGTTTTTCTCCGATAAAACAAACGTCAGAGAAAACTATCGAGGTTCGATCCGATTGGAATCAAAAACCAAATCCTGAAAACGAGTGTCCCACACATAGTAGAGAGTCCAGTGTCATGAAAACTAGTGAAAAGGGTGAGAACAAGGGGTAGACTAGTGTAGCTACTCTAGACAACGTGCGCAATATGTCTAGGGTTTCTCTTCCCTTGATGCACGTCATTTCCAAATAGTGCAACGTCCCATACCGCTGCACTACAAGAAAAGAACGACATCTCAGGACTTGTTACTCAACAAGCACCAGTCTAGACCTAGTTCTCGGACATCTAGGCGTTAACCTAGAGGCTAGGTCAGATCTAGTCTCTAAAATATGACTAATCTAACCCTAAAAGATTTCTAAGTTCAAGGTTCTTTAGTTTTGAGTTGCATAATGAGCAAATGGCAGGCTTTGCTATTGTTCATGCTCTGATACCACCTGTCACGTCCCCGGATTTTCTAAAACTTAATCTGATGTGAGACGTCCAAATTGAAACCCTCACCTCAGCGAGAATCCCAATTTAAACATCCCACACTAGGCTAAGAAGAAGAAAATCAGAGGAAGTCGAAGGAAACAATCAGTAGCACATGTACATGAACAATAATAAAACCATACACACATGTTCACCATTCAACATATAATTACAACATGAATTGTTATAACATTTGATATTACATATTGAACAGAAAACTATACATATACATGTACTACATCTAAACTACAGGATCTTAAGACAACAGGTCCACCTGTACATCAGCTCGCTACACAACTCTCAGCTATCCTTGATCTTCAAGAGCACAAGCCACAACCTAAACAAAAGATTACATGCGGTACACGTCAGCACAATATTCAAGAATATTGTACTGAGTACGCCTACGTGTCTTTTATATACCTCTCATCATATCTTGGCAATAAGATAAAACTAATACTTGGCAATAATAAAGAAATATAAGAAAAGCATATGCTTGCACAAAGATATTCATTAACAAACGAGAACACATGTTTTAAGAACATTTCTATTATATTTAAACTTGATCAACCACATGCACTATTCTACCAAAGAGATTTAGTGCTCACATGTACTATTCTGCCAAAGAGATTTAGTACTTCACACATGCACTATTCTTGCAAAGAGATTTAGTGCTCACATGTACTATTCTACCAAAGAGATTTAGTACTATCATCAATGCACTATTCTACCAACGAGATTTAGTGCTATCATAAAATGGACCAGATATCTTATGTTTCATGTGTTCATAGATATAGGTATGTAGAATCAAGCATAATATCATACAAGAACAATCATTTCAATCAATACCATATGCCAATTATTTTACTACTCATATAACACAAGCATATTGTATAATAAGCCAAGCAATAGGTAATGGCGTACCTTCCAAAGAGATATCCTAATCATCACATATACTCCTGATGTCAACTATAACCTTGTTAAACCTGATCAAGACAAGATCATACACTATCATCAGGTTCTCATCATCTTACATCTCGTCTTAACCCTAATTATGTCCATTAGGGTTTCTCTTATCTCATTATGATATATATATATATATATATATATATATATATATATATATATATATATATTACTACTTGTCTTATCTTCATCCTGATGTGGGATTTATGTTACTGATGTTATGTTCCAGATTAGGATACATAATTTGATTATCAGGTTCCATATCAACCCTAAGTTACATGTCTTAGTCATCTTAGGGTTTCATCACATGTTTCAAGGTTCATCTCCATATAACATAGATTTTATGCATCATCATGATCTCATAATTAAAACGGAGGTTCAATATACTGATATAAGCTTACTCTGTGAATTTCATCATTTATTGAACATATATGTATTTACTGTATATTAATTAGGGTTATAAGCCCAAATTAGACATTCTAAGAAGATTACTTGAATTCGTGCATCATCATCATAATCACTGACATCCACTGGATTATAGGCATGATTTATGATCTACTGATATATTCCCATAATTTTATATCATCCTTTGATATTTATTATCCATGAACTAAGTATTACATATCTTACATGATATCAACTATATTAGTTACTCAAAACCCTGATATTATGCTTTCATTGTGTTCTACTCGTTTTTCTGAGAATTTTGGTATATTATATGTATTTTTCTGAGCATCGAGCTATTTTCTATGATTTATTGAAAAGCTGAGCATTTTCTGATTATTTACCTCATCTGGCCAATCAGCCGCTGACACGTGGCTCTGCTTGGGCGCTGCTCTTCCAAGCTTGATGCGGCTGGTTCTCCCTGGTTCAACGTTGGCTCGGCCGGTCTAGTTGGAATCGGGCCGGTTCAGCCCGTTCTCAGGGATTGGACCCGGTCCTCCCTTCTCCTCTCTGTCTTGAGAGTCCCTAGCGGGGCTCTGTTTCACGGAGCCGCCGCCGCGCGGCTTGGCTCTGGCGAGGGATCGGTAGTAGCACTCTCCTCTGAAGGTCCTTCTAGCACCTCCATCAGGTTCGCGCTTCCCTCCAGGAGCTTCGCGGTTCCTTCTTTTCTCTACCTCAGCTCCAATTCCCTACCGCCCAGGAGCTCGCCGCCATGGGAATCTTCCGCGGCGGAGGAGAAGAGGCATAGTGCCTCCACGGCACCAAACCTCTACCAAAGTCCTGAAAACGCACCGCCATACCTTCCATGACTTAACCGACACTTCAAAAAGCAGCAAGAAAGGCTCTACATTGTCCCCCTAGCTCGATCTTCTTCTTTCCCAAAACTGGGTTCGTCAACCATGGGAACCTCTACAGAACTCCATCGTGGGGTCTGAAGTGAACTACCTCAACTCCGTGCTTCATTTCCCTTCATTCTAATTCCTCCGATCTCCTATGTAGATCCATGTTACACCTTCGGCCACCACCTGCTCAGTGCGGTGGAGAGACAAAGGCAAAGGAGGGTTCTAACTCTCTACTGGAGTGGTCTCATGCCTCAGTTAAAGGCTCACGAGGGAGGTCCTCTCCACCCGCAGCTAACCAAACGATTACCCTCGCACGTAGTCCGCTCCTAAGCCACGATCAGCGAGCACCACGAAGTCGTGGTTCCTGCTTGCAGCCAAGGGAGTAACCGCAAGGTTAGGGACAACACAAGGATCCTTGATCTCGAATCCAACGCCTTGAGTCAGTCCTCCACATGAGCCTATCCGCGGCTCACTTAAGCCAAGGGGCACTGCCGCTAGATCAGATTTCTAGGGCTAGGATTTGGCCACATAGTCTGCCCTCAAACAAATAGGCGTGTGACACTATATTAAACTTCAACTTAGGTCTATTAAACCTCATTAAGGTGTACATTATTTCACCACTATCAAACCTAAATAACTTTCTCTAGGGACCTCTAAATGCCACCAAATTTTAACCATAGCTCCCCTACCTCTCGAGCTACCTTCTATTCAAATTTGGTGACAAAACTCATATGTTAGACCACTCAATAAAATTCCTCAAAAAGGCATACAAAGATAGGTCTTAATCATGACATCAACCTCGCCTCAACACACTTACTTTATCAAAAGCTTGGAATTCTCAATATTATTCAACCTTATGGTCTCACTTATGTCATTGGATGATTAAGGACTCCAAAAGTCCACTCCATCACATAAAGAGAGAGAAACGTAAGTTACCCATAATAACACAATCTTATTGGATCCTATAGACTTCCCCAACTCGAAAAAATAAAGAGAGAGAAACGTAAATTACCCATAATAATGCAACCTTATTGGATCCTATGGACTTATTTCTAGCATATATGAATTTATAAACCTCATGTAGAATGGTGAAATCCATGTGAAGAAGTGCATTGTCTTGTTTGGGCCTATGTTGGAATACATCAAAGTTGCTCATGTTTTCAGTCACGGCCTTACTTGATGATCACAACGTCCATTCAAAACATTTTATGTGGACAGAAGAACATGTGGTTCAACAGTAAAACATTCGGCGACCAAGCGCTTCAGTTCAATCCGTGCCGCCGACTAAGTGTTGCATGCTAGACAAAAACATATGATTTCACAAATTGTTCATACATGAGATTGAGAAAGATAAGTAGATTGTTATAATTTCAATAATGTCTTAGTTGTAGGACTAAGGGACTGAATTGGCACCATCTTTTCAGCTAGGTTAAAGGGTCATTTTTACACCACTAATGCTAGAGTTGTCAAAATCTAGGATGTCTAATATTTCTATGGAATGAGCATTTTTTTTATCATGCACTTACTGTCGATTCATTCTATATCTGTAAAAATATAGATATAAGAAGACTAGGTCAAATTCCTTCAAGTGAGTACTATCTCAACTGGTCACTTCACGAACAACATTGTTTCAAGGATAGAATTTGATAGAATGTTCTCTCCCTCTTGATTAGCTAACACCATTGTCACCAAAATTTGACATCTTATAGCAATTCAATGATGCTGACGAGTCACATGTTGCTTCTGTAAAGCGTATAACTTCATGTAACAGAGACCGAAAGTATTCTTTCCTTTGGACTTGTCCATTTTGAAACAGTGTGAAATATGTCTTTACTTGAATACAAGATCTTCGTATCACTGGGACTAATGCTAGTTTGTTACCTCCCTGCTAAACAAAAATATAAAGGTGCAACAAGATAGAGAAGAAATAATTTGACTTGTTTCACCAAAACTGGGTTGTGTAAAGGTGTGACAAGGTGGTTCATAGCTATCACATTCAGATGATGTGAATGAATGAAGCACTAAGCAAAATTTGTGTACACAGGCGGCTCTCTGATCCACGGGGGGAGGATACAGGGATTGGGGCATACTTGCCGGACCTAGGCCCCAAAAACGAAAAGCAAACAAACAGTTCCAGCAGTAATAAGTCCAATCGGTTCCTGATTAAGCCCAAAACTCTGTTTCTCTGAAACCCACACTTCATTTGAGGACTATGTTCCAAGTATCCGGAAGGCATCAGTTCATGCAACCCGCATAGTAGCGGAGAGCATACCCCCGCCAGTCTCGGTGTGCCGTGGATGTGATGTTGAGGAAGGACATGGGCACTGCCGACCACTCACACACCACCACCATGATGTGATTCGGAAGCACTGCAGCAGCAGCCCCTCTTCGTCAACGGCTGTGTCACGTTCTAACAATGGATCGGTGCCGGTCGGTGCTCCTGCTAATGGGTCAGGTGTACCAAAACTGGAGTGGTGAACATACATGTACACGAAGTAATTAATATTGAAGTGAAGAATGTATTATGTGTTATTACCCAACTCGAAAAAATAAAGAGAGAGAAACGTAAGTTACCCATAATAACACAATCTTATTGGATCAACCTTATGGTCTCACTTATGTCATTGGATGATTAAGGACTCCAAAAGTCCACTCCATCACATATAGAGAGAGAAACGTAAGTTACCCATAATAACACAATTTTATTGGATCCTATAGACTTACCCAACTCGAAAAAATAAAGAGAGAGAAACGTAAGTTACCCATAATAACGCAATCTTATTGGATCCTATGGACTTATTTCTAGCATATATGAATTTATAAACCTCATGTAGAATGGTGAAATCCATGTGAAGAAGTGCATTGTCTTGTTTGGGCCTATGTTGGAATACATCAAAGTTGCTCATGTTTTCAGTCACGGCCTTACTTGATGATCACAGCGTCCATCTCCTCGTATCCATTCAAAACATTTTATGTGGACAGAAGAACATGTGGTTCGACAGTAAAACATTCGGCGACCAAGCGCTTCAGTACAATCCGTGCCGCCGACTAAGTGTTGCATGCTGGGGAACCCTCCGGCAAAGACCCGCTGGAATGAGCTGCTCCCTTCGGGATATTAGCCCCGGCCTCCATTGCTGCAGTTATGACCTCCTTCTTTCTCTCACCCGATGCGTCAGCGGCCGTGGTGGAAACAGGGCTGCCGAGCTTGGCCGTGGTGGGAACTAGCTAGGCAGCCGACCTTGAGACGCGAGGAGACAAGCTTGGCGTTGTAGAACTGATCCCTGGCCACAGGACAGGAGCCGAGCACCTCGACTGTAGAGCGTGCACTCGCGGCTGAAAAAGAGCAGCTGCGGCGCCACCACATCCACGGCTTACCAAACCCGTCCTCCCTGACAGGGTACCCAGCTCCTCGGCCGACCCGGCCTCACCCTGCTGCTGCAGCGGCATGGCCCAGATGAAAGGCCTGCTCGAGTTGACTCGCCAGTGTCGCTTCCAGCTCGGCGGCTCCACGGGGACCCGAAGGAGACGTACAACCCTGGACCGCGCGGGTTGGGGCCGACCCACTGGAGCACGTGGCGATCAGAAGCGGTCGGTGCTGGATCGAGGACTGGCTCCGAGCGGAGACACTGTCCCAGAACTGAGGGAAACCAGCGGGCCCAGTCCCCAGACCAGCTTCCGCGTCCTGGATGCATGAGATGTATTCCGAGAACGGTCGTCCATCTGGCCCAGCATCCTCTTTTAACGAACTCCTGCCCTGCATAATATGGTGGTGGCAAAATATACACTAACATGTACTAAAAATAACTAAAAACAATTTATAAAATGTCTTCAATATTGTCAATACAACAAACACGCCAGAGTTACTACAATCGTTCTAAAACATAATCATAACAACCACATTACATGCCTTAAACATAGGAGGATAAAAATGTCTTAATTAATACAAATTCTAAAACATTATTTATTACAACACATATAGATTTATATACTGCCCATCGTTTCATAACCCGCCAACCGAGCTTGCTGGATCCTATCTGCAGCTTTAATCTATTGAAATAATAATTAATATGTTAAAAAAGCCATATTTAAAATGTGTTAACACAAAATAAATCTGACCTTGCGACGAATTTCAGCTTCCGTGGCATCTACATCATTAAAACATAAATTAATATATTATTTAAACTTAAAATGTAGTATACACATATGCACATAGTAAATCAATAGTACCTCGCTCTAACTTATTGATTCCTAACTTGTTCAAAACCACATTTATGGCCTTAAATTTCAATTTCAGTTGATGATCCCCATCAAGGGTGTAGTTGTTGGCAATGAATTCTCTTTCCGATTGGCTCATCTGGTCAATAGATCGCTCCTCCACTAAGCCATAGTTATCAGTAATGTGATCATGAACATTGATTCGAATGTCATAAGAATTTAGAAAGGTAAACCCAATCGGCCCTTGGTCAATTTCATCAGCTATTCTATTCAGCACCTGTACTAGTGTCCCTCCTTGAGCTTTGACTTCAACTAGTACCCTAACAAGTTCTGATTGCTTCTCTTGGCAGAAGCTGCGGAGACTCATTACATCACTCTCATTTGTGATGACATAATTACAATCAGCCATCTACATTAGAAAAAAGAATTTGTGCTGAGCCTAGATTGTAACTGCTGCGCATGGTGATGATGTAAACCCAGAATACTAGAAAACATATCATGCTTAAATTTACATTTACGCTCTTCAAGATGTTATGCTTTTATCGCATTGTTATTCTGAAATTTTATTATGATATTTCAATCGAATAGTGGTAGCTCTCTTAATTAAAAATATTTCCATGATAGAAAAAGTGCGTGCAACATTACAGATAAATCTTAGCGAACTTTCTAATACTAAAAATTATTTAATTTAATGACATTATGCTTGGAACCAGTCATAATTAACATGAAGAAATTCTAAGATATAGGAAACTGAGTAAGATAATGTGCAATCACATAATAGACTTTATTATAAGTTAGCTGTTGGTGGCAACAAAGTCAATGAACCTTCTCGTATATGTATGAATAGTGCAGATTTCAACATAGCGTCAGAACAGAAGAATATTTTTCATCCCCTACAACATTAATCAGATGGCCAAACAAGAATCTGCAATTTCAATTTTAATATCAATATTTAATATACTATTATATGAATTGTTGTGTTTCCAGACCATGAATGCCGACAACATCTTTTATACTGCATATTAAATCTTAACGGACAAAGAATAAGAATTTCTGGACTACAAAGAAAAGAAATGAGCGCAGAATCCAATGCTTGCCACGCACATCTAATACACAAATACGGTTTCTGATTTACCGACGCTAAGATGGAGATCAGTAGATAACTTTACTTGGCGCAGTTTGTTCGATCGGCTCGACTAAAACATAGTGAATTTCTTTTGGTCTTGCCAATTTAAATTTCTTAATCCGAAGACAAGCATCGGGATATGGGTGTGATGCCTGCTGCTTTGCCAATAAGAAAGGAGCGGCGAGAACGCTTGTCCCTCTGTTCAAAGTTAGGTTTATTTCTCGCAAAAAGATATTTGGTAGAAACAAACGACACGACATAATAAGGTCGGGTGGGGCACACATGTTAGTTTCGAAGGTTAAGTATAATCGGCAACGGGTAGGGCATGTGCCCTCCCGTGCCACTGTGGAAGAAGTCGAAGGCCTCTAGCCTCTAGCCTCTGTGTACGGTCTATGCATGAATTAAAGGTGCTGTGAAGACGGGAAAAAAGACATCGACCACAACTCTGCCGCCGTGGTGTCTGTCTCATCCTGGCCAGCAAAATCTGTTGGCTTCTGTCCATGCCCGCCTTGCAGGGGACTGGAGAGTGGACAAGAATTTTAAGCAAACAGCGGTTCCAGTGAAAGCTGTCGACATTGTCTTGCGGGTTCCGGAGACATCACCCCGACGTGGTCAGGCAAAAGCACGGAAGAGTGTTTTTCAGAGTTACGAGTGTCGGATACTTACGGCAGGTGTGCAGTGGCGGAGACAGGAATTAAAACTAGGTGAGGCACCACACAGCGTAATGATAAACTAACCATTGACTGTAAGTAAACTTTAGTTATAATACAAACATGAAAGAAAATCACAAAAATTAATACTGGTGAAAGGTATACACCGAGACCTGGGCAGATCATATTCATGACTGGTTGGGTTATAGCATGAAGCCAGAAACTTTACAACAGAAAAGACATATATTATAAGTAATATTTATGTACGTTCCTGAGAACTACAAGTATTTATATCTATGACTTCAATTACTGCAAGATGTGAAAGTAGTTTGTCGACTGCTTGACGGAAACGAGCACAACACCACATCAGCTCAGGTTAGTATCTTAGCTATTAATGCCAATATTGTAAAAGATCAACTTGGAGAAATCTGCTTCCACTAGAAAAGTTACATACAACGGAAGCTAAAGCATTGAGTATCCGGGAATGGAGATCATACCATACCGAACAACCTATATAGCATAACGTATATAGCAGAAGTAGATTAGTTTTGTTAAAGTACATATTACAGTAACAAGCAAATAACTATCCACTGTCTTAGGGAGGGCACGTTTCATATTCCCGCATTGGATACTTAACTAGATATGGAATTAGTTAGTTGAGACTAACAATGGGTGAGGCACCTGCCTCCATGTGGCTCCGCCACTGCGGGTGTGCAAGGTTTCTTACCGTTCCAGAGGTAGCTGCTGGCACCGGCGGGCTGTCGGGTGGTGCGGCGTCTTCGTCCCGGGGTGAGAGGAGAAAGAAGCAGGAGGTGACTGGCCTGTTGTCCCGCGGTGGAAGAGGGAAAGAAAGAGTGAAAGTGTTAACGATAGTTACTTGAGGAAGAACACGAAGGATACGTGCCCTTTTATAATACCTTACTGGTTTAGTCATAGCATCATCTTTGAACGAACCCATTCAAACACGGATAAAAAATATAATCTATATTTTCAGTACTAAACCACGTCTGCTTATCGTTGTGTCGCTTAAGCTGTATTGGTGTTTTGAGTTGATGCGTACTGGACTCAACCCGTGCATCATCTTTACTACCTTGGGTACAACAAAAGTAGATATATTTACTACCAAAGTGATTCCCTCACGCGCCAGCGAGGATGGTGGTTTGGTGGGTGGAATTTACTGAAATTTACCTACTCCCTACTGACTTCAAACGTACTGCCGCGTGACACAACACAATCATCAATCTTTTGAGCCCCCTTCCCCCAAAGCTCCTTTGGCTTTACTGAAATTTATGATACTCTCTTCGGTTGGTGACCAACTATATGTGTCGACCTTACTGTTTTTTTTCTCAACCTTGGTGTAATCATTTTAATATTTTCATTCTTTATACATTCTCCTCCTGCCTCCTAACCGTAGAAAAAATCAAGGGTCTCATTATGTTTGATCGTAAAAGTCAATCAAAATTAATTTGGACTTGGAACCGACCCATTCCTTGATTGTGACCAACATATTCAATCCAGAATTGACATGTATGTGTGCGTGTGGCAGCAAAGATCTGTAAAATTTTATTATATCGTAGGTGCCTAACTTGGATATGCTTAAGCTCACATGTCTTATGGACCTACAAGCGGGTTCATGTCATGACGTTGAGCCAAATGAAAGGGTTAGAATCAAAGACTGACATCATTTTCTTAATCCAATTCTTCTAGTAGAAAGTCACCTGCAAGTGAATATGCATATAATCTTTTGCTTATGCTTGTGTGTTCTATGAAACCTTGACTGGAGATGGAGCGGGATTTATTTTACATGTACATCTAATTCCTTCTTTATTTTTTATAGATATTCCAAAAAAATTAAATAAAGGTACAAACAATTCCAACATGTAAGATGGATGCTAAATTTGTATCCAAGATACTTAATTAGACTTATGGGTGAAGTTTCATCAAATTTGGAAAATCTTATAATCATTAATGATGGAAGAAAGAGAAAATAGGATTTGGTTTATTTAACAAATTAAAAGTTCTCAAAGGCAAATCTAATTGCATATTTGAATTCCTCATGCCCAAAATAGGTTGGGTGTCAAATTTCAATTAATTTGGAGTTTGTTTGCACCCTTAATGGACGAGAGAGAAATAAGAAATTAATTAGATTCTCCCTTTAATCGGATTTTGATTTGTATAAGTTAAGTTTAGCCATGACGTTGAGCCAAATGAAAGGGTTAGAATCAAAGACTGACATCATTGTCTTAATCCAATTCTTCTAGTAGAAAGTCACCTGCAAGTGAATATGCATATAATCTTTTGCTTATGCTTGTGTGTTCTATGAAACCTTGACTGGAGATGGAGCGGGATTTATTTTACATGTACATCTAATTCCTTCTTTATTTTTTATAGATATTCCAAAAAAATTAAATAAAGGTACAAACAATTCCAACATGTAAGATGGATGCTAAATTTGTATCCAAGATACTTAATTAGACTTATGGGTGAAGTTTCATCAAATTTGGAAAATCTTATAATCATTAATGATGGAAGAAAGAGAAAATAGGATTTGGTTTATTTAACAAATTAAAAGTTCTCAAAGGCAAATCTAATTGCATATTTGAATTCCTCATGCCCAAAATAGGTTGGGTGTCAAATTTCAATTAATTTGGAGTTTGTTTGCACCCTTAATGGACGAGAGAGAAATAAGAAATTAATTAGATTCTCCCTTTAATCGGATTTTGATTTGTATAAGTTAAGTTTAGCCATGACGTTGAGCCAAATCAAAGGGTTAGAATCAAAGACTGACATCATTTTCTTAATCCAATTCTTCTAGTAGAAAGTCACCTGCAAGTGAATATGCATATAATCTTTTGCTTATGCTTGTGTGTTCTATGAAACCTTGACTGGAGATGGAGCGGGATTTATTTTACATGTACATCTAATTCCTTCTTTATTTTTTATAGATATTCCAAAAAAATTAAATAAAGGTACAAACAATTCCAACATGTAAGATGGATGCTAAATTTGTATCCAAGATACTTAATTAGACTTATGGGTGAAGTTTCATCAAATTTGGAAAATCTTATAATCATTAATGATTGAAGAAAGAGAAAATAGGATTTGGTTTATTTAACAAATTAAAAGTTCTCAAAGGAAAATCTAATTGCATATTTGAATTCCTCATGCCCAAAATAGGTTGGGTGTCAAATTTCAATTAATTTGGAGTTTGTTTGCACCCTTAATGGACGAGAGAGAAATAAGAAATTAATTAGATTCTCCCTTTAATCGGATTTTGATTTGTATAAGTTAAGTTTAGCCATGACGTTGAGCCAAATGAAAGGGTTAGAATCAAAGACTGACATCATTTTCTTAATCCAATTCTTCTAGTAGAAAGTCACCTGCAAGTGAATATGCATATAATCTTTTGCTTATGCTTGTGTGTTCTATGAAACCTTGACTGGAGATGGAGCGGGATTTATTTTACATGTACATCTAATTCCTTCTTTATTTTTTATAGATATTCCAAAAAAATTAAATAAAGGTACAAACAATTCCAACATGTAAGATGGATGCTAAATTTGTATCCAAGATACTTAATTAGACTTATGGGTGAAGTTTCATCAAATTTGGAAAATCTTATAATCATTAATGATGGAAGAAAGAGAAAATAGGATTTGGTTTATTTAACAAATTAAAAGTTCTCAAAGGCAAATCTAATTGCATATTTGAATTCCTCATGCCCAAAATAGGTTGGGTGTCAAATTTCAATTAATTTGGAGTTTGTTTGCACCCTTAATGGACGAGAGAGAAATAAGAAATTAATTAGATTCTCCCTTTAATCGGATTTTGATTTGTATAAGTTAAGTTTAGCCATGACGTTGAGCCAAATGAAAGGGTTAGAATCAAAGACTGACATCATTGTCTTAATCCAATTCTTCTAGTAGAAAGTCACCTGCAAGTGAATATGCATATAATCTTTTGCTTATGCTTGTGTGTTCTATGAAACCTTGACTGGAGATGGAGCGGGATTTATTTTACATGTACATCTAATTCCTTCTTTATTTTTTATAGATATTCCAAAAAAATTAAATAAAGGTACAAACAATTCCAACATGTAAGATGGATGCTAAATTTGTATCCAAGATACTTAATTAGACTTATGGGTGAAGTTTCATCAAATTTGGAAAATCTTATAATCATTAATGATGGAAGAAAGAGAAAATAGGATTTGGTTTATTTAACAAATTAAAAGTTCTCAAAGGCAAATCTAATTGCATATTTGAATTCCTCGTGCCCAAAATAGCTTGGGTGTCAAATTTCAATTAATTTGGAGTTTGTTTGCACCCTTAATGGACGAGAGAGAAATAAGAAATTAATTAGATTCTCCCTTTAATCGGATTTTGATTTGTATAAGTTAAGTTTAGCCATGACGTTGAGCCAAATGAAAGGGTTAGAATCAAAGACTGACATCATTTTCTTAATCCAATTCTTCTAGTAGAAAGTCACCTGCAAGTGAATATGCATATAATCTTTTGCTTATGCTTGTGTGTTCTATGAAACCTTGACTGGAGATGGAGCGGGATTTATTTTACATGTACATCTAATTCCTTCTTTATTTTTTATAGATATTCCAAAAAAATTAAATAAAGGTACAAACAATTCCAACATGTAAGATGGATGCTAAATTTGTATCCAAGATACTTAATTAGACTTATGGGTGAAGTTTCATCAAATTTGGAAAATCTTATAATCATTAGTGATGGAAGAAAGAGAAAATAGGATTTGGTTTATTTAACAAATTAAAAGTTCTCAAAGGCAAATCTAATTGCATATTTGAATTCCTCATGCCCAAAATAGGTTGGGTGTCAAATTTCAATTAATTTGGAGTTTGTTTGCACCCTTAATGGACGAGAGAGAAATAAGAAATTAATTAGATTCTCCCTTTAATCGGATTTTGATTTGTATAAGTTAAGTTTAGCCATGACGTTGAGCCAAATGAAAGGGTTAGAATCAAAGACTGACATCATTTTCTTAATCCAATTCTTCTAGTAGAAAGTCACCTGCAAGTGAATATGCATATAATCTTTTGCTTATGCTTGTGTGTTCTATGAAACCTTGACTGGAGATGGAGCGGGATTTATTTTACATGTACATCTAATTCCTTCTTTATTTTTTATAGATATTCCAAAAAAATTAAATAAAGGTACAAACAATTCCAACATGTAAGATGGATGCTAAATTTGTATCCAAGATACTTAATTAGACTTATGGGTGAAGTTTCATCAAATTTGGAAAATCTTATAATCATTAATGATGGAAGAAAGAGAAAATAGGATTTGGTTTATTTAACAAATTAAAAGTTCTCAAAGGCAAATCTAATTGCATATTTGAATTCCTCATGCCCAAAATAGGTTGGCTGTCAAATTTCAATTAATTTGGAGTTTGTTTGCACCCTTAATGGACGAGAGAGAAATAAGAAATTAATTAGATTCTCCCTTTAATCGGATTTTGATTTGTATAAGTTAAGTTTAGCCATGACGTTGAGCCAAATGAAAGGGTTAGAATCAAAGACTGACATCATTTTCTTAATCCAATTCTTCTAGTAGAAAGTCACCTGCAAGTGAATATGCATATAATCTTTTGCTTATGCTTGTGTGTTCTATGAAACCTTGACTGGAGATGGAGCGGGATTTATTTTACATGTACATCTAATTCCTTCTTTATTTTTTATAGATATTCCAAAAAAATTAAATAAAGGTACAAACAATTCCAACATGTAAGATGGATGCTAAATTTGTATCCAAGATACTTAATTAGACTTATGGGTGAAGTTTCATCAAATTTGGAAAATCTTATAATCATTAATGATGGAAGAAAGAGAAAATAGGATTTGGTTTATTTAACAAATTAAAAGTTCTCAAAGGCAAATCTAATTGCATATTTGAATTCCTCATGCCCAAAATAGGTTGGCTGTCAAATTTCAATTAATTTGGAGTTTGTTTGCACCCTTAATGGACGAGAGAGAAATAAGAAATTAATTAGATTCTCCCTTTAATCAGATTTTGATTTGTATAAGTTAAGTTTAGCCATGACGTTGAGCCAAATGAAAGGGTTAGAATCAAAGACTGACATCATTTTCTTAATCCAATTCTTCTAGTAGAAAGTCACCTGCAAGTGAATATGCATATAATCTTTTGCTTATGCTTGTGTGTTCTATGAAACCTTGACTGGAGATGGAGCGGGATTTATTTTACATGTACATCTAATTCCTTCTTTATTTTTTATAGATATTCCAAAAAAATTAAATAAAGGTACAAACAATTCCAACATGTAAGATGGATGCTAAATTTGTATCCAAGATACTTAATTAGACTTATGGGTGAAGTTTCATCAAATTTGGAAAATCTTATAATCATTAATGATGGAAGAAAGAGAAAATAGGATTTGGTTTATTTAACAAATTAAAAGTTCTCAAAGGCAAATCTAATTGCATATATGAATTCCTCATGCCCAAAATAGGTTGGGTGTCAAATTTCAATTAATTTGGAGTTTGTTTGCACCCTTAATGGACGAGAGAGAAATAAGAAATTAATTAGATTCTCCCTTTAATCGGAATTTGATTTGTCTAAGTCAAGTTTAGCCATGACGTTGAGCCAAATGAAAGGGTTAGAATCAAAGACTGACATCATTTTCTTAATCCAATTTTTCTAGTAGAAAGTCACCTGCAAGTGAATATGCATATAATCTTTTGCTTATGCTTGTGTGTTCTATGAAACCTTGACTGGAGATGGAGCGGGATTTATTTTACATGTACATCTAATTACTTCTTTATTTTTTATAGATATTCCAAAAAAAATAAATAAAGGTACAAACAATTCTAACATGTAAGATGGATGCTAAATTTGTATCCAAGATACTTAATTAGACTTATGGGTGAAGTTTCATCAAATTTGGAAAATCTTATAATCATTAATGATGGAAGAAAGAGAAAATAGGATTTGGTTTATTTAACAAATTAAAAGTTCTCAAAGGCAAATCTAATTGCATATTTGAATTCCTCATGCCCAAAATAGGTTGGCTGTCAAATTTCAATTAATTTGGAGTTTGTTTGCACCCTTAATGGACGAGAGAGAAATAAGAAATTAATTAGATTCTCCCTTTAATCGGAATTTGATTTGTATAAGTCAAGTTTAGCCATGACGTTGAGCCAAATGAAAGGGTTAGAATCAAAGACTGACATCATTTTCTTAATCCAATTCTTCTAGTAGAAAGTCACCTGCAAGTGAATATGCATATAATCTTTTGCTTATGCTTGTGTGTTCTATGAAACCTTGATTGGAGATGGAGCGGGATTTATTTTACATATACATCTAATTCCTTCTTTATTTTTTATAGATATTCCAAAAAAATTAAATAAAGGTACAAACAATTCCAACATGTAAGATGGATGCTAAATTTGTATCCAAGATACTTAATTAGACTTATGGGTGAAGTTTCATCAAATTTGGAAAATCTTATAATCATTAATGATGGAAGAAAGAGAAAATAGGATTTGGTTTATTTAACAAATTAAAAGTTCTCAAAGGAAAATCTAATTGCATATTTGAATTCCTCGTGCTCAAAATAGGTTGGGTGTCAAATTTCAATTAATTTGGAGTTTGTTTGCACCCTTAATGGACGAGAGAGAAATAAGAAATTAATTAGATTCTCCCTTTAATCGGATTTTGATTTGTATAAGTTAAGTTTAGCCATGACGTTGAGCCAAATGAAAGGGTTAGAATCAAAGACTGACATCATTGTCTTAATTCAATTCTTCTAGTAGAAAGTCACCTGCAAGTGAATATGCATATAATCTTTTGCTTATGCTTGTGTGTTCTATGAAACCTTGACTGGAGATGGAGTGGGATTTATTTTACATGTACATCTAATTCCTTCTTTATTTTTTATAGATATTCCAAAAAAATTAAATAAAGGTACAAACAATTCCAACATGTAAGATGGATGCTAAATTTGTATCCAACATACTTAATTAGACTTATGGGTGAAGTTTCATCAAATTTGGAAAATCTTATAATCATTAATGATGGAAGAAAGAGAAAATAGGATTTGGTTTATTTAACAAATTAAAAGTTCTCAAAGGCAAATCTAATTGCATATTTGAATTCCTCATGCCCAAAATAGGTTGGGTGTCAAATTTCAATTAATTTGGAGTTTGTTTGCACCCTTAATGGACGAGAGAGAAATAAGAAATTAATTAGATTCTCCCTTTAATCGGATTTTGATTTGTATAAGTTAAGTTTAGCCATGACGTTGAGCCAAATGAAAGGGTTAGAATCAAAGACTGACATCATTTTCTTAATCCAATTCTTCTAGTAGAAAGTCACCTGCAAGTGAATATGCATATAATCTTTTTCTTATGCTTGTGTGTTCTATGAAACCTTGACTGGAGATGGAGCGGGATTTATTTTACATGTACATCTAATTCCTTCTTTATTTTTTATAGATATTCCAAAAAAATTAAATAAAGGTACAAACAATTCCAACATGTAAGATGGATGCTAAATTTGTATCCAAGATACTTAATTAGACTTATGGGTGAAGTTTCATCAAATTTGGAAAATCTTATAATCATTAATGATGGAAGAAAGAGAAAATAGGATTTGGTTTATTTAACAAATTAAAAGTTCTCAAAGGCAAATCTAATTGCATATTTGAATTCCTCATGCCCAAAATAGGTTGGGTGTCAAATTTCAATTAATTTGGAGTTTGTTTGCACCCTTAATGGACGAGAGAGAAATAGGAAATTAATTAGATTCTCCCTTTAATCGGAATTTGATTTGTATAAGTCAAGTTTAGCCATGACGTTGAGCCAAATGAAAGGGTTAGAATCAAAGACTGACATCATTTTCTTAATCCAATTCTTCTAGTAGAAAGTCACCTGCAAGTGAATATGCATATAATCTTTTGCTTATGCTTGTGTGTTCTATGAAACCTTGACTGGAGATGGAGCGGGATTTATTTTACATGTACATCTAATTCCTTCTTTATTTTTTATAGATATTCCAAAAAAATTAAATAAAGGTACAAACAATTCCAACATGTAAGATGGATGCTAAATTTGTATCCAAGATACTTAATTAGACTTATGGGTGAAGTTTCATCAAATTTGGAAAATCTTATAATCATTAATGATGGAAGAAAGAGAAAATAGGATTTGGTTTATTTAACAAATTAAAAGTTCTCAAAGGCAAATCTAATTGCATATTTGAATTCCTCATGCCCAAAATAGGTTGGGTGTCAAATTTCAATTAATTTGGAGTTTGTTTGCACCCTTAATGGACGAGAGAGAAATAAGAAATTAATTAGATTCTCCCTTTAATCGGATTTTGATTTGTATAAGTTAAGTTTAGCCATGACGTTGAGCCAAATGAAAGGGTTAGAATCAAAGACTGACATCATTGTCTTAATCCAATTCTTCTAGTAGAAAGTCACCTGCAAGTGAATATGCATATAATCTTTTGCTTATGCTTGTGTGTTCTATGAAACCTTGACTGGAGATGGAGCGGGATTTATTTTACATGTACATCTAATTCCTTCTTTATTTTTTATAGATATTCCAAAAAAATTAAATAAAGGTACAAACAATTCCAACATGTAAGATGGATGCTAAATTTGTATCCAAGATACTTAATTAGACTTATGGGTGAAGTTTCATCAAATTTGGAAAATCTTATAATCATTAATGATGGAAGAAAGAGAAAATAGGATTTGGTTTATTTAACAAATTAAAAGTTCTCAAAGGCAAATCTAATTGCATATTTGAATTCCTCATGCCCAAAATAGGTTGGGTGTCAAATTTCAATTAATTTGGAGTTTGTTTGCACCCTTAATGGACGAGAGAGAAATAAGAAATTAATTAGATTCTCCCTTTAATCGGATTTTGATTTGTATAAGTTAAGTTTAGCCATGACGTTGAGCCAAATGAAAGGGTTAGAATCAAAGACTGACATCATTTTCTTAATCCAATTCTTCTAGTAGAAAGTCACCTGCAAGTGAATATGCATATAATCTTTTGCTTATGCTTGTGTGTTCTATGAAACCTTGACTGGAGATGGAGCGGGATTTATTTTACATGTACATCTAATTCCTTCTTTATTTTTTATAGATATTCCAAAAAAATTAAATAAAGGTACAAACAATTCCAACATGTAAGATGGATGCTAAATTTGTATCCAAGATACTTAATTAGACTTATGGGTGAAGTTTCATCAAATTTGGAAAATCTTATAATCATTAATGATGGAAGAAAGAGAAAATAGGATTTGGTTTATTTAACAAATTAAAAGTTCTCAAAGGCAAATCTAATTGCATATTTGAATTCCTCATGCCCAAAATAGGTTGGGTGTCAAATTTCAATTAATTTGGAGTTTGTTTGCACCCTTAATGGACGAGAGAGAAATAAGAAATTAATTAGATTCTCCCTTTAATCGGATTTTGATTTGTATAAGTTAAGTTTAGCCATGACGTTGAGCCAAATCAAAGGGTTAGAATCAAAGACTGACATCATTTTCTTAATCCAATTCTTCTAGTAGAAAGTCACCTGCAAGTGAATATGCATATAATCTTTTGCTTATGCTTGTGTGTTCTATGAAACCTTGACTGGAGATGGAGCGGGATTTATTTTACATGTACATCTAATTCCTTCTTTATTTTTTATAGATATTCTAAAAAAATTAAATAAAGGTACAAACAATTCCAACATGTAAGATGGATGCTAAATTTGTATCCAAGATACTTAATTAGACTTATGGGTGAAGTTTCATCAAATTTGGAAAATCTTATAATCATTAATGATGGAAGAAAGAGAAAATAGGATTTGGTTTATTTAACAAATTAAAAGTTCTCAAAGGCAAATCTAATTGCATATTTGAATTCCTCATGCCCAAAATAGGTTGGGTGTCAAATTTCAATTAATTTCGAGTTTGTTTGCACCCTTAATGGACGAGAGAGAAATAAGAAATTAATTAGATTCTCCCTTTAATCGGATTTTGATTTGTATAAGTTAAGTTTAGCCATGACGTTGAGCCAAATGAAAGGGTTAGAATCAAAGACTGACATCATTTTCTTAATCCAATTCTTCTAGTAGAAAGTCACCTGCAAGTGAATATGCATATAATCTTTTGCTTATGCTTGTGTGTTCTATGAAACCTTGACTGGAGATGGAGCGGGATTTATTTTACATGTACATCTAATTCCTTCTTTATTTTTTATAGATATTCTAAAAAATTAAATAAAGGTACAAACAATTCCAACATGTAAGATGGATGCTAAATTTGTATCCAAGATACTTAATTAGACTTATGGGTGAAGTTTCATCAAATTTGGAAAATCTTATAATCATTAATGATGGAAGAAAGAGAAAATAGGATTTGGTTTATTTAACAAATTAAAAGTTCTCAAAGGCAAATCTAATTGCATATTTGAATTCCTCATGCCCAAAATAGGTTGGGTGTCAAATTTCAATTAATTTGGAGTTTGTTTGCACCCCTAATGGACGAGAGAGAAATAAGAAATTAATTAGATTCTCCCTTTTATCGGATTTTGATTTGTATAAGTTAAGTTTATTTTCTCTGTCACGTGGGTCTTCCAATTTTATTTAATACTTTCTCTTTCTTGGACTGTTGGATTGATGATCTGACTATATGGAGTTTATCACCTACCTCGAGTAGGAGAGTGTCCCCCCAACACATAGTAACTCCAATCTACTCTGTCCCTGATCTTTCTTTCCTTTCCTTTCCTTTTATCCTTTTTGGCCTTTCCTTTGCAATCCCCTCACCTTTTTGCACCCATCCATCTGAAATTTTCTAGGGTTTTCTTTCCTCAATCTGTATGTCAGGGAGCGTCGCACTCCTTTTCGTTATTTCTACCTCTTTTCCTTCTCCAAAAATCTTTTGTAAAGACCAATCTCTACTATTAAACATGATAAAAAAATACATCAAATGTGTGGCAGCGGAAAAATTAAAACTTGACTTTATTCAAAATGTATAAAGAGTACTATATAAATTTTCCCCAAATGGGGTACATCTTTATACAAGAACTCGGATCTAGGTAGAGGAAGATTTAAACTAATACAACTTGTCTCCTCAAACAACATGATAAAAGTTTATGCAACTAGTCCAAACTATCTAGATGTGCAAGATCTCCTTAGCCTTAGGCAGGTTCACCAAGCTTCCATGCACACTTTGATCCTAATCTGGGTGGTTGGGGTCACCCAGCAAGAGAAAGATAAAAATGTATGTGTCAATAATGGATAAGGAAAATTATAAAGCTAAAGCATTGAATAATCAATGATCCACTAAATTAAAAGATTACAAGAATAAGATGCAAAATGAACAAATAAGAATTGGAAACATCAACAATTATCACATTGCATGAATATATTATGACACAAACTCATCTCAATGTAGGGTGAGGCACCTACCAGACCTCACCATATATAAAATGGCAGGGAGACTAAAATCTCAGTGCCTAGCAGGAGGACTAAAATCTCAGTGCCTTGTATAAAGTGGCAGGGGAACTAAAACCCCAGTGCCTACGGTAGGGGGACTAAAACCCTAGTGCCCAATGGCTGGTTTGTACTCATGTACACTACATTGTCATTTGGCCAATAATTATATAATGCATAAATAAGTCACTTGGTAGTAGAGTGAAGCATAAATAAAATTGCATCATAGAAAATGGGAATAATTTCCAATAAGCATTCCAATTAAGCAAGCCAACATTGGCATTTCAAGTAATGTACAAGTATTTCCATAAAAGAGCCAACATGGGCTTTTGAAGCATCAAATAATGAATAGAGTCAAGAAATGGCATTAGAGGGATTACAAGGCTAGAAATTTAGTAATGTGGGGTTGGATAAAATCCCAACTGAGGAATAGGTTAATTGCACATATACATTGATGTTCACACAAATAGGTTCCACATGCATAAATAGGGTTCACATACTAAAATAGGATCCACATACATCAACATAAGATTCACATACCTTATTTTGATTAATTACCGTCATTTCTCACCAAAAGCTTGTTATCCAAATCCATTTTCCCTAGGTATAGATATTTCACATGAATTAATATATATTAAGGCACAAATCATAAGAAAACCCTAATTTTGGAACTTATTTTCAAAACCACGATTTAAGACTCAAAACCTAGTCCAATTGATTAATCACATTCTCCTGATTAAGAAAACATCTTTTATTTCCCAATTTGGAGTTAAAATGAATTAAATACACATTTTAGATAATTTAATGTGATTAAAATGATAGTTAAGATGAACTTCGAGAAATAATTTGGAAACAAGACTCAAAAACTAGAAATTAAGATTCTACATAATTTTAAATTTCCAACGAGTATTTATATGCATTTTTCTGACAAAGGGTTGATTTACTATGAATTAAATAAATCGTGCCAATTAGAAATTAGGAAAAAGCCACATAGGCAATTCCATTTGTGAAACACATGCCACAGTGGTCGGACCCACGATGACATGGGCCAATCCGGTTTGGCCCAGTCACTAGTCTGTACCCGAGTGGTATCGGTCAAAGGGTGATTGAGCAAAGGGTCAAATAACCAAACTGGCCTTACTCGGCTAATGGTTTCAATTGAAATTATGGGGATAGAAACGTTATTCGTATGTATCAAACCTTGCAAGCAAGAAACAAAACTCAAGTGAAATTATGATATTGCCTATGCATTGTAAATCATTACATTGCCCACACATGACCATCTTAGGCTTTCCACAACCTGGCTTCTTCCAGCCATGGTCATAGCGCGAGTAGGTTCTCACAAGCTCTCGGTTCCCTTACCTCAAATTGCCATCAGGGCGCGTAACTAAGAACGGAGAATGGGAATGAATTCCCTAGTTTCCCTCGAATATGAGGATCACTAGATATAGACCTCACAGGCTCAAAAGAGTGGAAATAGGACCAGACATGGCTGGAACAGAGGAAGAAGAAACGGGGAAACAAATCATCAAAAATAAAAAGCAACAAGAAACTAAGGCCGTGATCACCTTCGTGGGCCAAGGTGAGTCAAAAGAGTGCATTGCCGCAGGAGGAGGAGCACTAGGGCTAGGAAATCATGGTGCTGTCGATGACCAAAATCAATCTATAGGACCTGGTGATAGAGCGCATCGCGAGACCAAGTAACCAAGCAGAAAGAAAGAGGAAGCATTGAGGATGCTTACCTAGCAACTAATCGAATGGAGGTGGCTTCTTAAGACAAGGTGAGGTCGCCATCGCCAGGGAAGAAGACCGAGCAGGTCGGGGTTTTTAGGGGCAAACAAGGAGAAATTGGAGGGAGAGGAGGAAGGCTCAAAGCCTGAGAGTGCTTGACGAGCCCTTAAATAGGTGTGGGGAGGTCCTTAGCCTTTGCTGTAAATCCTCGGTTGAGAGGAGGAATAGCCCCTACTTGGGCGTTTCATGTACAATGAGCAGGAGAAGGTGAGTAGCCCCTTTCTAGATGCATCTAGGAGAGACAAATCACGTGGAGGAAGAATTAAATGAAATGGTGGTGGGTAGAGGGAGAACAAGTCGGGGCAGGTCGGGGGTCGGGAGTAGCCCGACGGCCGGAGGTAGGAGACGAGTTCTCCATCGACAGATCAGATCGAGGTTAAATGACAGTCATTGGATGAGGATCAGGTGAAGGGGGAGGTGTGTGACAGTGAAAAATCGACCAAACTTTAACGTTACATATCAATATAATTGATTTGATTCATGCACTATATTTATACTATATTGAAAGCTTATATAATCAATTTGAAGGGTCAAATGAAGTTCAAAAGGCACCAAATTTAAACCACATGTACAAATTAATGTCTAGAACCATGCTATGCAATTAGATTCTTATTTCACTCAGTATTTGGCCCTAAATTAATACATTTCTCATTAAAGTGTATATTAACATATTAAAATGAACGAGTTATATGAAAAGACTTCTTTTAATGGTTTATATGAATGAAATTTGAGATATCCAACCATTATTAATTTTAAGAGCAAAAACTCACCATAATATCCTATTTTGTTATATTATTATCATTTTATAGGAGAGAGAAGGAAATTAGGTTAATTACTCTCATATATTAAGTCAAATACACATTATTACTAATATATTTATCCAAAAAGCTCCAAATTAATATTATCTACTTATATTCTCTCATAAAACTCTGTTTTGCATTATTAGTCATCAATTATTACATTAAGTGGCTTATTTGTGAAAATACCCCTTCATAATCTTAAATGGGGAAAAATGGATTTTCATCATCATTAATGCTCAAATTTCATATAGAGTCAAAAAATGATTCAAAAGGATGGGAAATTTATGAAAAAGGTCCAAATGGACTAGAAGGCAAAGAAGAGCTCAAAAGTAGGTAAATTGTAGGGAAGACCCTAGATTTCAGTCTGTTACATCTTCTCTACTTTGGACCTCTATATATATATGCTTCCCCACCTTCGTCAAGGTGCTTGACACCTTTTCCTCCAAATTGTTTGATTTTGAATGACCCAGAATAATGATCCATATCCTCACGTTCCTATATCATCAAGGTTGGGTTCACTATTCTTCCTCGACTCCTCGTGAGGCTTGGAGACCACCAGAACACTTCTTTGATGTATGTAGAAGCTAAAACAACCGTCAGCATCGCCATTTAGCTATCCCAAGTTCCCATCTTTTGACCTACTTAATAATCACCTGATCAATTAAGTGTTTCTCTCTACCTATTGGATCCTTTTATTCACCCTTAGCTTCTTCGACCGATGCTGACTAGTTTCCCGTAGTTTTTTTTCCAATGACGTTCTTCCTAGTTGGCTCCTCGAGCTCCTCCACCTGACAAATGGTGATGAGTGTTTCTTGGGGTCTTTTACTCTTTGGTATTTGTTGTTAGGGGTCCTTGAGTTTGGTTTGATGATGGAAGCATGTTGGTTGTTGTTCCCTAATATTTTGGTTGAAGAGGTCGCAAAATTGATCCTCAAATCTGACCTTCTTTGTCTACAATCGGTGTTGAGTTGTTCTCATCAGGAGAAAGATGATCACCCATGATTTCCCCAGCCTGACCCTCCATTCTACTTTCCTTGGTTTTTCACCAAGGGTATAAACGTCTTTTCTCTCTCGATTTGGTTTCCTCAAGAGTAGGCCCCGCTAGTTGCCCATCCAGCCTAGTTGTCCTCTGGCTATTGGCCCAACTCAATGAGTTTCACCGTTGATTGTAATTTCACTACTGACAAGTATTTTTGGTATTTTTTGATTGGTCAAAATTTGTAAAATTCATTACTAATTATTTTTAGCTTAGAAAAATATATTAAAATATGATCTAGAATTAGACAAACATAACCTATTTAATGGTACTACTTTTGTTTCTTAAATCTAATCTTGTAAATATGCGATTTTAATGGATTTTTCTAAATAATTAATAACTTGCAAAATTTATAACTAATAATCTATAAGTCCAAAAAATATAATAAAATGTGTTTTGAACTCAAAAAAAGATAATCTAAAACGTGGCATGGTTTTGATAACCTAATTCACTAATATTAAAAAGGCAATTTTAGATTTTTCAATAAATAATGTAAACCTAACCCTAATTCTACATATTTGCATCATAGGTTCTTTGGAGATCTAAACTTATATCTAGGATTGATTTTGGACTATTTGGATTCTCAACTAAGGTATGTTTGCATACCCTAATATTCTTTTGAGTAATTCACCTATTTTCTTCGTTCTCTAGTTCCTATGGACAATAGCCTACACAATATTTTTTCTTTTGAAAAATATGGTTCTTATGAACAAATTTATTTGTTACTGGTCTTGTGATCATATATGGACATTTCATTGGTCTCTTTCTTATGTTTTGTTCATTATGTTGACATGTGATGTATTTTTCCCACTAGTGAGGTGGATGTATTTGTTGGTTACTTTTGTGGTGACTAATTTGTATAATCTGACTATACTTTATACTTACTTCTACATTAAGCATGTTATGTGACTCAGTAGCCCTAGAGTAGTGTAAGTAGATTGATTTTTGAGTTATGTACCCTTTTTATATTTTTGGGACGGATGTAATGTGCCCCATACTCGGGTGTCAAGTGTATGAGGCTTGACTGACACACATTTTGTATATTTTGGGAGTTTGGTTATGTGACATTCTCTATCAAGTTTCAAATTTATAAGGCTTGGAAGTCATTGTTATTTATATTATTATAGTGATATGTTTATCTCACATACAAATAGGTTGTTATTCTATTGATGGTTTTTGAGCCAAAAAGATTATGTATGCTTTTGTAGCACAAATTTTATATTGTTTTTATGTCAAGTAATTCCTTTTATTATCTTTTGTTTTTAAATCAAGTTCGTTTATACCCACTTTGGGTAGTCCTTACCTCTTCTATGGGAAGCCTTTTATTTTGATGTTATTTTATTTCTTAAATTGTTAAAGTCTATTTTAATATGCACATACTAGCTTTTGTTGATGTTATCTCATCTTTTCTTTTTGTGGGGTACGCTTCCAACCCTAGGTGTCGGTGATAACACCCAAATTTAGGCATCTATGCTAGGCATTTAATTATGGTTTTGTGTCATTATAGCCTTAATATGCCCAAAATAACCCTAGATCTTTATCTTTTAGTAATTTATATCTTTTCATAGATAAAGTTTCTCAACTAGACAATTTTAGGACTCGTAGGCACCGAACCTGAGAAGACATCTATTCTCCAAGATGTTCCCCTACACATGTTTTTTGCAGTAGGTAGGCTTCCATCCACCATGACCACGACAGACTAAGCATCACACTATGTGCACCAACTTAGGAGACGGTGGTCCCACTAGCTAACTAGTGGGCCCAAGAAACTTTTGATATCTTGGACCCTATTTTTGATGGTCAGTCCTTTATCATAATACATCATCACCAATCAAGAGGTTCATCAATGTGGGCCCCTCGACCACCAGTAATAAACCCCCACCACCTTTGTGGGCGTGGGTTTGATCCATGATGTTGTGAGCGCGGCCAAAAAGGATGTTGCTACTGTGACTAAGAAGATAATATCGTGACCGCAACCAAGACGTAGTCTCGACCGACACTCAGTATGACCAGAACGAGGCTTGGAACGGTTGGGCTGAGGCCACTACCATGACCGAGGCACAACCACCTCGACCGCAGAGTCGACTGCAACCGCGGCCTGACCACCTCAATCGGGGAGTCGACTGTGACTGCGAGATCCACTTCAACCGCGGCACGACCGTGACCGTGGGATCCACCTCGTCTGTGGCATGATCGTGATCCTGACCTCAGGATCCACCTCGGTCGTAGAATGATTGTAACTGTGGCCTGACCACCTCGATCGCGATGTCTACATCAACTGTGACCCTTGGCATGACTGTGTCCGGCCTAGCACGGTTGGGACGAGACTAGGACCATGATCGAGGCTGGTACCACGAGACTAGGACCATGATCGAGGCTGGTACCATGGCCATCTTCCACCTTCCCTATAAATACTCATCCCCCCATGACCTGTAGAGGGATTCCAAGATTCAAATTTTTAGAGGTTCCACATTTTGGTTCTGACCTGTTTTGGTTCCCAAAGATTTGTGCAAGAGTTCCAAGGTTTGAAAAGACTGAAGTGCTCATCCTACGTCTGTCTCTTCAGCTTACTTCCATCCACCGTCATTTTCCACCACCATTCACCCACTTCCTACCATTCTCAGCTATATTCCATCTCGATACATCTATCAAGCTATTGTTTGGGATGGAATCAAAGAGAAAGGAGGCCAAGGAGTCTAGAAGACCAAGGAGGATGACCCAAAAATGAGATCCAGCCTATATAGATGCTAACGAGTGAGAGCCACCTCTCCTCTATAGGCTAAATCTATTCTTCTTTTCCTTTCTTCTATTGTTCTCTTTTGTTTCTATACAAATGATGTTCTTCTATCTTTGTTCGGCCACCAACTATACTTGTTCATGGCTAGTTGAGCTCCTTCTTGGCTATGTAGCCTGTTTTGGGCATGTTTATGTACTTTTACCTTAAGCAAGCATATTTTTCCAGATCTAGTATGTTTACTATTCTATCTTCTCTCTCTTGTTATGATTGCTAGTTTTGTTGATCTCTTTTTCTACCTATATTGAGAGATTCACTGTTGAAATAGATAAAAGAAGTTAGTTTGGATCAGAATTTGAAAGGAGGACAGTTCAAGGTGATATGTTCCTAACTCTAGACCTAGGCACGATCGGGCCCATCCCATCATGGTCGGGCCCACTAACTGGTTCTGCCCAGATCACACCTATTCCTAACATCTCAGAGTATTCAAGACCTGAGAGGGTATTTAAAATATTCTAGGGTGCTGATTTGTCATCCTCGAGAGAGATTTCATATCATTGATGGGTTTTAGTCATGCTGTGTGAAAGTGAGTGGGACGACCCCTCAGGAATAGATACCACAGTATGTACTATGTTTAGATGTAGGTTACTTACTGGGGTGTTCGGGGGTTGTCTACGCCTGAGAATGGGTGCATAGACTGCCCAACTTGTGGTTACATAGCTGGGAACTCCATCTCTCTGATTAGTAGAATCTGACAGACTTTGTTTTGTTTTCTTTTCTTTGTTTTATTTTACTTCTTTACAATCTTCTGGACTAGTTCTAGCTCCATATTTTTATTGACTATCGGATTGGCTTATTTGACTTAAGAGAAAGATCTTAAGTGTTTTTAACATCCCCACATCCCTATGTTCGACCCCTTATATCTACTTCGACCCCGTAATAAAGTTTTGGGGGTCCTTGAAGGTTTTGGGTTATAAGTTTAAAGTCTGATCACCCCTTTGGGGCCGATCAGTTGGACAAGAAGAAGGCAATCAAGGTGGACATGGACCACAACAAGTATGGCTGAAACCTCATGGAAGACTTGCTTGATGTTGTTAGGTGATCCTTAGCTAGTCCTATGTTTAGTTAGTCTTTTCTTTTATCTCACCATGTGTAGTGAAGGATAGTGATGATACCAAGCTTTTTAATGGTTAGATAGATTTTTAAATTTTGCTGCTACTTTGGTGCTATGATACATTCATGTTGAATAAAAAATTATCATCCCTTTTTGAGAATTTTTTATGTTGGAGTTTGATTTGGGATGTTGCCTTTTTATTTTAATAGGTAGTGGTTCCCCTCTGGGATCCCACTCTTTACAGCTTAGGTGCCAAAAACTCATATTAACATTGTATTAATTTGATGGCAAGACAGGTTACACTTGGGGTGGGAGTAAAGCTTTTAGGCTTGGTCAACGTAACTTAACATACTATTCCCCCTATATCACCACACATGATTGTGTAGAAAAATAGATTGAGGCTCACCCTCCAATCATAAATGGTTAATTTTGAGATTAAGGGAGTATCTCCACAAAAGATGACCCTTACTATAATGTGTGTGCTCAATAATATATGACTCTGAGAACTCTTCCCACAATTGTTGCATTGATATAAGAAATATCACGTTGCTGTACAAAATTTATACCACTAGAGAAGTTCTATGATGATCGAGCATACCACTATAGGGCATTTGAGTTGCTCTTGATATCTAGTTGCAACAATCAACTTCCATAATGTTCTATAAGCATTAAAACTACAAATGGGAAATATAAAAGTCAACACCCTAATTTGAAGTTAGGCTATATCATAATTATCAAGTAAGGTGTGGGACCCAATAGGAGATCCACTCCTCACTCAATTTGAGGAATAAACCCATCTAATCCAATAAATCTAGTAAGAATAATTGAATAGGTGTATGTTCTCATATAAAAAATGGTGTATAAGAAATAGTACTAGAAAAATATGCATGACTATTTTTAATTTACAAGATTACAAAATAAGCTCCCACTTGAAGTTTACATGAAAGAAACAATTTTTTCACTATGCAGATGCATGTCCAAGATATTTCAAGTCAATCTTCCACAAAAGAGTCGAGTCCACTAGGTGAAATCTTGGTCATCATGTTGAGTCCTCCATGTTTTTCACCTAAGGCGTTGGAGGCATACCCCACAGGATAAGAAAAAATTCAAGTTGTCAGCATAAAAGTCGATATGTACATATAAATATGAATTGAGCAATATCAAGGAAAAAGATATTAATAAATTATTCAAGGCTTCCTAAATCAAGACAGAGATATTAAAACATCCAAGTGGATGATTCAAAAATAATAATGATTACTAAAAATATGATTCCTATGAATAAGATAATGAATAAGAGGCTTTCTAATATCATGTGGAAGAGGAATAAATCGCAGTGCCTAATATCATATGTGGTAAGGTAATAAAATTCAGTGCATGGCAGAGAAATAGAACTCTATGCCTAAAACATTATTAATCGTTGGGAATAAAACTCAGTGCCTAAAATATGGTGTCACTACTTCTAGTAATGACTAGTTAATGACACATGCAAATAGGGTAGGTAAGATAAATTATAGACAAGTTCAAATAAGGGCTGAGAACATACAACTAATATCAAGAGGTGTAAGAGCACTACAAAAAAATATTCAACCATATCTACAATGAAGATAAATCATAAGGCCACAAGAGGATATTACATGAAAATAGTGCTTCATTTAGTTTTATTCCTCAACATAGGGCCACCACATCAAATATGATGGCCAAGATATAACTATAGATCACAACAACATATCTAGAAAACTAAGAAGAATAAGAGATATATCAGTAAGTAGATCCAAATAGCTAATACAAACATGAAATAGGAATTTCAATTTTATAATAACTCATAATATCATTCATTTTACTTTCTTTCTCTCTCTTTTGATTCCCTTCAGTCATTCCTTTAAGTCCCATAGGTTTCATCCTATAAATATGACCCATTTTCTCATTAAGCGGAGAGCACAACAAAATCATGATTAAGAGAGAGAAATAAGAGTGATTGCTCAATTACTCATAGGAGAATGCAACATAACTCATATCATGACTACCAAGAACCAAGCATAATCCTAAGTCCACATCAGCATCACAAGTCATGTATTAAAATCATCTACACACTTAGGGCTAACTTCTTATTAAATTCATGAATCCTGGAATGTCACCTTTTTATGTTTATTGAATTAGGTTGTGAAGACTAGACCATCATGTAAATACTATTTTCTTGATTCCATTGATTATTAATTTGTAATTTTAGGATCTATTAATTTATTTTTATGAATTTTACAAGTTAATTTTGTTTGCTTGATTTATGAAACAAAAATAAATGGCAAAGACCAATGTGCCCCGACATTTATGTGATTGATTGTATCACATGGAACATTAGTCAAATATCAATAGAAACCTCATGCACTTTATGTAAAATTAGCAACAAACTTTCTTGTATATCAATAGTCACCAAAAACACCAACAAGGGACACTGTTGGTAAGGTGTGACCATAGAGCCAATGATGTGGTGATTAACATGGCATATACCTTAAAGAATTTGATTATTACTTATAAAGGAAAGCTTCCAATTCATAACTATTCATTCATTTAGGAGATAATAAAGAAAAACTATGAATGTCTAGAGAATAATATTACTCAATGACATATGTATTCAAGTTAGTACCCTTGTGGATGAGATCATACAGATGTTAAGATACATATACATATTCTCATTATGCTCCTGATCGATTGTTACTGTGGAAGGTTGATAGACAACAATAACACATAAGATCAGAGTGTGAGTTGGTTGATGATTGATTCTCATTAGTCATGATATGGCAATATCAAATCAAGCACACAAATATGTGTTAGGGAATAGTATATTGGACAGACCCATCTTGTGAGTGACACATGATTGTGGTAGTCTCCCATAGTGAAGGTGGTGATTGTCATTCTTAGACCTAAAATCACTACACTCATCGCATGTCGTTGGGTACACTTTGACATCATCAAATGTAGTCCTGAATCATGGGTTGTTATAACAATGATGATAGGGTGACTTTGACACATGGGGATAGACTGTGAGTGATAGATATGGAATTTTTCCCTCCTACTGGAGTATGATATCCTTTCCACTTGACATGCGAGACTGAGAAATGTATGTGCATGTACATGTGAATCAATATATGATATTGAGGTCACATTATCTCAGACAGTCTTCTCTTGATTCAAGGAAAATGGATTGAACATTGAGAGGATGACCTTCCATGCCTTGAGTTCATCCTATATATTAGAGACAAAGGAATTATACAATCACTACAATACCTTACATAGATTGTAGCTTGAAGTTATTCTCCAACTTTCTATTCACTTGGGTAGCACTAATGTGTGACTAGGCACCACTCATTTCTTGTGATTTCATAAGCTAGTTATGGACACTCACTGCCAATGTGATATGGGACCTATAGGGTCACACACATAGGAACTCATGTAGAAGAGGAGTTTGATCTTGAATGAAAATTGGATTGATTACTAAGATCTTTAGGTATTCGATTCACACAACAGATCAAATGATTGGCTGATTGATCTAGAAAAAGACCATCTCACTGAGTGTGATGGTTGTTTGGGCAGCCAAACGAATGTCTCAAAGTGTTCAGATTGTCATTTGGGTTGTCAGGCTGATAAAAATTTGAATTGGCTAAGTTTTTCCCTTGAACTGATCGGTTCTATGTGATTGAGCTGACCGACTCATCTCGACTCACCAGACCGGCGTCTGGGTGAGCGAGACGGGAGTCTCACTTGGGTGAGATAGCTTAGTTGAGCTGAACAAAGGTTTGAGATATTTCCTAAATAGTTTTGATTGCACAAACTTGGAGTGTAAGTAAATTAATATATGATATTAACTAGAATTAAAATTTCCAAATTCATATACGATTGGAAAACTACCAAATAGTCATTTGGCACTGTGAGACAACTGTCTCATACCCTAGAGGACTGTATGGGTGTTCCAGATAATGGTTTGGCATCTCATAGGTTGTGAAAGTTCAAATTCTTCATGTCCCTTCTACTCTCACACAATCCTGTACAGAGTGGGAACCCTGGCCCTAACCTCACCTGTTAAAGGAGGGCTATTGGGGGCTTACCAAGACAAAACACTGACAACTGAGAATTAGTTCTTCTAACAACTATTTACCTCTATGATTATGGTAACCAAGAGAGCCTAGGAAAGTCCTACCTAACATGGAGGGATAACCAATGAGACAAAAATACTGAGAAGCTTTTGTTGTGGGAGAGTAGGTTGGTGACTAGTACACCAACAGGAAGGATAACTCCTTCATGACCATTCTTGATGAAGGACACGAGTTCTAGTTGGTATATGTGGACTACTCTAGAGGCATGAATCATTTGTCTATTGCTCAGATTAAAGTCAACCTATAGTCTTTGAGGAGACCACGAAGTCACTATAGAGGTTGCACATAAAGTTGTCCATGGTGAAGACCAGGAGTTGCACAACCGCTGTCCAAGAGCAACTTGTCAGTAGTTGCAAAGAAGTGGGTTTTATCACTAGAATTTCTCCAGGACCAGGTATAACTCTCTAAAACCATCCTCCCTATTTCATAGTAGTTGACGCAATCTTGTTATTATGAGAAAACCGATAAATAAAATTTTGTTTCCATTGCTATACTCTATGTCTGTATTTCCCTATAGTGGTATCAGAGCCACACCAATTTACTATGTTTTAAGATAATCGATATGATTGAATTTTGATTTTATCAGTTATTTATTGCATACGATGTGAATATTTAAATTTCTCTCATATGCATATCCGATCAAAGACCAGATAATCCCTATATATATATATATATATATATATATATATATGCAATTTACATATGTCACTAAAAGTGGTTTTAATGGTGGATGTGTAGCATGGTTATGGCCTAAACCCTATATATGTATGTGGTTGGATGGTTTGGTTCCTATTTATCTAAGTCTGTGTACCGAGTCTCTACCTTCCTATTCCCAATGTAAAGTTAATACTTTCCTACCTTTGATCCTCACGAATGCAACTCAAGGTTTCTCTTATTCAATGTAATAAATTAGCAATAGGATAGTTTCTTTTCTTGCAATGACATTGAAGTTGTTCATCACTGGATGAGACGACCAGTTTGTGAGACAAGCCGACAATCTAGAGGACCATGGAGGATAGAATGATGGATCCAGATGACATGAGAAGACCAATTCATGACACAAGACAACCGTCAGGAGGACCATGGAGGACAAAATGATGGATCCAGATGACCGTTTGATGGACGCAACTGAACATTTGGAATGAGTCCAGACATCAATTGGATAGGAGGCCATACGACTGTCCCAGGAGGCCCAACTGACTATTTAGAAGGTGTCCAAACATTGGTTGGATAGGAGGACCAAATGACTAGCCAAGAGGCAAGACATCCAGTTAAAAGGGTTGAATCAATCTATCAAAATTGGTGAACACATGTCTACACCAACAGTTGGTTCATGCACGTGATGTGATGTGATGATTGACCTCGGTGGTAGTGATTCCTTGTGTCTCCAAGGAATTACAAGTAGTCATGGAAATAACCATCACTTTTTGTTTTATATTGTATGTTTATGTTGTGGGATATAGTGTATATATGATATATACTATATATGTGGTGATCAGATACAATATATGTATATATGATATATATAATCTCTCCAACAAACATAATAAGTATAGCACACATACACCTCTAGGTGATATGGGTAGCTAGTATACACCTTTAAACTGATATTGGGTTAAGCATACACCTTTTGGATGATATGGTGTTGAGCACATATATATAAAATGATATGGTGGGCAACCCAATACACTAGATGACAAGAGTGGCAAGGTGGTTAGTACCCTAGTACATGTGATGGCCAATACACTAAAGTAAGGTGTGGCCAATATCTTCAAGTAAGGTGAGGATGTTACACACATGAAGGCTGAATTCGATACACTATATGAATGGTAAGGTTGATAGCTTAATGGGTAAGGGTATGAGGGATATGATGATGTCTAGCTCAATATACACCTAACCCAATAAATGTGTTCAACTTGACATACATGATTCAATCTGATGCACCTTGTAAAGGTGAGGGTAAAAAACTCCTAGGAGTGATGAGTGTAACACCAAGTAATGGTGTGACTAATACCTTGATAGGTGAAACACCTAAATTGGTTGATAATGGACTACCTTATATCAACAATGCCTTAACCCGAGATGAGTCCATATCATTAATTATGGTTGGATAATTCAAATGTGTGACTTATGACTAATAGACTACATGATAAATGTGATGAGTTTGTGCATCAATTATTAGGATGGGAAATTCCCTAATACAAGATAAATTGATGAACTTAAGTAAGTCAAAAGTGATGAGGGTAGTGATACATCAAGTCATGATAAATATCACATCCAACACCTCAAGGTTGATATACCTTGATACACCTTAAGTCCAATATACTTGTATTAGTAACACATGAAGTGTGTCATGTCAATTGTTACATTAATATGTAATAAGTTTAATGCACATTGATAAGTGTAGGTGAACATGCCTTGAGAAGGGTTAAGACAAGTTAATAAAGTATGGTGTAATCAATATCCTAGTCAAGATGATGGAGAAAATTATACTTTGTGTTGATAATCATTTAATGATAATTGATGAGAATAAATAAGAATGATTGAATACTTGTAATATCAATGTATGCTCCTAGAAGTGAGGAGTAATGAATTAGGGTTTAGATTAATATTATGAACATAAAACCCTATTCGATTATAAAGGGAAGCCCTAACCCTAATGATGGGAAGGTTGTAATTCTCTCATTGCATAAGCCTTGTAAGGCATGTTAAATACTCGTATAACAAGTATAATGATTAATGGCCTTGTGAACCATATGAATAAGTTGTTTACTAGTGAGAGGTGACAAGATGTGTAATGGCCTTGTGAGCCATACGAATAAGTTGTTTCCTAGTGAGAGGTAACAACATGTGTAATGGCCTTGTGAGCCATATGAATAGTGGTTTCCTATTGAGAGGTGACAAGATGTTTAAATGGCCTTGTGAACCATATGAATAATTGTTGCCTAGTGAGAGGTGAAAAAATGTTTAATGGGCCTTGTGAGCCATGTGAATAATATTGCCTAGTAAGAGGTGATCAGATGTTTAAATGGGCTTTGTGAGGCATATGAAATACTTGTGCAACAAGTATGATGAATACCTTGGTATGAGGACCTAGAGATAATAGTTACCTATTACAGAGGTAACATTGATATGTGATGATCTAAGGGTTTGAATACCCAGATCCAGTAATCATGATGATAATGATATGAAGGGATGAGGATTCTCGGTAATGTGATAAGGGACTGAGATCCCAAGTACCAAGAATCTAAATGTGTTTTAAAGACTTGAAAAACACTTGATAGTTATATTACACCTTTCTTTGTAGCATTTGTTGTGATTAAAGATTATAACTTGTTTGATGCTAAAATAATGTTGTAATGCACGTAATATATCACTCGAAATAATAAAACATTGCCCTGAACATAGATCCATCAGCGTCAGGATTTGCTAAATGGTGAAATAGGTTCCCCATAACATAACTCGGAGTGCATAATTTTTAGTATGTGGGGGCATAAGTATGTATGGCCATGTGTGAGCCGATCCCCTTATGAGCTCAAAATAAATGGGGATTTGGCTATATGCCATATCCTAGCTCAAGTGCAACATCGGTCGTAGACTCTATGTTGAGCATGGTGAACTGGCCCGTGGCTTAGAGTATGGTGCTTGTGTCACCATGACTTAGTAATTTCATAACTGGGGACGGCTGTTAGTTGATGTTCCCCTAAGAGAGTGCAGTTGATGTTGTAGCTCTGAGTGAAGATGCCTTGTACCCTGGCACGCTTTATTTATAAATTGACACAATATGTCACTACTAGTAGTCTCGTACCGACTGAGATAGGTGAGGTCATGGAAATCAACACTCACATACCTTGTATGGTACCGACTTGTGAGAAGTTTGTGGTCGGTTGAATATATACGGGGTATACTTCATCTCCTCAGGACATAAGTGTGATTGTAAAATATGTTCAGTCCTGTAGCATATCTACTTAAGGATCGAACATGAGAAACGTTGTTAGATGCACAATTCAGTTATACATCTTAGTTGATATATGATATTTATGTTTCTTTACATTCCTTACAAAGAAGATAGATGATTTATAACTCTACCATGGGTAGATGCAATGCTCTCCTTAAGAAAGGAGAATACTTCATTCTGTTCATATTATGATTTATCCTGCCTGTTAATATCAAAAGAACCTCTGCTTAGTTTATAAATGCTTAATCTATGATAATAATATGGTCGGAGAAGAGTTATATCTCTCACTGGGACAATTATCTCACCCTACGAGATCCAAAATTTTTTAGGTGGACGTGTATGAGGTGACAAAGATCTTTCTACAGAGGAGGAACAACAGTTGTGGCAGCAATGACAACTCACGTTGAGTGTACTGTTTGTCGTGTCTTATAGAAAGAAGTCCTATGTGTTGTCTCTATACTCTTAGGTCCTTGGCGTTGGTTCGTACTGGTTTCATGAATGATCTAAGATTTTAGTTTGAATGCCTCAATGTTTTATGTTACTCCAGTATGTGTTTTGATAGAGCAACCGTTATATGTTATCCTCAAGATGAGATGTTGTACAATGTAATCATGATATGTATGAGTTTTGGATATTTCAAAAATACTTTTCTAGAACATATTTATGAGAAGACTTGTAGTCCCAAATGGGTGACAGAACATAACTCTGGTCTTTCCTTGAAAGTAAAATGCTAAACTGAATGAGGAGTATGAAAGACTCCCCAGAATCAAGAATCTTGTCACATAAAGTTGCAAGTTGAGAAAAGTGACAAATCAGTGAGGTTTGACACTTGAGCTAAATAGGGTACGTATAATGTTTTTCTGGCTAAGAAAAGTATTACCTGACACAGAGGTGACTCTACAGTCAATAATGAAAAAGAAAATGGAGTATGTGTCATGTGTGACAGAATCTATGATAACGCTGTATGGAAAACTTTTTGTTGATCAAAGTTCTATGGTATCTCCATGACATTAAGATGTTATGTGGAGACTTTATGATATGATGAATGTATAATATATGTCTCCCTTTACCTGGGATTTTGAGGACAAAATCCTTGTTAGGGGTTTATAACTTTTAATGAACCTGACATGGGTTATGAGGTAACCCTATTTGTTTTGGCTAAGTAATTTGCTTAGAAATTTAATATAATCCTCTAAGGAGTTTCGTTATCACGTGACACACTTATGTTTCAAGTTTGATCATGATTGAATGATGTTTGAGCAATATTCTATTATTATGGACCAAAGTGCAATTTACCCAAGATGAGGGGTTATATTGCAAAATGTCACATGTTGAACATGCCTTAAGTGTTTCAGAATCATAATAGAGAGATAGTGATGCTAATTGGTGGCTTGTGGAAAGGCTAAATTCTATGTTTGAACTTGTTTGAATAATGTTAATACCTTGTGCACCAATTTTGGTACAAATTGTAATTTACCCAAAATGTGGGGTCAATATGCAAATGACCACCTCTAGAGTATTCCTAATTCCTATATGTATCATTTAGAGGAGATATAATGAATGATACACCATTTTTGAATCATTTATGAGTGGTAGTATTCTTGGTGATGAAAAGACCAAGAAAGGGGTTGAATGGAAACCCTAATTTGATCTTGTATTAAGTGTATCAGGTTGTAGTGATTAAATGGGAGTCCCTATAGGACAAGGAGCCAAAGAGTACACCCTCATGTCATGTTCTTGACTCTTTGGATTTTCAAAAATGAGCTAAGCACCTCAATAATGCAATGGATATCGGCTTGCAACTTCCCTTGGGAAAGGTTGCATTGAATTGTGAATATAATAATGTGAGTGGAAGTGGCTTGTCCTAGAAGATAACCAAAGGGGGCCGACCCTTATCCCTTGCATTATCCTCAATTTTTTATTTTTCATGTCAATATAAAGATGGAGTGCATGAAAGTGCATGTTTCAATCCATGCATGGCCATGTGGCACCTACTAGTGGTAAATTGATGACACCTCATATACACATTTTTTCATGAACCTCAAGTATATATACCCTTCCTTTCACCCCGTAGTGAACTTTTTCGAATCCTACCATCTCCTTGCTCTTATATATAGTAAATAGAGCCTTGGTATCGTGAATAGGTGATGTGGTATCATTCATAGGGCTTGGGTATCGGCCATAGCAAGTGGTATTGGCCATAGCATGTTGATATTGGCCATAGCATGTTGATATCGACAAAGTGGAATTTTTTTGCCACAAGTGAGGGGGATATCGGCCAAGAGTAGTGGTATATCATGCATGAGTAGTGAGGTATCGTGAAAAGGTGCTAAGGAGCAAGAAGGATCTCAATACTTAACCCTAAGTTGAGGCCATGATCATCTTAAACCTTGGATTGAAGCGTGATTTTAAGGTTATGATCTTCCTTTCTTTTCTTCTTCACCAATTGCTTATCCATGGTGATTCCTTGTATATGAAGGAGTTGTAAATGGGCCTTGGACTTTTGATAAGTCATCTTCAATCTTAGGAAAATAGATCTTGGGAGCTTGGATCTTTGAAGTTGTTCTTAAGGTGGGTTATATAACTTGAACTCAACCATGTTATTATTCATCACCTAAATTGCTATACTTAATGAACTACTTCTAATTCCGAAATTTTCTAAAATAGTTGATAAAATTATGAGTTCTAGTGGTTGCTTAGACCTGTTGCCATCAACTATAATAGTTCGAGCAAAGGTATAGAGCTTGAAGATGATGGTATCACCTTATAAAGTGATATCGGGTTCAAGCACACAAGCAATCACCTCTAACCCGATATGGTGATGTAGTATACACCTCTTGCACAATATGAAGTCAAGCATACACCTCAAAAATGATATTGGGTTAAGCACACACCTTTTTTCCCGATATGGTGTGAAGCGCACATACACCTCTTTAACCAATATGGTGTGAAGTGCACACACACCTCTTTGCCCGATATGGTGTGAAGAAAACACACACCTCTTTGCCCGATATGGTGTGAAGCACACACACACACCTCTTTGCCCAAAATGGTGTGGAGCACACACACCTCAAAAGTGATATGGAAGCACACATACACCTCAAAACTGATATGGTAGCATACATACACCTCAAGGGAGATATGGTAAACACACATACACCTCTTACCCAATATGGTAAGCACACATACACCTCAAGGTCGATATGGTAAGCATAAATACACCTCAAGGGTTATATGGTAAACACTCATACACCTCTTGCCTGATATGGTAAGCACACATACACCTCAAGGTCGATATGGTAAGCACACATATACCTCTAGGTGATATGGGTAGTAAGTATACACCTTTAAACTGATATTGGGTTAAGCATACACCTTTTGGACGATATGGTGTTGAGCACATATCTCTAAAATGATATGGTGGGAAACCCAATACACTAGATGACAAGAGTGGCAAGGTGGTTAGTACCCTAGTACATGTGATGTTTAATACATTAAAGTAGGGTGTGGCCAATATCTTCAAGTAAGGTGAGGATGTTACACACATGAAGGGTAAAGTTGGTACACAATATGAATGGTAAGGTTGGTACCTTAATGGGTAAGGGAATGAGGGATATGATGATGTCTAGCTCAATATACACCTAACAGAATACATGTGTTCAACTTGAGATACATGATTTTATCTGATGCACCTTGTAAAGGTAAGAGTAAAACACTCTTAGGAGTGATGAGTGTAACACCAAGTAATGGTGTGGCTAATACCTTGACAGGCGAAACACCTAAAGTGGTTGATAATGGACAACCTTGTATCAAAAATGCCTTAACCAGAGATGAGTCCATATCATTGATGATGGTCGGATAATTCAAATGTGTGACTTATGACCAATACACTACATGATAAATGTGATGAGTTAGTGCCTAAAGTATTAGGATGGGAAATGCCCTAATACAAGATAAATTGATGAACTTAAGTAAGTAAAAAGTGATGAGGGAAGCGATACATAAAGTCATGATTAATATCACATCCAGCACCTCAAGGATGATATACCTTGATACACCTTAAGTCCAATATACATGGATGAGTAACACATGAAGTGTGTCGTGTAAATTGTTACATTAATATGTAATGAGTTTAATGCACATTGATAAGTGTAGGCTAACATGCCTTGAGAAGGGTTAAGCCAAGTTAATAAAGTTTGATGTTGAACTATCCCAAATTAGTGGCCTCATGGACGTAAATGACCATAGGAATGAGTCATTATGGGTAGCACACCAAAACTTCTAGATTGCTCACACTAACAAACTCCTCTAGGAACAAAGGATGATCACTGATGCAAAATAAGGCCAAGCTAGTAAAGTCACAACATCATATATGTCCACATTATAATATTGCAAGGGTTTAAAGGCACCACCCTCATGTGATGGGACATGGGAACCTCAATTGAAAATTTTGATATATGTCTGACATGCCAATCATATAGGTTTATTTAGCACAACCATATCATAGTATATGTATGAAAATGGTCTAATCTTGAGATATGGTATATGGATATGACGTGATGGAAGAGTTAGAAATAGTTTAATAGTTCTTTATCTATAACTGGCTATTCATATGCATTAATTATGCTAATGTGACATAGATGGCGAATCTTAGGATGAACGTTCAATAATGTTTACAAGCTGATATGAGGAAGTGAAATGAGATAAAATTCATGATAATGATTGAGTGTAGTTGTAGTTGAGATGAGGAATATGTGGTAACTAAATTTGTCTTCATCAAGGCACACTTTTCCTCTTACTTGGCCTACTATATAGTATGGTTGTATTATGTGTGTACAAGATACTTGGAATTTGATATGGAGGAAATAATTGTTATGCTACACGTTTGATTTTCTATATATATAGTCTTGAAAACATGACATAGTATATTAGTTCCATTATATCAAAGTACTTCAACTCTTTGGTAGTAAAGTACTTGATAATTGATCCATTTCTTTGGTAGTAGATCACATTGAAATGATCCAACTATTTGGTAGTATATCATAAGGCCTTAATACATTCAACTCTTGTGTAGTAAATGCATGAATAATATAATGGATGATTTGCCTAAAAGTACATGTTCTCTTTTGTTAATATATATCTTTGTTCAAGTGAGCTCTTGTTATCTTTTCTTACTATCAAGTATCAGTTTTATCTTGCCCTGGGTTAGGACCCTCCCTATAATAGTGACTACAAATCAATTTAAGAACTCAGGTAACCTTGAACGTCACCTAAATCATGAAATATTAAGTATATGAAGAATGAAAGCACATATATTGATTATAATTCTTTGAACCCAAGCGTGCCATCTCTGAGGGACATGAGGAAAGGTCACTTTTGAAGTTTTTGATAGTATGAGACCAATCCTGAAAGGGAGGATCACCATGATTCCAATTTAGGGACATAAAGTGAATAATTTACACCCTAAGAGATGGTGGAAATATGTGTTAAAGAATTATAAAGAAAATTATGTGCTTGAACATTATTAGAAAAGCCTCAAGAAAAAAATGTGTAATAAAAATAATCTATGACATCTTAATAAACCCTAGATAGGGTACAACCCTAACTCAACCCTAAGATCAAGTAGGGTATGATTAAAAGGAACATAGGCCCTATGATGTTAGGATGTGATCACGTGCTAAGAGCATAAGACCATGGGGTCCAGAGATGGCAACCATGTTTGCCCAAGGCCCATGGGCTCATGAGATTGGCCACCTTCATGAGTTGATGAGGCCCAAGGGGGAGTTTGATAGGCACTCCATAAATGAATAAGACCCTTGGGGTCAAAAGGAGATTACTCCAAAAGTACATATACCCCTAGCGATCTTAAGGGAATGACGAAGACAGGAAACAAGATGTATATGTAAGGAATTCAAGAAGTCATGTGATAATGTTTAACAAAATCATAAAGGGAGTTGTGAATAATCTCAAGAGTTATAAAAATTTTCCCCTTTGTATGCATGGAATTTAAGAAAGGATGTGGAATTAAAAAGTATTCATGACTTGGAAGTCATTGTTAAGGATGATTGAACCAAAAATTTTGAACTAGAGGATAATGTGTGAACATACCATCTCTGCTCTAGGAATGGGATGAACTTTGTGTTTTGGTATGCAACTAAATAATCATTTCATCTCATTATGAGTGAGAGAAATTGGGTATACACATGTCATGCTTAAAAATTGACATATAAGTATGTATATCATAAGTTTAGTTTAATGATGTAATGAAGGGTTTTGAGGTGTTACCTCACCCTTATATAAAAATAATGAACAATAGTTTGGAAACTGAGGGGAACATGGTAGTCATCAAGTGAAATTGAAATCACAAATGAAAATGTAATTACCAAGTGGAATTAGAATTAAAAAAATCACAAATTGATAAAATCATGCAATAAATTAGGTTGTGGATATACCCTAAAATTGAATGTTGGTACAAACCTTAGTAATCTGAGAAATTGCGTATCAATGAAAGTTGCTAAAGATGATCTAGATATATATATCCAAAAAGGGTTGATAACCCTAAGGTTTAAAGCTATGTTGAGTTATAGTTCACCTTAGTCTTACTAGGATTGAATTTTGGGGACATAATTCCTTTCAAGGAGATGTAAATATAAAATTCTTAAATTTGGTAAATTTGTATTCTATAAATATAATGCTTGATTTGATAAGAAAAAACCATGTGGGAGGGTATACCACAAAGATTGACCAACTGAGGGTTGAGACGTTAAAATAGAAACTACATGTTTGATTATTTAATGATAATCATTGGTATGGTTGATATGTTGTTATACCTACAAGAACATATTTTACTTTCACTATGTACATGGTATAGAGATATATCGACCATATTTTTATTTTCAGTGTTTCAGGTTATTGTCTCAAGACATGGTGAATCAGATCAAAGACATTAAAGATCAGTGAAGGAGGATTAATTAGATGATTCATCTCATATGTAATAGTTCTCATCTTGAAATTTCATGCAACTCCTTAGAGGAAAATCACTCTACATCATGTAAATAACATTTGTGAAGTAGTGGAAATTAGTTGCTATCCTTTGTTATTTGATAAATCATGATCTTGGGAATATTAGGTAATGGCTCTCAACTTTAAGGTCCTTTCTTAATTGGGGGACTCCAAAAAGTGAGGCCGTTACAAAGGATAATAGGTATCCAAACGTTAAAATCTAGATTTTGAAGCTTCTCTTGAGAATTGACTAGGGCATCCTTAAAGGAGAATCTTTTTGGGAATAGTTTTTGTTATGTCCGCATTTGTGCTTAATTGGTAAAGTAGGGTTTACCTGAATGATTACATGCTTAATTAGATTGAACATCATTTAGACCTGATTAATGATGGTAGCTCGGTTGTTATGTTTCAAACCTAACAAAGAACTATAACCATGATTTTAGTTTGAAGTATTGGGGTTTGAGAAGTGTAAGCCCTAGTTGCCAAAATTAGGGTTTTGATAGTACATGGATATGAAATTTGATCAAGATAGAGTATGGTAAATTATTTTTCATATTTTCTATGTAACTTAGATTTAATTTAATTTAAATATGATTTCTATAACTTAATATTTCATGCTAGTGCACAATTTTCTAATATTTGGATGTTCTTTGAATGTGGTTACTGGTCGAACTATACTTCGACCGACCATGCTGACAAAGTGTTGTTCAACAATGAAGTGTTTGATTTTTAGTTATTTATTGACAGCTCACAATGATCAAAAATTTTCCCTAGAGCTCTGAGATTACATTTTAGACATTATGATAAATGTTCATAATTTTTAAAAAGATGTTTGACCTCTTAAATAAATAAATTATAGTAACATTTTTATGACAGAAAAATCTAAGAGAAAGTATAGTGAGGGTTCAGTGTGCAAACTACCAAGCACCTCAATTTCTCTATATGAGCAAGCTAGCACCCAACAAGCTCTTATTTCATAATACATTCTATAAAATGAAATTCTAAGAGAGAGAGAGGAGAGCTAGGGTTTTGAGAGGAGAAAGTTGTGGAGATGTTGACCTAGGGTTTCACTACATGAGATATGATGAAATCAAGTAAGTGTAGCCTCTTTGCATAGACTTTCATAGTGAATCTTCTTTAACAAGTCAATATTCTGCCCCTCCTCTGATTTGATTTGAATGATATCAAATCTTCTCATTTTCTTTCTCCTTCTCCATAAATTTCTATTTTTAGGGTCTCTGAGTTGAAAGCAAGAAGAAACCAGTGATTTTCTATTTTTGACATGGATTCAAAATTTTCAGAGATGGGTTGCGCTTTTAAGGTGTTTTCACACCTTATGGTGAGTGAGTAAACAATAGATTGTATGACAATGAGTTAAATCATCAACAATCTTCAATTTATTGGTATGCAACTACAAACCCTAAATTTTCTTTTGATCTAGTTGCTGCAAAATGATATAAAATGGATTATTCCTCTATTGTGATGAATTTTAGATGATGAAAATCATGTTAGAAATGGATATAATCCACCGTAATGAGAATTCCTTAAGTAATTGCAGATATTAAAAGAATAATATGAAATTTGGTACTTTCAACTATGATTGAAATTGTTGTATAATTAAATAAAGAAATTTGTTTATCTGAATCTCCTAGTTTATCTGAATTCTTAGTACATATATGTCTGATACTATCTTGGATTTTCCGTGATGTCATAGTGTTTGCTTGATATGTCAGTAAAGAGGGTGAAACCCTAGATGGGTGAAAGGTTGTAAATTTGTGAATAGATATTATGAAAACCTTTTGAAGTGCTTCACTTGACATCATAAACTTTATTTATTCAATGTTATTCTTGATGCATGATATCTCAATAAATGGCGTGGAAACCCAAATTCAGATAAATTATAGGGTTTCATATATATGTTGATTGTATATGAATTGTTGAAAGCAAATTTTATTTAATGAAAGTTTATGACACATTAAATCCTTATGCGAGTCATGTGATAAGTGAATGAGGTAAATGAAACCCTAAGGATAGGGTGTTCAATGAATCAAGTATTGTTATATCATTGTTTCTTAGTATAAGATGTGGTCATGCTTAACAATTTAGTTGTGATAAATACCAGATGATCTATGAAATGAATGATTTACAAAGCTAAACTAAGATATGTTGATGCAAAGATCGAATTGTAAATTTAGTAGTGATTTAGACATTTAGATGCCCTAAACACTATAGAATCCTCATAGGATGAGGTTTGCGATATGGGGAGGAATTAGTTTCCTAAATGGAGGTAGTCGAGATCGAGGCAAGCCAGAGTGCACTAGTAGAGTGTGGGGGTCTTGACCAGTAGCACCGACTCCTTACAGTTGTGTGGTATCCAACACCAACCAGGGATGTTGGTGGTACTTGTGTTACATATTGTAGTGATCAATGGTCAGTAGGTTCACCGATGCACAATAATCCTGAGGGCTTTGACTCACTGCCTAATTATCCATGTTGAGAGGTGAAGTCAGAGATATTCGACCGCTCCCATGAGCCACTGAGAGGTAGACGTGTCAAGGCTCACTGTAGATGGGGTTCTTACTCTAGAGATAGGCTTAGGAACTCAGGCATGCTTCTAACCCTTGTACATTGAGATCGTGGCTTACTGTGATTCTTTCACATGTTGTGGTACACCACATATGGGTTCAAGGCATAATAAGATGAATGTGAGATTAATCAAGTGTGAGTAGTTATTCAGTTATTCTTTGTATGTTTCTGAATTATTATTTTTCTTTATGATTAATCAAGCATGTTCATATATTGATTCACTCTTTAGAAATCTAGAGTATGCTGTCATATTTATGTCTGTGAATGATTAGTCTCTTAAAAGCTTATTGTTGTTATAATGTATCAGTTGCTCAACAATATATCTATAATCATATAAGTTCTTTAAAAGATTTCTTTGAAGTACTCATTCATTGAACGAGTACGCTCACCCCTCTACTCACAATTTTTAGGGATGACTAATGGACTAAATATGTCATTGCATCAAAGTAGATTTGCCACAAGAGTTAAGTAAGAAATTAGTTAAATTTAGTTGGTCCTTGTCACTATAGGTCCATGTATAGAAGTGAGAGTTGTAAATGATGATTTGTATCATTGTTTCCTTAATAAGAGAGAATGTATCCAATTATCATCTCGTATGTACATGGAAGTGTGAGAAAAAAATGAATGCTTATATATGTATCTTTATCATTGAAACCAGATTAGTGCAGTCATGTTTTAAAACACCTTGAATATTTAGATTATGTGATAGAATGTGCATAAACAAGGATTTTGAAATCAAAGAAACAAAAATAAAGGTGATTGAAATTATGTCTAAATCCTCAAACCTATGCCCTAATCTCATGATTAGTAGTAATCATGGGATGTGTGTGTAACAATTTTTCTGGGAGAAATACAAAAGAGTGCAGTGAGGTATGTAGAGAGACCATCCTTCGTTCCTTAAAAAGTAAGAGAAGCATCAGACTATTGCAAAAGAATATGTGAGTTATTTTCCTTATTTTAATGGACTAGTGGGTGGAAAATGGTTTGAGGGGATTTACCTTTTTGGTTTGCAAAGTGGTACTCCACAAGATGATGCATGTGTATATGATGTGGAGATTGATCCTAAACTTGAACTCCTTGAAGTCCTCAACAATGATTGGATCTTAAAACATGATCACTTCAAGTTATCATATCTTAAGAAATGGTATTATTACCCCATGAGTAGGGTAAAATTGAATCCTCACATTAAGAATGTTCCTATTTTGGTACCCAATGAGGATGAATCTGTATTTATTACCTCTATTGAAGCAACAATTGAAGAGTCAATTAGAGTCTATAGGAACATGTATCATCATTTTGATATGGAACCCTCACCTCTATTTAAAAGTATACACATTTAAATGGCAATTATTAAGGATATTGATACCTATAGATGACCGTATTAGGGCCTATAATATTCATTTGACTTTAAAATGTGAGTGATGTGAGGAGGGCAAGTAGCCAAGACAAATGAGTGGATAGGTTGGGTTTGAGTTGGGTCATTGTAGGTGTGGATTTTATAGGTACAAGTAAAATAGACTCAATTTTAAACGAGTAGAACAAAAACATGCCCTGATTTGACCCAACAGTATGTAGGTTGACCCTCAAGTGTCCATATAATTATGTGTCCTATCAAGTAAGTTGCTAGTTGTTCCTTTTAACCTTAAAAATATAAATCAAAACAACTTATAATGTGTTTTTATGTTATATATATATATATATAAATGTAATTCAAGCAAACAAACGAGCTCCTATACCTGACATGAAACCAACATATTAGTTATTAATTTGTGTTTAAAAAATTGAAAATAAAAAAATGTTGAATTTTGATGTGGAATGAAGAATATAATGTAGTTTCTATATAGAAGATACCACAAAAGTAACACATAATGGTGTTAATCGACTTTTCTAATATTATAAATATTTGTGATTTTTATTTTTTTTAGAAAAAAACAAAGAGAATACCAGTGGTGCGATTAAGTATAGTTATTAACTAGTCCTAAATTAGTCATATATCTTAATAGATGTATTGGTGCTATATTTATGATACTTATTGGGTCACCAATAAGTGCACACAGATCTCCTCAAAAACCTACTAAATAAATGAGTGGACACGAACTCGGATGAAATTTCAATGAATGGTAGAATTTCGTCGTCAAAATTCCACTTGAACGAGTTTATCCCTGGATGTCCATGGATTTAAGCCCAATTCGGTAGATCTAAGGAGAAAATAGATATCATTGACCATTTTTGGGAATAGGGAGGTCATTGGATCCCTATATGGGCTAAGGCTAAAATCTTGATGGAGATCCCTTTGGGGCTTAGATCAGACTTAATGTCCCCACAACCTCTCCCTTTGATCATGTTGTGGTGCTTATGGATAGCTAGATAAGCCAATAGGTACGATAAACTAAAATCCTTCCAAGAGATCTGGAACATTTTTGGGAATAGGGAGGTCATTGGATCCCTATATGGTCTAAGGCTAAAATCTTGATGGAGATCCCTTTGGGGCTTAGATCAGACTTAATGTCCCCACAACCTCTCCCTTTGATCATGTTGTGGTGCTTATGGATAGCTAGATAAGCCAATAGGTACGATAAGCTAAAATCCTTCCAAGAGATCTTGATGGAGATCCCTTTGGGGCTTAGATCAGACTTAATGTCCCCACAACCTCTCCCTTTGATCATGTTGTGGTGCTTATGGATAGCTATATAAGCCAATAGGTACGATAAACTAAAATCCTTCCAAGAGATCTGGAACATAATTGGCAAAATTTAGAGCAAGCCTTTTAGACCTATGAGGCATTGGAGCCCCTCTAAAGCTAGCGTAGGTTTGGAAGGAGTCACGAGGTCTCTCCCTGAAGCACAACCATTTTGGCAAGGAAGCGTCCTATGCAATTTGTGACATCAGACGAGGATTGGAACCACTAGCTTTTCTGTGATGTCATCAATGTTTGCTTGATATGTCAGTAGAGAGGGTGAAGCCCTAGATGAGTGAAAGGTTGTAAATTTGTGAATAGATATTATGAAATACATTTGAAGTGCTTCTCTTGACATCATAAACTTTATTTATTCAATGTTATTCTTGATGCATGATGTCTCAAAAAATGGTGTGGAAACCCAAATTCAAATAAATTATAGGGTTTCATATATATGTTGATTGTATATGAATTGTTGAAAGCAATTTTTAATTAATGAAAGTTTATGACACATTAAATCCTTATTCAAGTCGTGTGACAAGTGAGTGAGGTAAATGAAACCCTAAGGATAGGGTGTTTAATGAATCAAGTATTGTGATATCATTGTTTCTTAGTATAAGATGTGGTCATGCTTAACAATTTATTTGTGGTAAATATCAAATGATCTATGAAATGAACGATTTACAAAGCTAAACTAAGGTATGTTGATGCAATGATTGAATTTAAAATTTTAGTAGCGATTTAGTCATTTAGATGCCGTAAACACTACAAAATCCTCATAGAATAAGCTTTGCAATATGGGGAGGAAATAGTTTCCTGAATGGAGGTAATCGAGATTGAGGAAAGCCAGAGCGCACTAGTAGAGTGTGGGGGTCTTAACCAGTAGCACAGACTCCTTACAATTGTGTGATATCCAACACCAACTGGGGTTGTCGGTGGTACTTGTGTTACATATTGTAGTGATCAATGGTTAGTAAATTCACCGATGCACAATAAGCCTAAGGACTTTGACTCATTGCCTGAGTACCCATGTTGAGAGGTGGAGTCAGATATATCTGACTGCTTCCATTAGTCACTGAGAGGTAGACGTGTCAAGGCTCACTATAGATGGGGGTCTTACTCTAGAGATAAGATTTGGAACTCGGGCATGCTTCTAACCCTTGTGCAGTGAGATTGTAGCTTGCTGTGATTCTTTTACATATTGTGGTACACCTCATGTGGGTTGAAGGCATAACAAGATGAATGGAGGTTAACCAAGTGTGAGTAGTTATTCTTTGTATGTTTCTAAATTATTAGTTCTCTTTATGATTAATCAAGCATGTTCATATATTGATTCAACTCTATAGAAATCTAGAGTATCCTGTCATATTTATGTTTGTGAATGATTAGTCCCTTTAAAGCTTATTGTTGTTATAATGTATCAGTTGCTCAACAATATATCTATAATTATATAAATGCTTTAAACTATTTCTTTGAAGTACTCATTCACTGAACGAGTATGCTCACCCCTCTACTCACAATTTTTAGGGATGACTAATGGACTAAATATGTCATTGCATCAAAGTAGATTTGCCGTAAGAGTTAAGTATGAGATTAGTTAAATTCAGTTGTTCCTTGTCATTGTAGGTCCATGTATAGAAGTGAGAGTTGTAAATGATGATTTGTATCTTTGTTTTCTTAATAAGAGAAAATGCATCCAATCATCATGTCGTATGTACATGAAAGTGTGAGAAACAAAATGAATGCTTTATATATGTATCCTTATCATTGAAATCAGATTAGTGTAGTCATATTTTAAAACACCTTGAATATTTAGATTATGTGATAGAATGTGCATAATAAGGATTTTGAAAACAAAGAAACAAAAATAAAGGTGATCGAAATTATGTTTAAATCATCAAACTTATGCCATAATCTCATGATTAGTGGTAATCGTGGGATGTGTGTGTAACAATTTAACTGGGAGAAATACAAAAGAGTGCAATGGGTCGTGTAGAGAGACCATCCTTCGTTCCTCAAAAAGGAAGAGAAGCATCAAACTATTACAAAAGAATATGGGAGTTATTTTCCTTGTTTTGATGGACTACTGGGTGGAAAATAGTTTGAGGGGATTTACCTTTTTGGTTTGCAAAGTGGTACTCCACAAGATGACGCATGTGTATATGATCTGGAGATTGATCCTAACCTTGGACTCCTTGAAGTCCTCAATAATGATTGGATCTTGAAACATGATCACTTCAAGTAATCATATCTTAAGAGAAGGTATTAATTACCTCATGAGTAGGGTCAACTTGAATTCTCATGGTAAGAATGTTCCTATTTTGGTATCCAATGAGGATGAATCTGTATTTATTACCGTTGTTGAAGCAACAATTGAAGAGTCGATTAGAGTCTATAGGAACATGTTTGGTCATTTTGATATGGAACCCTCACCTCCATTTAAAAGTGTGCACATTTACATGGAAATTATTGAGGATATTGACACCGGTAGATGATCTTATCAGGGCCTATAATATTCATTTGACTTTAAAATGTGAGTGATGTGAGGAGGGCAAGTAGACAAGTCAAGTGAGTGTATAGGTTGGGTTTGAGTTGGGTCATTATAGGGGTGGATTTCGTAGGTACAAGTAAAATAAACTCAAATTTTAAACGAGTAGAACAAAAACATGCACTGATTTGACCCAACAATATGTAGGTTGACCCTCAAGTGTCCTTATAATTATGTGCCCCGTCAAATAAGTTGCTAGTTGCTCCTTTTAACTTTAAAAATATAAATCAAAACAACTTATAATGTGTTTTTATGTTAAATATAATGCAAACAAACCTCTAGGGGTGACCAGACCATACCCTCTCATGTCCCGAGAGTTTACACTGCATGGGGGGGTCACGATTGTTGCGCTTCTACGACCACAGTTCTCTCGTAAATAAAAAAATATAATGCAAACAAACCAACGAGCTCCTAAACCTGACATGAAACCAACATATTAGTTGTTAATTTGTGTTTAAAAAAATTGAAAATAAAAAAATGTTGAATTTTGATGTGGAATGAAGAAAATAATGTAGTTTCTATATAGAAGATACCACAAAAGTAACACATAATGTTGTTAATAGACTTTTCTGATATTATAAATATTTGTGGTTTTTTTTTAGAAAAAACAAAGAGAATACCAGTGGTGCGATTAAGTATAGTTATTAACTAGTCATAAATTAGTCACATATCTTAATAGATGTATTGGTGCTATATTTATGATAATTATTGGGTCACCAATAAGTGCACACGGATCTCCTAAAAAACCTACTAAATAAATGAGTGGACACGAACTCGGATGAATTTTCAATGAATGGTAGAATTTAATCGTCAAAATTCCACTTAAACGAGTTTATCCCTGGATGTCCATGGATTTAAGCCCAATTCGGCAGATCTAAGGAGAAACTAGATACCATTGACCATTTTTTGGAATAGGGAGGTCGCTGGATCCCTATATGGGCTAAGGCTGAAATCTTGACGGAGATCCCTTTGGGGCTTAGATCGGATTTAATGTCCCCACAGCCTCTCCTTTTGATCATGTTGTGGTGCTTATGGATAGCTAGATGTGCCAAAATTTAGAGCAAGCCTAATAGACCTATGAGACGTTGGAGCCCCTCTAAAGCTAGCGTAGATTTGGAAGGAGTCACGTGTTCTCTCCCTGAAGCACAATCATTTTGGCAAGGAAGCATCCTATGCAATTTGTGACATCAGACGAGGATTGGAACCACAAGCTTTTCGATTGCAACTGGGCACCAAATATTTTGAATCTCACACAGTTGAAGAAATGGTTGAAATGTGGAATCGTAAAATACAACACGAAAGAACAATAACCAACTATTATCCTTGTAGCCACTGATTAGATGGGCTATGGATAATCTCCTTCCGGATGTCTGGAAAGGTAAAAATGCAAATTATATTTGGCACACGAACGCACCAGACCTTACTCTCCTTGAAAGAATAATGAAAGTCCCCAACTCATTTTTTTCCCTTGAAAGAATAGTGGCATGGTTTCCCGTGACCTTGGGAAAGAACTGAGCAGTGTCAGAAATCGGAATCTCAGGACAAGGATTGTTGCAACAGTGAATAAAGATGGTTGCAGCTGTGGGTTGCAACAGTGAATAAAGATGGTTGCAACAGTAAATATGGATACGGTAGTACTCAGAAACGAATAAAGGCAAAAGATTCATGATGCAAGTCATGAAGTTGGCCGCTTGTTTGAACAGCAAAAGTTGTTGCACGATACTATTCCTTTAATGCAGCTGCCACGTTCTGTGGAAGGAGACCAGGACTCAGTCCTACGATGACTATTCACATGAATAGTGTAGGGAATCTTTTGAAGAGTTGTTAATAAAGTATGGGAGAAGAGAAATAAACAGATAAGAGAATGAGGTCTCCAATGCCTCACGACAAGGCCACGGCAAATTCAACTTAGACTGGACATTTGCTTTCCGCTTGGGGCTCCATCGAGCTGCCCCCGTCTTTTCTTTTCTGTAGGATAGATTGGGTAGATTCATTGAATACGCAGCAAGAAACTTTTGAAGGTCGAAAGACGTGATTCATAGTCACGCACATGACGGTCTGAATGAAATGGTTGAAATCGAAATAGTAAAATACAACAGATTCCGTCTGTTTTACTTCTATTTGTAAACTACAGATTTCGTGGCGGCGGTTCTGTGACTTGTGTCTCCTTCTCTGCAGCGCACAAGATTTGGAGAACCGCTGTGGGTGTATACAATTTGTTTAATGTTTATTATTAAACAGAGTACATACAGTAACAAAGCCCAATTGTACAGTAGTTTGTCATGTTCTAGGTAAAGATTTCATATTATGGCATCAATTGTAGGTTTTTTTTCGTAAAATGTATAATGTGCATATATACATTATTGTAATAATTTGCTGAGTTATATAACATATGAATGCAAAGTTACATTTCTTTTCTTTATGTTGTTAAGGTCGTATAATCTACTATTCTATAGTACGAAGAGACAATACTCGTCTCCCTTCATTTGCCCTCGTGTTTGACGTTCGTAGGTGAACTTCAATAAAAATTATCAATAACCGACTCACCTCTTTTTCCTATCTCAATAATAGAATAATAAAACCACAACTACACATTCACGTGAAACATTAACTTTAATTAATTTTTATTAATATAATATATTACAATAAAACATACTTAATAGTTTTCGAGTTAAAGTGGTTCGTAATGTATGTAAACCATTCTCTAACATCTTAGACGAAGCATTATGCATGTTTAATATGAATTAGATAACTTTACATTTTATAAAAATATGACATGTGCCAATAATATAAAGAAACTCTTGGCGTGATGTTAACATCATTATTTAAAAAAAATACAAAGTAGTTCTTAGAGCATCATTCATTTGATACTTATTTTCTTATTATTGTTGATCTGGTGATTGGAATGTGAGATAATAAAATAGGAAGACACGGTTTAGAGATTGTTGGGGTGGAGGTAGGGTTATGAAAAAAATTGAGGAAATAAAGAAGAATTGGGATTTGAAAGAATTGGAGATTAATGGAGAAACCATGTATGAAATTTTACTTATTTGTTGTTGTTACTAATGTTGGATTGATAATATGTTGTAATTGAAGAGACAAAGAATTCATTGTATTTATTTGTGGTCCTTGGTGATATACCGATCAGGTGATTTGAATGTGAGATAATAAAAGATAGGAAGACACGATTTAGAGATTGTTGGGGTCGAGGTAGGATTATGAAAAAAATGTGAGAAAATAACGAAGAAGAGGGACTTGAAAGAATTGGAGCTCAACGGAGAAACCATGTATGAAATTTTACTTATTTGTTGTTGTTACCGTTGTTGGATTGATGGTATGGTGTAATTGAAGAAAGAAACAATTCATTGGATTTATTTGTGGTCCTTGGTGACATATTGATTAGATACTATTTATTTATTAGTGTTGGTTAGAAATGAGAATAAGAAGGTGAGAAAACATTGGAGACAATTGGGGCAGTAAATGGATACTAGTATACCCACATATCCACTAACTCATACCCTTCATACCCGTTACGGGTATGTTTTTCATACTCGCATACGCGCTTACCCTTGTATCCACATCACCGCCACATTAAGGGTACAATATCGTGTATATATATACCCATACACGCGTAACCGCTTACAAATTAAATATAATAATATATGTACGCATAAGGATAAGATAGTTAAGTATAGTTTGCTATATATATATCTAGATGCTCATTTAAGTGTTAAACACAAACACCCCACATGCGCATATACAAAAGAACACGTATACATGTATACACGCCTAAATAGAAATCTATTCATATACATGAACACATAACAAAAAATACAAAGTATACTTACATATGCATATAGACGTCATACACACATTCATGCATTTTACTTGTAAAACATAATTGCATATTATGCACACACATACTGCAACTATACACATTAACATATGTGGTGTAAAATTACACACTCATAACACAAACTTACATCTTCATCTACGAAAAATACATTTTTCTTTTCACAAGTTCTTTAAACAAACACATGCATATTGATATGTGCATGTATATAAGTACACATAAGCACGTACATATACACGTAACTATACATATATTCAAATTAAAGGAGACATTTATGTATGTACATGTGCACATACAAACACACATACACACATATATGTATATATCTATGTATGTATGCATATACATACATACATACATACATACATATACATATATGCCGGCAAGAGAATAGTTCAGTTGTCGAATTCTGTTAGTCCCCAATGAACGGACCCGAGTTCGAAACCACACAGAGAAGCATCTCTCGATTTATCACCCTCCTGGGCGTCTGGCCTCCGCCATGGGTTATGGGAGAGGAGGGGATAAATCTTTCTCTCTTAATCTGATATATGTATATGTATATATATATAGCCGGCAAGGGAACAACCCGATTGGCGAATTCTACTGGTCCCCAATAAAGAAACCCGGGTTCGAATATATATATATATATATATATATATATATATATATATATAATGTGTGTGTGTGTGTTGTGTGTGGATATATATATATACATATATATATATGTGTATATATATACATATATGTATATGCATATATATATATATATATATATATATACACACACACACACACAAATATATATATATATATATATATATATATATATATATGTATATATATATATATCATAAGTATTCAATCATACTTATTTATTCATAAAACAAGGTATGACTTTCTCTCTCATCCTTACCAGAATATGATTATATCATACTTTATTAACTTGGATCAACCCTTTCTCAAGGTATATTAGCCCACACTTATCAAAGTGCATTAAACTCATTACATCTCAATGTATCAATTGATATGACACACTTCATGTATTACTCATCCAAGTATATTGGATTTGAGGTGCATCAAGGTGTATCAACCTTGAGGTGCTAGGTGTGATATTTATCATGTCTTGATGCATCACTTCCCTCATCACTTTTAGCTTACTTAAGTTCATCAACTTATCTTGTATTAGGGTATTTCCCATCCTAATACTTTATACAATAACCCATCACATTTATCATGTAGTTTATTGGTTATAAGTCACACAATTGAATTATGCAACCATCATCAAGGATATGGACTCATCTAGGATTAAGGCATTGTTGATATAAGGTTTTCCATTATCAACCACTCTAGGTGTTTCACCTATCAAGGTATTAGCCACACCATTACTTGATGTTACACTCACCACTCATAAGAGTGTCTTACCCTTACCTTTACAAGGTATATAAGATTGAATCATGTATGTCAAGGTGAACACATGTGTTGGGTTAGGTGTATATCAATTTAGTTATCATTATATCCCTCATACCCTTACCCATTAGGGTATCAACCTTACCATTCATATAATGTATCAACTTCACCCTTCATGGATGTAACATCCTCACCTCTCTTGAAGATATTGGCCACACCCTAATTTAGTGTATTGGCCATCACATGTACTAGGGTACTAATCACCTTGCCACTTTTGTCAATTAGTGTATTGGGTTATCCACCATATCATTTTAGAGATATGTGCTCAACACCATATCGTCCTAAAGGTATATACCTAACCCAATATCAGTTTAAAGGTGCATACTTACTACCCATATCACCTAGAGGTGTATGTGTGCTTCCATATCACTTTTAAGGTGTGTGTGCGCTTCACACCATATCAGGTAGAGAGGTGTGTGTTCGCATGCTTCACACCATATCAGGCAGAGAGGTGTGTGTTTGTATGCTTCACACCATATCGGGTAGAGAGGTTCCTATTTGTGTACTTGAACCCGATATCACTTTTGAGGTGCATGTGTGCTTAACCCAATATCACATTTGAGGTGCATGCTTGCTTCTACCCAATATCGGATTGGAGGTGCCTACTTGCTTGTTTCTACCCAATATCAGATTGGAGGTGCTTGTGTGTATGCTTGTGCCTGATATCACTTTTGAGGTGTTTTCTTGATCTTATATTGTGAAAGGGTGTATACCAGACCACCATATCGTTTAAGTGAAGTAGGTGCATCATCATATTGGACAGAGAGGTGCTTGCTTGTGTGCTTGCACCTAATATCACTTTTATAAGGTGATACCATCATCTTCAAGATCTAGACCTTTATTCGAACTATTATAGTTCATGGAAATAGGTCTAAGAAACTACTAAAACTCATAATGTCATCAACTATTTCAAGAAATTTCGGAATTAAAAGTAGTTCATTAAATATTGCAATTTAGGGGAAGAATAATAACATGGTCGAGTTCAAGTCATATAACCCGCCTTAAGAACAATTTCAAAGATACAAGCTCCAAAGCTCCATGTTCCTAGGGTTTAATATGACTTCACAACTCCTCTATATGAAAGGAATCACCATAGATAAGAAATTGGTGAAGATGATCAAAATCCTAAAATCAAACTTCAATCCAAGGTTGAAGATAATCATATTCTCACCTTAGGGTTAAGTATGAGATCCTTCTTGATCCTTAACACCTTTGCACGATACCCTTGTGCCCTTTCATGATATGCCACCCCTATTGCATGATATGACACTCAGTTCCATGATATGGCACTCTCTGGAGTCAAAACAATTCACTCTATGGCCAATATCACCCTATATGGCCAATATCACCTACTTGGCCGGTATGCTCTAGCTATGGGCGATACCAAAAGCCCATGCATGATACCACATCACCCCTGCACGAAAAAAAGACTCCATGCACGATATATAAGAGGAAGGAGGTGGTATAATTCGAAAAAGTTCACTTAAGGGTGAAAGAAGGGGTATATATACTTGTGGTTCATGAAGAGGTGTCAAAATGAGGTGTCATCAATTTGAGCTAGTAGGTGCCACATGTTCATGCATAAGTGACACGTGTACATGCATGCATCAACATTTATCTTGACATGAAAAATTGTTTAGTATAATCTAGGGATGAAAATTCGTCCATTACTTATCCCTTTGAATAAGATATATCAATTAAATCATCACTTTATTCACAACTCAACACAACTTTTCTAAGGAAGTTGCAACCCAATAAACTTCACCTCCTTGAGGTGATTTATATGACATGTGCTATTCCAAGAGTCCAAAAAATGATATGAGACTCCTCCTATGGCTCCTTGGCTGATAGGGACTCATATATAAGCTTTTAAACTTGATACAACTCAAGTTAAAGTTTCATATTCAACCTTTCTCTTGGTCATTTCATCACCAAGATTACCATCACTCAATCATGATAAAAACATGGTGCATCCTTCTTTATATCTCCTCTAAATGAAACTACGAGGGCGTAGGGACACTCTAGAGGTGGTAATTTGCATATCAACCCCACATTTTGGGTAAATTACAAATTGTACCAAAATTGGTGCACAAGGTACCAACATTATTCAAACAAGTTCAAACTTGGCATTTAGGCTTTCCGCAAGCCACCACTTAGCATAATTCTCTCTCTTATGATGCTAAAACATATATGTCACGTTCAACATGTGACATATTACAATATAACCCCTCAACTTGGGTAAATTACACTTTGGTCCACAACAAAGGGACATTGCTCAAACAACATTCAATCATGACCAAACTTGAAGCATAAGTGTGTCACATGATAAAAAAACACCTCAAAGGATTATATTAAAGTTATAAGAAACTTTATTAGCTAAAACAAATAGGGATACCTCATAACTCAGGTCAGGGTCATTAAAGTTATAAACCCCTAATAAGGATTTCGTCTCTAAAATCCCAGGTTAAAGGGAGACATATATTATTCATTCATCATATCATCAAGTCTCCACATAACATATTAATGTCATGGAGATGCCATATAACTTTGATCAACATAAATTTCTTTCATACAGGGTTATCATAGAATCTATCACACAGGACACATACTCCACTGTTCTTTACAATACTAACTATAGAGTCAGCTCTGTGTCAGGTAAGCTTTTTTAAGTTAGAGAAGTGCTATTCATATTTTGAATAGTTTAGGCGTCAATCCTCATTGACTCACATCTTTTATGTGATAAGATTCTTGATTCTAGGGAGTCTTCCATACTCCTTACTTATTTTAGCATTTTTCTTTCAAGGATAGATCAAAATTATGTTTTGTCACCCACTTAGGATTTACAAGTCTCATCATACATATTTAGTGCCACTCCAATATATTATCTGTATACTAAACTTCCTTATGACTTTGTATCGACTATATTCCTAATCATTCTATTATCATAAGAGAAAGTTATTTACTAAGGAAGAACTTATCTTAGGGATATCTCTAGATGTTATGAATAGATTGCCTCAACAGGGAAGAACTTATCTCAGGAATATCTCTAGATGTTATGAATAGATTGCCTCAACAGATCTAGACAAGAATACATTAAGGAATTTTCCTTAGCTTTGATAAGTTTCTCCTCAAAATGATTCTTCAGTTATTCCTTCAATTAACACATCTTTATCAAGGTTATGTTTATGCAGAGCATAAACCCCTAATACATGATTTCCCTACAAGAGTTATCACATGGTTGGCCCTTTTAGGTAACCAATCATTATTCATCTGATCACGAGTCATATTCTCACTCTCCTATACCTTCTGGCACATCTTGGATACCAGAACTTCCTACCTTGGTATCCTTCACATGTGTTGAAAACATATCATATCCTCATCATACCCATATATCAGAGTCAAACATACAAAAGATTCTTCCTTTTATCTTGAAACATAGTATGTTACCTATATCTTTTATCTTGTAACCCAACTCCAAGACAAAATGATACTTTTCTAAGTATCCGTCAACAGGTTACTTCTAACTCATGCACATCAAGTGTCCTCAGACTCTCTTGATTGCTATGTTCCAAGAAGGGATGAAAATAAAGAAACATATTCTCTTCATAACCCCATCATTGCCCAGGTTTGTTCATTAAGGAGAAGAGATTATCATCTCTTCTGATTATTACATTAACTTTCAACTGTTCATGAGTCAATTGCACTTTTGATATCTCAGGTTCCTTGCCATCAGCATAGGAATTATAAGGATGATTACATATCATCATTCCTTTCTTTGTTATTATCTAAAATGTTCATGAACATTTTGTGATTTTATCACATTTCCCATTTCAACATCATGGGAAAAGATCTTTACTATGCACAGAGACTTTATTAAATATGGATCAGCTCCCTTGTTCTCATTCTCATCTTATGAGGATTATACTCTTTACTTCCTCATACATACAGATTGACCTGAGATCATCTCAAATTCTATTTCATTACACATAGTATGTGATACAAATGTCCATACCATATTTATAGTTTCATTATACTCAATAGATTATTTCAGAATGACTATTTGATCAGAGTAATCAGAAAGATAACAATCAAAGAGTTCCATACTTACTCTATCTCCAATAATTATATACCTAGACAGGGTATACAAGTACTGAGATTAGATAGTATACACTTTGCTTACTATCATATTACTTACTTTTCATATCATCATCCACATAGGATTTAACATTCCTGGATTTTCTTCAGGCATCTATTTTACATCTCATCCTCTTTCACACATATAGGAGCAATTATAGAACATTTAAAAGAATATTGAACAGAATATAAATTCTAGTTTTCATCATTTCTTCCCTATGTTACCATAGGGAAACCAATAGAGAAGTCCATAACTATAATCCTTGTTATGAAACTCATGGTTAATAGAGCACAACATCAAGCACTTTGCATCAATGACATCATAAGAATGCTTCTTGTAAGTATCAATTTCTGCCTTTAGTGCATTAGGAGAAGATTCCTCTAGAATTGGAGTATCCAGAACATAGAGCTTTCGCTCTTGAGTGAGAACAATTCTCAATGTCCTATACCAGTCGTGGAAGTTTGTCCCATTTAGCTTGTCCTTTTCAAGGACAGATCGCAAAGACAAGTGATTGTTGTTTGTTGCCATTTGTACTACAAAAGGAAATATGCAATTTTAGTCCAAAACTCAATTTTGACTTATTTGATTGATTTGAAAAGTTTGACGATATAATTAGGCCTTTAATTAATTATCGATCCCACTATTTTAGTTCAAATTGATAGCCCTCACCATCAATTCAGAAGATTGCAGCGTACAACCTTCTAGTGGGCAAGATCCTGAAATCCTCTAAGTCATGGACCAACTAGGGCTGTCACCCACAACTTACATCTCTCAGGTAGGCAACTCTTGCCAATTGCATCATATGCAACTCTTGATAAGATGTCATATGCAACTCCTTGCCATGAGCATCCCCATGCCTCAAGGTGATAGATCCTATCTAGGTCACTGTGGCATCCAACTTATAAAACACAAGATTCACTAATGCAGAAGCGAATCATTAGCAGCGGATTACTGAAAATCACTAAAAATTAAAACTTTTTGCAAAGAGATTCAAACATAGGAAACTCTTATAACAAAAACCATAGCATTACATAAACATACTTGTTTGTAGTTACACACCATGTAACATCTCTTCTCAAGGATTACATACAACAGTTGCTTTACTCTACTATACATAAGCAACATAAAACCTCGAGGCATTCAAGCCAAAATATCAAGTCAAAGATAAAATCACTATCTACTGACTCCGAGGACCTGAGAGTACAGAGACGACACATAGGACTACTAACTATACAAAACTTGGCAGCTAGTGCCTCCACCTGAGTCATCACTGCTATTCCTGATACTAATGCTGTTTACCTTTTCCTGCAAAAGAGTCTCTACTTCTTTGTCTGTGTCCACCTAAAAATGTTGGATCCCACGGGGGTGAGACAATTGAAAATTGTCCCAGCAGGAGATATAACTCTCCGCCAAAACATTGTTGTTGCAGATTATCATATTAAAATTGAACATGAGTTCATACATATTGACAGCAGCATTATTCATTGTATGAACAGAGAAAGATAATATCCTTTCCTAAGGAGAACATTGTAACTACTCATGGTAGATTCATAATCCATTTATCTAATTGCAAGGAATGTAAAGAGATATGAATAACATTTATCAACTAACATTACATAAAAGAAGTATAACATCAGCCAATAAATTTTGGTATTCAATCCTATAGCAAACATGCTAAACGGCTGATTACATTTTACATTCACACTTATGCCCTGAGGAGATGAGGTATACCGCTCATGCTCCAACCGACCACTACGAAGTCAGAATCGGTACCATACAAGGTCAAAGGTAGAGCCGACTACCAAGACCTCCCATATCTCGGTCAATGCGAGATTACATGCAGGACATCTTGTGTCTCTGCTATATATATAGCTTTCCAGGGTATACTGGCAACTTCGCTATTAGAGTTACAGTGGCGTGCTGCACTCTCTTCGCGATCATGAGATCTTGTGTTTATCTCCATCGATCTGACATTGTCATTATTGGGAGATGTGTACGACATCTTCCCAATCATCGGGGGATTAGTGATACATCCTTTCTGGAATATATAATGAAGGATTGTGGGATCTCATGTTTATCTACCACCAATCCTACATTAGGGCGTAAGGCATTCACGCCCATCACCCCCACATACTCAAAAGTATGCCCTCGGGGTTTTACCGTGGAGCACCCGTTTCACCATCACCAGTTTGCTGACGATGATGGATCTATGGTCAGGGCTCTACATGATATGATTTCAGTTGATTAATTAAGTACATTGTCATATTCTTTTAGCATCAATCAAGTTCTCAAACATATTTTATTCAGACAAATGCTATAAAGTAACATGTACTATTTTCATCATTCACTTCTCATTCTTTATGAGGCATGGGGATCTCAGTCCCTCATTTCATTACTGGGATTTCTCATCCCTCAACCACATCATTATCATGCTTATCAAATCTAGGTATTCATACCCTCAATTCATCATTGTCACTGTTACCATTTGCTAGGTAACTATTGTCTCCAGGTCCTTAGACCGAGGTATGCATGATACTTGTAACACAAGTACTCACATGGCTCTCAAAGCCTATTAAATATTTTTTCACCTTTCACTAGACAACAACAACTTATTCATGAGACTCATAAGGTCCATATACCTTTTGTTACTTTTACTAAGCAACAACAACATTAGGCACATAAGGCCATTCAACATATTTGTTATATGAATGTCATAGCTCAGGTCTGGCTATGCTCTTCATCTCATGATGTCTACATGATTAATAGACATGATAACAACCATACAAGTCATTGACCACGTCATGTGATACCTTAGTAACACCACAATTCCTTTATCAGGGTTATGGTTTATTACTCATTAGGGCTTTTCACTCCCTTTTCCCAAAATTAGGGTTAGGGTTTCACAACTGACATCAATTAGGGTTTTATTCTCATGTAGTTAGATCAACCCTAATGTATTGCTCCACACCTCTAGGTGCATTCAGAGATATCATAAGTGTACATTTATGATCACCATCCTCATCATATATCCTTAATGATCATCAATTCAAGGTATAAGTCCACTTCTCTTTCGTATTATGGTATGATTACCTCATACCCATTAGAGTGGCTCATCCCTTTAAACAATATATATTAGATTATACTCATCAAAGTATATCAACTCATTACAATTTCATTGTAATATCTACATAACACACACACTTCATGTGTTTCTCATCCAAGTATGTTGGATTGAGATGCATCAAGGTATTTCAACCTTGAAATGCTGAATGTGATATCTATCATGTCTTGGTGTATCACTCTCTTCTCATTTCTATCTTATTTAGATTAATCAACTAACCTTGTATTAAGGTATCTTCCCTCTTAATACTTTATCCTATAACATGTTACTTCCATCATATGGTGCATAGGTTACACATTAGAATTGTCCAACTATCTTTAATGATATGGACTTATTCAATGATTATACATTGTTGAATATAGGATAACCCATTATCCATCACTTTGGATATTTCAACTCTTAGGATGTTATCCTTATCATTATTAGGGTAGCATACATCATTCCTAAGAGTTTCATATCCTCATCTTTATAGAGTGTGTAGGGTTGATACATATAAGTCAAGTTAAATACATGTATTGAGTTAGATGCATAATGATCTAAGCATCATCTTACCTCCTTTACCCTTAGTCATCAAATTATATCAACATCAATTCAAGTATAGAACACCACGTCCGTGCAGCCTTGCACGGTCGTGCAAAGTGAGGCCACCACGGCCGTGCTACCTTGTACGGTCGTGCTGAGTGAAGTCACCATGACCGTGCTGCCTTGTACGGTCGTGTTACAGAGGATCACATTAAGAATCATGTTAATATATGAATTTTATTCTTTCATCCCTTCATCTTGATTAGGTCACATCAACCCTTCAATCAAGAGCATACTACAATGATTACATAGTATACTAAGTCATTGATCCTATAAGCAATTAGGGATTCAGCCCTTAATTGGCACTTAATCACTTAGGTACTGTTAGGGTTTCAACCTTTGTACCTTCATTGATTATCATTAGTAATCATCATTGGGTCAATAGAACATTCATCATGATTCATCAAAATAATTCTCAAAGATTCAATCACATTGGACCTCCATTACCTAAGGTATCCAATTAAATTAGGGTTTCCAATGTTGATTCCTTCAATCATTGAATTCATGAAACCAATCATCAATTGGACCTATACTCATACTTCAATTGAGTTGAATAGGTCAACCTTCAACTGATTTGACCCTCAATTAACCCTCAATTGGTCATCAATGAGGGATTGATTCAATTGAATTAGGGTTTGGAATTAATGAACCTTCAATATTCATCAATGTGTAACTAGTTCTTTAAAACTATAGAACCACCATCCAAATTAGACATGACCTGACCCCAAACGGTCTTAGGTCGTTTGGATGACCTCCAAACGGTCTTGAGACCGTTTTCCCATCATATCACTCAAATCCAAGCCATCTAATTAAGGTTTGGATCATTGGATTGATCACCAGATCAACATTGCATTGTATATCAGCTTGGTACCTTTAGACCTTCAAACACCTAAGCATAGTCAACCCTAGACCTCGAAACGGTCTTGGGTGACCACCAAACGGTCTTGAGGTCATTTGGATGACCTCCAAACGGTCTTGAGACCGTTTTACCATCATATCACTCAAATCCAAGCCATCCAATTAAGGTTTGGATCATTGGATTGATCACCAGATCAACATTGCATTGTATATCAACTTGGTACCTTTAGACCTTCAAACACCTAACCATAGTCAACCCTAGACCTCCAAACGGTCTTGGGTGACCACCAAACAGTCTTGAGGTCATTTGGATGTCCTACAAATGGTCTTGAGACCGTTTGCCCATCTTATCACTCAAATCCAAGCCTTCGGATTAGGGTTTGGATCATTGAGGTGCTCACTAAATCAGCAATTATTGCAAATCAACTTGGTACCTTTAGACCTTCAAACACCTAACCATACTCAAACCTAGACCTCCAAATGGTCTTGGGTGACCACCAAACAGTCTTGAGACTGTTTGGATGAGCTCCAAACGGTCTTTAGACCGTTTGTCTCATCCAACCTTTGGACTTTAGTGAAAAATCATCATGGATTGGTCTAACGAGTTGATCAACAAATCAGCACTTCATTGCAATATGATTAGTAACTTTGGACCTTCAATTGGTCAACTATACTTGACCCCAGACCTCCAAACGGTCTTGGGGTGATCCCCAAACGGTCTTGAGACCGTTTGAGTGATCCCCAAATGGTCGTGAAACCGTTTGGGATAATCAACCCAAAATCTCAACTTAACTCATTGGAATTTCAGCACTGTTTTCAATTAGGGTTTGCCTAATTGATTAGCCTTCAACTCATGATTCCTTTGGGGTTAACCTCTCAAATTTGGAGGGTCATTAAACAACATCATTAGTAACAGTAATCCCAAACGGGCAACGATTTTTCAACTCACTTAAACGGTCTTGAAACCGTTTTCCAAAAATAGTCAAGTTAATCAGGTTGTAAATCAGCACTTAATTCAATTCGATTTGTCTAATTGATTGGCCTTCAACCTATGATTCCTTTGTAGTTAATCCCTCAAATTTGGTAAGTCATTAAATAACATCATTGTGAACAAGAATACCAAATTGTCAACGCTTTGTCAACTCACTCAAACGGTTTTGAGACCGTTTTCCCAAAAGGGTCAAGTTAATCAGGTTGAAAATCAGCACTTAATTCAATTCGATTTGTCTAATTGATTGGCCTTCAACCTATGATTCCTTTGGAGTTAACCCCTCAAATTTGGAGGATCATTAGACTACATAATTAGGAACAATATTCCCAAACGGTAAACCATTGGTCAACTCCTTCATACGGTTTTGAAACCGTTTTCCACCAAATGGTTTGCAAACTGTTTGGTCACCAAACGGTTTTAGTGAAACCGTTTGGTCCCATCCTTTGAAACCGTTTGCTCCCAAGATATTTGGTGAGGTGATTGCTTATGATGATGTCACCATCATATTCCTTCGTGCACCCAAGAACAGCAACTGTTCTTGATAGAAATTGCAGCAAAGAAACAAAAGTGCATCAAATTGAAGAAATCAATCAACAAAGCATAGAGAATTGATGCAATAACAATGTTTAAGGGTTTGAGTTATAAAACCCGCCTCAAATCTGATCTCCAAGCTCCAAGCTCCATGGCTCTAATGGTGGATGGAGTTCCAGAAACTCTCCAAGGTTCGTTCTTGAGCTAAATGGATGGCTAGAAATGGAAATCGAGTGAAGAAAACTAATGGAATCGAGTAAAGAAAACTAAAAATCAAGCAATGATTTAGGGTTTTGACCATGAATCCAAGGTAGAAGATGATCTAACCTTACCAACAGGTGTTGTTCGTCCTTCTCCTGCTCCTTGTCTCTCCCTTGGTCGGCCAAAGCAAGAATGAAGAGGAAAAGACTAAGGGTACGTTTCTCATGTGTTATTGAAATAAGGTATACATAAAGGATATGTATATGGGTCTTTTAAGGAAAGAGAAAATGAAATCATTTTCTTTAAATTCCATACTAATTTCCCCCAAATTATCCTACATTAAATGACCACGAAACCACCTTCAATTTCTTGCAAAATCTCTTCATTATCCAAGAATTAATGGAAAATAAATTAAGCACCTTAATCCATTATAATAATAATATATCTTTTTGAGCGGAAATTCTTTTCCTTATAATAAGGCGAGTGGAATTTCACCTCCTTAGGATATTTTTGATCCTTGCAAGATCAAGGACGTCGACAAACACATCTTAATTCCACCATTTAAAATTTTGATTGAAAACCCTTCAATTATTTTTATTTATTTTTGCATTAATTTGAATTAAAGTTCCATATATGCTTAAATCTTGATTATTTTAATGTCAAGATTCTCTCTCTTCCAAGATAATTGAAATGAGGTGCCCTTCTCAGTTTATTTTCTCTAAATGATGCCAAAGATTATTAGGGACCTGATTGAAGTTGTAATTTGAATATTGAACCCTAGATTTTTGGTAAAATGCACTTTACACCAAAACTAGGTTTTAATGTACAAACATTGCTTTATCAGCTCTTTCTTGGTATTCAGGCTATCACAAGCCATACCTCTACATCATATTCATTCTTATGATGCTTCAACACATGAGGAACTTATTATCATTCACAATTTGCAATTTAACCCCTCTATTTGGGTAATTGTCACTTTAGTCCAAAATTAACAAAACAATGTTTCAACATTATTCAAAAAGAACTGAAATTGAAATATGAGTTCCTTAAGAGCCTTAATTACCTTTCAAAAGATAAGATTAAGGATTTAATTATCTTGCTTAAGCAAAAATCCTAGGGTTAAGGCATAATCCAGGTCAGGGATGTTACAAATTATAAACCCCTAACAAGGATTTCGTCCCCGAAATCCAGATAAAGGAAGACAGATGTATTTTATTCATCATACCATCTACTATTCACATATCATCTCCTTATTATGGAGACACCATAAAAATATTTTGGTCAGCACAAGGTGTTTCCAGACAAGATTCTCATAGAATCAACATACAAGACACATGCTCCACTGTCCTTCATTATTGACTGTGGACTCTATTTTGTATCAAGTAACACTTTTCTTGTTCAGAGAAACATCATGCATTCTTTATTAATATCATGTTTATGCAGAGCATAAACCCCTAACATGTGATGTTCATATTATTTTATATAATCAGAGTAATTCATGGTTGACGACTCTAGGTAGCCAACATAAACCATCTGATATTTCTTTAGATACCAGGATCCCTTACCTTGGTATCTATTACATGTGTTAACAACATATCACATCTTTATCTTCCTTTCCTCATGGGACATCACTTGTTACATATATCTTCATCTTGGAACCAAAGTCCAAGATAAACTGATACTTTTCTAAGTATCCATCACTTGAAATTTTTTATCTTATGCACATCAAGTGTCCTAAGACCCACTTGATTGCCATGTCCCTGAAAGGAAAGAAAACTAGGATTCACATTCCTCTTATTAATTCATGTATTTTCAACTATTCATGGAGCAATTACTCTTTATCTCATCCAAGGTTCCTTGCCCTAACATAGGAATTATAAGGATGATTACATGACATTATTCCCTTCTTTATTATTACCTTAACATGTTTATGATCATCTTAGGATCTCATTACATTTTCCATTTCCACATTATGGAAAGGATCTTTATTATGCTTGCAGCATTATTGAGCAGGGTTCATTTCCCTTGGTCCCATTCTTGTCTTATGAGGAATATACTTTTAATTCCTCATACACACATGCTCTTTTTATATCATCTCAGGTTTCTCTTTCTTATACCTAGGATATGACACATTTATTCATTCCATATTTCTAATTTCATGAGACTCATTAGATTGTATCAGAATGACTGCTTGATTAGGGCAATCAGAGATATTACAATCTAAGAGTTTCCATACTCACTTTATCATCAATAATTGTATACATGGCCAGGGTTTACAAATACTGAGATCAAGTAGTATGCACTTACATGCTATCATATTCCTTGATTTTATCATAAACATAAAATTTTACATCCCTGGATTTCATCCAGACATCTCTTTTATACCTCATCTTTTTTCATAAGAGTAGGAACAATATAAAACATCTATAATGTTACTGCATAAAATGTAAGTCCTCATAGGACTAATCCAAGAAAACTCAATCAATTGCTTTCTATAGCTTAGAAAATCATAAAATGACAAGTTAAAATGACATTATTATGTCTAACATATCATGATTTGTGGATGGTTCACTGCCTCAGGCTGATTCTGCCTCAACGGTTGATTTATCATAACATTTCTGGCTGAGAAATCTCTTGCCATATGTCCTACTTGTCTGCATTGGTAACAAATTCTGGGTGCTAGATATGGTCTAGAGGGTTATTTACACTTTCTAGATGACCATTGCCTTGGTGCACTAGGTCCTAGTTGTACTGATGATACCAAAATCTTTCCCTTTTTAGAACTACTAGGCCTCTGTTCCTGGATTTGGATAAGCCTTTTCTCAATTATCTCTTCCTTGTTCTTTGTTGGACAATTCTTTACAATATGTCCAGGCTTTCTACACCCATAGAAAATTCTATTTTTGGGTTGAACCCTATTCCTTCCTTCACTGTTTATTATTTCAACAGGCTGAGGTTGAGCACAGACTTGTTCTAAGTCCAGAACTTCATCATTTCTTATAGCTTCCACCTGTTGATGTGGATTACATATCCTGTTGATATCCAGAACATCCTCATTGGGGGCTGGTAATCTAGTTTGCACTGCCAGTGCTCGATCCACTAGATATATCATAGTTGCCCTGAGTTCCCCAACATTGATACCTAGGGAAGGATTTCTTATCACAATTGGATTAACTAAGGGGTTCTCAGGCAATAGTCCCTCTCTTGCTTGTTTCCCTGCACCTCTTGTTAGTGCATCATTGCTGCTTTCTACAACAAACTCCTCATGTGACCTAGTCATCCTCAAGTTCTTCTCCTCCTATATGAGCAGAAGATATTATCATATACACTAGAAGACACTAGAACAAACTCTTCTACCTTTGTCCTATGTCTCTATAGACTCAGTGAACCTAGAGCTCTGATACCAACAATTGTGGCATCCAACTTATAAAACACAAGATTAACTCATGCGGAAGCGAATCATTAGCAGCGGATTACTAAAAATCACTAAAAATTAAAACTTTTTGCAAAGAGATTCAAACATAGGAAACTCTTATAACAAAAACCATAGCATTAAATAAACATCCTTGTTTGTAGTTACACACCATGTAACATCTCTTCTCAAGGATTACATAGAATAGTTTCTTTACTCTACTATACATAAGCAACATAAAACCTCGAGGCATTCAAACCAAAATCTCAAGTCAAAGATAAAAGCACTATCTACTGACTCCGAGGACCTGAGAGTACAGAGACGACAGATAGTGTAACATCCCTGACCTGGGTTATGAGTTAACCCTAGATGTTTTTGCCTAATAAGGTTGAGAATATTCTTAATCTTATCTTGGGAAAAGTAATTAGGGCTCATGAGAAACTTATGTTTCAATTTTGGTCTTGTTTGAACAATGTTGAAGCAATGTTTGCTTATTTTGGACTAAAGTGCAAATTACCCAAGATGAGGGGTTAAATTGCAAATGTTGCATGATAAGATGTTCCTATGATGTTGAGACCCCATGAGAATGAATATGATGTAGTGGTAAGGTTTCTACAAGTCTGGACACCAAGATAGAGCTTGTTGGACAATGTTGTGCATTAAAACCCAGTTTTGGTGTAAAGTGCAATTTACCCAAAACCCAGGGTTCAATATGCAAATTACCACTTCAATAAGGTCCCTAATGTTTCTTGGCATCATGTAGAGCAAATAAAACGAGAGGGGTGCCTCATTTGAATTAAGTTGAAGGAGAGAGAATCTTGATATTGAAATAATCAAGATTTAATCATAAGTGAAACCCTAATTCAAATTTGGGGAAAAATGCATGTATTAATTGAAGGGCTTTCAACCAAAATGTTTTGGGTTGATTTTGAATAAGGATGGACGTTCCTTTGCCAAGATAAGGAACGAAAATATCCTAAGTAGGTGAAATTCCACTCACCTTATTATAAGAAAAAGAAAACCCACTCACATATGGAATATTAATATAATAAGCATTAAGGTGCTTAATTTGCTTTTCTTTAAATTTAGAATAATGAAGGAGAATTAAAGTCAAATGAAGGTGCCTCGTCCTTAAGGGATTTGAGGGGGAATAGGCGGCCATATTTTTGGAATTTAATGCATTTTCTCTCTCATCAATTTCCTTATAAAAGTGCCTTTTTCAAGCCAAATGAAAGGCTATTTCGGTTTTTCTTCTTTCCCTTTCTTGCAAAACCGACCAAGGATATAGGGAGGAGCAGTAGGATGCCTCCCAACCTGTTGGTAAGCTCTTGACCTTCGTTCTCCTTGATTCCATGGTGGAAATCAAAAATAAATTATGGATTCCTTCTTATTTCGATCTCCTCTTCAACCCTAGCCAACTTTTGCAATCAAAAGCTTGAGGCAGAGCCTAGGGGGATTTGCTAGAGCTTCATCCACCATTAATGGCGTGAGATTGGAGCTTTGGAGCTCATTTGGAGGTGGGTTTTATAACTTAAACCCTTAAACATTGCTATTGCATCAATCTTCTATGCTTTGTTGATTGATTTCTTCAATTTGATTCACTTTTGTTCTTTGCTGCAATTTTCCGTCAAGAACGGTTTCTGTTCTTGGGTGCACGAAGGAAGATGATTATGACATAATCATAAGCAAGAACCTCACCAAATATCTTGGGAGAAAACGATCTCAAAGGTTGGGACCAAACGGTTTCACTAAAATCGTTTGGTGACCAAACGGGTTGCAAACCGTTCGGTGGAAAATGGTTTCAAACCCATTTGACGGAGTTGAACAAGCATTGACCATTTGGAATCTCGTTCCTAATGATATAGGATAATGACCCTCAAAATTTTAGGGGTTAACTCCAAATAAATCATAGGTTGAAGGCCAATCAATTAGACAAATCGAATTGAATTAAGTGCTGATTTTCAACCTGACCAACTTGACCTATTTGGGAAAACGGGTTCAAGACCGTTTGAGTGCGTTTACCAAGCATTGACCGTTTGAGATTATTGATCCTAATTATTCTGGATAATGACTCACCAACTTTGATGGGTTCTTTCCCAAGTAATCATGAGTTTAAGGTTAATCAATTAGGTAATCCTAATTGGATTAAGTGCTGATTTTCAACCTGATTAACTTGACCTGTTTGGAATAACGGGTTCAAGACCGTTTGAGATGGTTGACCAAGTGTTTACCGTTTTATATTCCTGTTCATAGTGATGTTTTCTAATGACTCACCAAATTTGAGGGATTATCTCCAAATGAATCGTGAGTTGAAGGCTAATCAATTAAGTAGACCTAATTGGATTAAGTGCTGATTTTCAATCTGATTAACTTGACCATTTTGGGCAAACGGGTTCAAGACCGTTTGAGTGTGTTGACCAAGCATTGACCGTCTGGAATTACTGTTCCTAATGATGTTGGTTAATGACCCTCCAAATTTGAGAGGTTAACGCCCAAGGAATAGTGAGTTGAAGGCTAATCAATTAGGCAAACCCTAATTGAAAACAATGCTGAAATTCCAATGAGTTAAGTTGAGATTTTGGGTTGATTAGCCCAAACGGTCTCAAGACCGTTTGGGGATCACCCAAACGGTCTCAAGACCATTTGGGGATCACCCCAGGACCGTTTGGAGGTCTGGGGTCAAGTATAGTTGACCAATTGAAGGTCCAAAGGTACTAATCTTATTGCAATGAAGTGCTGATTTGTTGATCAACTCGATAGACCAATCCATGATGAGTTTTCACTAAAGTCCAAGGGTTGGATGAGCCAAACGGTCTCAAGACCATTTGGAGATCATCCAAACGGTCGCAAGACCATTTTTTGGTCACCCAAGACCGTTTGGAGGTCTAGGGTTGAGTATGGTTAGGTGTTTGAAGGTCTAAAGGTACTAAGCTGATATACAATGCAATGCTGATTTGGTGATCAATCCAATGAACCAAACCCCAATTAGATTGCTTAGATTTGAGTGATATGATGGGCAAACGGTCTCAAGACCGTTTGGAGGTCATCCAAACGACCTCAAGAACGTTTGGGGTCAGGTCATACCTAATTTGGATGATGGTTCAATGGTTTCAATGCAACTAGTTTTGCATTGATTAGTGTTGAAGAATCATCGATTCCAAGCCCTAATTCAATTGAATCAACCCCTAATTGATGATAAATTGAGAGTCAATTGAGGGTCAAATCAGTTGAAGGTTGACCTATTAAACTCAATTGAAGTATGAGGGTAGGTCCAATTGATGATTGGTTCCATGAATCCAATGATTGAAGGAATCAACATTGGAAACCCTAATTCAATTGGATGCTTTATGTAATGGAGGTCCAATATGATTGAATCTCTTAATAATTAAGATGATGAATGATCCATTGATCCAATGATGATTAGTAATGATAATCAATGAAGGTACAAAGGTTGAAATCCTAATAGTACCCAAGTGATTAGTGTCAATTAAGGGATGAATCCCTAATTGCTTATAGGATCAATGACTTGATATACTATGTTAATCATAGTTGTATGTACTCGACTGAAGAGTTGATATGACCTAATCAAGTTAAGAAGTTGATATCATAAATTCATACATGAACTTGATTCATGTGGTGATTAAGGGTTATGATCCTTAAGCAAAGAGATCATGAAACCCTAAATATGAACATAAACCCTAATTGACAGGGTTATTGAACTCAAACCCTAGTTGAGGGTGCATCCATGTGAAACCCTAACTGAGGGTGTATCCATGTGAAACCCTAATTAAGGGTGATTTCATGAGAAACCCTAATTGGGAATGAATAGTAAACCCTAATTATAGGCAATGTGGTATGAAACCCTAATGATGGGTGATGCTATATGCAATCCCTATTCTGAAAGAAGGGAGATCGTATGTGAAACCCTAATCCCTAATGAAAGCATAGAATTCATATTTGATTATGATTCAAGAAATGAACTCATGTAGCACGACCGTGTTAGGCAGTACGGCCATGGTATCTTTCCTTTGCACGACCGTGCAAGGTAGCCCGACCGCGGTGGATTCACTTTGCACGACCGTGCAAGGTAGCACGACCGTGGTGACTTTCTTTGCACGACCGTTCTTGGTTACACGGCCGTGGTACTATATACTTGACTTAGAGTTGTTTTGAAAAGGACCTAGCATGGTATTTTTATTAAATCATGACTTATGGGGGAATCCATAGTATTGGTAATAGTTGTATGTTCCAAGTGAGTGACTAATGATCAGTGCTTTACATGATGAATGTGATAAATTGGTGAAAAAAGTATTAGGATGGGTAATACCCTAATACAAGCTAAGTATATGAACTAAAGAAAGTTAATGGTGTTGAGGGAAGTGATACATTAAGATATGATAGAGATCGTATCCAACACCCCAAATACTAGTATACCTTGTTGTGTTATAAATCCAATATAATTGGATGAATGATACATGAGATGTGTGATGGAAATCCTAATCCTGGTAAAGGATTAAGGGTAATACCCTTGAATTATCAATACATTGTTTTGCATGATATTGATGGATAATTGATGTGCTGCTATCATATGTGTTAACCATGCAGGTATCATGAGATGATGAGCATAGCCAGGTATGAGCTATGATGTGTTATTAATCTGAATTTGATTATTGGGCCTTGTGTGCCATAAAATATCTTTTTGTCTGGTAAGAGATAGCAAGAGAGTTAATGGGCATCAAGTATCACACTTATCTTGGTCAGATGACCTAAAGGTGTTAGTTACTTGAGAATGTGGTAACAATGCTCAGGTGATGAGCTAAGGATTTGAATACCCAAGATTTCATGGTTATGGTATTGAAATTGTGAAGGGATGAGAATTCCTAGTGTTGAAATGAGGGATTAAGATCCCAACACCTTGTGAAAAGAGTATGGCTACGGGCCATGACTCCACAATGATAATGCTAGGCTTTAGATATATGATCTAAGCCTGAAGAGAGTTAATGTAGTGGTAATGATCTTGTAGTTTGAATAGATGTTATACATGTTCTTCATATTCCTTAAAGGATAAATGATATGTTGATTCTATTTTAACTGCAATGCTTCTGATATAGAATGATGTTCTAATCTGTTAGACATTAAAGTACCTGCTGTCAAATAAATATGATTTATCTATTCATATTTATCTTCTTAAGCTGCAATAACAATGTTTCTGGCGGAGAGTTATATCTATCGTTGGGTCAATTTTTATAATTGTCTCACCCCCGTGGGAACCACATTTTTAGGTGGACACGGACGAAGAGACAGGAATCCTTCAGGAGGTGAAGGACAACAGTAGCAGCAGGGACAACAGTGAAGTCTCAGGTGGAGACATTGGCTGTCATGTCATGATCAGATGTATATAGAGTCCTATGTGTGGTCTCTGTACTCTCAGGTCCTCGGAGTAGTAGTTAGTATTTCAAGATTTTGGTTTAGTGCCTCGAGGGTTTTATACTACCTGTGTACAGTTAAGACAGAGTAGTTAATGTTTGTATTCCTCGAGAAGCAAAAGTACATGAGATGTATATATATGAACTAGGATGTAAAGTTTTACTTTGGTTCTGAATAAAAGAGTTTTCCTATGAATGGATCTCTTTATTTTCGCTAATCCGCTGCTTGATGAACGCTTCCGCATTAGTTAATTATGTTTTTATGATTTGTATGCCACACATAGGACTACTAACTAAACAAAACTTGGCAGCTAGTGCCTCCACCTGAGTCATCAATGATGTTCCTGATACTACTACTGTTATCCTTTTCCTGCAAAAGAGTCTCTACTTCTTTGTCCGCGTCCACCTAAAAATGTTGGATCCCACGGGGGTGAGACAATTGAAAATTATCCCAGCAGGAGATATAACTCTCTGCCAAAACATTATTGTTGCAGATTATCATATTAAAATTGAACAGGAGTTCTTACATATTGACAACAACATTATTCATTGTATGAACGGAGAAAGATAATCTCCTTTCCTAAGGAGAACATTGTAACTACTCATGGTAGATTCATAATCCATTTATCTAATTGCAAGGAATGTAAAGAGATACGAATAACATTTATCAAATGACATTGCATAAAAGAAGTATAACATCAACCAATGAATTTCCGTATTCAATCCTATAGAAAACATGCTAAACGGCTAATTACATTTTACATTCACACTTATGCCCTGAGGACATGAGGTATACCGCTCATGCTCCAACCGACCACTGTGAAGTCGAAATCGGTACCATACAAGGTCAAAGGTAGAGCCGGCTACCAAGACCTCCCATATCTCGGTCAGCGCGAGATTTCATGCAGGACATCTTGTGTCTCTGCTATATATATAGCTTTCCAGGGTATACTGGCAACTTCACTATTAGAGTTACAGTGACATGCTGCACTCTCATCGTGATCGTGAGATCTTGTGTTTATATCCATCGATCCGACATTATCATTATTGGGAGATGTGTACGACATCTTCCCAATAATTAGGGGATTAGTGATACATCCTTCCCGAAATATATAATGAAGTATTGTGGGATCTCGTTTTTATCTACCACCAATCCTGCATTACGGCGTAAGGTATTCACACCCATCACCCTCACATACTCAAAAGTATGCCCTCCGGGTTTTACCGCGGAGCACCGGTTTCACCATCACCAATTTGCTGACGATGATGGATCTATGGCCAGGGCTCTACATGATATGATTTCACTTGATTAATTAAGTACATTGTCATATTCTTTTAGCATCGGTCAAGTTCTCAAACATATTTTATTCAGAAAAATGCTATAAAGAAACATGTACTATTTTCATCATTCACTTCTCATTCTTTATGAGGCATGGGGATCTCAGTCCCTCATTTCATTACTGGGGTTTCTCATCCCTCAACCACATCATTATCATGCTTATCAAATCTACGTATTCATAACCTCAATTCATCATTGTCACTGTTACCATTTGCTAGGTAACTATTGTCTCTAGGTCCTTAGACCGAGGTATGGATGATACTTGTTACACAAGTATCTCACATGGCTCTCAAAGCCTATTAAATATTTTGTCACCTTTCACTAGACAACAACAACTTATTCATGAGACTCATAAGGTCCATATACCTTTTGTTACTTTTACTAAGCAACAACAACATTAGGCACATAAGGTCATTCAACATATTTGTTATATGAATGTCATAGCTCAGGTCTGGCTATGCTCTTCATCTCTTGATGTCTACATGATTAATAGACATGATAACAACCATAAAAGTCATTGACCACGTCATGTGAAACCTTAGCAACACCATAATTCCTTTATCAGGGTTTTGGTTTATTACTCATTAGGGCTTTTCACTCCCTTTTCCCAAAATTAGGGTTAGGGTTTCCCAGCTGACATCAATTAGGGTTTTATGCTCATGTAGTTAGATCAACCCTAATGTATTGCTACACACCTCTAGGTGCATTCAGAGATATCATAAGTGTATGTTTATGATCACCATCCTCATCATATATCCTTAATGATCATCAATTCAAGGTATAAGTCCACTTCTCTTTCTTATTATGGTATGATTACCTCATACCCATTAGAGTGGCTCATCCCTTTAAACAATATATATTAGCTTATACTCATCAAAGTATATCAACTCATTACAATTTCATTGTAATATCTACATAACACACACACTTCATGTGTTTCTCATCCAAGTATGTTGGATTGAGATGCATCAAGGTATTTCAACCTTGAAATGCTGAATGTGATATCTATCATGTCTTGGTGTATCACTCTCTTCTCATTTCTATCTTATTTAGATTAATCAACTAACCTTGTATTAATGTATCTTCCCTCTTAATACTTTATCCTCTAACATGTTACTTCCATCATATGGTGCATGGGTTACACATTAGAATTGTCCAACAATCTTTAATGATATGGACTTATTTAATGGTTAGACATTGTTGAATATAGGATAACCCATTATCCATCACTTTGGATATTTCAACTCTTAGGATGTTATCCATATCATTATTAGGGTAGCATACATCATTCCTAAGAGTTTCATATCCTCATCTTTATAGAGTGTGTAGGGTTGATACATATAAGTCAAGTTAAATACATGTATTGAGTTAGATGCATAATGATCTAAGCATCATCTTACCTCCTTTACCCTTACTCATCAAATTATATCAACTTCAATTCAAGTATAGAACACCACGGTCGTGCAACCTTGCATGCTCATGCAAAGTGAGGCCACCACAGCCGTGCTACCTTGTATGGTCATGCTGACTAAAGTCACCATGGCCGTGCTGACTGAAGTCACCACGGTCGTGCTGACTGAAGTCACCACGACCGTGCTGCCTTGTACGGTCGTGCTACAGAATATCACCTCAAGAATCATGTTCATATATGAATTTGATTCTTTCATATCTTCATCTTGATTAGGTCACATCAACCCTTCAATCAAGAACATACTACAATGATTACATAGTATACCAAGTCATTGATCCTATAATCAATTAGGGATTCATCCCTTAATTGGCACTTAATCACTTAGGTACTGTTAGGGTTTCAACCTTTGTACCCTCATTGATTATCATTAATAATCATAATTGGATCAATATAACATTCATCATGATTCATCAACTTAATTATCAAAGATTCAATCACATTGGACCTCCATTACCTAAGGTATCCAATTAAATTTGGGTTTCCAATGTTGATTCCTTCAATCATTGAATTCATTAAACCAATCATCAATTGGTCCTATACTCATACTTCAATTGAGTTTAATAGGTCAACCTTCAACTGATTTGACCCCTAATTAATCCTCAATTCATCATCAATGAGGGATTGATTCAATTTAATTAGGGTTTGGAATCAATGAACCTTCAATATTCATCAATGTGTAACTAGTTACTTTAAAACTATAGAACCACCATCCAAATTAGACATGACCTGACCCCAAACGGTCTTGAGGTCATTTGGATGACCTACAAACGGTCTTTAGACCGTTTTCCCATCATAACACTCAAATCCAAGCCATCCAATTATGGTTTGGATCCTTGGATTGATCACCAGATCAGCATTGCATTGTATATCAGCTTGGTACCTTTAGACCTTCAAACACCTAACCATAGTCAACCCTAGACCTCCAAACGGTCTTGGGTGACCACCAAACGGTCTTGAGGTCATTTGGATGACCTCAAAACGGTCTTGAGACCATTTTCCCATCATATTACTCAAATCCAAGCCATCCAATTAAGGTTTGGATCATTGGATTGAGCACCAGATCAGCATTGCATTGTATATCAGCTTGGTACCTTTAGACCTTCAAACACCTAACCATAGTCAACCCTAGACCTCAAAACGGTCTTGGGTGACCACCAAACGGTCTTGAGGTCGTTTGGATGACCTCCAAATGGTCTTGAGACCGTTTCCCCATCTTATCACTCAAATCCAAGCCATCCAATTAGGGTTTGGATCATTGAGGTGCTCACTAAATCAGCAATTTATTGCAAATCAACTTGGTACCTTTATACCTTCAAAAACCTAACCATACTCAACCCTAGACCTCGAAACGGTCTTGTGTGACCACCAAACGGTCTTGAGACCGTTTGGATGAGCTCCAAACGGTCTTGAGACCGTTTGGCTCATCCAACCTTTGGACTTTAGTGAAAAATCATCATTGATTGGTCTATCGAGCTGATCAACAAATCAGCACTCCATTGCAATATGATTAGTACCTTTGGACCTTCAATTGGTCAACTATACTTGACCCCAGACCTCGAAATGGTCTTGGGGTGATCCCCAAATGGTCTTGAAACCGTTTGGGCTAATCAACCCAAAATCTCAACTTAACTCATTGGAATTTCAGCATTGTTTTCAATCAGGGTTTGCCTAATTGATTAGCCTTCAACTCATGATTCCTTTTGAGTTAACCTCTCAAATTTGTAGGGTTATTTTACAACATCATTAGGAACAGTAATACCAAACTATCAAAGCTTGGTAAACTCACTCAAACGGTCTAGAAACCGTTTTTCCAAAATGGTCAAGTTAATCAGGTTGAAAATCAGCACTTAATTGAATTCGATTTGTCTAATTGATTGGCCTTCAACCTATGATTCCTTTGGAGTTAAACCCTCAAATTTGTTGATTCATCAACTAACATCATTATGAACAGGAATCCCAAACGGTAAATGCTTGGTCAACTAAATCAAACGGTCTTGAGACCGTTTTCCCAAAAGGGTCAAGTTAATCAGGTTGAAAATCAGCACTTAATTCAATTCAATTTGTCTAATTGATTGGCCTTCAACCTATGATTCCTTTGAAGTTAATCCCTCATATTCGGAGGGTAATTAGAATAAATAATTAGGAACAATAATCCCAAACGTTAAACCCTTGGTCAACTCCTTCAAATGGTTTTGAAACCGTTTTTCACCAAACAATTTGCAAACCGTTTGGTCACCAAACGGTTTTGGTGAAACCGTTTGCTCCCAAGATATTTGGTGAGGTGCTTTCTTATGATGATTTAATCATAATCTTCCTGCGTGCACCCAAGAACAGCAACCGTTCTTGATGGAAATTGCAGCAAAGAAACAAAAGTGCATCAAGTTGAAGAAATCAATCAACAAAGCATAGAGAATTGATGCAATAGCAATGTTCAAGGGTTTAAGTTATAAAACCCGCTTCAAATCTGATATCCAAGCTCCAAGATCCATGGATCTAATGGTGGATGGAGATCTGGAAACTATCCAAGGTTCGTTCTTGAGCTATTGGATGAAATGGATGGCTAGAAATGGAAATTGAGTGAAGAAAACTAAGAATCAAGCATTGATTTAGGGTTTTGACCATGAATCCAAGGTAGAAGATGATCTAACCTTACCAACAGGTGGTGTTCGTCCTTCTCCTGCTCCTGGGCTCTCCCTTGGTCAGCCAAAGCAAGAATGAAGAGGAAAAGACTAAGGTTACGTTTCTCATGTGTTATTGAAATAAGGTATACATAAAGGATATGTATATGAGTCTTTTAAGGAAAGAGAAAATGAAATCATTTTCTTTAAATTCCATACTAATTTCCCCCAAATCCTCCTCCATTTAATTTCCACGAAACCACCTTAAATATCTTGCAAAAGCTCTTCATTATACAAGAATTAATGGAAAAAAAATTAAGCACCTTAATCCATTATAATAATAATATATCTTTTTGAGTGGAAATTCTTTTCCTTATAATAAGGTGATTGGAATTTCACCTCCTTAGGATATTTTTGATCCTTGCAAGCTCAAGGACGTACACAAGCACATCTGAATTCCACCATTTATGTTTTTATTGAAAAACCTTCAATTATGTTTATTTATTTTTGCATTAATTTGAATTAAAGTTCCATATATGCTTAAATCTTGATTATTTTAATGTCAAGATTCACTCTCCTCCAAGATAATTCAAATGAGGTGCCCTTCTCATTTTCTTTGCTCTAAATGCTGCCAAAGATTATTAGGGACCGTATTGAAGTGGTAATTTGCATATTGAACCCTAGATTTTGGGTAAATTGTACTTTACACCAAAACTAGGTTTTAATGTACAAACATTGCTTTATCAGCTCTTTCTTGGTATTCAGGCTATCACAAGCCATACCTCTACATCATATTCATTCTTATGATGATTCAACACATGAGGAACTTATTATCATGCACAATTTGTAATTTAACCCTTCAATTTGGGTAATTTTCACTTTAGTCCAAAATTAACAAAACAATGTTTCAACATTATTCAAAAAAGGACTGAAATTGAAATATGAGTTCCTCAAGAGCCTTAATTACCTTTCACAAGATATGATTAATGATTTAATTATCTTGCTTAATCAAAACTCCTAGGGTTAAGGCATAATCTAGGTCAGGGATGTTACAGTCACCTTGTTAAGTCTGACCCAAAGCCAACACGATGAATATGCACCCTTCTTGGGCAGACCCACATATCCATCCTTCACGCTTCCATGAGATAGACGATGCACCATGCTTGGGCGTGTCCACATTTGTTCGATCAAGCTTATCATGTGTGCCACATTTGGAAGACATCTAAAACTTAATATTTAATGAGGGATGTGGTTTTATATACATATACATATCCAATCACCACAATATATAGTATGTATCATATACATGATATATCCCACAAAAAACTTGCGAAATGATAAAAGCGATGATTATGGCCATCCTAATGTGATTCCTCGACCTAAGAGGAATCACAGTCATATAGGTCTAAATCACATGCAACCTTTACAAGATGAACTCCATGCTTTGCCATCCGAGTAGATCAACTCATCACATGAATGACCTGCTCGATCTGGCCGGTCGTATGGGTGCCACTAGCCGATCGGTTGGCTCCTCCAACCGATCAGTTTGCCCGGTCGTCGTGCATCTCCTCATGGCCGCCACCTGCTCATCTCACTCCTCGAATCGGTCATCAACCGATCGGTTCACTCCTTGAACCAATCGTCTAGAACGTCAACCGATCGGTTCACTCCTTGAATCGACCATCTCAGCTGTCGTCAGGATGCCTGTCGTTCTTTGACATAATAGGAAATAAAATCTATCCTATATTAAATTTGAAAAGGGAAACCCTGAGTTACATTCGGGGGGAGTGAAGGTAGGAAATAAATCTCGAATTATTTCAAGTTACATCAGGAATAAGAGAAAGAAGATCGGTGCGTAGACTGAGATGCAAGAAACCACATACAACCATACATAGATAGGGTTTATTGGCCATAACCACGCCATACATCCACCACAAAACTCGTTTAAGGGCGACGCGTATCAAGTGCATTCATAATACAAATCATATATGTAAATTGGGATTTGTGGATTTAGGATTGGACATGGATAAAGACAATTTTATTCACATCGTATGCAATAAATAAAGGAGACAAACCAAAATTGATCATATCAATAATCCTAAAGTATAGAGAAGTGGACGTGGCTCTGATACCACTGTTGGGTTATAGGGGAGACCGAGAAGGCAGCGGAAACAAAAATTTTCTCCTCCCCAAACCCAGAACAAGGAAACATCTCAACGTCTATACAATAGGAAAGGGATGGTTTGTGGAATCATACCTTGTCCCGAGGCTTGCTCGGCGACAATACCTCATGGCTAGAGTGGTCTACACCTCTGGTCTTGGATGGTGTCTATGCAGCTCCTGGTCGCACCAGCACTATCGACTCCTGGTCTCACCGGGACTGTCGAGATTGACAGCTATCCTCTGAGAGGCAGAAATCACCCGCCTATGAAGTAGTCCACACAGACCACCTAGAACTCCGATCTCCTTATCCCACACAGAATAGGAAGGAGTCACATCCTCCTGTCGACGTACTAGTCACCGACACACTCTCCTACCACTAGTCACTTTCTATAGTTGTCTTTCCCTTGTTGTGCCTCCCTTATTGGGTAGCACTTGCTCGAGCTCTCTCGGTTACCAAAACTAGAGAGAATGACAACTTTACAGAGCAACTGGTTGCACTGAGCTGTTGTTTCAGAAGCCCACAATACCCCTATATATAGGAGTGTCATGGGACATGGTTCTCTATCTCGGGCAATGTGGGACTAAAGCAGGAATAGAAGGGTTTGAGATTTTCCACAAAAACAACCAACTACCTGACCTGAACTGATCGTTTCATTTCTGAAACGGTCGGTTGGGGACCTGAGACAATTGGTTGACACCTCAACCGGTCATTTGGGACCCATGAAATGGTCGGTCCACTTCTAAACCGGTCAGTTCGTGGTCCTGGTCAGTTCCTGATTGACTTTTCCTCTTTTGTTTCGAATTGGTACCAAATACCAATCATTGTTCCAATCAAATTGGGAAAGTGAAACGAAATGAAATTTCTCACCAATATTACTTTCCCAACTTGCTCGGTTGGACCAGTTGAGCTGATCAGTTCAACCCTTGAACCGGTCGTTTCACCATGTCCATGAGCCGATCGAATCACCACCTGAGCTGATCGGTTCACCATGCTCAGCTGATCGGTTCATCACATGAGCCGATCGGTTGGGAGTGCAGATTGTGCGAAAATAGTCAATTGCAATTTCAATCAATCTGATACTCTAATCAATCGGTCCAACAGCTTGAACACTATGATACTGAGCTATCAATTGATTGAGTTTTTAATTGAACTACTAAACTCCTTTGCCAATCAATCTAAACATAGTTTGTGGACAAAAATCCTCTTCCAGGTTAAATCCTATGCGTGTGACCCTGCAGGTCCTTTTTATATTGGCAGTGAAAGTCCATAACTCTTATGACTTCACAAGCAAAGAGTGGTGCCTAGTCACACATCAATGCTATTCAAGTGTAATAAAAAGTTGGAGAACAACTTTCAATCCTACAATCTATGTATGGTGTTACAGTGAATGTATAATTCATTTGTCACTAATATCCTGAATGAACTCGAGGCATGGAACAATCAACCTGTCAATGTTCATTCACTTTCTTGATCTTAGAGTAGATTGGAAGAAATATGTTATGACATCAATATCACATACTGATTCACACATGCATGCATGCCTTTTTCAATCCTACTGGCCATGGATATCAAACTCCCTTAGGAGGGACAAATCCCATATCTATCACTCACCCCTCAAAAGCCCCATGTGTCAAATCCACCCAATCATCACCTTTATAACATCCCATGTTTCAGGACTGCATTTGATGATGTTAAAGTGTACCCAACGACATGTGTTGAGTGTAGTGATTTTAGGTTAAACAATCACACTCACACCATCACTGTGAGAACTGACTGTGACTACCATGTCATGGTTCCATGTGTCAAACTCATAGTGGGTCTATCCGGTACACTTGTTCTTTAACAAGTACCTATGTGTTTGGTTTGATATCACCATATCATGACTAATGAGATTCTGTCATCAACCAACACTACAATCTAGTCTTGTGTGTCATTGTTGTCTATCTACCTTCCACAATGATATCTGATTAGGGACATAACAAGAATGTACAAACTCTTAGCATCCGTATGATCTCATCGTTCAGGTCCTCAACCTAAAAGCATACGTCATTGAGTACTGTCATTCTCTAGACATTCAATCTGTTCTATCACTATCTCATATGACTGAACCAGAAAGAATTGGAAGATTGCCCTTGATGTTTATCAAATCAATCTTAATGTATCTTACGAATCATCCCATGATTGACTCTCATGGCATACATACCAACAATATCTACATGCACCTTGTTCACGATATGAGGTCAAGTCCATACCTCATGTATGATATGGTATCAATTCTACACTCTAAACTGATATGGTATCAATTATATACTGTAATCGATATAGTGTTGAAAACCGTAGATAACATAATGAAACAAAACACATCCTATCATTTTATGTAATGGGTTGAAAGAGAAGGGTTCAACCAGTTGTCTAGACTATCACTCAAGTATATGATAGTTCTGATCCCTTGAAGGCATGAAAAGATATGAGCATAATGGTACAACCAACATGGTAACCTGATATGACAACCGAACATGGTAACCCGATATGACAACCCAACATGGTAACATGATATGACAATCCAACATGGTAACCCGATAGGGTATTGAGTATATACTACCAAAAATGATACCATGATAAAGTTTATATCCTATGCACGTCATGGTAATGAAGTGCACATCTTGTGCACAATATGGGATAAAGCTTATACCTTAAACACGATATGGTGTTGAGTAAACACTCTAACGTGATATGATGTTGAAACCCAACATGGTGTGGAGAAATCCGATATGCATTGGAACCCTACACCCCCATCAGTTTGTACACTTGAGCTAGTTGTGACTAATCAGTTGTCTAGCTTATTACTTATCACATGGTGAAGAATAGCACAATATAATGAAGGTTTTGAAGAAGATATGAGCATGAGGGTCAAACTTGATATGTACACTCTAAAGGTTGAATAACCCAATATAGATGCACGATATGGAGATAAGGATATATCTCATGCATGATATGGTAATGATGATACACCTCTATGCTCGATATGGAAGAATACCTATACCTCTATACCCGATACAAAGGAAGCACCTCAACCTAATACACTTGATTGAGTGAAACATGTGGTGAGTTATGTCAATTTCATGTGGTGAGTCATGTCACATGACACATTGACACATCAAGAGTTTAATGTACTTTGATTAAGTGGGTCAATGTACCTTTAAGAAAGGGGTTGAGCCAATTTAATAGAATATGATGCAATCAACATCCCAGTGAGTATGAGAGAGAAACTTATACATGTGTGATAATCATGTTATGAACATACATTGATACTCCTAATATAAGTAAGAGTATGATTTATGGTTTGATTCTTGATAAATATGATTTTGAAACTCTAATAAGCTAGAATGGGAAACCCTAACCCTAATGATGGGAAGGATATGTTGCCCTTATATCACATAGTTGATATGACTTGAAACCCTAATCGGTAAGAAAGGGGGATCCTTACCCTAATGGGAAGGTTGTATTTCTCTCATTGCATAGGCCTTGTGAGACAAGTTAAATAATTGTATAACAAGTATAATGTTTATGTGGTCTGATGACCTAAAAGATAGTTGTTGCCTAGTGAGAGGTGATAAGATGTTCAATGGGCCTTGTGAGCCATGTGAGATACTTGAATAACACATATGATGTTTATATAGGTCTTATGACCTAGAGATTGTTGTTTCTAGTGAGAGGTGACAAGATGTTATATAATGAACTAGAGAAGGATGTTGCCTAGTGAGAGGTGACAAGATGTTTATAAAAGTCTCATGATCTAGAGATTGATGTAAGAGATGGAAATGTTCAAAATAAACTAGGGAAATGGAAACCTGTAACAAACAATAATAATAATAAATGGTTATACATATTATAATGAAATCTTTGTCATACATGATTTATAGTTATAGCCAAGTGAGGGCTATAGTGTTTTGAACATGCTAAAATGAGATAAAAGGAATACTTGTATCACATAAAGGATGTGAATGGGTATTATGGCTTGGACGAGGTATAATGCCTAGTAAAGATGATGTGGTATTCAATGATGAGTTCAAGGGATTGATATCCCATAATGGAAGTGAAAGGAAAACATAAAGGCATCCTAACTACTATGGGATCCTTAGCAATGTGGTTGTAATCACACAAGATTGGTACAAATTAATACCTGGTTGTACTCTCACAGGATTGGTACAATTCAATGCCTGGCTATAATCTCATAGGATTGGTATAATCCAATACCTGGATGTAGTCACACAAGATTGGTATAATCCAATACCCGATTGTAATCACACATGTTTGGTACAATCCAATACCTAGTTGTAATATCACAGGCTTCGTACAATCCAATACCTGGCTGTAATATCACAGGATTCATACAATCAAAAACTGGTTGTAGTATCACATGATTGGTACAATCCAATACATGGTGTACTCTTACAAGATTGGCGTAAAGTTGGAACATTATGATGAATATCCACCAGATTGGTAGAAATCAATATTCAGTTAGTAGATCGATTGTGGACAACAACTAGAAACGAGAATGATTGATAGATATCATACTATGAATATATTATCACAGGTTAAGCTTGAGATGTTGGTATAATATGATGAGTAAATGATACACACGTTCTTTATATTCCTTATAAAGTGAATAGATGATTTACTTCTCTATCATAGACATTTGCAATGCTTTAAAAAGATGAGTTTGTTCTAATCTACTTACCCACAATGATTAATCTTGTTTATTAATATTAAGGAACCTTTGTTCAGTTTTATACTATTTACTTATGATAATAACATTGTTGGTGGAGAGTTATATCTCTCATTGGGATAATTGTCTCACCCTCTGGGATCCACAATTTTTAGGTGGATGTGCATGAAGAGGTAAAGACCATTCTGCAGAGGAAACAGAACAACAAAGGGAACAGTAGTAACATCTCCGGTTGAGTGTACTATCTATTGTATCTTGTAGGTAGAAGTCCTATGTGTTGCCCAGGTCCTCAGAGTTAGTACGTGATGGTTTTATGAATGATCTAAGATTTTGTCTTGAATGCCTTGAGGGTTTCATGTTGCTATGTATAAGTTTTGGCAAAACAACTGTTATATGATATCCTCGAGATGAGATGGTACAAAGTATGTACAATGTGAACCATGATGTATATAAAGTTTGGTTTTTCATTTAAAAAGTTTTCCAGGAAATGGATCTCTTTGTAAAATGGTTTTAATTTTAGTGATTTTGTTAATCACTAGTTATGATAATTCTACATAATTAAGTAATGATTTGGTTGTCAGTTTGATGGCAGTCATTACGGTATGTAATGCAAGAAATTAAGCATTTAGTCTATATTTTATTTTATTTTACTATCACAAGTTTGATTTTGTTTCTTTTCTTTTCACACACAATAGGACTGTCAACTTTTTTTAGTTCTATGATTTGACAATCAAAAACCCGTCACCTACCTCTGCTCTTTTTACTGGTGTGAAACTATTAACCTAGAGGTTTTACATTGTCTATATTTTGATAATGACTTAACCATTCCATTCATATGTATCAAATATGTGTATTAAAAATTGAATTTAGGTATTAGGTACATGAAATGGATTCAAAATCAAAAGCCCTAGATTGGCTCAAGTTCAAGTAAAAATAGCTATGTGCAATTTGGGATTTATATGTAAATGACCTTAAAACATGTTTTTAATCACTTGTAATGAAGAATTGACTTGCAACTTAGTTGAGAAAATTAATTGGGACAACAAACACCAAGTTTTAATCACTTTAGATGCAATTTAGAAAATTATTTACATGCATTTGGTCAGTCGAGTTTCCAAGCATTAAAACTTGACAGATCATCCTTGGTCAATTTTCTAAAGATAGCATTGGTCGAGTTGTGTTTACACAGAACTCGACCGATCGACTAAAAGACCATTTTGATTTTAAATGGTCGGTTAATTTTTCCCAGGACAAACTCAACCGATGATTTAAATATCAGCTTTGTCTTTTACTGGATCGGTCGAGTTACCTTTATTGAAACTCGACCGATTGCACTGTACAAAAATTGTAGAGTAAAGTGATGTGATAGTTGGTGAGTGTTTTGATCAAAAATAGAGTCGTTCCTTTGAGCAAAAAATGGCTATTTTCATATCTAAGTGTCCCACTACTTAAAGGGGCACCCACAACTATAAATAGGACCTCTTGGTCTTCATTCCAAGACTGCTCATTCAAATATGGTTGGTCCTAGCCTAGTTGATAGTTTTCTAACCCTTTGAGCCCCTTTCTCTCTCTACCTTCAAGTCAAATTCATGAGTATGAGTGAGATATGTTCCTATGTGAGAGAGCTACTCCATGTAATGATGTAAATCTCTCCTTCATCCTTCTCCTACCTCCGTTCCCTTTGAAGAAAAGACTGAAGGTTCTTCCCCGAGTGAAGGTGAAGAAGGTTGCTGTTGTTCAAGCTTGAAGAAGGAAAGATGCTCTAGGTCTCCAAGTGAAGGAGATAGGTGCTCCAAGGTCTCCAAGTGAAGGAGATGATCAAGGCAGCTCTCAAGAAAGATGGGTAATCCCTTAAAGGAAAAAGACTTGAAGAAAGGAGTGGGTAAGTCCATGGTGATGGCTGAAGACTGCTAGGATTCAAGTGGGTAAGTTCCTTCTACAAGTTGAAGATCTTTGCTTGAGGTACTAAGCCCTTGGATGTGTGGTTGTTGTGTCTTGTAATCTTATTGTGGAATATAAGAGTACCAAGATTGCAAATCTTAGAGACTAACCCGCTCTAGGTAGTGGATTGACATTGCTCCTAAGTTTAGAACGTGGAACCACTCTAAATCACATGTCCAAGTGCTTTCTCTTCCTTGTCTCTTATCCTTGCTTTAAATTCTAGATTAAGACATTAAATTGCTGCTTGGTTTAGTTTCTACACTTAATTCAAATTGGTGGTCTAATAGTTTTTGTGAAGTTTTTGAAGCTCTTTTCACCCTCCTCTAGAGCCAATTGATCCAACAATTGGTATCAGAGTAGGTCTTCTCTAAGCTACTTCAACAAGTAAGAGAAGATGGGCGATTCTTCACTTGGATCCCTCAATCTAGAAGGAACTTCTCCATGAGGCCTCTAGTCTTCGACGACACCAACTTCCTATATTGGAAGAGAAGAATGTAGTTCTACCTTCAAGGTGTGAGATATGAGATATGGAAGGTTGTCCACCTTAAGTATGAAGATCCAAAGGGGGAAATTACCACTTGGACTGAAGCACAAATAAAGCAAGATCAACTCAATGCTAAAGCGGTGAGCATCATCTATGCAGCCCTCACTCCATCTGAGTTCAACCAGATATCTTCTTAGGACACTTCACTTGAGATATGGAACAAGCTATGTGTCACCTATGAAGGTACGAAGCAAGTATAGTAAGCCAATATCTACATGTTTGGTGGTCTACTTGAGAACTTCAAGATGAGTAAGAATGAGAGAGTGGATGACATGTACACTAGGCTCAATGTGATCATAAATGGATTGGCAGCCCTTTGGAGTGTAATGGACAAAGGCACTATCAACTCCAAGATCTTTAGATCTCTTCCAAAGAGATGGGAGCCCAAGGTTACATCCATTGAAGAGGTGTACAAGCTTAGTGAGCTATCAACTGAGGAGCTAGTTGGTAATCTTCAGGCCCATGAACCTAGGTTTGACAAGCAAGAAGAGGAGGAGAAAAGAAAAGAGAAGGAGTCCAAGAAGATAAAGGATATAGGCTTCAAAGCCCAAATTGAAGAAATGATGTAGCAACAACAACTTGCTTTCATGTCTCCTACTCCCTCTTCAAGTGAAGATGAAGGCCCTAATGAGCATGAAGCTAACTACTCCATGGGCAAACACTTCAAGAGCAAGCCTTCTTCCTTAACTCCAAGATGCTATGAGTGTGTCCAAAAGGGTCATTACAAGAGTGACTTCCCAAAAGCCAAGAAGAGCCATCATAAGAGTAGCCACAAGAAGGACAAGGAGTACAAGATAGAAGGCAAGTACAAGAGGAAAGAAAAGAAAGAGAGAAGATTCAAAGATGTAGCCCATGCAGCTTGAGAGGAGTCTTCTTCAAGCTCCTCAAGCTCTGAAGATGGAGAATGCCACCTTGCCCTCATGGCATCCACTAGTGAAGACATTGGTGAAGTAAGTGAGGTAAGTAATGTTAACTTGCATGAGCTATCTAAGGAAACTCTCATTGACATGTTAAATGAATGCAAATCTTCCTTTACTAAATGCAAATATAAAAGGGAAAGGTTAAGCAATATAGTTGGTGATCTTTATGCCAAAATTGAGATTCTTGATGAAAATGAAAAACTGCTCCTAGATAACATAGATTTCTTGCAAGGGCAATTTCTTGACCCTGAGCTTCAACATAATGGAGTAGAAGTTGAAAATGGTGTATATATCAAGAATATTGAAAATCTTAAGATAGAAAACCAACAATGCCTAGATGAGCTAGATGTTCTAAACTAAAAATGTTGAACTTAAGCTCATTGATGATGCTAGGAGAAATGAAGTCAATGCCTATCAAAAGGAAATTGTTTTGCTTAAATCTGAAAATGCTAAGTTCCTTTCTCAAGTAAATGTTTATCTTATAGGCCTATTTTGTAAAGTAATGAAGTTGCTAACATAGCTTTAGAAAGAGATTCTTGTTTAACTAAAGCCCTCTGTCTAGAGACCGACCTCTTACATGCTAGAGATGATCTTGCTAGTCTTTCTACTACAGTCATTAACCTTAGTGATGATAATGCTAAGTTAATATCTTCTTTGCAAAAGTTCCTTTCTGGGAAGAAATCCCTAAATGATGTCCTAGAACACTCTACCAAATAAATTGGTACTAGTGGTTTGGGATATGATGGGACTACTTCAAAAGGTAAGAGTAAGAGCAAGAACAAGGGTAAGAAGAAGAGTGTGGAACCTCCTATCCTCTATGGAGAGTCTTCCGACTCTGAGAACCCTATGGTATGTATTCATTGCAAATGTGATGACCATTATTCTACTTATTGTCCTTACAAGCCCAAGGGGACCAACCCAAAGATGAAATGGGTCCCCAAGCTAACCCCAGACCCCACAGTTTGAGTTGGGTTCCGACATCCTTCTTTCTTGTAGGTTAAAAAGAGATGGATTGTTGATAGTGGTTGTTCTAAGCACATGATTGGTGAAATCAACCACTTCAACAAATTCAAGAAGAAGAAAGGAGGATTGGTAACAGTTGGTGACAACAAGAAGGGTAAGGTCATAGGTGAGGGTGATGTAGGCAACAATCTTTGTATCAAGAATGTTTTGCTTGTTGATGGACTACACCACAACTTGATTAGTGTAAGTCAACTATGTCATAATGGATATCTTGTGTTATTTACATCTTTAGAATGTTTGCTTCTAGATCCCCTCACTTACAATGTAATATATAGGGGAAGTAGAAATGGCAATCTTTATGTTATTGTTCTTGATGCTCTTAAGCCCATTCTTGATAGATGCTTGGTAGTGGATAAAAATGATATTTCTCTTTGGCATCGCCATTTGGGTCATGTGAATATGCATCAAATGAAGAAGTTAAGCAAAGAGGACTTAGTGCGAGGATTTCCTGAATTGGATTTTGCAAAGGATGAGGAATGTGAACCTTGTACACAAGGGAAACAAACCAAATCCTCCTTCAAGTCCAAAGGATCTATGAGTACTTAGAGAGTTCTTGAACTTCTTCATATTGATCTATTCAGACCAATGAGAACACAAACGCTTCGTGGTTCCAAGTATTGTCTTGTTATTGTTGATGATTTCTCTCAATATACTTGGACCTTCTTTCTCGTTTCAAAAGGTGATACTCTCGATGTTTTCTTGAGCTTTTGCAAATGTGTTGAAAATGGAGTTTCTTTCCGGATTGTTTCTATCTACAGTGACCATGGGGGAAATATGAAAAAGATCTTTTCAAGCATTTTTGTGAAAAATTGAGTTATTCACACAATTTATCTTCTCCTCGTACGCCTCAAAAAAATGGGGTAGTTGAGAGGAAGAACATGTCTCTTCAAGAGATGGCAAGGACAATACTTCTTGAATATGACATTCCTAAGAAGTTTTGGGCTGAAGCCGTTAGCACCACCTGTATCATGCGAAATTGAGTTTTTACACTTCTTTCTTTGAAGAAAATCCCCTAAGCAGTGGCGCAGTAGAAAGCCATCCATTAATTTCTTTCATATTTTCGAATGTCCTTGTTTTGTTTTAAACATGAAGGATTCTCTCGACAAGTTTGATCCGAAATCCTGTAAGGCTTTCTTCCTTGACTATAGCACTACAAGCAGGGCATTTAGAGTATTCAACATTGAATTGTCTAAAATTGAAGAATCTATCAATGCTAAGTTTATTGAAACTAACCTGTTGTTAGAAAGCATGTTGTTGATAATGATGTTGCAGATGGCTTGATTCTTATTTTGAAAGACCTCAACATCGATAACAAAGGTAAGCAGGTGATAGAAGAAGAAAAAGAAGAAAAGACGGATCTCACTCCCCATTTTGCTAAGAATCATCCCAAGGAGCTAATCATTAGCAACCCCTTTGAGAGAGTGAAGACACGAGCTGCCTACAACAAAGAGCAAGCAGATAGTTCCTTCATCTCACAACTAGAGTCAAAGAACATCTAAGAAGCCCTTGGTGATGATGAGTGGATCCTAGGCATGCAAGAAGAGCTAGAGCAATTTGAAAAGAATTGTGTGTGGACTCTAGTGCCAAGACCTAATGATAGAAAAATCATTGGCACCAAATGAGTCTACCGCAACAAGATAGATGAGCAAGGAAATGTGGCAAGGAACAAGGCAAGGTTAGTAGAACAAGGTTATAACCAATAGGAAGGTATTGACTTTGATTAAACTTATACTCTTGTTGCTAGATTAGAATCTATTCATATGCTACTTGCATTTGCTAGTCATAAAAATTTCTTACTTTATCAAATGATTGTTAACAGTGCATTTTTGAATGGTACAATCGAGGAGGAAGTATTTGTTTCTCAACCTCCAGGATTTGAGAATGACAAGCTATCTGATCTTGTTTATTTATTACAAAAATCTCTATATGGACTCAAACAAGCACCTCGAGCTTGGTATGAGAAGTTAAGGAACTTTTTGTTAGTTAATGGGTATGTCATGGGGAAAGTTGATTCTATCTTATTTCTAAAACACACTTCTACCCATTTCCTTATAATTCAAATTTATGTTGATGATATTATCTTTGGCAGGACTGATCTTGATCTTTGGAAAGAGTTTAGTTCTCTTATGCAGGGTGAGTTTGAAATGAGCATGATGGGTGAGTTGACTTTCTTCCTCGACTTTCAATTCAAGAAAACAAAGGATGGAAACTTCATCCACCAAGGCAAGTACACAACTGAACTACTCAAATGCTTTGGGATGGAAACATGAAGCCGATGGATATACCCATGTCCAACACCGCCAAGCTTGATAAAGATGAAGAAGGTGAGAAGGTAGATGAGAAGCTCTATAGAGGTATGATTGGAAGTTTACTTTATTTAATTGCCTCTAGACCTGATATTATGTTTAGTGTTGGCTTGTGTGCTCGCTTTCAATCTATCCCTAGGAAATCACATCTCATAACCGTTAGGAGGATTTTGAGGTACTTAGCCAAAACTCAAAGCTTTGGACTATGGTATCCTAAATCAAGGGATTTTACTCTTATGGCATATAGTGATGCGGATTACGCAGGCTGTTTGGTTGATAGAAAGTGCACAAGTGGCACTTGCTTCATTCTAGGACCATGCTTGGTGTCTTGATTCTCCAAGAAATAGAGCACCATGTCATTATCAACTACTGAGGCTGAATACATTGCAGCGGGGAGTTGTTGTGCTCAGGTCCTATGGATGAAGCAAATGCTCCAAGACTTTAACATACATTTTGATGCTTCTCTTATCTACTGTGATAATACTAGTACAATTAGTCTCTCTTACAATCCTATATTGCATAGTAGAGCTAAACATATAGAGGTTTGCCATCACTTTATTCATGATCACATTGCCAAGAAGGATATTTATATCACACATGTAGACACAGAAAATCAGTTGGCAGACATTTTCACCAAACCTCTAGCTAGAGAGAAATTTAACTTTATTCAATCTAAACTGCTCATTGTTGCTTTGGATGATATTGATATGTGATGTAGCTAGTTATCTCTATCCTATATGTTTTCTCATGTCTTCTTCACCTTGTTTTTGCCTATATATGCTTAAATGTGCCTAACTTTCCTGTTAACATGCTTATTTTTTGCTTTTTTTTGGGGGTTTTATAGAATTTCATGCTTTATCACAAAATAGTACCCAATGATGAGCTACATGTGCCTAAATATGTTAATTATACATAATAGAATTGAAAAATGAATTTAATTGGCATGTATATGGCTAGAAACTAAGAATGTGACTTTTAGGCCAGGTTGTCTTTCGATCGAGTTTTATTAGGACAAACTTGACCGATCAGGAGCCGAGAGTGGTTTTACTGAGAACTATTTGGTTGAGTTTCACACACTCAGAACTCGACCGATCGACGTGCTGAGCCAACTTATAAGTTAGGTTCGACCGACTATTCTCCCTCTCAAATAGAGAATAGCCGATCGATTCCTCATCTCCTAGCCCTGAGCTCTCAACCCTAGCCCTAAAACTCATGTTCCTAGCCCTAGATCGACCTAGAAACCTTGATCTTGACCTCCCCAAGCATCATTGGTGGTTTTTGTTAGGTTTTTGAGGTTTGCTTTCGCTTGCTTACATGTTTTTCATCTCGTTTTAGCTTCCATGGCTTCTCAAAGATGAAAATGGGATGCTCCAAGCAATGCTCAAGCTTCCTCATCGAATAATCATTTGATTCTATTTGATAATACCTCTTTTGTGTCGCTTGAGGCTGTAAATAGGTACAAGGATCGTCTTCCCCGAAGCCCTTTTCCATTCCGTACCTTGACTGATCCTAGTCCTAGGTATCAAGCGATTATTGCCTCTGTTTCTAGGCTTCTTGCCGCACACCACTTGTCTGCCCTATCGATTGAACGCGACTTCTTTAACAATCACATGTCAAGCACTAAGGTTGTTTACGAGTTCTACGCAAAATTGTGTGGGAACTATGATTCGCTTATCCCGCCGTCGAATACTCAAGTAATTCTTACTTCTATGATCACCAGTCGCCGCTTCCAAATCTCTGAGGATTCTTTAAACATCTTCTTTTTCAGAGATGAGGAAAATGACACACGACATAAGGATTATGGAGAGTACTTCGATCTTCTTGACTCGGAAGGTTTTTACAATCACTATCTATTGACTTTACCGGATGTTCATCATTTTTTTAAGAAACTTGACAAACAAGTTCACCCTACCCTCATCCTCTCTTGACCTGTAGAGGTGCATATTGGATTTAGTGATTAACTGTAATGTCCATCCCAAGAAAAATTAGATGGACATTGTAGAAAACACTACAAACATTATGTATTGTTTGTTACAAAATATCTTACACCATATGACCTAATTTGACATTGGAAAGAACACCAAAGGCACCCACCCTCTCTATCCGACTTTGATCTATGGTCTTTTCAAGTTTGCCACTAACAAATGTCTCTTTTCTGACTTCCATTTCCCAGTTTCCAGAAAGGGTGTTTGTATTAGTGAAATCACTCTTCAAAAGTTTGTTCCTGTGTTTTCTTCCTCCTCTGGTGCTTCTGCTTCTACATCCACTTCTGCCACGCCGTCTGCCTCTACCTGAGCTCCACCTCCGCAGCCTCCTCCTAGACCCATCCGTGCGTCTTTCCGTGCATCTAATGAAACCCTTCGAGGATGTATGATGCATGAACAAGCATACAACCGACATGTTTAGGACCACTGGCACTAGGATTTGTGTTCTATCATGTCTACCATAAGCTTTCTCGTGCTTCACCCTACCCCACCTACCAACCATACCCAAGTAGTGCTTATGCTTCATATGCATATGAGCATTACTACTCTGCACCCGAGCCTTCCACTGCCGCTCCACCTCCTTTTGTTGTTGGTAGCTGTGCTTCTATCATCCTGTCGTTACCTGCTGGCCCCCTGGACACCCTCCTAGCCTTGTTGGGTGACTCTGCTCTGATCTTCCCATAGGACAATGAGCTTCATGCTCTTGGCATGTCTTGGGCTGAGCAGAATGCCCGCTGCCCCAGTCGCTCTTTTGGACCTCCTGCTGAAGAGGAGATGCCTAACCAGGCTGAGGACGTTGCTACTGCTGATGGTGATGATGAGGATGCTTCTGAAGAAGGTGATGGTGATGGTGTTGATGATGATGATGGCGCTACTGCTCCACCTTCTTATGGGGATGAGGACTATACCCCTAGCGATGACGACATTGTTGATATGGATAACTTAGATGTTTAGGTGGTTTCTTAGTTCATAGTCTAGCACGCTTATCATATATATATATATATATATATATATATATATATATATATATATATATATATATACTTTCTAGGCCATTTTGTATAAGAAACATCTTGGCACATTATTATGAGTTGTACTATTTATTATCTCTTTTTTATCGCTGTTATGCTTGTAGTTGCTCAAATATGGACATATATCTGAGTTGTAATATCTTTGATGTGCACTATGGCCTTTTACTCCATTTATCATATGTGTTGGTGCCATCTTGAGTTATATTCTGATTATGACTTGGATTGTATGATATCTTTTGTTCTTGTGTGATATATTCTTTTTTAAACTGTTGCTTATTTTCTTGCATATTGTGTTCGTTGAGTTTTGGAGAAGACCTACTTTTTGCTCTTCTACCCCCACCTTTTTGATAATGTCAAAAGGGGGAGAGATATCTCTTGGTTTGAAACTCAATCATATTGTTATTCATCATTATACTATTACTTATTTTCTTAGGTGATCCTTTTCTTGTTAATTCTCTATTGATCATGTGACTTACAAAGGATTACATGACGCATGCATACCATCATTTCTATGTGTAGAAAGACTAACCATGCAATTTAGATGAAGCATAGATTGAGGGGGATCAATTCACATTGTTCACATCATGAATCCCCTAATTCTCAAGGAGAAGGTATAATTTTTGTATCCATTTTCAATATGTTTGAGGAATGGTTTGTCATTGTCAAAAAGGGGGAGAATGTTGACCTAGAGGTTATACATTGTCCATATTTTGATAATGACTTAACCATTCCATTCATATGCATCTAATATGTGTATTAAAGATTGAATTCAGGTATTACGTACATAAAAAGGATCCGTAATCAAAAGCCCTAGATTGGCTCAAGTTCAAGTCAAAATGGCTACAAGTGTGCAATTTGGGATTTCTATGTAAATGACCTTAGAACATTTTTGTAATCACTTGTAATGATGAATTGACTTGTAACTTAGTTGAGAAAATTAATTGGGACAACAAACACCAAGTTTTAATCACTTTAGATGCAATTTAGAAAATTGATTACAGGAACTTGGTCGGTCGAGTTTCTAAGCATTAAAACTCGACCGATCATCCTTGGTCAATTTTCTGAAGATAGCATCGGTCGAGTTGTGTTTACACAGAACTCGATCGATCGAGTAAAAGACCATTTTGATTTTAAATGGTCGGTCAAGTTTTCCCAGGACAAACTGGACCGATGATTTAAATACTGGCTTTGTCTTTTACTGGATCGGTCGAGTTACCTTTATTGAAACTCGACCGATTACACTATACAGAAATTGCAGAATAAAGTGATGTGACCGTTGGTGAGTGTTTTGATAAAAAATAGAGTGGTTCCTTTGAGCAAAAAATGGCTATTTTCATATCTAAGTGTCCCATAAATTAAAGGGGCACCCTAAACTATAAATAGGACCTCTCGACATTCATTCCAAGGCTTCTCATTCACATATGTTTGGTCCTGGCCTAGTTGAGAGTGTTCTAACCCTTTGAGCCCCTTTCTCTCTCTACCTTCAAGTCAAATTCCTGAGTATGAGTGAGATAGGTTCTTGTGTGAGAGAGATACTCCATGTAATGATGTAAATCTCTCCTTCATCCTTCTCCTACCTCCATTCCCTTTGAAGAAAAGATTGAAGGTTCTTTCCCGAGTGAAGGTGAAGAAGGTTGCTGTTCTTCAAGCTTGAAGAAGGCAAGATGCTCCAAGTCTCCAAGTGAAGGAGATAGGTGCTCCAAGGTCTCTATTGAAGGATATGATCAAGGAAACTCTCAAGAAATATGGGTAATACCTTGAAGGAAAATGACTTGAAGAAAGGAGTGGGTAAGTCCATGGTGATGGCAAAGACTCCTAGGATTCAAGTGGATAAGATCCTTCTATAGGTTGAAGATCTTTGCTTGAGGTACTAAGCACTTGGATGTGTGGTTGTTGTGTCTTGTAATCTTATTGTGGAATATAAAAATACTAAGATTACAAATCCTACAGACTAACCCACTCTAGGTAGTGGATTGACATTGCTCCTAAGTTTAGGATGAGGAACCACTCTAAACCACCTATCCAAGTGCTTGCTCTTCCTTGTCTCTTATCCTTGCTATGAATGCTAGATTAAGACATTAAATTGCTACTTGTTTTAGTTTCTACACTTAACTTAAATTGGTGGTCTAATAGTTTTTGTGAAGTTTGTGAGCTCTATTCACCCCCCTCTGGAGCCCATTGATCCAACAGAAACCAGTTCATAGTGGTTCTATCTCAATCCTATTCTCACTTCATGATTCTCCATTTCTTAAAATTCTTTCACCACTAAAATCACAGAGTCATGGTGAATCAAGCCATCCCAAGTTTTATAGGGTTTTCTACCCTAACATAGAAATTCCCATTAGGGTAAGAACCCTCCTCATCACCAACACTCTCACAGAGGACCCTCCTACCATTCATGTCTATATATTAAGGGCCCTTACGACCTCCGGACCCAATAAAATCCTCCTCTATCAATTTCTTCTCTGGTGCCTCAAGCTACCCAACCTACTCAGACTATTCGGTGGAAAACCTCTTACAAACACAACTTCCTCCTCCCACCTCCATTCAAATTCAAATGTAGGTAAGCATCTACTGACCTCCACATTTCTCCCAGTATCATTATTTTATCACATAGTTTTCCTAATCATCATAACATGTACTTTTCCACCTGGACCACACCGACACTCACTTCCATCCAGTGGCCACCCAACGCTCATGAGGCATCGAGCGAAGTCACCTGACCACTGAGATATCTTCTCCGATCTTAGTTTATGCCTACTTTCTTAGTTTCATGGTTTTGGCTTTTGAGCCCTCTTCCTCCATTCTCCAATTTTCTCCATGGCTTTGGATAATTTTGGCATTGTGTTACCCACATCTTAGGTTCACTTTGACAGTCGGAGTTCAACAAACGCAATGGGATTCATCCCCAATTTTGATCACCAACAGACCTTGACTCTTTCTCACACCTCGAGTCCTCAAAGCGGTGTTCCCTCTTGGACAGTGAAAGGGAAGAAATCAGGTTGGAAGATGACTCAATTGCCCTTGGTTGATTAATGGAATAATCAATCATGTATGCAGATTTTTGAGATTTTCCATGTACCTTTGATTTACATCCACAATTTGGATTGGAATGGCTAAAAGACAATGTTTCCATCTCTATGTCGATTTAATGAGTAATGTGCCTATGGTTCTTCCATCTTTTCTCATTCATTTACATTGATTTTTTTATTCATTTAGTTAGTTTCACACAAATAGTTGAATGATTTCTATTTGGTCGACAATATAAAATCCACAACAAATTATCCACTAATTAGAAAAATATGTATAGATGGTCATTGTAATGGTTTTTTATAGAGGAATCTGATTATAGGATTTTCAAGGCATGGTTTGCCTCATTGTTCTGATGTTTTATTTGAAACCCTAATTTGACTCATGAAACCCTAAGTATGAATCCATGTGATTAATGTGACCTAATCCAACCAAGTTTTATTAATTCAATGATGTTGATCAGTATGCCTAACCCTGAAACACTTAAATCCTAATTTACCCTAAGTCAACCTAGGATCAATACAAGGTATTGGTTTATGATGTCAAATAGTCATATATAAGTACTTAGAGTCTGAACAAGACAAGGGAAGGTTTGACCTAGGATTTTATCAAGACCGGAGAGAGTCCATCTTAGGATCAACTTTTCTCTAAGGTGAACGAGTCATGCTGCTGAGCACACGTATTTATGGTTGATTGCATGCTAAGTATGAAGTAGAAATTATCATTTTAAGTTTAAATTTTTAATTATGATCACTACATCACTTCTAGATGATTGTTATATGTTATGTCCTATGGTTATAATGTTCACTATGATTAGATCTTATGACTAATAACTAATGAAATTCATATTAATGTTCAAGAGGGAGAAATCTCATAATGCGAAAAGATCACGTTAATAGGGAGAAACTCCATCAAGTTAAAGTTTTAGGATCATGTTAATGTTAATGTTCATGATTAACATAATGGAATTGAATTAGTCTATATATTGTCCTGAATCATGGACCTCAAGGGGTTGTCAAGGGCTTTACTAGCATGAAGGACTTTCCTATTAATCATGTGCTCCTAAATGGGCATCATAAGGGATGCATACATTTACTATTCAATTATTCATGTTGATAATGATTCTATATTGCTTATAGTTCAATTGTGTCAACTTTTCTTACATGTCAAGTATCATTTATTTTGTTTATATTATAAAGTGTCAGTATTGTTTACTGATGTGTTGATTTTCCCCTTTGCATGGCTAAGGACGTGATGTCCCCATGAGTAGGGGCAATTAAGGACTCAAGAGGAGCAAGCAAGGACTAGAAGACCTTCAAGAGCTTACTGGTGGGGTGCTATCCATACTAAGCGATCCAATCAGGTGGAAATTTCTACTTTCATGCTTAGTTTTTTATGACTAGAAATGATTATAATTTCATACATGTTATAGAAGTTAGTTATAGTTTCTTATTCAAAGAACAATGTATGATTTTCAATGGTGATCTGATGATAAAAAACACGTCACCTACCTCCACTCTTTTTGCTTGAGTGAAACCAATTCATAGTTGTTCTCACTCGAACCCATTCTCACTGCACGATGCTCTGTTGCTCAAAGTTATTTCACCACTAGAACCATAGAGTCAAGGTGCATCAAGCCATGCCCATTTTTATGGGGTTTTCTGTCCTAATGTAGAAACACCCATTAGGGAAAAAACCCTCCTCGTTACCACACTCTCATAGAGGACCCTCCAACCATCCATGCATATATTTTAAGGGTCCTCTATTAACTATGGACCCAAGTCAATCATCCTCCTCCCTCAATTTCTTTGCTAGTGCATTGAGCCTATCTGACCTACTCAAACTATTCTCTGGTGAACTTCTTGCCAACCCTATCTTCCCCCTCCGCATCCAATCAAATTCACACATAGGTACACATCTACATACCACCCCTTTTCTTCCTGTATAATTGTTTCTTCTCATGGCTTTCCAATCATCATGACCTATAGTTCACTACCTATACCACACCAACACTCACTGCCATGGCAATCCAGTGGTCACCCAACCCTCACAAGGCATTGAATGAAGTCACCCAACCTCTAAGATTGCTTCTTTAGTCCTAGTTTATGCCTTCTAGCTTAGTTTCATGGTTTTGGCTTCTAAGTGCATTCTCTGATTCTCGCCACAGGATTGGATGATTTCAGCACTATGTTACCCACATCTTGGGTTCATTCTGACTGCTAGAGTTTGTCAAACATAATAGATTCATCCCCACTTTTGATCACTAGTAGACCTTGACTCTTACTCACACCTTGAGTCCCTGAAGTGATGCTCACACACGTGCGGTGAAGGTTAAGAAACTAGGTTGTGAGATGACTCAATTGCCCCTAGTCAGTTAATTGAATAATCAATCATGTATGGGCAATTCCAAAATTTCCCATGTATCTTTGATTTACGTCTACAATTTGGATTTGAATGACTAAAAGACAATATTGCCCTCACTATGTCAATTTAACGAGTAACACACCCATGGTTCTTCCATCTTTTCTCTTTCATTTAGATCAATTTTACTATTCATTCAATTAGTGTCATGCATATCTTTTATGATTTCTGATTGGTCAACATTATCAAATCCATTAAAAAATTTCCATTAATAGAAAATATGTATAAATCATCATTGGAAAGGGTTTTCAAAGTGTAATTGTATTTTAAGGTTTTAAAGCCATGATTTACCTCCTTATTATGATGTTTTATTAGAAACCCTAATTTGACTCATGAAACCCTAAGTATGTATAAATGTGATTAATGTGACCAAATCTAACCAAGTTTTCCTAATTCAATGATGTTGATCAGTAAGCCTAACCCTATTGCACCAACCTAGGATCAATACAAGGTATTGGTTTATGATGTTAAATAGTCATGCACATGTACTTAGAGCCTGATCAAGACAAGGGAAGGTTTGACCTAGGATTAGTTCATGATAGGAGAGAGACCATCTTAGGATCAACTTTGCTCCAAGGTGAATGGTTCATGCTTCTGAGCACAAGTTTTTATGGCTGATTGCATGCTAAGTATAGTTGAAATTATTATTTCAACTTTAAAGTTTTAATCATGATCACTATATCACTTCTTTATGATTGTTATATGTGATGCCCTATGGTTATAATGTTCACTATGATTAGAGATTATGACTAATAACTCATGAATTTCATGTTAATGTTCAAGAGGGAGAAATCTCATCGTGTTAAAAGATCATGTTAATAGGGAGAAATCCCATCAAGTTAAAGTTTAAGGATCATGTTAATGTTCATTATTAAGATAATGGAATTGAATTAGTTTTTATATGGTCTCAAATTATGGACCTCAAGGGGTTGTCAAGGTCTTTACTAGCATCAAGGGATTTCCTATTAATTGTGTACTCCTAAGTGAGCATGATAGAGGGATACATACATTTACTATTCAATAATTCATGTTAATAATGATTCTAGAATGCTTATAGTTACATAGTGTCTACTTTTCTTACATGTCAAGTATACTTTACTTTGTATATTATAATGTGCCAATATCGTTTACTGATGTGTTGGTTTTCCCCATTACATGGCTAGGGCTTCGATGTCCCCAAGAGTTGGAGAAATTAAGGACTCAAGAGAAGCAAGAAAGGACTAGAAGACCTTCAAGAGCTTATTGGTAGACTGCCATCCATACCAAGCGATCCAATCACGTAGAAATGTTTAATTTCATGCTTAGTTTTCTATGACTAGAAATGATTAGAATTTTAGACGTGTTATAGAAGTTAGTTATAGTTTCCTAATCAAAGAACAATGAATAAATCTCAATGGAGATTTATGTATTTATTTGCAATGACCATATTAATGTGACATCCCCTTCAAGATGAAAGCTTCCGTTGAGTTATGTTGTATATTAAAAGGGTGGAGTGTTGTACTAGTCTTCTTACTTGCTAACTTTGGCTTGTTGCTACATCTATAATTTGTGACTAAAAATTCTTTAGTTACCTTCGAGACATCAAATTCTTCTAGTATTTGTACACGTAAGGGTAAGAAAAAGAAAAATGATGCACAACCCTACAACCACCATAATTTCCACCAACTCGATGAAAATATATAACTACTACAAGAAACTCGATGAAAATTTATAACTACTACAAGAACATTTGTCTTGCTCTAAAAACGGATTTGAGGTCTAAATTAAACATAGTTATTATTGTTTTTTATCATTTATAAGAAATTTCTAAGTGAGTTATTGATTAGGTTTCTCATATCTTGTCTTTCTTGAGATAATATTGGTTTCCATGTTGGTTGAGGGAGGGGTTGGGGTGGGGGGTTGTTGGGGGTGGGTGTGATTGGTAGTGATATACCAAAGTCAAATGACATGTCATGCAAGTTAGCTAGTATGTGCTCAGCTTTGATCAAGATGAGTGTTTGTATGGTGAGGAAATTTACCAATGTGAGACATGTTCCATAACTAAAGAAGAATCAACATGCGTCCTGTTAAAGGATGTGTGGCACCCCTTGATGTATAGCCATTTATATTTTCAATAATGGTAGGACATTAATAGATGTACACAAGAGATTGACATGTAGATTTCCAACAAGTGTAAAACTTATTTGCCTTCCTTTCATGCCAAATGGAACTTGGTTAAAACATGTTGTGGCATATGAGACTTGTACACTTCAATGTAAGGATGATTATTGCCTTGTTTGAGAGAATTTTTCTAACCCCAGAAGATCAAATATAGAATATATGAGTAGTATGTCTTTTAAAAGCAACTTCATATGCCTTTCTCTAGTGTCATACCAAAAGCAGGGGAATCATTTTCCTAAAATTGTTGTGATGCATAAAGTTGTCTCATGTTTCAACCTTGTTAGGTGCTCTCACTAATAGAGTTTTAGCCTATACCGACACTTATGCTGGCATCGATTATTGATTCAATATAGACACATTAGTTATGACTATAGTTAGACATACATTAGATACAATGGATGTTGATGTTTGTCACTGAGGAGAAAATTCAACTATCTCTATCAATGTAGTGTCAGTTCATGGCATTGAAATTGATGTCATAAATTACTTGTGAAATTTGACTCTTCCACCATTTTTTGATTCATGAAACTTAGTGTCGACTTTCCTTGAGTAACCATCAAACCGACTTTGTAAGCATCGATGAACACATTGTACCTTCAAAACATTATATCATTACTTTTACTAGCTTAACTGATGTTATACATATTCATTTTAGTATCATATGTATATTATTAACTGACACTTTTTTTTATAAATCAATTTGTTGTTTTACTTTTGCATCGACTTTTGGCCTACATAGAAGCTAATTTTTAAATTAAATTCCAAGAAATTAGATTTTTGCCAATCCTCTTTTAGACTTGCAAAATTCCATTTTTCCTGCTCTCTTACTACGATGCTCATCATTGTTGCCTCTCTCCATGGGGTGCTTCTTACCGACTCCCATTTTCCATTATCTCGTGGTTGTCATCACTCTCTGGTTCCCCAGTTTGCTGCCACCATCTCTCTTCATGGGGTGGTTCTTGTCATTTGTCATTATCCCATTTGTCATCATAGTCACTTTCCTTGATTTTAGTCGGCATTCTCTTTGCTTATTTTTTGTTGTTTCCTTATTACCAACTACCACAGACTAAAACATCTATACTCTCAATTCTGCTGAAGAAAATATGGGGAATGAGGATGATATGAATAGAGCAATTCAGAATGATATGGTTGACGTGATGCTAGACAGATGTCAAGACATTCTTATTGAATGACAAGTGAATGACATGATTGTAAAATGCAAGTATACATATCAAGTAATATAGGATGATTGAATCCCAAGTTATCAAACATGAGGATTTGTAGAGATAGAAACTACTACTAACTGAAGTTGATTTATTATACCTAAGAAAAGTTTGTTTTGATTATTTAAACTAAGAATTCAAATTTACAAGGAAGTGAACTATATTTAGTATTGAATGTAGGGATATATTCTCTAAGATTATGCCTTCATCATGATGTCAATTCATACACAATTTTTTATTATCTAAAAATAAGTTGTCAAGGCTTTTCAAAACCATACATTTGTATGCAACATCACCCACTTCTACAGTGTGATGTACTATTCAATCTAGTTACAAATTCAGTGTCATATTGTTCATATATAAGATCAGACATAGCATATTTCACTCTAAGATTTAATCTCATAATTGTTAGATAGATTTGAAATACATTACAATTATGGTGACAATAATTTTTCCAATTATTAACCCCACTTTTGCATTGATCAAAATGAAAGCATAGTTTGTTTTGATTAGGCATGAACATGGTATATACCTAAGTAATCATTATTATCAAAATTTGATCAAATAATTTGATCTATAAATAAACATTACAACCTACAAATTCATATCGAGCTACTCTCGGTTCCTAGAAAATGGGGGTTTATCCCTTGATTGTTGACACAATATCAAAACATTGAAAAAAAAGGAAAACATGAATCTAAATGGATGAACCGTGAAATATATTGTTAATGGAGATTCTGATTGGAATCGAGTGTGAATGGGCAACCTTTTGGTTGGTAAATTGCCCTTAAAAGGTGTCATGATCACTAGTTTCTAATGTCTCCTTGTCTTCTCATCTTTGTTCTTGTATCTTGACTTTAGTGCATGGACATTAGGCTGTGTATCTCATGGTTTCCCTCTCTTGGGTCATAAGTGGGCAAATATCCCACTACATGATTTGGACCATTTTTGCATATTGATCTAGTAGGTCAGATTTTTGTGCTCTGTAGCACCAACTTGAGTTGATAGCACAGAGTATGTCTTCTTGCATGATTGGAAATGGGTTGGCACTACCAAGATGGGTGTTGGTAGTATTGACGTGTGTTTGGACTACTCATGTGCCATGTGTTTGTACCACCTAGACATGTCTCATAAGTATCAAGTTGTCAAGATACTATTCTTGTCATGTTCTTGACACATAATTTGGTACCACTGAGTTGAGTGTCACTAGTACTAAATTGTCACCTTGTAAGAGCTGATGTTTCTTCAATAGAACCAATAATTTCCTATAGATTTGTTAACTTTTTTGTGTGTGAATTTTGTCAACAACACTGAGATGCATCTCAGTAGCATCAAATTTTTCTTCAAATGCACCTCATACCTCAGTTTCAAAAGAAAAATAAGGAGACAAGAATAACTATGATAATTCATATAAAAATTGTATAAAACTAACGCATAAGAGTTTCTCATAACATTTCACTATGATATGAGGAAAATCACATATAGTTGATAATGAATGCACTATAAAATACCTAAAATGGCCTATGAAATAAAGGCATAATTTGTGTGCATCACTAATCCACCATCCTAATTTTCAAATAGTATAAATGATGATGAGAAACCATTATAGTTGGGTTGTACTAAGTTTACAAGACTACATGTTTTGTTGAGATTGTATACTCTAAAATCTAACAATAGGTGGAGTGAAACAAGATTGATGTATCCGTTGTCTCTATTGAAAAAGAATTCAACTAGAAGGCAATGAGCTTCCAATCTCAACATACAAAAAAAAACAAAATAATGTGCCGAACAAGAATCATAATAAGAAAATACTTGCATTCCCAAATGAATGTGTGTTATTTCAAAAGGACTATAACCATTTGAAAGATTATCCAAAATGTGGGATATCAAGGTACAAAATGACAACTTCAGGTAATATCGAGAATGGATTGTCTAGCAAGGTGATGTGGTATCATCCAACAATATCATGGTGGTCCATATTCTTGAGTACACTATAGGCCAAGACATGACGTTGTTGTCTTTGTTCAAGGTATATCGTAACTTTTAAGTATGATTCGTTACTCTCGATAAATAGTATGGATATGTGAGATCTTATCAACATAACATGTCCATATGAATATATATCTTCAATTCTTTATGATATTCTAAAAAAATATAATTGTTCTTGTAGCTACTTAAATGTAGAGACATTAACTTTTCAATCAATTGTTGTAAAATTACTAATTTCTTTAATAATTAATACAATGGAAAGATCCATTGACCACAATTTTATAGTTGAACATCTCATATTTGTTAAGTTTTTAGTAGTATGGTAAAAAAAACCAAGTGTAGATCCTTTAAATATCGGGAAAATATCCATTATGTAATTCACTATCTTCATTTTCAATTTCAATTTATGAACTATCCTTCAGTATGGAACTTTATATTTTGTTTTTTTCTTTCTCAAGTATCAAACATTGAGAAAACTGAATCTACTTCAAACATGCGATCTAGGCATGTTATACTGTATTGACTAAAGGAAAACTAAAAATAGGATACTAGTTCATATATTCCAACATCTATTAGAAATATCGATAGATATTAATTGTACCATCTTAAAATATATGTTGTTGGGAATTGGTGCTGGTACATGCAATATTTCTTGTAGTTTCCTAAATTCTCTTTGTCTCTTGAAGATGAAGATTATATCTCTTGTTTAGGAGAGGAGAAGAATGGCAAGAAGCCTTGATGAAAAAAATTTCCTTAGTGGATGTGAAGTCAAAGGTAGAAGATACAATTTAAGAGTGGTAAGGTCCTTAAATGCCAAAAAACCATTGCAAGAGTGATAAAGTCCTTGGTGGACTCTGAAGGCTCATTTCAAAAGTGGTAACTTGTTGGTAAAACTAGTTACTCTTGGTCATAAATAGGGAAGTCATTGTAAGGTTCTTGGCTCCTTTGGCCTAAAACAAAATCTCGATATCCCTTGATCTATAAAAGGATGTTCATTTGTTGTAACTATTAGAGTGAAATATAAGAAGTGTCACAATGTTGAAAACCTTAGATATTGACCCCTTTAGGTAGTAGGGATACATCCTTTGATATGGAACTACTATAATTAGTAGCTTCATTTTTTATTGTTCAATCTTTGTCTCCTTTGCTTTTCATACTTGCAACATTATCTTGATAAATATCATGAAGGTCAAATGAATTTCATTTTAGTGGTTTTAGCTCATTCACACCCTCTTGATCCCATTTAGATCCAGAACTCCCAAGTTGGACTACATTGTGATGTGGATAGTGAAGACTTTGAATTCAAACACTATTTTAACCTAAGTTTTGAGCAGAGGGAAGTGAAAAGAGAGCGACCTACCTTCAATGGTAGGTTAAGTGTGAAGTATCCAATTAAGTTGACAATTTTTAGAAAATTAACATGCGATGAAACAATACAAACATTGTATTTTAGTTATATAAAATACAAATTTTTGAACAAGCACTTAATAATATCGAAATAGGACTAATATATATTATATCAAGGTAAGTAAATGTAATATGAAAATATGAGTTTGGGTTTTAGTTAGTATTTTATTAAATATGACCAATGATAAATATGGTTTACTACAAATGATATTAGAGTGCAGAGGTCTAAAATGGACGGGTAGGTATAGTAGTCATGGAAAGGTGGAGGTGGAGGCTGTTGGTTCTAGGTTGGAGATGGAAATAAAGGGGGAGAGGAATCCAATGGTGAAGTTGTGCACACTCAAAGCAATTGATAAAGCATGTCTTAGGCTATCTTTCAGCCCAAGAAAAGGAGGAATCCTTTTGTATTCCCCCATAACAGAGGTAGTAGCCTATGAGGATGATAAAGTCAGGATGATCCTAAATATGGAGGGGGACTTCCCAATTTTTAATATTGGGAACAACTTGACATTGTTTCAACAAGATGTAACATATCAAAACATAATTTGATATGTAAGCTTCAAGTATAAGGTGGCATGCCTTCTTACAATGTACATTTAGAACTAGATTATGTTGTATAATTAATGAAGCCCTAGAAATTTGTATTAGTCATCAAACATGTAAGTATCTAGGTATGATTCCTGACACTATATGATATCCTATATAGTATGTGGAGAACATCAAAACTGATAAGATTGATTGATCTTAATAACTATTACATTGTGTCCCAATTAATTCAATAAGATGAATTCATCAAGGCCATGAATGAAGGCATTGGGTGATGTGTAGTCATTGCTTATCTATTCAGTAGTGGACCATCAAATTCAAAACCAATTGTAAAGTTCCAAAGAAACTTATAACATGTGTTTGATTCTTAAAGCTTTCATTGCATTTGTATCAATAGCTTTTACTCCTTAAAATAGGAAAGGTAATGGAAAATTTGTCAAAGCTCATATTAAAATCAGCGAAGGAAGTCATGGTAGGGACATATACATTGTTGTTAAACTTGGTACTTTTACCCATTTAGTTTCTACAATGAATCTAAATTTTATCATGTTGGAATATGAAAGAATACATCTAGTTTTCTACATCTACAGTAAAATTGGCCATGTCCTCATGAATCTGGGGGTTCATATAGTAATGGAAAATCACATGATATTATTAGTCTAAGCATAACTATGGTCGGATGCAAAAAAGTCATGCATTCTGCTCCCAAGCTGCAAAGAAGAAGGCCTCAAGGAAGGAGAAAAGAACTGAGTCCAAGAAGAATAATTTCTTTGAAACATTGGCTAACAATGTCATGTACCCAAATGAACATCCTAGAAGTTACAATATATCCACAAGTAACATTTAATATACAAATAATAATGCAAGAGGAAACAAAATTCGGAAGAAAATAATTATAAAAAGGTTGACAATGAACAAGAAGAGGATATAATGGATTTTGGTATGGATCTTGATAATACCAATGAAGATAAAGAGGAACAACATGTAGAAGATCCCAAGGATGAGAAAGCATATACCAAAACCATTGAAGGCTCATTGTGAGACCAACAAGATATGAAAATTTTGAAGTTCTTGATGTGCTAAAATGGAAGAACTCAAGGATACTTCCCCAGACGACCGTTAATTGATAATTTTAGTCATATACATAAAGAACCAAAATCCAATGGAAGATCTTACTAGATTGATCTAAACATATAAAAGTCTGAGTGTGAAACAAAATGTCAAAACTACTAGACGCTATAATAAGAAATGAATAAATGAATGATAAGAGGAATAGTAACTTCATAAGTGTTATATAAATAAAACTATTATTTTTTAATTGACAATAGTATTACAGCCTTCACCACACACATACCCCTATATATATATATATATATATATATATATATATATATATATATATATATATATATATATATATATATATATATATATATAGGGAGAGAGACTTAAATGGATCTATTTGATACATGGATATGATATGGTCCAAGCCCAATAACTCACTAACTCTAGTTATCTCAACACTCGTGCTCATGATGGAGAGTCATCATATACTCTTAGCTAGTGGCTTGGTGAGAATATCTTCCACTTGTTCTCGAGTTTTCAAATATATCATACTGATCTTCTTTACTTTGACTAGATCACTTGTAAAGTGATAGCCAACTTCTTTATGTTTGTGTTTTCATGGGAGATCGGGTCTTTGGTGATATGAATGACATCATAGTTATCATAGCACAATGATGTTGATAGTTGAACATGAATATTCAATTAAGAGAGAAAAGATTGGACCCCATTATAAGTCACAACATGCATGTGCAATGGTGTGATATCCAGCTCCAAATCTTGAACATATAACAATAGTTTGCTTCCTGCTCCTGTAGAAAATTGTATGACAACTAGAATAATAAAATATCTAGAGGTACATATTCTATCTTGACGATCCCCAACCATGTTTGTGCCTGCATATGTAATGACAATCAGTAACCTACTTTAGGGGCATTCATAGATTAAGACTTTTCATGGGGGTCTCTTTAAATACAACAATATACATATATTATGCAACCACTAGTTTTTTATATCGGAACACTTATAGCCTTTATGGACTTGAGAATACCCTAAGAAGATAGTCCTAATGGCCCAGGGAGATAGTTTGTTAGCTTTTGGGTTAAATTTATGTCCAAAAGAGATGCAATAAATTTTTTTTTGGGAGAGTGAAAGGTTGTTTATGAGAGTGGATGATAGAAAATGGTGTTTTACCTTTTAGGATAGGAGATGATTATCGGTTGATTAGAAAATTTTTTGTTAAAATGGCTTCAACCAATGAATTTTGATAAATTAGCACGGATTGCCAATGAACAAGTAACATAAAGTAAGTTTTCATTTTTACATCCAAAACTACCATTCTTCTCGGGGTGTGAGTACATGATCGTGAATACATCATATTGACCTCATGACATAAGGAAGAGATACAATTTAGACATATTCAAGCACATTATACATTTAGAGAGTTTTATTAGATGTCTAAAACTATACAATAATTATTTTATAAAAAAGTTGATTACAATAAAGACTTGTTCTCTATTTTGAAGTAGGAAAAGCCATGTCATTTTGGAAAAATCATTTTCAAATGTAGGGAAGTATATATATTATTTGTAACTAATAGTACAAATGAGGAGGAGGCAGAGGAGAACACGACAAGATGGAATCAATGTCTCGTGAAGTATCTCTTGGATTTCAAACCGATTATGCAACTTCTGGTAGATCAACTTGTCAACATTTGGAAACCAAAAGGAATAATAGAGACTTTTAATAGGGGGAATGGGTTCTTTCTAATCAAGTTTGAGGATATGGTAGATCTAAATGAAGCTCTTAATGGTAACTGGTATGTCAGGGGAAGGTCGTTAATGTTGAAAAAATGGAAGCTGGGAGATGAGGTGAAGAAGGATAGCATGAAGGAGGTTCCCGTTTGGGTGAATATATGTAACCTGTCCATAAAACATTGGGATTTTGGATGTTCACTTGTATAGTAATGGCCAATAGAGTCGATTTTTTAAGCCTATAACATCACTTTTCAACCTATGCCTAAGTGGTTGTCGCTAAAGAAATTGTTCTATAGGGTCAATTTTTTTAACCAAAGAAAATCAACCTTTTATAATAAAAACCGACCCAAGAGGCTCTAAAAAACTAACCCCAAATGAGAAAAGAAACTGTACCTGAAACCTATAGCGTTGGTTTTACTAAATAACTGACCCTAGAGATCCTCTATAAGGATAGTTATATAATGAAAACTGACTCAATAGAGTCTACAGATGCTTGCTGATAACTAGTCCCTATAAGGTTGGTTTTTCTTAATAACCAACCCTAGTGATGCTTTGTAAGGATGATTATATGAATAAAACTGACTCAATAAAGTCTTGGGATATGGTAGAACGGCTGTTCCATGTAGCATAGCCGTGTTGGGGGATAGTAGAACGGCCGTGCCACCCGATACAGTTGTTATACCATATTCCAACATGGTCGTGCTACGCGACACAAGTGTTCTACCATATCCCAACACAGTCGTTCTATGCGGCACGACCGTTCTACGCCACAACATGGCCGTGCAATGCGGCACGACCAAGATACATATAAGGTCGATTTTTTAAGATAACCGACCCTATAGGGTACAATTTTTTTAAAAAATTCTATAGAAATAGAACATAACAGAAGAAAAAGAAGAAGCTATGGGAGAGGATAGCATTGATGCTCAACTGTCACCATTCCAAACCACATATTCATAACAAAAATGGTTCATATATTCAGTTGAGTTACACATAGTCACATCATAATGTACAAAATGATAGATTGCAAGTCTGAGATGATATTAATTGTCAGATTCAGCCAAAAGAGATGGCACCCAAATGGTAAAAGTACTGATGTAAGATCGAGAGGTCTCAAGTTTGAAACCCCTCGGCCACGGGATGAATGAATGGCCAATTTTAAAAAAAAATTGTCAGATTCAAAAGTAAATATGAAAGAGTACTAAAACCACATACATAAATGGAGCTGACATATTTATTCCAATGCTATATTGACTTCATTTAGAAAAGCATCTGACCACTCTTCTCAGAATTCATTTAAGTCCTCACGTGTGTAAGGCTGAGTTGTAAAGATGTATAACAGAAAATGCACATGCTAATATTTTATAAAATGACTACAACTTACTTGTAAATTTATGATGATATTATTTATTTCCTGATCTATAGTCTGAATGTCATGTGATGCTTGTTTGACAATATCTTGTATATAGTTCATTACACAGTAGCCACAAGCCCAACCATTATTTTGTATAGGACACTACAAATAATGAACTATAATTAATGTTAATAAACTACTATAAATAGAGTTGAGATAAGACTATAAGATTTGACATATAAGAGTTGAAAATTAATACATATAAGACTAAGCAGTTGTCAAAGTAGCTACCTTGACATTGTTCAAAGTCAATGTCTTTAATTTTTTGAGTATTTGTCCTCCACCTTCATGAAAAGCCTTTATACCCCTATCAATTAAACGATAGTTGGTAAAATAGAAATTCTAAACATAAATATCATGTTAAAGCACTGACTAAATTTATACTTACGCCATAGCTGGCAATTTCACTTTGTGGCCCCTTGTTGATTTTTCCCATTGGGTCGAGATAATAAAGAGTCATCAATTTTGGGACAATCACCACTAATTCCTAATGTCTAGATCTGAGTAAGAATAAAACAAACATTAAAATAAATACATTTGTTCATTATTAAAATTATATTAAATATTAATACTTACTGAATGTTAAAAGGAATTAGGATAATTTCCTTTCCCACACTAGCAAAATATTAATATGTTGTAGAGATGTACTCATTCACATCCTCAATATGTGTCTCCACCTGACTAGTGATCGAAGGAACTAAGAATCCAACATTCTTTATATCAAAGTTTGTGGCCTAGGTATATAAATGGTTGTAAAACATTTGTAATTATTTTCATATATAATAAAAAGAAAAAAATATGTATTGGATTTTTCTATATTGATAGATCCTTACCTTATCCATACTTCTAATATTGAAGTATTCAGTCGATCATAATGAAAAACCTCTATAATATCATCAAGACAAATATAATTTTAAAAGTCCCTCCTAGTTGCATCTTCTATTAAATTGACCAACATTTGTAGTCCAGAGCTTTGGTTGGCTAAGTATGGACACAAACATTTACATTTACTTCCCAACTCGTTGAATGTGGATTCTGGAATAATAGATGACTTGGGCATAGGAGGATGACTAGTAGAATTTTTACTTTTTTTTTGCAAATTCGTTAATTAAATTACATACTTATATTATATGAGTTCATATATGCAATCAAATATGAAAAGCATGGTAGAATTCAAGTATACCTTGTCATTGATAACCAAGTGTCTAGGCCAATCCACCGTAGCACCCTCTGCTTCTTCAACTGTACTATATTTAGGATTAGGTATGGGTAGTGTTTTGTCCCCCATTCCGTCACACACAAGATGGATGGACACACAAAAAATTTCATTAGTAATTTGTCGGCAATGCAACATACCACCAAGTTTGTATACCTTGCCCGCTGCCACAATATTATATTCTGGAACCTCCACTGTAAGTTTACAGTTCATACCAACCTAGAATTGAAATAATATAAATTGTTATATACAAAGTGGTAAACTAGATACCTATTACAACTATATATATATCATATATATATCATACTAATAACACAATACATAGAATAAAAACATACTGCAGATTGTTGTGGTGGGTCATTGGGAGTGCTCCCATGATCTTCTACAATTGGAGCTTGGGCTTGTGCCTCATCACTTGAGAGATGCACAGTATGAATAGGTCGAGAAGGTTGAGTAGGCTGAAATAAAGACATTATTTCTTTTACTTCCTGTGCTGCTAATGTTTCAACCTCCTCTTGTGTAAGACCTCCTACATGACCTCTTTTAGATTGCAAAGGGCCAAAATAAGAATTGAATTCTATGCTAGGTCCCGATCCCCTAACACGGTCAGGATGCTCCTTCGTACCACGAGCAACTGATAGTTCATCCATGTGGCCAGTTGGGATGAACTTTTCTTCCTTCCTTTGCTCGTTGAGATCAATCTATTCATAGTTAATAAAAACATTAAATCACAATATCAATTAGATATAAATAAATCTAAGTTTGTGGGAGTTTCTTTTACTTAGTTGGGATTAACCTACCATCTTTTGTGCCTCCTCCTTAGTTACAAGGTTGATAATTTTACATGCTCGATTATTTATAGCATCAATCCATGTCAAGTGTCGGGGTGGACGCTCAGCTTGAGTTGTACTAGACTCTTCTCTAGAAGAGGATTATTTCTCTTGTAGTTGGCAGCAGAAGACATAACCACCGGGCCCCAAGTGATGGTCATGCACATTTTTGGCCCATCTTTCCTTTTGGGCTTGGTGAATAGCCTGATCATTTAAAATGAGGTATTGCAATTTAGACTTGACAAAAATTTATAAAAAGATTCACCTCCTTAATTGTATAAAATTAAAAATTCATACAAATAAATCACAATCTTTATTACCTGAAATTATTTTGATTTCCTATCTGCAAAAAATCTTTCCCACACCTCAGGATCTATAAAAACATATACATATGTTGCTTTCTTCTTTTGTTTAGGATTTCCTATAAATTCCCTTGTGAGATATGTCTTAAAAGCCCTCCATCTTATACCACAATGTTGTATCACTCTTTTCTTGTGATCTTTTTCATTTAGATGAAAACACCCTATACATACAAAAGAAGTAATAATGTTGTCTTGAAAAGGAATTAATTCCAAGCAAACTAAATTAGAATCAATAAATAAATAACATATTAAAATAATATCACTTCTACTCACAGATATATCTTTCGATAGAAGATCTTTTAAGGCATTAGAAACATCATGACAATTTTCTATATCTATTGCCACCTTACTGTGTGTGGTCGCCCCTACGGAATGCTTGAAAGCACTAGCATGTTCCCCAAAAGGTGCTTGTGTGACATCAAACTAAATTGGAAATTTGTCCCCTTTAGCCCTAAACTCCTGTAGCCTACGCATCAGTGTGGGACCTCTACTTTTATTAGCATCACCACTACCATCCTCATGGTGGCCATGCTCATGCTCAAAATGTTCATCTTCACTTGCCATTTTAGAACCTGCTAGTATACCTGACAAAAGAAACATAAGTGACAATAAAAGCAAATGTGATAAAAGTATACATGATAATACATGATATATGATGTATATTTAAAAGATTACGTGCTTTAATGATAATAAAATAAATATTTCAAAGAATACATGCCTCTAGTATTGGTTGAGTTGTTAGTCAAGTAAAATTCCTTCAATATGGTCTTGGCGTTTATAATATTCATCGGTGTTATCTTCAACATTTACACTTGGCAAACCAGCTGAGAATGGGCAGGAATCATCATACTTTTCTTAGTATTCTTTTTCATTTATAGGATCTATAGTATACTATCTTTTTCCATGAAGAACGACAGACCAATTTTTATTTACCGGGTCATCAACATAGAATACTTGTTTTTCTTGGTCTTCCATGATGAATGGCTCATATTTCTCACAATCTTTTCCAAATTCACCAATTTGAAACCCAACTCGTCCACTAAAACTTCTTTGTTGTTGTCAACCCAATTACACCTAAAGATAGGAACTCTGAAATTTGTATAGTCCAATTTCCATATGTCCTCAATGATGTCGTAATGTGACATCTCAGCTTCACATGGTCTTTTATCTTTCGCACTAGCAAAATACAACGAGCAAGCTTGAACAATGACCCCACTATTTTGAACAACACTAGTTTCATCTAGATGCTTTGTGTAGTATGAAAATCTATTTATGTCATAACCTTCATATGACATCACATCCGTTTTTGGCTTAAAGGCAAGACATTTTATGTTCTCAACAACATTATTCGGTGGTTCAGATAGTTGATTAAAGACTTTCTCTTCAAACCACCTAATAAATGTTCAATTATGCTCTCTTGCAAGCCACATTGAACTGGATCGCAAATGATTTCTCTTGATAAGATCATTGTATTCTGTGATGTAGCTACTAACTTCATCGATGTTGTGTAAAATATACAAATGTGCTTGTTCCCACAACTCATGACTGATTCCTTTCACTCGTCCTACCAGAGTTCCATTGCCACAATAAGATTTAGTGTCATAGGAATTTTTTAGATCGCTAGAAGTTTCACTGCAATTAAAAAATCATTGCAAAAGTCCATCACCACCCTAGCCACATAACCCTCAATAATACTCCGTTCAGGACAATAATGATTCCAAACATCACCTTTAAAAACACTCATGTAGCATTCACATGGATACATCTAGTGTAAGAAAATTGAATCCAATATCTTCACCTCCCTTGTAATATGTACTACAAGATGAACCATGATATTTGAAAATGAAGGAGGAAAGTAAATTTCAAGCTGACACATCGTAACAATTACATATTTATGTAATTTATAGAGAGTATCAAGATGTATCACTTTGTTGCATATTTCATTGAAGAAAAATAGAGTCATGTGATTGCAAACCTTACATGTTTCGGCAATATAGATCAAATATCCATAGGTAAAATTTGTTGCATTAAGGTGTGAAAATTGTGAGATTTGAGACCTATCAACTTCAGATCCTTCTTTGATACCAGTCTATGAATATTAAAAGAGTATCTTTGTGGGACCTTAATATTATACAAGAACTCACAAAAAGTCTTTTTCTCATGCTTTGACAAAGTGTAACAAGCTGGTGGTAAATATGTGTGGTGACCCCTGATCTCCAGTGATAATTCTTTTCTTATACCCATTAATTCTACATCTTTTCTAGATTTGATGCCATACTTAGTCTTTCCTGGTATGTTCAATAGCGTACCAATGATGCTATCAAAAACATTTTTTTCAACAAGCAGGACGTCAATGCAGTGTCTAATTTCCAAAGATCTCCAATAAGGAAGATTCTAGAATATTAACCTCTTTTTGTATAGAGATTTGTCACATGCGAGAGTATGACTACTTGAACTCTTTCCAAATTCATTAACAATAAGTTTCAACCGATCATATACTACATTTCCTGGTACAGGTTTAGGTGTACTTCATTCCTCAGTTGACCCATTAAAGGTTTTGCGTTGCCTTCGATAAGGATGCACTGGTGGGAGAAATCTCTGATGACCAAGATATACAATTTTACCACCATGTTTCAATCAGATTGAATCAGTGTTTTCCTCACAAATAGGACATGCTTTGTATCCTTTTATTCTATATCCAAACAAATTTCCATAAGCTGGAAAGTCATTAATCATGCAAAACAACATAACACACAAACTAAAGATCTCTTTACATGAAGCATCATATGTCATAACACCTTCTTCCCATAGTTTCATTAGGTCATCAATTAGAGGTTGAAGGTAAACATCAATATCATTTCTAGGTTGCTTGGGCCCTGATAACAATATTCAAAACATCACATACTTATTTTTCATACACAACTAAGGAGAATGATTGTATATAACAATCATAACAGGCCACATGCTATGTTGGCTGCTTAATGTACCATAGGGATTCATTCCATCTGTACAGAGTCCAAGTCTTAAGTTTCTAGGTTCTTTACCAAATTTAGGGTATAATAAATCAATTTTCTTCCATTGTGGTGAATCAGATGCATGTCATAGGACGCCATCATCATTGGCCTTTACATCCCCATGCCAAGACAAATTTTGCACATCTTCTGTATTAGCAAATAAGCATTGAAATCATGGTATTATTAGTAGATACCACATCACCTTGATAGGAGAGCCATTTTTAGAATTACCTAAATTTGTGGTCTTATACCTTGACACACCACATTTTGGAAAATTTATCGAATTACTACAATCCTTCTGAAATAACACACATTCATTTGGACATGCATGAACCTTCTTAGCCTCCATTCCCATTGGGCACATTATTTTCTTTTCTTGATATGTTGAAATTGGAAGCTCGTTGCCTTTAGGAAGAATTTCCTTTAACAAAGACAACAGTGAAGTGAAACTCTTATCGCTCCACTGATTTTGAGCTTTAAGAGTATATAATCGCATCACAACACTCAACCTCGTGAATTTAGTACAACCCTTATATAAAGGTTTTTCAGCATCATGACAATGTTTGCAAATAAAGAAGGTGGATCAATGACATTGTCATGACAACTACGTAGCATCTCATCAACCATATCATCTTGAATCAGGTCATCCTGAATCAGTTCATAATTGAAATTATCATCATTATCTATATCTTCTATTCTGCAACTATTAGTTTCGAAATTTTTTGATCCATAATTAATTTTCTCTTCATGCCAATGCCATTCATGATAACCTTGTATGATCCCATTACATATGACATGATTCTTAATTTCCTCAGTAGTATCAACTTTCAAATTGTTAACACAATTTCCACATGAATGATATAACATATCTGTAGGTAGTTTCCTACGTTCCTCAACAAATCTGATAAATTCATCAAGACCTTTGGCAAACTGTAGACTGCAATGGTTCCTTATAGACATCCAACTTCGATCCATTTTCTATATCGCATTAAAAATTAATTATAAAACTAAGCATTTAATATTGATACTATAAGTTGTAAGTTTTTATTGATAGGAAGTTAATTACTTTTACACTAAAGTGTACCACCTATCCCATTTTTGAATATTTAATCTCACTAGTAAGTGTATAATGTATCTTTAGTTTTGAAGAAAATTTCAGCAACATTTCCCCTAAGTTCTCCAAGTACACCAATGTAAATGGCAAATAACCACTCACATATGTACTTAAAGAACAAATGAGGAAATACTACTAAAATTTTCTTCAAAACTAAACGTACATTATATATTTACATCCTAAGTGATCCAAAAATAGTCCTAAATCGGGGACTATCCAAAATTTACTCCTAATGAGTAAATTTTGAACGAGTTTCTAAGTTGATACATAAATGTATTATTGTCATATTTATATATTAAGTTAAACATCATGCATTGATGATCTCATCTGTAAATCCTAAAGTGTCAATCTGAGAATACACAATGTCTACCCTCATATTTCTTGAATGTATATAATGATCACATATGTGATTGATAATAAAATGTAGATATGAAAGAATACATATTTTTATTATTGGTTGATTTACTAGTCAAATAAAATGGCACATTGGGAGAGTGAGAATACTATACCTCACTTGTATGATGAAGAAGAAATATATGCAAGTCAACAACAAGTCAATAGCACCTACAACATCACAAATGCATGATTCAATTCTGTTATAATGTATTAATTAGGGGTCAATATATATCAATTTTAGAGGAGTAGTAAGAATTAATAAATGCAAAATTGACAAATTTTGAAGTTTCTACAACTCCGTGCTGCCCAGCACGTCCGTGCTACCTAGTCAGTTGCATGACAGTAAGAAGAAAATGGAGGAGTGAGGCGGCAGAGATAACTGCGCTACCTTGAGAAGAACTGAATGGTGGGGGAGCTTGTACAGGAGAAGAACTAGAGAGAGAAGGTGTGCGACCCTTGCAACATCATAGGCATCATCACCGTTCAAGGAAGAAAGTGGAGGGACGTCGTCTCCAAAGTGCACGGCGTCAGAGATGGTGGTCATCTGGAGGCGTCAGAGCCGTCCAAAGAAGGGGTGTCGATTTGCCTCTCTTCGGACGCGGAGATGGTTGTGAAGGTGACCTTGAAAGAGGCGATGATTTGCTTCTCTTCAGGCGCGGGAGCAGGAACGGGGAGACAAACAAAATGAACTGAAACACACTGAAACACAACTCAACTTTGGTCTAATATCAGCCCGACCTCTAGGGCCAGTTATCTCAAAAAACCAAAGCTACAAGTCGGGTCTATAGGGTTAGTTATTTGAAAACACTGACCCTAGAGACTAATTGGTGCTCGAAGTTTTTAAGACCATCTATAAGGTTAGGTATTTGAAAAAACTGACCCTAGAGGTCAGGGTCTATATGGTCGGTCTTTTGAAAAAAACTGACACTAGAGACTAAGTGGTGCCCGAATTTTTTGAGTCCATCTATAAGGTTGGGTATTTGAAAAAAATGACCCTAGAGTTCAGGGTGTATAGGGTCAGTTATTTGAAAAAATCAACCCTAGAGTCTCAAAGTGGTGCCCACATTTTTTGTTAACCCTATAGCATTGGTTATTTGGAAAAACCTACCCTATACTTTCTTTGATCATCATGTCTTTCTTTTCCTAGATTTTCTTCACCACTCTCTGTAATTGCTGAACAATACGAAACTTGACAAACATGCAATCCTCATGCCCATAGTGTCTACAAGTTGAACACCTATAGGGCAACCATTCTTACTCTATAGAAATCATTTGCTCCCAACCATCACTACTCATCAGAATCAAGTTACTTGGATATGATGTTTCAGAGCTCATTAAGACCTACATCCTGGCCGTTTCAATATTAACAGAGAGCTTTGTGTACTCATCGACTCTCAAAGGCACACCAAGCATGGATCCTATTCTTTCGATTACTGATAACAAGAAGCAGGTGGATTCTTTAGAGGTGCAGAAAGAAAAGGGAATTATAGTTTGTGCTGAACGGAAAGGCAGTAATTCTATCCCCTCTACTCCCATTCTAGTTTTCCCTAATACATCTCCTGGTTATAATGTGAACTCCAGAATTATCATTTTAGAAATGAATGATCACTCAAATGGTTCGCCAGTCTGTCAAGCCAAACCAACTGGAGGATTTTACCATAGAGTTGTTAATTCAATGTTCTCACCATTACCTAAACAGATTGGAGGTTTGGAAAGCATCAATGAAGAAACTGAGACTGACAGTTCAACAACTCAAGTGAATAAATGAATCACTACCTTAATATATCATCTTGGAATGTCAGGGGTATTTCTAATAAAGCCCTGAGTTTCCAAGATGAGGTTCAGAGGTTCCACAATAATCATTTTATTTTGAATGAGACTAAGTTGAGAAGTGGTAGGATCTCTTCATTTATGAACAAGTTCTTTCCTGATTATAGTTGGATCTCAAATCATGACTCCCATGTTCTTGGGAGGGTGGTGGTTTTATGGAAGAGTAATGATTGTCATATTCAGAAGATTCATGAGTGTGATCAGGTTATTCACCTCAGAGTGTCTTATGATGATAAGAACATGCTTGTTACTGCCATTTATAGTCATAGTGTTGATTAAGATAGGGAAAAACTTTGGAGTTTTCTAACTAATATCATTTCCATGGTTGAAGAGCCTTGGGCTATTTTAGGGGACTTCAATGCAGTGAGAAAGGAGAAAGAGAAGATTGGGAGATAACCTCCAACAAAGAAGTCTATGGAGGATTTCAACCAATTCATGTTGGATTCAAGTCTATATGAGTTGGATTTGGGAGGTCCTTTATTTACTTGGGATAATCACCAAGATGGGGAGGATTTTGTTACTTATAAATTTGATAAATTTCTTTACAATGAGATGTTATTGACTACGATTGAATTTACTGGAGAATGCTTATCCAATTCCATTAGTGATCATTGGAGAATTTGCTTGACTATTGGAAATTAAAGACAAGTTTTTTCACCTTTCAGATTTATAAATGCTTGGGTTGATGTTCCAGGTTTTTATGAGCTTCTTGAAGATGTTTGGAATATTGATGTGGATGGGTACGCCATGTTTAGGCTATGTAAGAAGTTGTTTGAGCTGAAAAGTAGAATTAAGAGCTGGAATAATAGAAAGTTGGTGATCTTGTTGATAATGCCAAATTTGTTAAGCTGAAAGCTCTTAAAGTCGAAAAGGTTGCTAATTTGAATCCCATGGATAGTGATGCTCGTTCCAATGCTAAAATCATGAGGGTTATAGCTAAGAAAGCTATGGACATTAAAGAATCATTTATCAGGAAAAAGTCTAGGGTCAAATGATTGAAAGAAGGAAACATGAATACTAAATTTTTTTACTTCTCATTGAGGACGAGAAGAAATAGAAATAATATCAACTATCTTATGGTGAATGGTGAAAATATCAATGATCAAGATGGGATTAAATATTCTGTTCATAACTTTTACTCCTGTTTGTTTAGTAAAGATGTGAGTACAAAGAATGTTTGGGAAGGAGAATGGAAGGGTCCTAGTCTTATTGTGACTCAAAAATAGAATCTAAAAATGAAAATTACTCGTAAAGTGATTGAAGATGTTGTTTTTGATATGAAAGATGATAAATCTCCTGGTCCGGATGGGTTCTATGGTTTTTTATATAAAAAAGCTTGGAAGATTATTGGTGATGATATTGTTAGTGCCATGATGGAGTTCTTTGATAATAGTTTCATGCTGAAGGAATTTAATAGAATGTTCATTACTTTACTTCCTAAGAATCAGGATAGATCTTGTCTTACTAATTGGAGGCCTATATCATTGTGCATCAATTTCTATAAGATCATTTCCAAGATCCTTGCTAATAGACTGCAACATGTCCTCCCTTCAATCATAGACATCAATCAATGTGCCTTTGTTAAGAATAGGAGCATAAGAGATGCCATCTTAGTATCTAATGAAATCATTAGAGAGTTCAAGAAGAATGTTGGTTCCTATATGTGTATCCAAGGAGATGTCACTAAGGCTTATGACTTAGTTGAGTGGAGTTATCTTCTTTTGATCCTTTATAGGATGGGTTCCCCCTTCATTTGGATTTGTTGGGTTGAAGCTATTTTTCGGTCCATTACTTATCAAGTGCTTGTGAATGGGGAACCCTCAGAGGTGATCATCCCTAGTAATGTAATTAGGCAAGGAGATCCAATAGCTCCTTACCTTTTTGTCATTTTTATGCAAGGATTTACGGAATTGATGAAAAGAAGCATTGTGGAAAACACCTTAATTGGTTCCCATTAAAGCCTCTAATAATTTGAGTTGTTCACATCTTATCTTTGTGGATGACCTTATGGTCTATGCTAAGGCTAATGAGAATAGTGATAGAGCTCTAAAGGGTATCTTTGATGAGTTTGGTAAGCGGTCTGGTCTTAAGGTTAACCATTTGAAGAGTTATATGTTAATGAGTAAGAAATTTGATGACCAACGAATGTCAGATATTCTTGGCATTGACATTGGTTCTATTGATAACACTAAATACTTGGGTATTCTTGTGTTTTCTGGGAAGATCACCAAGAAGCACTACTGCTCTCTAGTGGATAGGATTAAGAAAATATTGGAGAGTTGGTAAGCTAATCTTTTGTCTTTGGCTGGTAGAGTGGAGCTTATCAAATCCACTCTCTTTTCTATGTACCTCCACTGGGTGTTTGTTTTCCCTATCCCTAGTGCCACTCTTGATGATAGTAATCTGATTTGTAGAGACTTTCTTTGGGGTCAGTCAGAGAAGAAGAGAAGTTTGCATCTGGTTAAGTGGGATACTATCAACCTTCCCAAGAAGGAGGGAGGATTGGGTATAAGGAAGAGTAAAGACATTGCTAAAGCTTGTTTACTGTTGAATACTTGGAATTCTACTAGTAAGAAGGACTCGCTTTGGATTAAATGGATCAATGGTAAATATTTAAAGAAGGAGTCCTTTTGGTATATTAAGAAATCTCCAAACTATTCATGGCTCTTTAACTCTCTTCTTAGGATGAGAAGGGAGCTTATTCCTTTGTCATCATCATCATCATCATCATCATCATCTAAGCCTCAGTCCCAACTATGTTGAGGTCGGCTACATGGATACTGCGTTTCCATTCAGCTCTATCATGGGCCATATTCTGGTTGAGATGTAGAGATTCAAAATCTCTCTTTATAAGCTCATCCCATGTTAATTTAGGCCTTCCTCTTCTTCTATTTATAGTGTTTGGTTCAATAGAATTGCTTCGTATAGGTGTACTAGTTGGTCTGTGTTGTACATGTCCATACCATCTGAGACGGTCCTCACGCAACTTGTCCTTAATGCTCACCACCCCCACTTTTTTCCTGATATAGTTATTTCTCAAGTGATCTTTTCTTGTCTTTCGACACATCCATCTCAGCATATGCATTTCAGCCACTTTCATCTGATTGAGACCTTGTTTCTTCACCGCCCAACATTCACTCCCATAGAGCATGGTTGGTCGTATAGATGTTCTATAAAAATTACTTTTTAACCTGAGAGGGATCTTCCGATCGCATAATACTCCACTTGCACTCCTCCATTTCAACCTTCTGTAGTGATCCAGTGACAAACATCATTTTGGACATCCCCGTCTATTTGAATAATAGAACCCAAGTCACGAAATTTATCACATTTTGGTATATCTACGCCGTCCAACTTGGCTCCATCATTCACATTATGAGATTGGCTGAAATTGCAATGCATATACTCAGTTTTGCTCCTGCTAATCATCAATCCATTTTATTCTAATGCCTTTCTCCAACATTCAACTTTAGCATTCAATCCATCTTTATTTTCGTCAATCAAAACAATATCATCTACAAATAACATACACCAAGGAATATCATCCTGAACATTCTTTGTCAACTCATCCATAATAAGAATGAATAGATATTGGCTGAGTGTGGATCCTTGGTGTACCCCAACTATGATAGGAAAAGTTGGTGTCTCACCTCCAGGCGTCTTGACACTTGCAATAGAGCTATCATACATGTCTTTGATCAAGTCAATGTATTGAATTGGCACACCAATTTTCTTCAAAACCATCCATAACAATTTTCTGGGTACAGGATCATAAGCCTTTTCTTGATCGATAAACACCATATGAAGATCTCTTTTGCTTTGTCTATACTTCTCCATAAGCCTCCTTATTAGAAAAATAACATCTATTATTGATCTTCCAGGCATGAAACCAATTTGGTTATTGATACCTGTGTTATAGATCTTAACCTCTACTCAATAATCCTCTCCCAAAGCTTCATCGTGTGACTCAACAGCTTGATACCTCTATAGTTTTTATAGCTCTGAACGTCACCTTTGTTCTTGTAGATGGGAACTATTGTACTATTTCTCCACTCATCCGACATCTTCTTGGTCTTCATGATCTTGTTAAAGAAATTTGTTAACCACATAACTCCTTCATCCCCCATACTCTTACATTCATCAATGGGTTACCGTCCGGTCCACATGCCTTTCTCATTTTCATCTTTTTCAAAGAATTCTTTACCTCAAAAGGTGAAACTCTTTGTGTGTAAATGATATCTCTTGTATTCATGTAACACAAGTCTCTAACATTATATGCAGTATCTCCATTGAAAACTTATGGAAGTAATTGATCCATTAGTTCTTAATATCATCGTCCTTCACCAATACTCTACCATCTTCATTCTTGATGCATTTTACTTGACTCAAGTCTCTTCCTTTCCTTTCTCTTATACGAGCCATTATATATATATTTTTTCCCCTCCTCTGGTATCCAACTTCTTACACATATCATCAAAGTATCTAGACCTTGCCTCCTGAACAACCTTTTTAGCTTCTTTCTTTGCTTGCTTGTATCTTTTGAATGTTGCCTCATCTTGAGATTTGGGCAAGTTCCTATAGATCTCCCTTTTCAATTTAATAGCCTTATGTATTTCATCATTCCACCACCAAGCCTCTTTCTATGGAGGCCCACAGCCTTTAGATTCCCCCAAAACCTCTTTGGAAATTTTTGTAATGCAGGAGATCATGTTGTGCCACATAGTGTTAACATCAGACTCCAAGTTCCAAGTTACCTCCTTGATGAGTTTATCATGAAAAGTCAATTTATTTTCTCTTTTAAGATTCCACCACTTGATCCTACTATCTTGGTTTCTATTATGCTTGCCTTTATTGATCTTCATGTTAATATCCAAAACCACTTAGCTATGTTGGGTCATGAGTTCTTTTCCAGGAATCACTTTACAATCCTTGCATATGTTATGATCCACCCACCTTGTAAGGAGGTAATCAATTTGGCTACAGTTGTGCCCACTCTTGAAAGTAATCTTATGCGATTTCCTTTTCTTGAAATGGGGGTTTACCAAAATCATATCATATGCAACTACAAAATCTAATATCCTGTCTCCTTCTCCGTTCCTACTGCCATATCCAAAACTACCATGAACTCTCTCATATCCGACATTACTAATCCCTACATGGCCATTTAAATCTCTCCCAATAATAATCTTCTCCTCGATCGGTATTCCTTGCATTAATTCATCCATGTCATCCCAAAAATCCTTCTTCACATCCTCGCTAAGGCCAACTTGGGGGGCATAAGCGCTAATAATGTTAAAAATATTTCCCCTAAGAACAACATTCATAGATATGATTCTAGCACCCATCCTTGTAATCTTGATGATGTCATCCTTCAACATCTTATCAACAATAATACTTATGCCATTTCTATCTTTATCAATACATGTATACCAGATTTTGTATCCCGTGTCTCCAATCTCTTTACAGCGTTCCCCTGTCCACTTGGTTTCTTGCAAGCAAGCTATATTGACTTTTCTTCTCATCATGGTATCCAATATCTCCAAAGATTTCCCTATCAAAGAGCTAATATTCCAAGATCCAACTCTAATCCTTTTTTGTTGAACTTGCTTCTTTACTTGCCTTTGTCGAAAATGTTGCCTGAGCACATTTTTCACTACATCAGGGCAATGATGTGGAGGGACTAGCTTCTTTACCCACACCCATCCAAGATGTGGAAACCCTTGCACATTTTTCACTACATCCGGGTGATGATGAAGTGGGACTAGCTTCTTTACCCACACCCATCCAAGATGTGGAAACCCTTGTTTGTCCTTCAATACAACTGGGCGTCGCTGTGTTGAAACCCCTTGCATATTTATCACTGCACCCGGGTGCCGATGCAGTGCGTCGCTAGGTAGGGACGCTCCAACAAAATTCTTATAAGGATCCATGTTATAGAAAGAGTGAAAAAGTTTTTATAGGCTGGATGTCAACCTACCACAAACCCTCCTCCTTTACCCGGGCTTGGGACCGACTACATTTATACAAAATATGAAAACATAAGGAGCTTATTCCTTATGTTTCTTTTAACATTGGTTCTGGCCAGGAGTTTAGGATTTGGCAAGATCCTTGGGATAATTATAATTTTCTTGGTGATGTTATGGATAAGATGGTTATTTGTTTGGGTATGCCTACTAATTCTTTGCTAAGCACTACTATTGAAGATGGTAATTGGAAAGTACCTAATTGTAGAGGGGCTGAAGGCTTGTTGAATATTCTGAACCATGTCAATCTTATGGGTTTTAGTAGGGATTACATTAGTTTTGAAGGTAAGGAGGACATTAGTGTCAAGGATATCTGGGAAGTTTTGAGAAAGAGGAATCATGAGGATCCTAGTTTTGATTGGATCTAGAATTGCAAAGGATCACAGAACTGTAAGGTCCACCTGTGGAAGGTCAGACATAACAAACTACTGACCTATGATTATTCAAGGACAAGTGGTATTCAACTTGCTTCTATTTGTGTTCTTTGTATAGAGGGATGTGAGGATACTCATCATATCATGTTTGAGTTATCATTTACTAAGTTCATGTGGAAGATGGCCTTAATTGATAACAAGATTAGTTTCATTTCTAGTTCTTATGATGAGTTAGTTAAGATGAAGTCTAGTTCAGAGAAAACTATTTGTCCCCTCATTAGCTTTCACTGTTGGCATGAAAGGAATAGCATAGTGTATCAGAATAAAAATTTGGATGAGAGGACTATTTGGAAGAAGATCCTTTTGGATTATGAGGTTTTTGTTATGAGTGGTTGTCGGGTAGTTTTTTTTGTTCCTGCTGGGTTCTTTTGGGGAGTTTCATTTCCTGAAGATGACCAGGGGTTCTCTACTATCCTGTGCTTATGTTTCAATTGGTTCTCTGGTCTATGTTTTTGTGAAGGGTGAGCCTATCCTTTGAGGAGTGACATCACTCTCTTCATTTTTTGGTTTCCTATTCTAGTCCAAGCTGATGATCTTATCCGTTTGGAGTGACAGAGATCTGGCTTGTGGATAGCCCTTTTCTGATTCTTTTGTGTAGGTTTATGCTGGGGTTTGTTTTCTAGATGTTATGGCTTTGGCCCTTTTCTTTGTCTGTTGACCTTATCCTTTGGGAGTGGAAGAGGTCAAGCATGTTTGAATCTGGGATTATGGTGCTCCTGAAGTGTGGTTTATGGTTCTTGTCTAAAGCCCAGTTTTGTTTGGTTGCTTGGCTTTGTTGGGAGTTTAATTGTTGTCTATGTTTAGGTTTTTTTTGTGTGGTTTTGTTTTGGTTGTCTCTCTGGTCTCTATGAGCCTGAACGAGAGCCCATCCTTTTAGGAGTGGCAAGGATCTTTTCAAGTTCTGGTTCCTCGACCCTTGGAGTGTTTTCCTTCTGTTTGCATATGGTTGTGGAGGAGTTATGGATGTTGGTGACCTTGTAGTTTGTTGGTATGTGGTTTTCTTCTAATCTGCTGAAAATTACTGGTTGGAAGGCTTTAGTGTCTCTGTCTTTTGTTGATCTATGGTTGGTATTTGTGGATGTGTTTCTTTGGTTGTTGACCTTATCTTTCGGGAGTGGCAGAGGTCAAGCATGCTTGAGGCTGGTTTTTTGGTGCTCCTGAAGTGTGGATTTTGTTTCTTGTCTGAAGCCTGAGGTTGTTTAGTTGTTTGGCTCTGGTGAGTTATTTTCTTGGAGTGTTTTTTCCCTTATGTTTGTAGATGGATGTGGAGGAGTGATGGAGGTTGGTGTTTTTGTATTTTGTTGGCATGTGGTGGTTTTCAGGTCTACTGAAGATTGCTGGTTGGATGTGGAGGAGTTATGGATGTTGGTGACCTTGTAGTTTGTCGGTGTGTGGTTTTCTTATGATCTGCTAAAGATTGCTATTTGGAAGGCTTGTAGTGTCTCAGTATTTGGTTGATTGGTGATGTTGGCTGCTAAGTTTTTTACATGGGTGTAGTTTTCTTTGTCTGCAAATATGTTGTTGGTTTATTTGATCATTTGCACTCTGAAACTTTGTGGTTAGGCTAGTAATCTTTCTTGTGATGTATTTGTGATGAGTGGTTTATTTTGTTGGGTTGAGAAGTTTGGTGGATCTTATCCTAGTAGGGAGTGACAGAGATCCTAGTTGGTTTCTATTTCACCTTTCTATAAGGTGTGGAGGTTGTCATTGTCATTCTGATATAATGATATCTATTGGTTTGGTAGTCGTGAAGTTTTTCTGCGTTTGGCTGTTGGGTGGTGTTGTATGCTATATCGTTTCTATTTTATGGAACTCATGTCAGATAGAGTTACTTTTGAATGGCATGATTCTTTTGTTTTTTACTAGGGAGCTTATAGTGATACGATTGTATAGATACATACATTTGTTGTCTTTAGGTTGGGTCCCTCTTATATAGTTACTTTTGTTTTAGTTGGTTATATTGAGAACCAACAAGTACTGTAATTAAAACAAAAAATAAAAAAAGTAACAGGAGTTTTGGCTGACCAAAAATGTCCATGTATGTCACTATGAATAAGATAAAAAGGTTTTACAGATTGTTTTTACCATGAAAGGAAAAGGTACTCTATGGTGTTTTCCCATTAGCATGCACCACACAATAAAAAGTAAATGGAATATATAAGGAAATCTAAAATCTTCAATATTTCAAGCAAAAAATGACCAAAGTGAAGGTGTTGGTGAAGCGGTGAACTTGCGATGAAGGTGATAGATGATGTTAGATAAGAAAGAAAATAATAGAAGACACCATAATATTTTCTCCATCCACTCATCATCATACTCTGCAAATCCTATAGATAAACACTAGTAGGACTAAAAGATAAATAGATTTTAAAGAATCAACAAGTTTTGCAACATAAAGTAACTTGTATAGGAAATATGGAGCATATGAACATCATGTAATTTATCAATGATTTAAATAGGACACCGCCACATTTGGTGGCAATTTTAGTATAAATGTCTTCTAAGGTGGTAGATGAATGAGGAATATGAGAGTCAACCATTTGAAATAGGTGTGGAATATCCATCATGTGTTGGCTTGCACTAGATTCAACTATCCAGTCTAGATGTGAAGCAATCATGGAAGTTCCAGAATTACCTTGATGTGTATATTCAAGGTGATAAGATGAGTGTTAGGTAGGATACAAAGGAGATTTACAAATTTTTCAGTCTGTCTATGTAAGATATATTATTGATAATGTAGGATGAGATTGCATATGAAAGTCACCATATTGGTTTGAATCATGCAGGAGTTGTTCATATTCCTTGTTCTTTAAGGAGACGTCAGAAGAATTCCCCATGAAGTTTGCAGGAGAAGCATGTATGATAGATGAGTCTTGGTCTATACAAGTAGGTGGAGTCTAGGCAATGTGTGTAGTACCCCTATCCTATCCTCAATGGTTGTGAGCAACATATCCATGTTTGGAATGGGATACATCTTTAGTGTTTCCCAACATGCCACAATATGTGCACATCAGACGTGGTCTACATCAACAACCATGAGTGGATGCAGTAATGGAAACTCGGACGTTGAAGGTGTTGGTTTGGAAGATGCTGACAAACTCCATCGTAGGCTGGGACAAGTGAGCATATGGTTGATCCATGGTTGGAATGACCTTTTTCATTGTGGAAAGTCTGATTCTCTAAAATATATTAGGTCTTCTTGGTACATACCCATGATGAACCTCAGGCCCAACTTCCCCCTAAGATCATCATTTGGTTTGTAGGGAACAAACCCATAACATAATCATTTCCCTTCTCTCCTTAGACAAGCTATCCATTCGATCGATTTTCCTCTCGTATGCTTAGTTTCTTCTATACGTTACACCTTGGACACCATATGTGCAAGAGTGAGGGATATCCCCTTTTCCAAAACTGATTTGAAGGCTTGGGCCTACTTTTATAAAGAAAACTTTTGTGCCAGTGAGCATGAGTTGATGGAGTGCATCATATCATGGATGGAATCTATTTAGGAAGAACCCAATGATAAGAGTGGATCTCTCCTTGGTAACGTCATCAAATATTGTGGGTGACAAAAATTGAGCTAGTTGGCAAGCACTTTCATCACATCATAACATTTAGATAATAGGTGATAACCCTATATCTTGGAGAAGATCATATCCATCCTATTGTAGAGGCAAACAAAGTTTTTCTCTAGTGTGTAAAACTATTTCATATCAACCCACATATGCTTGCCATTTTGATTACACACATAGTTGATAGGGATATTCAGCTCCATGTAGCCCTAGAGTCAAGAGAGGACTTGGTTATTTCTGGTTACCCATGTGCCATACGGTGTTGTTGATGACCCATCCTTGTGAAATTGAGTTTGCCACATGACTCCAAGAAAATCCGAATCACATTCAAACAAAGCAAGAAATTATCCCCATTTGATTTTATAGCAATGACAGTAGGGGTATCATTGTCAATGATAGTATATGGAATTGAAACCTTTTTATCTCCTGTAAAAAAAGGCAATATCCAATTGAAAGCATGGTACAAAAAGAAGATGAGCAATACTGGTATGAATTCATGGAAGGAGGCAAGAAATTAGAGGGTACTACCAGAATATTTAAGGCACAATATGAGTAAATCATAGGAATAATACATTATTATGTAAAAACATAGAATCCTCAAAATTTTAGCAAAAGAACTTCCAGTCATGTGGGTTAAGGGATGCACATAAAGAGGAATAAAGAAGTAAGGTAGTGACCTCTTTATTTAGTTCTTTATAAGACTAAAATGAGGTCTTTGGACTTTTTTTTCCTTTTTCTTTTAAATAGAAATGGAATTAGATTGAAAGGAGAAAGAAAGAACAAAACTATTTAAACCATCAGGGTGAGTAGGATTTTATCGTTAGACCTATAAATGAATCAAATCCAAATCAGATACCTATATACTTAACATTTGAATATGATATTTTACATCCAATTTCAAATTTGATCTGATATTCATCGAATATGTAAAAAACTTATTGCAATCTGGGTTCAAATTTGCTAATTTGAATTGGGATAAAATCCTAATCTGGTATAAAATATTTAAAATTTAATGTTTTACTTTGTAAAAGTACAATTGAAATTCGTAGTGATGCTTTGTTTTGTATAAGTACAATGATCAATATTTTTTTACAAATTTATTTACATATTGATACCTACTAAAACTAACTACATATCAAATTTCTAAAATGCATATATTCTTCCTAAGAGGTGTCTCTAAAATATTAAGAACAAGAATAAGGAAAATCAACAATTTTTAGGAAAACCTATGCGATTAATCTCGATAACATTGAAGGTAGAACTAATGGGTGGGTCGTAAGAACAATATCGTTGTCGGTCATTGCTACCTTGCCAAGTCATCTTTGGAAGTGATACCAATCTATGTCATGCAACATGCACTCCTTCCAGTAAGCCTGTGTGACCGGATAAACAGATGTATACACTGATTCATATGGCGAGAAGGTCCCAAGGTATACCCAATGTCACTCGTTCCTTGGAATACAATCACTAGCAGTAAGAAGAAGGGAAGACTTGGGATCAAGTCAATGTGGGAACAAAACTCAACACTTATTGCAAAGAACTCCTGGGACATATCAAGTAACAAATCTTCTATCTGGAAAAGATATATGAAGAAGAAGTTTGATGATCATAATGAAGGAAGGGAAACGAGCATGTCTAGATTAGTAATAGCTACCTTCCAATCTAAACAACTCATTTTGGATAACTCGTACCTAATTCCCAAAAATGGTACAAAGGTAAACTTCTGGCACGACATCTGGGTGAAATCTGGGCTTAAGATTTCTACACATGTGTACATAGTATTCATGAATCCCTTACTAATTTATCAGTGGCCAGTCTGAAGATGGATAATTAGGGGTGGAATGAGGAGTTTCTACAGTTCTAGCTTCCTCTGTGAATAGTTCATCAAATCATGATGATAGAACCTTTAATCAAAATGGGTGTGCATGCTGTCAGAGTTTGGATAGGTACAGAGAATGGAGCATTTTCTACTAATTCTTCCTATACAATTTTGAGAGAAGAGTGGGATATCAAGGTGATGGAGAATGGGAAAGGCTATGGGTGGTTAAAGTGTCTACAAAGGTGAGGATGTTATCCTGGCTTGCTGTGCATGGAGCATTGCTTATTATCGATTAACTACTTTTGCACAAATTAGCCATCAACTATACGTGTGTAAGATGCACAGAAGAAAAAGAAACAATCACCCATTTACTAAGAGACTACCCATACTTAAATGAGGTGTGGGTAGCTATACTAAAAGTGAATTTGATTGATGCCGTATTTCAAGTGGATGCTAGTCGTGTTACAACCCTGATTTTGGGTTCATTTGGTGAGAAACGCAATTTCTCATATTAAAGATATTTGAAAAAATAATGATATAATTTATTTTGAATACATGGATTGTGTTTACAATAGCCTTGATGTTTTTATTGTGGGCTTTATTGGCTATTGGGCCCAAATAACAAGAAAATTCAATTAGTGAATGAATAAGTGAATTTTTAAGAAAAGAAAAATGTGGAAACCTCAAGAAGGCAAATCCAAAGAGGGATTTCGTGCCTCTTGGGTTCCTTGGGTTCCAAGGAGAACAAAGTTGCATAAAGAGTGCGATAAGAAAAGAAAATATCAATTAAATATTTCTTTATTAAGAAAGAAATTGAAAACAATGGTAAAATGTGGAAAATAAGTAAAAAGAGGTACAATTGAATTATTCTTAGTGGATTTTCGTATCCCAAGGATTCCTAATGATTAAAGGAATACCAATGAGGAAAATAAAATAGAAATACAGAGAAATCCTCAAAAAGAGCTACTTTAATAAGAAATAAACAAGATAATGGGAAATAATAAAGAATAATGCATTTTGATGCATTTAGAAGGATATTGAGTATACCTTGAAAAGGAATTTCGAATTATTTGAGGTTCTTGGAATACAAGGAGTCCCAATGAAGAAAGAGGAAAGATAAAATACTAAAATTGCAAAATAAGAGGATAATGTGATACTTTATTAATGAATTGTGTGGTATTGTTTAAAAGGTGGTATTTTCTACTTGAGGAAAACATACTTTTTTGTGGACTATGAATTAAAAGGCAAGTATAATGAGAAAAAGAAAGAGGTTTTTCAAATTCCTAAATACCTAAATAATAAAGAATATCAAAAAAAGATATGGAAGAGAGAGAAGTTGCTTCTTAACTAAGGAAAATATGTTTCCTTTTGGGAAAAGGACTTGGGTCCTTATGAATGCACATCTTGGGGTGCGAATACCCTCCCCTATATATAGGGTAGAGCACTAGTTCGAGTTCAAGAGAGAGAGAGAATCCCAAGAATCCTTTTCTGTTCTCCTACTTCCTTCGTACAAACCATAGTCTAAGGATTAGTTCTAAACCCTAGAGTGTGAGGAGCTGCAGCTTCTCCAAGATGGAGGCCTGGCATTTCCTAACAACCTATGGATGATCGACTCCCTCCCCGAGTGCTCGACTTCGCGCAACCGCCGCAGTAGGTCTGCACCATCAGCTGAACACCGCCGGCCGGACAAGCTTATAGCGGCCACCTTGGCTACTTTATGGTAGCCCCCTTGATGCATCGGAGGGCTGTGGATGTAGGGCAGTAGTCGTCGGCCCCCCCTTGAGCCCATGGACAGAGGGAGCAGCTCCACGAAGTAGCCGCAGCCGGCAAAAGTGCTAGGGTTCGCAAGGTAGAGGATGACCAATCCATTGGATGAAAATACCCCTCCAGGTATTCAAAAGCCAACATCTTATGCAAGGGTAAAGGAGTAATTCAGTTATGTTTTTAAACAAGCCAACGTTGCATGGGAACACGGCTGCGTGGCGCCTTCTGATTTGGCAGTGGTAAGTGATTTCTTACGAAAATCGTATATAATTATTCGTAACTCATATTAAAACAAGTCTTATATGAAAATTTATCCTTAGAACGAGAGGAATGCAAAGAAATTAGATTTGAAACTTAAATATGCTTGGAATTAAAAAAGTATAGGGTTTTACATACTTTAATGCATTAATTGATAGAAAACCCTAGAACGATATAAATTCAATCATGATGAATCTTTAATATGTTTTTGATCGATCTTAACCTGTTACGAGTGGTAAGATCATAAAAGGATAATTCATATGATGCTTTTAGGGTTTTATGATCATGAACATGGTTTAATGGACCAAAAACCCTATTTTGAGTAAATATGAGTTCTAGTGGTCATATCTGAAATTACAAGTATACAACTGTAATATAATGACCCTCAATGTAGATAATTGATATGATTAGGGTATTGTGAACAAGAAACCTAAGAAACCCTAATTGAGTATAAAGGATGAATTTATCATTTAATATGTTAATTTGAGAAGTATCAACTTGTTAAAAATTAAAGTTGAGTTTCAATCTTTTTCACATGAAAAGTTGACCAATTTAGGGAAAAAGAAGAGATGATCATATTTAATTCGAAAATGTGAAAATATGTTATCATATGATGGTTCTAATCTATTTCGAGCATTAGAGTTCCTAATAATGGATTAAACCCTAAATGTAGTACATAGGAATTTCTCATGAATAAAGGGTAGAATTAATGGAATATCCAGTTCATATGTTAATTAGACCATAATGAACTTTGAATTGATGATGAATGCCTATAATTATCTTGTCATGAATTAAAATGGATAATTGAGCAATTAAGGTTTATATAAGTAGAAAAGAGTATTTTAGGGTTTGTTGACCTAAAAGGGATAAAGTCTGAGGAATTGATCTAAGAAACCCTAATGAATATTAATGAAACCTTAATTCAGATTAGAAACCCTAGAAAGTGAATCCATGTCAATAAGGTAGATTCTTGATAAAGTGTGTAAAAATAGAGTGCATATTCTTTTCAGGAATTATGTGATTGTTGAATTGCTTGCTTGGATTGCTTTCTTGGTTGGAATTGCTTAATGCTTGTGAAATCATCAAATCAGGTATGTGGTTACGCTTATGATTATCCCGACTAGTTTTCTGAGGATTTTATTGATGTTTCCCTCATGGATTGAAATAACTGTGGAATGCTTTTATTTCATGCAACTATAGAGTGACTATTACAATCACTATGAATACACATGTATAACTGGCTAGATCTAGATCACCCCTATGGCTATGCAAAGGCTAAAAAGGATAACCTAGAGCAAGGTCTAGGCTATCATGAGTTAGAAACTGGGCTACATATGTGTAGTGTCGTGAGACTCTTAGCAGGCCATGAGTTAAGGAGTGGGCTACCTACGGGTAGTGCCATGTGACTCAGCCCTAGAAACTGATTCACATGTTAGGTGAGATCATGAGGGGTATAATGGGGATCTACCATAAGGAAGGTAGTATCCAGGTCCATTACAGGGACAATGCGGGGGATAGGGTATACATGGATCACACAGTTATATTTAAAACATCAAATTGTTTGTTCAATGATAATTGACTGCAATACATTGTTACGAATAATTACATGATTATTGTTTCCCCCACATACCAACTTCGGCTGACCAATGTTTTGTTTGTCGGCAGTTTAGGTACAAGCCAAAAGGACAAACAATAAATCATCATATTGTGAATGACGTGAAGTAAAATACAAGGAGGATTAGTTAGAGTAGAATATATACATGGATAGAAGTTTGGAAATCCAAAATTTTCAAAAGGTATGAATTTTTTTATTTATTACAACTTTTCAGTATAGATTGTTGAAATGTAATAATTGTTCTTGGTTTAGTGCCGAACCTTTGATCCGGAAGGTATGGGTGTGGCTTCGATCTCTCAGTCTCCCTTAATTGGGGGTTATCGGGAGGTGGGGTCGTAACATTTGGTATCGGAGCGTAGGTTACTCACTTAACCATTAATAATTATTGAATTTTACAAACTCCATAGAACCCAAGGGAGTTATTAGAGGATTATCCGATAGACGGAGGTGTCTAGAAAAGGGTCACGATCGGGGGTTGGCAATATTTTCCTCTGCACTGCTAATCAGAATACGATGACTTCCCGAATCTGTGTGACTGCCTGGCCGAAGTCTTAGGGTATGAATCGAAATAAGATACCTTTAGGACTTTCTCATCTTATTCATCCGTTGTCATCATAAATTCTGTTAAGGACCATAAAGATTAGGGTTTTCCCTCTCCTCCTCACCCTCTTGGGGTATGGGTAAGGTTAATAAGGTTTATGGAATCCTCCACCAAATTAATAAAAAACATGTAAATAAGATGTCATGGAAATAAGCTTAGTAGATTAAGCGTAAAGGAATAGATACATGCTTAGGTCATATGACATAAGTTGTCATGCCCTCAGGAGAGATATGAGGAGAGACCTTCTTGTCAGGAGGATAAGTAAAGAAAGTTAGTCTAGGAGATAGAGATCTCCATTGCAAGTAGATACCTGGTACATCCTCTGAGGATGATGATAACCCTAACCCTAGGTGTTGGTTAGAGAGATATGAAGTGGTGAATAGATATCACGATAGACCGGGTGTTTGAAAAGACATGCCTTTGAGATGCCAAATGATCCATGGGTAACCTAGCACCTTTGGCAACCCAACCCTGGGAAGGGTCGTGCATGTTAGAGTAAAGAATAGCTCCTTCGATAATGATGTTAGTGAAGGACCTGTAGAAACCCTATGGGCTTATGCGAATAGGGCATAGAATGCAACCAGGGTATGTTAGTAGTATGAGCAATAGGTTGAAACCCTGACTAGGAGAGTATGAATTATGGCTTATGAAATAAGCATATAGAACTATGGATAACCTTCAGCGAATATAAGTTGAACTTAGGCTTCACTAAGGTAGGGGCATGCTTAAGAGCTTGATCCTTCAGGAAGAAAGGACCTCTTATAGAGAGGTTGGTTGTAGGATTAGCTCTAGAGAGAGGGCAGGACCCCAAGCAAGAAGGTTGGAATCCTATACTCTGAGATATGAGGAAAAGTAGGGAGTTGAGGATGATGCAACCTAAGTGGATGATAGTGTTCGCCAGATGATTGATCCCTAGAAGTTGATGATGTCTTGGTTGCCATGAGAGGAACGAAACCTTAGAGAGAGGATGAATCTACTGATACCTCTGTGCCTTTGGTATAGGTGTTACCCTCCTGAGATAGGGAGAAGAGTTCCTTAGACCTGGAGAGGTTTAGTAACAGGTTGTGAGGCCTTGTACCTTGTCGGTTGTCCTTAAGTAGGACTCAACTCTAAAGTGTTGCTTGAGTAGATGGATGACAAGAAGTGTGTGTCATAGCTTATACATGTTTGGTTTGTGGTTAAGAGGTTGAGCATGCAGTTGGATACCCAAAAGTGAACCTAGGGTTCCTAGTCCTAAGAGGGGAAGTGGTGTACCTAATGCTCCTGGCGAGAGTTGAGTTTCTATAGATGCGAGCATGGTACTTCCTATGTTAAGAGGAAAGGAAAACCCCTTAAGTTTAAGGTATGTTCGATGAACCCCTTACAACTAAGTTGATGACATGGAAAGGTATAATCTTGACCCAATGTTGAGGACGAGAATCAGTATGACCTAGCCTCGTTTAGTAGGTGGTCTTCTTGTGCCTTAATAGCTTACTAGAGTTAAGCATATGGTTGTAAACCCTAGACCTAAGGGCTTTTGTGACCTTGTTGTCAAGAGATAATTTCCTCCCATCCTGGGAGAGGGACCCTTTTTGGTAGGGTGTATAGTAGTTTTGTTGGTTTAAGATAACCTAAAGAGGTCTCATAGGATCTTGAGAAGCTAAGTGAAAAGTACATGGTATGAGGATGAACCTGTGGACCCATATATAATCATTTCTAAGTGTATATGGGTGTGTTACCATGTAGGTGACCGGTATGGGGCTTGACCAAGGTTGGCATGTCACTATGACCCCTATGAAAGGTTGTAAGTCAGCCCAATGCAGAAAGAGAGATGATGAAGGCTTGGGTAAGGTTATAAGTTGAATGTGTAATATAAGATAATTCTAAGTCTATCCTAGGGTCCGGTAGGGATAAGACTGATGAAAGTAGGAGTTGCCTAATTTACTAGTTGCACATGACCATAGGGTAGAGAGGTAACAACTATCATTGTCTAAGGGCCATGGGTTAGGACATTGATCACCTTCATGAACTCATGGGACCCAAAGTGCAGATGAGTAGGGCACTATATGGATGCATAAGGGAAGAGGGATGACCCCCAAAAGTGTCGGCACCCTATAGACCTAGAGGAGATTACCAAGGATTGTGAGGTGACCCAAGTAGGTTTGAAATCAATATTCCATGGAGGTAACTTTGATATCAAGATGATCGTAATATAGAGGCATAAACGACATGTTGCAACTTAGATTTAAAGGTGTACTGTCAAGGTGAGATGTACCATCTCTACTCTTGGAACAGGAAGAACTTTGTATTTGGACGGCCTCCAAATGCTTATTTCTTCTTGTTATGGGAGTGAGAGATAGGACAATACGCATGCCATACACCAAGGATAAAAGATGATGCGAGTTGGAATGTTGCCACGAGATATGGGGACAGAGTGGATAACATACCCTGGTAAAGTGAATGATGCATGGATGGTTTGTAACCACTAAGAGAAATAAGGGAGTCATCTTTTGAGAATGTTTTATCATGAGAATCTTTTGTTATTCTAGGTTGAGTTTGATTACCATGATGATGAAATCAGAGAGTGTTCTTAATGAAGATAAGATGTAGAGCTGAGATGAGATAATAAGTGGATTACATGAAGGTGTATGTCATCAACATTACCTAATACATAGGGATGTGAAGTGGTAATGGATGCTCTGGTTGAGATATATCTGCCTAGTTTGGCTAGAGGTTAGAAGAGGTTGGTAGGCTAACCCTAAGTTTGCAAAGTTCAACTCAGATATAATAAAATCTATTCCTTCAAGTGAGTGGTTGTTTGGTTAGCCAGCCTAGGCCTTGATGTGATGAAAGGATGGTTGTAGAACCTCAGATACACTTTTTTTGGGAAAAGAAGGCGATGAAACACCGATAGAATGGTTTAGGGGTTTTGAGGTATTGATCTTGAAGAATAATGACATACAGGAGATCATGATTTTAAGATCAACACACACCATACTAAGAAGATAATAAGTGACAGTACTACTTTAGATGCCTAAGACAAAGTCGCATGTGTTATTGTTCATGCAAGTCGAGGGAAAAGGATGAACACCAGTAACCCATTGCATTGATATAAAGGATAAAGAGTTCCCAAAAGAGAAAGGAAGTTCATCACTATGGTTGTTGTAAGTCTCCCCTGAACCAAGGAAGGTCGAAATGCAATATGGGTTATGGTAGATCGCCTTAACAAGATGACATGAGAAAGAAAGAGTTCTGTCAAGGGACATATCTAGTTGAACTACCCATGAGAGAGATGGTTCAACTACACCATGAAGCGAGTTCAAAGGTTCTTGAGTTGACCTAAAGGTATCCTTCCAAAAGGTGGAAGTAGGCACATGAAGAACTCGATGATAGTACAGTTTACCACCCTTAACTAATGGTTAATATAATCCATATTAAAGGGTCTGACGAGAGCATGTGTGCTCAAATAGGGTGATATATAGAGACAATTCTTGTCCTATGAAAGATGTGATGATGACCACCATAGACAGTATCGGGATGTAAAGAAGCTTTGTAAGAGAGGGTGTGTCGGTCACCACTTCAGTAAGGTGATGTTGGTGAAAGGACCACAATGTGTGTAGATGAAGTCGCTTTGATCGTGCAATGGTTGAAAGGAGCCTAGAGACGACGAGAGTCGTGGGCGGATGCAAAGTAGACTGACATGCAGTTCACTGTGGGAAATATGTGACACAAAAATATGACCCCTCTATGTTATAGCTACGAGAGCTGAGTCCCCGATGCATGGGTTCTTTTGACATGGTTTGGTGGAGAAGGTTAAGTTTGACCTTAACCCTCAGGATAAGGTAATGTGTGATGAGTTCCATGTGTCCAATTTAGAGTATTATGTGAGGTACCCGACCATGTGCTGAGCAACGAACCTAGTGAGCCCCAAGGGAGGCTGAAATGGCCTGAGTATCCTGGGCAGTTTATAGACGCCGGGATGAAAGAACTCATAAAAAAGAATATGCAATGATACTGGTTCTTTGGGAGTGCCATGAGTACGATAAATCCACATAGGGCCCAATGATGGACATGGAAAAGTCTTATCCTAAATTGTTTGTTTGCTTAATAGAATATTCAGGGCTAAATTCCTATAAGAGGGGAAGGATGTTACAATCCTGATTTTGGGTTCAATTGGTGAGAAACATAATTTCTCATATTAAAGATATTTGAACAAATAGTGATATAATTTATTTTGAATAAATGGATTGTGTTTACAATAGCCTTGATGTTTTTATTGTGGGCTTTATTGGCTATTGGGCCCAAATAATAAGAAAATTCAATTAGTGAATGAATAATTGAATTTTTATGAAAAGAAAAATGTGGAAACCTCTAGAAGGAAAATACAAAGAGGGATTTCGTGCCTCTTGGGTTCCTTGGGTTCCAAGGAGTCTAAAGTTGCATAAAGAGTGCAACTAGAAAAGAAAATATCAATTAAATATTTCTTTATTAAGAAAGAAATTGAAAACAGTGGTAAAATGTGGAAAATAAGTAAAAAGAGGTACAATTGAGTTATCCTTAGTGGATTTTCGTATCCCAAGGATTCCTAATGATTAAAGGAATACCAATGAGGAAAATAAAAGAGAAATAAAGAGAAATCCTCAAAAAGAGCTATTTTAATAAGAAATAAACAAGATAATAGGAAATAATAAAGAATAATGCATTTTGATGCATTTAAAAGGATACTGAGTATTCCTTGAAAAGGAATTTTAATTTAATTGAGGTTCTTGGGATCCAAGGAGTCCCAATGAAGAAAGAGGAAAGAGAATATACTAAAATTGCAAAATAAGAGGATAATGTGATACTTTATTAATGAATTGTGTGGTATTATTTAAAAGGTGGTATTTTCTACTTAAGGAAAACATACTTTTTTTGTGGCCAATGAATTAAAAGTCAAGTATAATGAGAAAAAGGGAGAGGTTTTTCGAATTCCTAAATACCTAAATAATAAAGAATATCAAATGATATGGTAGAGAGTGAAGTTTCTTCTTAACTAAGGAAAATATGTTTCCTTTTGGGAAAAAGGACTTGGGTCCTTATGAATGCACATCTTGGGGTGCGAATACCCTCCCATATATATAAGGTAGAGAACTGGTTTGAGTTCAAGAGAGAGAGAGTGAATCCCAAGAATCCTTTTCTCTTCTCCTACTTCCTTCGTACAAACCCTAGTCTAAGGAGTAGTTCTAAACCTCAGAGCGTGAGGAGCTGCGACTTCTCCAGGATGGAGGCCTGGTGTTTCCTAACAACCTAATGATGATCGGCTTCCTCCCCGAGTGCTCGACTTCGTGCAGCCACCGTAGTAGGTCTGCACCATCAGCTTAACACTGCTGGCCAGACAAGCTTGTAGTGGCCACCTTGGCCACTTTATGGGAGCCCCCTTGATGCGTCGGAGGGTTGCAGACGTAGGGCAGTAGTCGCTGGCCCCCCCTCGAGCCTAGGGACGGAGGGAGCAGCTCCATGAAGTAGCCATAGCCGGCAGAAGTGCTAGGGCACGCAAGGTAGAGGATGACGAATCTGTTGGACAAAAATACCCCTATGGGTATTCAAAAGACAACAACTTATGTGAGGGTAAAGGAGTAATTCAGTTATGTTTTTAAACAAACCAACGTTGCATGGGAACAAGGCTGCGTGGCACCTTCTGATTTGCTGTGGTAAGTGATTTCTTACAAAAACCATATATAATTATTCATAACTCGGATTAAAACAAGTCTTATATGAAAATTTATCCTCAGAACGAGAGGAATGCAAAGAAATTAGTTTTGAGCTTAAATATGCTTGGAATTAAAAAGTATAGGGTTTTACATATTTTAATGCATTAATTGACAGAAAAACCCTAGAACGATATAAAATCAATCATGATGAATCTTTTATATGTTTTTGATTGATCTTAACCTGTTATGAGTGGTAAGATCATAAAAGGATAATTCATATGATGATTTTAGGGTTTTATGATCATGAACATGGTTTAATGGACCAAAAACCCTATTTTGAGTAAATATGAGTTCTAGTGGTCATATCTGAAATTACAAGTATACAACTGCAATATAATGACCCTCAATGAAGATAATTGATATGATTAGGGTTTTGTGAACAAGAAACCTAAGAAACCCTAATTGAGTATAAAGGATGAACTTTGTGGTTTAATAGGTTAATTTGAGAAGTATTAACTTGTTAAAAATTAAAGCTGAGTTTCAATCTTTTTCACATGAAAAGTTGACTAATTTAAGGAAAAAGAAGAGATGATCATATTTAATTCAAAAATGTGAAAATATGTTATCATATGATGGTTCTAATCTATTTCGAGCATTGGAGTTCCTAATAATGGATAAAACCTAAATGTAGTAATTAGGGTTTTATCATGAATAAAGGGTAGAATTAATGGCAAATCCAATTCATATGTTAATTAGACCATAATGAAATTTGAATTTATGATGAATGCCTATAATGATCTTGTCATGGATTAAAATAGATAGTTGAGAAATTAAGATTTATATAAGTAGAAAAGAGTATTTTAGGGTTTGTTGACCTAAAAGGGATAAAGTCTGACGAATTGATCTAAGAAACCCTAATGAATATTAATGAAACCTTAATTTGGATTAGAAACCCTAGAAAGTGAATCCAAGTCAATAAGGTAGATTCTTGATAAAGTGTGTAATAAATAGAGTACATATTCTTTTCAGGAATTATTTGATTGTTGATTTCTTGCTTGGATTGCTTTCTTTGTTGGAATTGCTTAATACTTGTGAAATCATCAAACCAGGTATGTGGTTACGCTTATGATTATCCCAACTAGTTTTTCATGGATTTTATCGATGTTTCCCTCATGGTTTGAAATAAGTGTTGAATGCTTTTATTTCATGCAACTATAGAGTGACTATGACTATCACTATGAATATACATGTACAACTGGCTAGATCCGGATCCACCCCTGTGGCTATGCAAAGACTAAAAAGGATAACTTAGAGCAAGGTCTAGGCTATCATGAGTTAGAAACTGGGCTACACATGTGTAGTGACATGAGACTCTTAGCAGGCCATGAGTTAAGGAGTGGGCTACCTACGGGTAGTGCCATGTGACTCAACCCTAGAAACTGATTCACCTGTTAGGTGAGATCATGAGGGGTATAATGGGGATCTACCATAAGGAAGGTAGTATCTAGGTCCACTGTAGGGACAACGCATGGGATAGGGTATACATTGATCACGAAGTTATATTTATAACGTAAAATTGTTTGTTAAATGATAATTGACTATAATACATTGTTACGAATAATTGCATGATTATTGTTTCCCCCACATACCAGCTTTAGCTGACCGACGTTTTGTTTGTCGGCGTTTTAGGTACAAGCTAAAAGGACAAACATTAAATCGCCATATTGTGAATGACATGAAGTAAAACACAAGGAGGATTAGTTAGAGTAGAATACATACATGGATAGAAGTTTAGAAATCCAAAATTTTCAAAAGGTATGCAAAATTTTATTTGTTATAGGTTTTAAATATAGATTGTTGAAATGTAATAATTGTTCTTGGTTAAGTGCGTTCCTTTGATCCGAAAGTTATGGGTGCGGCTTCAATCTCTCGGTCTCCCTTAATTGGGGGTTATCGAGAGGTGGGGTCATAACAGTTCGTGTGAGTGATGTAGTTGGGATTTATCCCTCCTAAAGGAGTTTGATATCCAAGACCTCTTGACAAGTGAGACTGAGAAATGTACAACTGTACTAATGTGATTCAATATGTGATATGTGAACTAATATGCATATCTGACAGTCTTCTCTAGTTCAAGGAACATGGATTGAACATTGAGAGGATGATGATTCCATGCCTCGATTTCAATCAAGATATTAAAAACAAAGTTACTATATGATCACTGTAAAACTAATTATGTATTATGGGTTGAAGTTGTTCTCAAACTTTTAGAATTACTTGGGTTGAAATGATGTATGAATAGACACCGCTCTTTTCTTGTGATATCATAAGTTAGTTATGAATGTTCACTACCAACGTAATTTTAGACCTATAGTGACAGACACATAGGATACACTTGGATTAAAGGAGTATATTCATGAATGATGTTTAGATTGAATGCTGAAACTATTTACGTATTCAATCAAATATTAGATCAACTGACTGAACTCAGAATCATTAAGTTCAAGTGTTGGACTGACTAATTGGAGTGTCCGGTTGATTGAAAATTGAATTTGTTGATTCTGCATGACTTGTGACACCAATTGATTGGCTCACTGGGTTACCTGATCATCTCAAGCTAGTGAGATAATTGTTTCAGTTAGTAAAATTATCGTCTTAGGCCATCGATATGAATAGTTCTCTTAGTGAACCGATCGACTTGGACGGCCAACCAAAGTTTTGGTGTTTTCCATAATCATGAGAAAAGAGGATCGTTTTACATTTTTCAATGAGATTGGTACAAGGATTAATATAGGATATTAATTAGAAATAAATTGCAAAATGACCCGTTGACTATTATGGCGGGCGCGGAATGAACATGTGCTTGAGAATAATACCACCCCAAAGCACATCATGATTCAACACATAAATAATGAGCTGCAACTCAACATCAAAGCATGGAAGAAAGAAAGCTCAATTAGGACCACCATATCTCCAAATAGTGTTGCACAGTTGTGACCTCCCATGATGGTTTAAATGCTTCCACCATTGGTAGTTTGTGCAAGTACAAAATCACAAGGGACATAAGAGTCTCTTCCTACTCATCCTGGGATATCTTCAATAATTCCTAAAGTTACAGTAATGGTAGAATCAACCAACTGGATTGTCATTGTTGTGGGTAGCAAATCGGTAAAGATCAATCTTTTACACATAAAAAAGGGCATAATGGATATGCTGGCCCACAAAATCAGCTAATCCTTTCTTGTAAGAGGTATTTCTGATAGAACATTGGATACCAAAGGAGCCAGGGTCCTTCGGTTTTTTTAACATTTTTTTGAGAATGATATCAGAAGTAGTTTGAGCTAATTTTACGGTTTTGTGTTTTTCGATCATGTATTTCTTTGATAGTGAAGTCTTTAGATATTTGGACCAAGATGGGATTTCAAGGAGAGCGTCAAGGAACATGATATCAACATATATCTTCTTCATTACTTCCTTGAACTTTAGGAATCTAAATTCTAGTTTAGTCTCCCTCAATCTTCCTGAGTAGGGTATCCTAGGCTTGTATGGTGGGACTTATGGTTCTTTGGAAACATGTTCTTTTTTCTTCTCCTTCTCGACCTCTACAAAATTTTTAGTTTCTTGATTTATGCTTATAGTTGGGATGATTTCAGTGACATCTTCATCTTCCTGAATGACTTTGGTAGCTTCAATAAGGAAACGGGAAGACCTTGTGGTAACTGCATTTAGTTGTTCTGGTCTGTGTTGATTATGTCTCAGATTTGTTTCCGGCTGACCAGTGAATGTACTCGCCATCTAATGAGTTATACCAGCTTAGTGCCTTTTCTGACATGGTGAAGTTGAAAAGTAAGAGCATGATTTCATCGAATGTAGCTCCAGCTTGTGGTACTAATCAGAAAAGTGCCTTGAATCGTTTCAGATGGTCCATGCAGTCATCTCCATTGCTTCTAGAGAACAAGAGGCCTTGCATGATTTTGATCCATTGTATTCAAATCTCGAAGTTAGGAATGTTAGCGAGTGGTGGTTGAACTAGGAAATTATCCTCAGAATTCTTAGGAACAATGTAGTCTCGAAGTTGCTTGTTCCTTATCAATAACGGAGCAGCTACTGTGGCTGCCTCATTTTTAGCTTGGATACGAGCTTGCTCTTCATCTCAAACTTCAGTTTGGACTTGAGCACCTGTATCAGCGATGAGTTGTGCTCTCTGAGTTGCTATAGCTGCGTTGACTCTTTCCATTACCAAGGAGGCTTGGCGTTTTTCGTCAGCCATTTGTCTAGCTCGTTGGCAGTTGAGTCTAATGCGTCGATGGAAGCTTCATTCTACCTCAAAGTTGTACTCTGGTTCAGGGGAGAATCTAAGGTTATGAGAAGGTTGCATACACATTTTCAACCCGAGTAGAAGAAAAATCACACTTTAGATGATGTGGAGAAATGATTTAATAAAAAAGATATGAAGTAATATCAAGGTAAAATGTAAAATCCTAATCAACTAACAAGTTGATAAATGAAATTAAAACATTCCATTGTCCCCGACAAAGACACTAATTTTTTTATGGAGCCTCCACTCATGTGAAGTTGTGTGCACCACTAAAAATCCTAGAGATAGTAAGTCTCCATGTTTTGCCTTGCGTGTGCTATAATAAGATCTCCACCCATGTACCCTAGGTACATGGAAGTCTTATCATAGTACATTTGAGAGTCGAATCCACGAGACAACGGTCTTTTAAGGATAAACATGATGGAAAATGTCATAATTCTACTTATCTACTCAAGAGTTGATATTTCGATTGAAGAGTTGATTTGATGATTAAACTAATATACAATGGTCAATTAAATGGTAGGAAAGTAAACTTAGGATTGTAAACAATATTTGGGAACCACTAGAATGTGATCGAGTTTCACCACCACTATGCATGGATCATAACATACATCATAATAACATGGCTTGTAGAGAAAGTCTAAACAATTAGTATCTTTATAGATTTAGCTTCCTTTTAGATACCTAACTCTGAGAAATGTAGGAGTATTGTAATGCCAGTCACCCCTGAACGAATGATCACTTACTTTGCATTACTCCCTTCACGACGTGTGTTCCTTGACCTATCAAAGTTGTACTTTCATATGTCAACTTATTACATTTCATAGTATGAAAGTACAACAATGGAGGGTGAGTTTACTCCACTCCTTGAAAAATACTACTAGATACCAAAATAGATTTATGGTGATTACACACATCCAGAACCAACAGACAATCGATAATCGAATCTAAAAGAACAAACATAGATAATTCATACTAGCAGATAATAGGTAACACAAGTTGGTGATCAAGCAACTATTATTCATTAAATGATTAATGTTGAACTAAAAAGAAAGTATTTCTCTATTGAAAACTCATGAATTACAATGCAAGTAATGAAAACATGGGTAGCGGGGCTACTCCCCGCACCCTAGTGTATAGAAATACTTGCTTATAGAAAGAACAAAGAAGAAGACAAGAGAAGAGAAGGACAACATCATCTCTACATAGGATGGAGGAATGTTCACCCCTTGGAGTAGAGAACAACTATCTTCACACTGTGTGGCTGCCTTGGTGATGAATCCTTAAGTTCCCTCATTCTATGTCGATGAGAGAGAAAGTAAGCTTGTAGATGGAGTGTGGATCTTAGACTGGAAGCCTTGGGGTGAAGGATGAAAGATGAAATAGCTCTGGAACAAATGAGCCAGCCTTTGGGCATCTGAAAACTCGATTCTATATTAGCATCCTTTGGTTACTATTTCTAGGCTCCAAGGGGGTCTTGAATGGTCTCAAAACCATTTGGATCTTCACGGTCTGGAGCCCATTTGGGTCCTCACAATCTTGAGATCATTTGGATCCTCACGGTATGGAGATCGTTTGGATCCTCACGGTCTTGAGAAAGTTTGGATCCTCACATTCTTAGGACCGGTAGCTTTCACACGTTCTTGGGATCAAAGGGATTTTGCTCGGTCTTGGAACCATTGGGACTTTTCTCGATCTTGGGACCATTGGGACTTTGCTTGGTCTTGGGACCGTTTGGCCTTCACTCAGTCTTGGGACCGCTAGGATTTTGCTCAGTCTTGGGACCGTTTGTCCTTCACTTGGTCTTGGGACCGTTTTGCCTTCACTTGGTCTTGGGACCGATGGGTCTTCACTTGGTATTGGGACCATTTGGACCTTTACGGTCTTGGGATCATTTGTGTCCTCTCAGTCTTGGGACTGGTTGGACCTTCATGGTCTTTGGACCGTTTTGGTTGAGACTTTTGCAATTTTTTTGGGTTTTTTCTATAAGAAGAAAAGGAGAAATATCACTTTATTGGTATATTCACAATAAGGTGGAAAGTTAAGTATTCAATCTAATTTATATAAGAAAAGAGTATGGAAAACTAAGAAAAACTAGTAAGATAACATCACAAAATGGGAGGTTATCACCCATAACTAAAGTAGACAAAAGGGTTAGGACTACTGCACTAGCACGACTGCTTCCACATGGTTCACAGTTTGAGCTCCCTTACCAAGGAACCTTTAGGCCTTAGAATAAAGATCATTTAGAGGCATTTAAGAAAATGAAAAGAGAGGTTTTCAAACCCACACACTTCATCTCCCCTTGATGAAATTGTTATCTGGGAAAGAGTCTAGGATATGTTGGAGAAATCCAATTTAGCCCACCTCTTTTTCTCCACACCATGAGAATATGTAGAGGAAACTACAGAAGACATGTCATCTACCAAAGAGCTCACATCTACTAAGGAAGGGAACTCTAAATAGATATAAGTCAAAATCAACAACATTGACTACGTTCTCACTGACGAAAGTCTAAACAATTTTTTTTTTGTGGTTCAGAGGAGGAAGCTACTAGAGCCTCTATTGGAATCTTAGAGAAAGAAGACTCCAGTTTCAATGCTTCTAAATATTAGGAGAGATTGATTGGTCAAAAGAAGTATCAGTCTGGGAACTTTAAAGCATTTGCGGTGAATTTTGTTTTCTATAGAATTATGCACAAAATAGTACCCAACATCCTCTTCACAAAAGCAGATACTGGAAGCATCTACCTTGAGGAATTATGTGTGCTATCATTGATAATGGATGAACGCCCGTTCGATATTTTTCATCTCTTGATTGATAAATGACTACTAATCTACTCTGCTCCTCAAAGAGAAAATTATATGGGTGGTATCATTAGACTTATATTTCAGGCACACAAACACCCCCATTTGTTGCTTTTAAGGAAATAATGTGTGACAACTTTATCACCATAAAGTACATAATGTCTCTGGGTATTTAGGTATGATGCCATAATTCTACTAGCTATGGGTTCTCGCAAACCAAGCTTTCTATTCTTTTACCTGGTCTTGCAAATTATGACAAAGACCAATTGCTTTTTTTCTAAGGAGGAAATTGATGGACTTGTTTAGAAGTTTCGACAGACGAACCAAGAACAACCAATCACATCACATGGTCAAGTACAGCCAAAGTCTATCATTAAAAAACAATCTAAGTGGTTGTTGCCTAAGATGCCAGAAAAGAGTGATCAACTTTCTATGCCCTTACAAAAAGTGATGAAAGAAGGGTTAACATGTATGACATCAAAGAACTACAAGTGTCACCTATATATATATTATATATGTATATATGTATATGTATATATATATTGGCATGGACTGACTCCCTCTCAGTCTCCAACGAATATCGCCTATCAGTTACTCCATCTACTACTACAAGCAAACCACCTGTATCAACCACAATACAACCCACCTTCATCCTAGTTATAGTTGATGCTACCAAGATGTCTCTTTGCCCAAACAGTAGGTGCATGATGTTCATGAAAGCCCACCATGACGTCAACCACATTCCTTTCAGTCCTTTTCTTCTTATCAGGACCCTAGGTCTGATAATAATTCTTCCTTTTCTTTAGAACTATATACTTTGGGCGATGCCTTTGGTCGTGAATTTGACACTATACATAGAGTCATTTGAGCAATCATGATTTCCTTTCCTAAACTTCAAAAGGCCATAACCAACATTGAACAACGAGTGCTAGCAATGGACAAGCAGGTCAGCGAGCTCAGCACCATTCATGTATAAATGGTGACCCTCCACCACCAGCTAGATGAAATATGAAAGGTCCAAAACCACCTCCTTATCAACATGACTTATCAAGAAAAAGCTAGACAACACTAAGAAGAACAACATGCCCAACGATGAGAACAAAGACGAGTACGTCAACACAATTTTGTTGAAGGATCATATTTACCATTTTCTCAGTCCAGTGAGGGTAATTCTTATGTCGTCGATACTATCAGTGAAGACTCTCATTGTCACTCTGTTGATCTGGCCATTGGTTCATTATGAGAATCCATCTCCCAATATTCTAAATCAGTTACTCAGCTATGCTAAACCTTCATCAAAGAATGGCCTTCATAAACCTCATCTTTCATGGTCTTTAACGGATGGCCTACCTCAGTTTGATATGACACCTATTATCATCCCTTCATAGGATAGACCATCTGAAAATATTACTCCTCCATCTCCACCATCATCCCAAGATATATTTGAAATGGAGATGAAACAAAGACTTGATAAAGTGTTGCTCAATCTAAGCCCAACATGCTCTCTACTTAGTCTACATACGGAGGAGGACATATCTATTAGGGTTTATACGAGACACATGGATGACGAAGATGATTCTATAAGTCATTCTGACAATGAAGAAGTTTCTTCTGATGACAATAATGGTGATCTCTCCATTGTTTTGTCAGTCGTAGCTCCTCGTCTTTCAAAACCTTTTCGTCCAAAACCTCTATTGCCACTACCTCCTCATCTGCCTCTAAAAATGAGTGGATTTGATTTAGATTATTTGAAGTGAATGCAAGCTCGTGATATCTTCACCTTACAAGACCTCCTAGATGATCTACGTGATGGAAACCACATTATCTATAAAAATGGTTCCATCACCCTCTCCCAAGATGATTTCTGGAATCTTTCCTTAATCCTACCAAGATTACCAGAAAAATGTTCACCACCCTCAGATCGACTTTCCTAGAGGATGTCATGCCTAGAGAGAAGGGTTGGCCATATTATAATGCCAATCCTTATTTGGCAAGCTGCTTATTCAAGAATCGTCTGAAGGCTCAAGCTATTTTGACCTTACATGCAAAGCTTCAATATAAGAAGACAAGGATGATATTGCCACCCTTTCATTTCATAGGATTGTGTCTCCTGTGCATCACTGACCTAGACAAATGACAAATTACTCTGTTTAACATGTGTGTTGAAACACTAGCACACTCAAATATGCAATTTTGAGATTGTGTTATCGATAAGTTATCTCATATTCCAATTGACTTCAACGAGTCATTCGCAAAGTCCCATACTATTATCCTTATTGGACATATTATGTGATTACATTGCTAGTCGTCCAACACAATCCCAAGCACAATGATAGTGCCTTCATCATTCCCTAGATAATGGAAGCTCTCATTATAAAACTCTTGTGTCTAGCCTGGATCCCATTGGCTTTACACCTCTTTGAGGACATTACTCTATGGAAGTCATCCATGATAGGCACTTCTTTCAGGACCCTAAACTGCCAGAAAACCTAAGGGACCTTTATCCACTTATCCCTCACCCTGAGAATGAGGCCTTATGTGATATCTTGTACAAAGAGGAAGCAGAAGAAGGACATATCACACCATCCCCTATTGTCACTAAACCTCCTCCTACTACTATTACTACCAAAGTTGAAGAATTTTTAGATATACTGAAGTTCCTTAACGAGCCTAACCCATTTCCAATATATGGCCCCATTGCCAATATACAACCAAGTTTTGAGAATTTTCCCCGCAATGTATGTTGCGATATTTCTCTTCCTCAATTAATGATGTTGATGCACCACTTCAATCCTGGGGGCAATCACGTCATTTTTAGCAAAGGCGATCTTTTGGTCATAAAAGATGACCTCTTGGAGACTCTTCAACCATGAGGATGTTTATCTCATAGCCTCACTGTGGCTTACCAATCTCTTATTTACTAGGATATTGATGATGTCTATATCACTGATCTTGATCTAGTCCCCGATCTTGCTAGAACTCTTATCCAGATGAAAAAGATCTTTTGCTTCAATGGTTACATTAATATATTCCCCGTTATATCTTCATACCTATTCTTGATGATACACGTTAGACTTTGCTTACTATCTTTACTCATGAAAGGGAGGTTGTGCTCTACACTAGTTTAGATTCTTCTTTTGATCCTGGAGACCCTAGATAATCTGTACTCATTCACAGTACACATGAAAGAATTGATGATGTTTGTTCAAAGACACTTATTCTACAAGTCTACAAGTTTGGAAGTGGTTATTGTTCTCAGGAACCAGCATGAAGGAAGTTAACTAGATTTTTGCATGATTGTCATCAATAACATTTGTTGTCCAATGATTGTGGCTTTTACATTCTATACTGATTGCACACCATTAGAGTTCTCCATGCCGTTGTTGAAGAAACTGACAATGATAATTACAATTTCCTTAGAAGAAAATACACTCAAATGTTGCACAAGTCTCCACGGGTAATAGTGGACCTTCACTGATGAACACACATGTTTACACTTTTATTTCTTTTCCTTATTCAAACTCTATGGGCAGTGTGCTTTGTAAGTTGGGGGGGTGTAATACTGTGAGTAGGTATCCAGTGTACCACAAACATTACTTCTTTTTAGTTTTCATTTATTTTATTTTCATAATTTCTTTATTTCCATTTATCAATTTGAACCATGTTTGTTATATGAAGCTATAGTTGATGGAAAAACTCCCTCTACACATATTCTAGTTTGTCCCTAAACTATCCTCATATACATGACATTTCATGTCAAAAATCTTTTTGTTACTGATACAGTTTTTATGTCTTCCGCTTAGCAAACCGTTATTTATCTTTTACCGTGTCACCTATTATTTCTTACAAAAAGAATCTAATTAATAAAATTTTAGAAAAACATCATTTAACTTTATTATTGTAAGTACGTTTTGGTGCTATTTGAAGGAATTGGAAGCAAATAAAAAATAAATTGATAAAGTCTGATTGATTGATCAAAAGACCTCTCTTCTAGATTTTGACCAATTAGTCAACAGGAAGGTCCAAGCAAGATGATCGAGAGAAGACTGTTGATTCAACCTCGATGGACTTATTGAGCATCAGCCAAACAAGTTGAATTACCTCGACAGTTGACTGTCGAGGATAGGAGTGTCGACCAAGAAAAAAAGGGGAAAACACATCTATGTCGATGAAACATTGACAGCCCAATCTGTCAACATTGACTTACTCATGTCAGTATGAAACTATCAATCTAGCACTCAACACACCTGTTGAGAAGAGGATCATGAATAGTCACATCAAATCATTCTCTCGATAGACTGCATCGATAGAATTATCGATGTCCAGAGAGGACTATCGAGGAGTCATCTTGACAGACCTGTCAATGACAAGATCGACAATTCATTTAAGAACTCTGACGACCATGGAAAAGAGGTCGACACTTCTATCGATCGACAAAGATTGTAGTAACTAGGTGTCGACCTAAATTTCAATAGACCTAATGACAAGGAAAGGGTTCGACAACCATAAACCTATAAATATTCCCCAGCACGACCGTCTCAACATCTTGAACTTTTTGGTGGTCAGAACGTCAAGTGGCAGCCGCCAAACTCTCTCAAGTTCTAGAGCTGAAGGACGAGTTTCGTCGAGCTGGAGTTCCTTGATCCAATCACATTGACATGCTTCCCACTAGTTTCTTCTTCATCACCAAGCAACCAAAGGACTTTTTTGCTTCAAGCCAAGATCATAAAGGAGGAGAAAGATTATCGACTGCACTGTCGACCACCACGATATCAATCGAGAGGTTGGTAGATCAATCATTTGATCTACCCTTGTATCGATCTTCTCCTTTTCTTTTCTAGATCATGACTTGTTTTGGTTGTATTCCTTTTGTTTCTTTGTCCATGTATGGTTAAAATCCTAACTTTTGTTGGGAGTACCATGTAATTTCACATCTTTATATTTGATGGCATGCATTCTTTAAGGTTTTGTTCATTTACTCTATTTTTATGGTGTCGATTGATGATTATCTAACTTCCTTTGACATTTGATGTGGATATTGTTTGAGAGAATAATTTCAATGTGATCTAGAGTACAAGATAGAGAGGACTCCCCAGAGTGAGGAGTTGTTATAATAAAAGTCATATTATCATCTAACAAGCTTTCAGTTATCAACTTGAGAGAGGGAACCCCATTAGATAGGCATCTGCCTGGATATCGAGAGAAGGAGGGGACAAATATATTTTTATGATTGTTTGCAAAACAAGTATAGAATGTATATAAAATAGGAGTTAAGGTTTTACGTGGTTGAGGTTAGCTTGATTGGTAAAACCCAATCCAAGTCCTTTTTATCTTGAATTCTCTATTCGTCTATTTTTCTTCTATGATCTTCCACAATATAGGTTCACTTTTTAATTTGGTTAAATTTATTTATTAAATAGAACACCACAAGATTGCTTTCGGTTAAGCTAGACTATAAAAAGATTTCTCATTTTGATTCTATTATTATTGTGGTCCCTACGTTCGATACCACATTACCACAAAGACTTTGTATTTAGTTGCTGACATATCTTTTAGTCAAATATAAATTTAAAGTCTGGCTTCTTTGACTGGAGAATTGTGTTTACATTTTTGACCCACAAAAAAGAGTGATCAAGCATTGATGAAATCCCAAGCGTTCCACAGACACGACAAGGAGGATCCTATGGCTCACATAAACAACTTTGTGGAAAGTTGTATCTTCTGAAGCTTGACAGGATCTCAAAACTAGTGATATTCATGAAGTTGTTTGTTACTCACAACAAGATAAAACAAAAGTGTGGTTTCTAAGTATTCCTCCAAAAGTAATAGAAACTTGGGACCAAATGATTGATTTTTTTTCCTTTGAACTCTATTTCCTCTCCAAAAGACGAATGAGCTACATGATAAGATTTACAACTTCAAGAAACACATGAAAGAGTCCTATTCTGAACCCTGGGAGAGATTTTGAGACATTCTCATGAAAGTTTTTCATCATTGGAATGATCTTTATTGCCAGGAGAAGGCATTCTATTATGGCCTCCATAAAGGCAAAAATAATGCACTTGATAGTGTAGGGGGATTCTTCTTGAACAATAAGCCTACCAAGTGCCATGAGATCCTTAAGAACAAGGACAAAATCATGTCCTGGGAGAAGAAAGAGAAGTACTAACCACAATTAAGAGTGACATGGAATCACATAAGATAACTGAACTCAAGGCTCAGATGGCACAACTCAAGAAGAAACTTGATCAGAAAGTTGAAACCTCAACTAGAGGTGAGGAAGAGGAGTGTGTAGGGAAATTGGGTGACATAACAAGTACCAAAACAAAAAATTATTGCCATACGTGTCATAAAATAGCAGATCATGTCATCATCTATATAATGGAAATGATGATCTTGAGGATATACCTGGTCCTAGAGCAAGTCCAATGACATATTCCTTGTCATTGTAAATGTGCAACTATCTTCTAGTTTCTCTGGGACTCGTTTGTGGCTCCTCCACAGACAATAAACTCGAACTTCGTCATCTACAATATCTCCTCTTGCCATGAACTGATGACTGACTTTTTCCTGCTTAGAGGATGGCAAAGGCCACCTCACCTCTAGAGAAGTCCACAAGGAATGCCTAGAACTCTTGTACACTTACTAGAATGGACAAGAAGGAGTTATCCCTCCCATTGGTGTACTAGTCACCGACTTTCTCTCCCATAATTATTCTCAGTTGTTCTCTCCCTCACTATCCCTCTCAAGTCGTATAGGATTTGTGTGAGATCTCTTGGTTACCACAACCAGAGAGAATTTTTTTTTGAAAAAAATTGGTTCTCAATTGTATATCTTTGGAAGCTCTAGTACTCCTCTATATATACGAGGGGCTTGGGTCATGGTTCCTAGTGTATGTGGGAGTGAAGGGTTACAAGATCTCAATTTTCACTACCTATGAGTGTTGAATCAGTCGATTGTTAACCGAACCAGTTGGTTCACATTCAAGTTAGTCGATTAGCTTAGTGAAACGGTTGTTTTGCATGTCTCCCAATGACATATGTATTTGGAAATTCTATTCCTATTAATGCTCGACTCGATGTCAATTCTAATCATAGATGAAATCGAATTACATATTGAATGATCGTCTCGTGAAGCGAGACAGTCATCCCATGACCTCCATTAGATCAGCTCACCTATTGAATTGGTCATTTAGCACCCAGTTCATGTATAACTCAACCAATACAATATCCAATCAACCTAACACTCCAACTGACCATTTCATAACATTAGGCTATTAGTTGGGAGTCCAATCAGTTGATTTGTTTCTTTGAATTGAATATCTAAACTATTTAGTAATCGATCCAATCATCATTTGAGATCAAACTCCTCTTCTAGGGCATTTCCTTTGTGTATGACCCTATTTGTCCTATATTGCATTAGCAGTGAACGTCCGTAACTAATTATGACATCACAAGAAAAGAGTGGTGCCTAGTCATACATCATTGCTACCCAAGTAAATGGCAAGTTGGGGAACAACTTCAACCTACAATATGTATTTGGTGTTGTAATGTTTGTATACTTCCTTTGAACTCTAATATATAGATTGAACTCGAGGAATGGATTTATCATCCTATTCATCACTCAATCTATGTTTCTTGCAATAGCAGACTATATGAGATATGTGTAATCTCAATATCTTATATTGACTCAATATACATGGTCATGCATATCTCAGTCTAACTAATTCAAGTGTCCTAGAATATCATACTCCCATGGGAGGGATATATCCCATCTACATCACTCACATTCAGTCCCCATGTGTCACAGTCATCCAATCATCACCTTTGTGATAACCCTTATTCAAGATTACATTTGATGATGTAATAGCATATCAAACAACATGTGATGAGTGTAGTGACTTCAGGTCTAAGAATCACAATCACTACCATCACCATGTGAGTTAACTATGACCACCATAATACTGGTTTCCATGTGTTACTCTCATGGTGGGTCTATTTGTTGCACTATTCTCTAGCATGTAACTCTGTGCTTGGTTCGATATCCCCATATCATGACTAATGAGATTCAATCATCAACCAACACACACTCTAGTCTTATGTGTTATTGTTGTCTATCGACCTTCCACAACAACATTCAACTAGGCACATAATGAGAATGTATACTCTTAACATGTGTATGATATCATTGTTCAAGTCATGTACTTAAGACATACATCATTGAGTAATATCATCCTCTAAATATTTATTATGTTACTCCATTATCTCATAACTAAATAAATTAGAAGTTTAAATTTTATTAATAATCAAATGATGTGCATATTATACCACTACAACCATCATATGATTGGCTCTCGGGCCATACATACCAATAGACTCCTACTTGCATTTAGAGCCAATAGCCTAGAAATCACATTCCAAGTGATCTAACATGCCCATCATGCTTCTTCTTAGAATGTGCCTTTCTCAGGGGATCAACACCATTGTTCTTAGTTGGTAATTTGCAAATCTTTACTCTCCTCACTGTATTATCTCTCTTATGAGATGGAACCACCTTTGTATATGCTATAAGCATCGATGTGATCTGAATTCCTTAGCATGTGTAATAGTTTCATTGTTGTCACAATATAGCTCAGTTGCTTCACTAACGCTTGGAACGACTCCAACTTCATAAATGAACTTCTTGATCCATACAACATCCTTTTCTACATTCAATAAAGCAATATACTCACCTCTGTTGCAAAATCGGCAACTGTTCCTTGCTTGGAACTCTTCCAATTAATAACTCCATTGTTTAGACATAATCCTAATTGTAATATGTAATCATCTTTAGCAGTCTGGAAGCTTGCATAAGTGTAACCCTTTACCACCAACTCTTCCTCTTCACCATAAACAAGAACTGATCCTTAGTCTTTCTCAAGTACTTGAGGATGTCCTTCACATCTATCCACTAACAATTACTTAGATCTGACTCATTTCTTCTTGTCATGCTCAAGGCACACGAGACATTGAGATAGGTACACAACATTGCATACATGATTGATCCAATTTTTGAGGCATATGGAATCAAACTCACACACTCTCTCTCATCACATCAATTGGAACTTCGAGATTTGGAAATGGTAACTTCAAGGAGCATGGCAAAATTTTCCTCTCTTTGAGTCTCCATGTTGAACCGCTTCAACACTTTTCCAATGTATGTGCTTTGACTTAGTTCAAGAAGACTTTTAGATCTATCTCTATAGATCTTAATACCCAAGATATATGATGCTTTCCCCAAGTCTTTCATGGAAAATGTATTTCCAAGCTATTTCTTTACCTTTTGTAAAGTAGGGATGTCATTCCCCATCAATAGTATGTCATCTACATACAATATGAGGAATTTCATAGTGCTCCTACTAACCTTCATTTAGACACAAGGTTCATCTTCATTTTGAAAAATAGCCAAACTCTTTTACTGTCTCATCAAAATGAGGATTCCATCTCAGAAATGCTTACTTCAATCCATAGATTAACCTTTGTAGTTCACACACTTTATTTGCATCTTTTGGACTTGCAAAACCTTCCAAATGTGTCATATACACATCTTCAAGAATATTCCCATTAAGGAATGTGGTTTCAACATACATGTTCCAAATCAGATAGTCGTGATAAGCTACAATAATAAGAATGATATTTATGGACTTAACAATGGACACTAGAGAAAAGGTTTTGTCATAGTCAACACCTTGAACTCGTTTGAAACCCTTTGCAAAAAATATACCTTATAGGTCTGGTTCCATCCATGTCAATCTTCTTCTTGAAGACCCATTTGTACCCAATAAATTTTACCCCTTTAGGTGGATCCAGCAAGGTCCATACCTTGTTGGCAATCATGGTTTCCATCTCAGGTCTCATGGCCTCAAGCCATTTATTAGACTATGTTCCCTGATTAGCATCTAAATATGTTATTGGATCATCATCTATGACTAATTCACTGCCTTCCTGAGTCACAAGATGTCCAAAAATCTTTCAGGTTCAAGGTGTGTCCTACTAGATCTATGAGGTACCTATGTTACTTGAGGAATTTGAGTCTCTAAAACACTTTGTGATTATATTTGTTCCTCTCATACATCTACCGATCATATGCTCTCTTGTTGGTCTCAAACCTCTTTGAGTTCCACTTTCCTCCCACTGATTCCTTTAGAAATAAATTCCTTTTCAAGGAATGCAACATCCCTAGCAACAAACACTTTGATGTCAGATAGGGAATAAAAGTAATATCCTCATGTCTCCTTAGGATATCCAACAAAGTAACATAGACTTAAGGGCCAAGCTTTTCAGAAATCATTTTTCTAACGTAATCTTCACATCCCCAAATTCTCATAAAAGACATATTGGGATGCTTCCCAAACCGTATCTCATATGGTGTCTTATGAACCAATTTAGATGGTACTCAATTTAGGATAAACATGGAGGTTTCTAGAGCATACTCCCAGAAGGTAGTAGGAATCTCTACTAAACTCATCATTGATCACACCATATCCATTGATATGTGATTCCTTCTTTTTGATACACCATTATGTTGAGGTGTTCCAGGTGGAGTCCAGTGAGATACAATCCCATGGGATTTAAGAATGTCCTTAAACTCTTGGTTCAAATATTCTCCACCTCAATCAGATCAAAGTGCCTTAATACTTTTACCAAGTTGGTTTGTACTTAATTCATAAATTCCTTGTACCTGTCAATAGTTTATGACTTATGTTTCATCAAATAACCATAGCCATACCTGCTGAAGTCATCAGTGAAGGTAATGAAGTATTGATACCCACCTCTAGTTGTTGTTCTAAAAGGTCCACACAATCAGAATGTATCAATCCTAGTACATCACTATCCCTCTCATCATTACCTGTGAAAGGGGTTTTTTCCATCTTTCCTAATAAACAAGATTCACATGTCTCTATTGATTCAAAATCAAAAGAGTCTAGATACCCATCTTCATGGATTCTAGATATTTGATTCTCATTTATGTGCCCTAGACGACAATGTAAAATGTATGTTTTGTTTGAGTTATTGAGTTTTAGTCTTTTGGTATTTACATTACATGAATTTATCTTTAGATCTAGTAAATAAAGACCATAAGACATTGGGGCACTGCCATAAAAGATCCCATGTTTAGAAATAGAACATCAACCATTTTTAAATGGAATTCAAGTGCATTCCTATCCATACAAGATATAGAAATCATGTTTCTATTTATAGTAGGTACATAATAGTAGGTCATTAACTCTATTACAAGCCATATGAGTAGAGATAATCTATAGCTCCTAATTGCATTGGCCACAACTCTTGTGCTATTTGCAACTAACAATTCCAGCTCACCTTTTCCCAAAGGTCTACTTCCTTTCAGAACTTGCATATTCAAACACATGTGAGATATACACTGGTGTCTAGTACCCATGATGAAGAAGTAGATAGATTTATCTCAATAACTTTTATACCTGAAGTATAGGTCACCACACCCATCTTCTTCTTGAATGTCTTTAAGTACAAAGGATGAGTTCCTCTTGTACTTTTTGTTTTCCTTATTTTGTGTCTTGAAGATACAGATTTGGGCTAGGACTTAGAACTCTTGTGGGCCTCACTTTTATCCTTGGACACATCTTTGTCGATCAACATCATGGATTTATCCTTCTTCCTTCTTGATTCGGCATGCATCAACATACCAAGCAGATCTGACACAATTTGGCCAAATTATTCACATGATAGCATACAATAAAGTGGGTATATGATCCTGCCAATGTCTTTAGAATCATATTCGTGATCAACTCTTAGCTTAGAGTGAATCCTAGTTCTTCAAGATGATACACGTGTTCAATCATATTGAGCACATAATCTTCTACTGAGGTTCTCTCTGTCAGCATAGACTCATGTAGCATCTTCATGATATCATCCCTTTCTTGCTTTATAAGGCCTAGGCTCGCTTTTGTTTTACCATCTCAAGAATACTTATGTCCTCACATTAATCATGCAACTCATAGTTCATGCAGCTAAGCGTAAGGTACTTTATCTCCAATGCATCATTGCCATAATTCTGGTAAGCATCCACCTTTACCCTAGATGCATCAGGAGTAGGTATTTCTGGCACTAGTTTGTCAAGAACATACAACTCTCACTCTTCATTGCAAACCCTTATCAAAGTCCAAAACCATTCATGAGAATTGATCTTGTCAAGTTTGTCCTTCCTAAGGACCGACCGCAATATGGATTTGTTCATCATTTTATTTTAAAAAAGTAAATTTGCATTATGTCAAAAAAACCTTTTGATTTTATTTTAATAAAATTGAAAATATTAATTAGGCATTTAATTGTTATCTCTCCACTATTTTATTCAAATTAATAACCCTTAGATATCAATTTGGATGATTGCAACATACAACCTTCTAGTGAGACAAGATCCAAAATAATTCCACAATCACACAGCCAATATGCCAATATCCATAGTCAAATATATATATATATACATACATATATGTATATATATATATATATATATATATATATATATATATATATATATATATATATATACGTATATACATATATATTAGTTGGGGATTATTGTGGAATTTTTAATTATTCACATTGTAGGCAATAATCAAACGATAAAACCAAAATCTAGTCATATCAATTATCCTAACATTTAGTATATTGATGTGGCTCTAATAGTACTGTAGGGAAATCGGGAGATAGATAGGTAGTAGAAACAAAATATTATTACCATATTTCCCACAAACCAGCAGATCATGTCAATAACTATATAATGGAAAGGATGGTTTTGAGAATACACCTAGTCTTAGACCAAGTCCAGTGACATACTCCTCATCATTGTAGATGTGGAACTATCTTCTAGTTGCATTGGGACTCATTTGTGGCTCCTCCACAGATAGAAAACATGAATGTCATCATCTATAGAAGTTCCTCTTGCCATAGACTGATGACTAATGCCGTCCTCCTTAGCAAGAGGAAAAGGCCACCTCACCTCTAGAAGTCCACATGAACTAACTAAGACTCTTGTCATCATACTAGAAGGGACTGAAAGGAGTTGTCCATCCCATTGGTGTACTAGTCACCAACCTGATCTCCCACAATAAATATCAATTGTTCTCTCCCTCGCTATCCCTCCCTAGTCACGTAGGACTTCCTTGGGCTCTTTTGGTTACTACAACTAGAGAGGATGACAATTTTCAGAGCAACTGATTCTCAATTATGCGTCTTAGTAGGCCTCCAGTATCCCTCTATTTATATGAGGGGTTTGGTTTAGGTTTCTAGTCTATGTATGAGTGGAATGAACTAGAAGATATAAATCTTCACAACCTCCAAGCATCAAACTGGTTGGTTGGTAATTGAATCAGTCGGTTCACACTCAAGTCAGTTAGTTTGCTTAGCAAACCAATCATTTCACATGTTTCCCAATCGGATATGTATTTGGCTATTATATTCCAACTAAAGCCTAACATGACATCAACACTAACCCTTTATCCAATTGAATTGCATATCAAACTGATCGTCTCACAGAGCGAGATGGTCGTCTCACAAAAACTAGCCAATCAGCTCACCCAGTGATTTAGTATGTTGACGCCCATTTTGTGCATAACTTAGCCAATACAATATCCAATCACCTTGACACTCCAACCAGCCATTTCATCACATGAGGAAATCGGTTGGGAATCCACTAAGTTGATTTGTTGGTTGAATTGAATATCTTAACTCTTTAGTAGTTAATCCAATCATCACTCAAGATCAAACTCCTCTTCTAGGTTATGTCCTATGTGTGTGACCTTATGGGTCTCATATTGTGTTGGTAGTGAATGTCCATAACCAATTATGACATCACAAGCAAAGAACAGTGCATAGTCACACATCATTACTACACAAGTAAATGGAAAGTTGGGGAACAACTTCAACCTACAATCTGTGCTTGGTGTTTTAGTGTTTGTATGATTCCTTTATCTCTGATATTTAGAGTGGACTCGAGGCATGGATCTATCATCCTATTAATCACTAAATCTATGTTTCTTGCTATAACAGAATGTATGAGATATGTGTAAGCTCAATATCACATATTGATTCACATGCACATGGCCATGCATTTCTTACTGTCGCTAACTCAAGTGCCCTTGGAATATCATACTCCCATAGGAGGGAAAAGTCCCATTTACATCACTCAAACTTATTCCCCATGTATCACATTCATCCTATCATCACCTTTATGATAAACCTTTTCATGATTACGTTTGATGATGTCAAAGCAAACAAAATGACATGTAATGAGTGTAGTGACTTTAGGTCTAAGAATCACAGTCACCACTATCACTATGAGAGTTAGCTATGACCACAATAACAATTGTTTCCATGTGTTACTCACATGGTGGGTCTGTCCGATACACTATTTTCTAACATGTATGTATATACTTGTTTTGATAATTCCATATCATGAATAATGAGATTTTGTCATCAACTAACACCTACTCTATTCTTATGTGTTTTTTTTGTCTATCAACCTTCCACAATAACATCAAACTAGGGACATAGTGACAATGTACACTCTTAACATCCATATGATATCATTCTTCAAGTAACATACATAAGACATACATCATTGACTAATATCAACCTCTAGAAATTTATTATGTTGCTTCCTCATAAATGGATAAAATGGAATTAATTGGAAGCTTGCCATTTGTTAATAATCAAATCATTTACATATTATGCCATTACAATAATCATATGATTGGCTCTCTAGGCATACATACAAACAGAGTGCATGTACAAGTAATAGTAGAAGAATAGGGTAAGCAATGAGTATGCATGGCATAAGGATTCCAAATTCTCTTGGTAGGATGAAAATAGTTTTCAGCAGGACTTGTAACAGGTACATCATCCCAGACATTAGCAACAAAACACCAAAATAATAACAACATAATAGTGGTCCTAATAATATGGACATTATAGAAAGTATTCTAGAGAAAGACATGAATCATAATGCCGTATATCATGAACAAAACAAACGAGAGCAACAGAATCAAGGAGCTCAGATCCAAAGTATTGAAAATCAAATTTCACTGTTGGCAACAATGGTGTCCTCTTTAAAGAAGCCTATGCAATAGGGATTTCCATGGAATATAAAGACAAATCATCATCATCATTATCAAATCTCTATTGTCTAACATCTTACCAAGAAATTACTAGAGCAGCATGGTCTTGATCCAGATTGGTTGTATGTGCAAAAATTTCCATTTCCCCACAACCTATATGGAAAACCAGGGGGATGTAGAACACCCGTGTGGTATGGTCACACATGCATCAGTAGATATAGGGTTAGTGACAAGAAACAAGGATACCCCATCTTAAATGGTTTTACTAGATGAAGATAGGGAATTTTAAAGTGCCACCATGGCCATGACAAAGGGCCCAATTCTAGAAAAGTTTATGTTGCAAAAAGAACTAGTGAAGGTTCCACACCATAGTGAATTAAACACATTCAGCAAGGAGGCATACACTATTCAGAAGGAGCATCTGCAAGTCATCTCATACATAGAATATGTGCCAAATTTTGTCCTAGATGGTGGTGTTGAATCATGTTTTTGGGAAAAGATCCATAATGTGCCATTCATTCCTCTACACAAGTGTACATAGAAGCCACATGTGTCATTCTAAGACAGTCTAAAGTAAAAAAAGGAGGAAAATCAATTCGAGAAATTCTTATACATCTTTTGAAAGATTCACATCAGCATCCCACTCATGGGGCTAATAGAGAAAATCCCTACATGCAGAAGATTCTTGAAGGATAACTGTAAAGACCATGTCTCTAATAAAAATCATGGCAAACAAAATCACCAATTGTGTGGCAGCGGAAGAAATAAAAGCTTGACTTTATTCAAAATGTGTAAAGAGTACATTAAAAATTTCCATAAGGAAGTACAACTTTATACAAAACATAGGATCTAGGTAGAGGAAGACTTAGACTAAGCCAATATTGTCTCCAAACAAAACAACTTAATATATAAAAGTAACTATGATCATGCAAGCTATATGTTCCATTTCTCATTGCCCTATCCATAGCCTTAGGTTCACCAAGCTTCCATGCGCACTCTGATCCTATCCTGGATGGTTGGGGGCATCCAACAAGAGAAAGATAAAACAAGGTATGTGTCAATAATAGGATAAAGGAAATCATAAAGATAAGCATTTCATAACAAAAGGTTCCACTAAGGAATTTCAAGAAGTGAGAGGCAAAGAGTAAACAAGGTTCTAGAAAAATTGCCACATTCCAATATCAACAAATATCACAATTGCATGAATATAAATTATGACTCAACATCCTCTCAATGTAGGGTGAGGCACCTACTGGACCTCACCAATGGCAGGGGGACTAAAACCCCAGTGCCTAAAAAGTTGCAGGGGGACTAAAACCCCAGTGCCTAATATATAAAATGGCAGGGGACTAAAACCCCAGTGCCCGACACAAGGACTAAAACCTCAGTTCCCTGTGGGTGGTTTGTACTCATGTACACTACATTGTCAATTGGCCAATAACTATATCATGCATAAACATTCACTTGGCAGAATAGTGAAAAGTAACAAGATTGCAACATAGCATTGGGAATAAAACCCAAATAAATAAATAAATGGCCATCATAGGCAACAACAATATCCAAGAACTCCAACAAGTAAAGGAGCCAACAAGGAACAACATTATACAATGCTTCCAAATATTTCAAAAGGATGAGCCACATAGGCAATAACAAGATAAAGCATTTCCAAGTGAAGGAGGCAACATATAGCAAGTTTCACATTATTCAAATGAATGAGCCACAATGGCATTAGAAGCATAAAATAAGTAAAGAGCCAATAAATGTAATTAGAGGGATATTCAATCTAGCACAATGAGATGGTGGGGATTGATAAGATCCCAAATGAGGAATAGGTAGTTTGCACAATTACATTCACATTCATCCATATAGATCATCACATACATGAATAGGGTTCACATAATAGGAGTCACATACCAAATAGGTTCCACATACATAGGGGCCAAATACTTAAATAGGTTTTCACATACTAAGATAGGCTTCACATACCTTAGTTATATACTTTACCATCACATCCATCAAACTGATTGTATCACCATCCCATTATATACTAGTTATAAACATAACACATGTATTAATATATATATATATATATATATATATATATATATATATATATATATATATATATATATATATATATATATATATATATATAAAGACATAAAGCATAGGAAAAACCCTAATTTTACAAAACCACGATTTAGGGTTTAAAACCAAGCCCAAACAATTAGTCATATTCTCCTGAATAAGAAAACATATTTTATTTTACAAATCGGAGTTAAAATGAATTTATTATGTATTTTAGAACATTTAACATACTAAAAATCCAATCAAAGAAAACTTCGGAAAACCCTTGAGAATCAGGTCTCAAAAATCACAAAATCAGATGCTACGTTAAAAATCCTTTCCATCGACTATTTATTCGTATTTTTCTGACCAACGGTTGATTTACTATGAATTAAGTAAATCCGACCAATCAGAAATCAGGGAAATGCCACATTGGCAAAATAAAAAGCGATTGGGCCACTGAGGTCGGGCCCACGCTGATGCAGACCAATCACAATTGGCCACATCAGTGGGTCCACTCTCGTTGACCGCGGTCAAAGGCGAGTGAGTGAGGATGAAAGTACCAAAATACCCCTGGTGGCCAAATTGAACTGATTAACCTGCGAGGGCAAACCTGTCATTTGAAACTATCGATACCTCGCGGCAGAAAGCAAGAACAAGGTGGGAAAAGATGATAATACCCATGTGAGGTTAAACCGTCCAATTATAGTGGCACGACTACCTTGGTCATTCCATGACCGGGTATCTTCCTCTCGCTTCTATGGCGAAGAGGCAGACTACCAGGAGCCCCGACTCAAGCAGCTTGTGCCCCGGTGGTGCTCAGGTTCGGGAATAAAAATAGGCGCATTGCCTTCGTTGGATCTCGACGATGCAGTTGGTACCAAAATTCTGGACTTTTGGTATAGAGGGCACACAAAGCCCTAGAGAAAAGGCGGAGAACAGAGAAAAGGAAAACCGGGTCAAGGCGATGTGCTAAGTCTCAGATAAAGCCCACATCACGATCGTGGAATCAAGGCGAGCTGAAGGCGGGGTGCGGTGAGGTCGGAGGAGCTCAGAAGCTCAAAATGCACGGCAGTGGCGACAGAGGTCCGGTGGGCTATAGGACCCACCATTCTGTGGCGACTCAGGCCTAAATGACAACGGAAGAGAAAAGAAAGTGGGTCAAGGTTGCTCACCGCTAAATGAAATGGACTAAAGTGGTCGGGAGGACGAGCAGCAGGCCGAGGTTGCCAGAGAAGAAGAGTGGCCAGGTCAGGGCAGCCTAGGGTGCGAGGGAGCTAATTGAAGGAGGAGCAAGAAAGTATGAAGCCCGATGATCATTTCTACAGCCTTATATAGGCATAGGGGAGGTCAAGGCTGTTTCTACGGTTCCATGGTGGAGAGGAGGAGGTTGCCGAATTTGGGCGTTTTTCCTGTGGTGGAGGAGACGAAGAAAAATAGGGCTCGCTAGAACCTGTGTGAGAAGCTGAATTCACCAGAAGTGGGATCGCGCAAGAAGGCGCAGACGAGAGGGAGAACGGGGTTGAGAAGCTAGGTAGTGTGGATTGTTCCCTGACTCGCGGCCCGCTGGAGATAGAAGACAAAGCGGGTACTGTTGGATCATGGGTCAAACTGATCAGGATCGTTGGATGGCACTGAAGGTGAAAGGGGCGCGTGACAAGCGAAAAATAACGGAACCATAGAGTTGCAACTCGATATAAATGAAATCCATAGTTATACTTTATTAAAAGCTCATAAAATGAATTTGAAGGGTCAAATCAACTACAAACAAAACCAAATTTGAACCATAGGCTCATAATAAAGTCTAGAACAATCATATGCAAATAGATCCACGTTTAATACATAATAAGACCCTAAATAAATATATAGCTCATAAAAGAGTATAATAATATATTATAATGAAGGAATTATATGAAAAAGCTTATTAATGAGAAACATGTGAGTAATCTCGAGATATAAAACACATTAGGGTAAAAATAATCATTTCTCAACAAAATAACATATTAATATGAATCAAAATCATATTTTGAGGAGAGAGAAACAATAAAGGTTAATATACACTTATATGAACTCAAATACACATTAATAATAATATATTTATCCAAAAAGCTCCAAATAAATATTATCTACTATATTATTCCATTAATGACCAAATTACATTATTAATCCTAACTTATCTACTTAATTGGGTTATTTGTGCAAACACCCCTTCATTATCATAAATGAGGGAAAAAGGTGATTTAAACATTGAATTGTGCTCAAATTGCACAAGGGGTCCAAAAAGAATATAAAACAAGGGAAATTTATGAAAATGGTCCAAATGGACTAGAAGGCAAAGAAAAGCTCAAAAGTGGGTAAATTGTAGGGAAGACCCTAAATTTTAGTATGTTACAATATCATCAAAAGGAAAAGACAGATAAAAGATATTGATGTGTTGCATGCTGATCAAGTGGTTAGTGCAATGATCTAAGGAAGATTTCCAATGAAGAAAAAAGACCAGGATGTTTCTACATCACTTGTTCCATAGGAAACCAACATTTCCAACAAGCACAGTGTGACTCTTGTGCAAGCATAAATCTCATGCCTCTTGCTACCTTCAAGAAGTTGGGATTGATGAAACTGATGAAGTGGTCCGTGATAATTCAACTAGAGTACAAATGAAGTGTGAGGTCGTATGGGATACAGGAGGATATGTTAGTTAATGTTCATAAATTGATCTCTCTAGTTTATTTTGTGGTCATAAATATTTACAAGATACAAGGATCTGACATTTTGTTAGGAATGCCATTCGAATCTACATGCAATGTGATCATTGTTATGGGAAGAGGCTATATGATGTTGGAGATAGATAATGATACAGTGGAGTTTAGACAACCATGTGAATCTTCACAACCATCCCGTGACAAACCTAGACTAAAGAAAACTTCTTGCGAGGCCTGGGACATTGAACAAGGGTTCTTATGGGAGGCAACTCAATTTTATTAATGTCATATACATTTTTAGGACTTTTCATTGTTTAAATTTTATGTTTATCATATTAGATGTTTAATTGATGTAAAAAGGTACCTGATGCACTTATCTGGTGTGCAGGTAGAGAAACATAGGTACCACTGACTCCTTACTAGGTCAAAGTCTATAGAAAGTCAGCACCACCGACACCAAAGTCAGTACCACTAACTTTTCTCAACAAAATATCATAGAGCTACAGGAAAAGGTTGTCAATAGCACTGACACACATGTCAGTGGCACCAAATGATATAGATCAAAGAAGGATAGAGAATGTCATATCTTGGTACCACTAAGACACAAATCGGTAGCACCAACAATAGGGATAAATGCTAGCATAAATTGATCCACAAATCCATTGATGCCTTTGTTGGTATGTATGCCCAGAGAGCCAATATTAATATGATTGGAATGAGGCATTCAAAAACCTCATAATAATAAAGGTAATTTTGTCTATTATGTTTGCCTCAACATGAGATGATGATACAAACAAATTAGATGTCTAAAGAATGATGTTAGTCGATGATGTATGTCTTCAAGTGCATGACTTGAAAAATGAGATCATATGTATGATAGGAGTACATATATTATTGTTATGTCACTATTCAAACTTACTATAGAAACAAAATAGACAACAATAATATATAAGACAAGAGTGTGTGTTGACTGATGACATAGTCTCATTTGTCATAATACGTGATATCAAGTCAAGTTCATAGGTAATGTTAAAGAACAATGTATCAGGTAGACCTACGATGAGAGTGATACATGGAGACCATGGGGGTAGTTAGAATAAATTCTCATAGTGATAGTGGTGATTGTGGTTCTTAGACCTAAAGTCATTGCATTGATCACATATCATTCATGTACTTTGAAATCATCGAATGCGATCTTGAATAAGGGTTTCCATAACTGTGATGATTGGGTGCACTGTGATAGATGGATATTGAGTGTGTGTGATATTGTGACAACCCCAATTTTTGGGTGCATATGGTTTGAGATGCAATTTCTACTATAATATGTATGATTAGGAAATTATATGATATAAGTTTAATCGGTGGATTTATTTGATAATATATTTTTAAATATATGATTTGATGGGCCCAATTAAGTTAGTTTGTCCAAGATGATAAAAAAGAAATAAAATGGAAGGAAATCAAATAATGCGTAAATAAGAAAAGAAATTGAAATAATAATGAAAATATGAGAAATATGTGGAAATATGCATGATTGAATCATCATGGATGATAGTTCGAATACACATGGTTTATAATGGTAAAAGGAATCCAAATAAATAGAATGAAAGAGTAAGGGAAAGAAAAAATATATAAAATATTCCTTATTAAGAGATAACTTGCATATGAGGAAAAGTCTCTCATACTTTTGAGTTTGAGTTCCAAACTTGGCACACAAGTAGTTTAACTCATTATGGAATTTACTGTAAAATTTAGAATCAACGAATAAGAGGTTTAGGATATATAATTTTTTAGTATTTCCTAAAGTGAAGAGGATTTATTTAAATGTCACATTTTATTAATTTACCCAGAAATCCTTATTCATGACGTGTGGCTGACAGTCATGATCCAGGAACCATTAGTGGTTGCACTTTGTTTAAGATTAGGAAAATTGGAATAGTAAAACATGATATCAATTCAATATATATACCTCTCCCTGATTCTCAAGAAGTCCTACAAAGTGGGTAGTTAGTTTATGGATAGAAAACCAAATCTGGTGATCCCTTGGTGCCTCTATTCCATGCACATCTAGGATGTTTCCCAAATGACCATGGAGGCAGGACTCCTTTGACCCTTGGTTGGATGATCTTGCCTATAAAAGGCCTGACAATCCCTTAACGAGGGGGGAAGAGCTTCCTAGGACCCAAGGGGTCTTTTTGTGGGGTCAAGGATCAACGAGGTTCCCCGTAAACCTATCTTCTCTGCATTGGGATTTCCCTATTCCACCAAAGAGCGTTGCTCTATCCCCACTCTGTTCTTCCTCCCTTCAGAGATGCACTGGCCTCGAGAAGGTTTAGAGAGGGGGATTGAGCGGACGATGCTGTTAGCCACCTTCCAGGAGACTGAGATTGGGTAGTCAACCCTTGGGTTGGCCATTCACCAACACTGAGTCACAAACAAGGAGGGAGTGTGAGGTTGTTGATGATAACTCACACGATTACCAAACTGTCCTGGGTGCACGTTGAACCTTAGCCTTTGGTGCAGGGGCAGAAGTAGCTTTGCACACCATGAATGAGATGCCAGTCGAGAAGGCCGAGCCACTGAGATGGTTGTGCATCACTGGCTGACTAATGCTGGCATTGAAAAGGAGAAGACAAACCAATTGTTGATGTGGCGGCCGGCTATTGGATGAAAGGTAACTTATCTTGCAAATTTTGTGATTATTTATCAATAACTCAAATGGGGACAATTAATATATAAAAATTGATCAGAAGAATGCAAGGAATCCACTAAAAGTACAATTAAATCCTAAATATTATTGAAATTGGAAAATACCTAAAGTTTCCATCCTTAATGCTTTTATAACTACGAAAAACCTAATTTGATGTCCTATGAAATTGAGAAGATTAATATGTATATTCCATGAGCATATTAACCTATTGATAATAAGAAAGAGGTTTTGATGTCTAAATAGAAGATCCATATGCTTAATAGCCTAATTTAGGGTTTGATATGTTAATGTGCATTAATGGTCTTAGAAACCCTAACCTTGGTATTAGTGATTTCTAATGAGATATATTCCAAGATTCTTTGTATAAAGATAATATTCAGTTAATCTTAAGAAAAATTTATGAAAAGAAGGTTTAAATGTGAGTGAGTAATTAGGGTTTTGAACCTAGAACTGTTGTTTTAGGGTTTTTTGGACATAAAAGAGGAAAGTTGTAAATAGATCTAAAGCAACCCCAATGAAACCCAAATTCAGATTAGTAACCTTAGAAAGGTGTCCCAATTCAATAAGGAGTTGTTTGGATGTGATGGTAAATATTAGGTGTTACAAATATTTTTAGGATCAAGATTGCTTGATTGGTTTCTTGTCTTGCTTGATTGGACATATAGATTGGATTGGATTGGATTGGATTGGATTGGATTGGATTGGATTATGCTTATTTCTAGTGAGATCGTCAAATTAGGTATGTGGTTATGCTTATGTCTAATCACTCTAGTTTCACGGTGATTTCTGAAGTTTTATCAGTTGCTTAGAAATAACTGCTTGGTTGACTTTTATTTCATGCAACTGTAAAGTGACTATAACTATCACCATAAATATATGTGCATGACTACCTCAGATCCTAGTCCTCCTCATTTTTTTTGATGATGATGAGATGGATGACCTAGTACATGGTCTACCCTTGGGGTAGAATCATCAGGTTATCATGAGTTGATATGTTGGTCTACCCTTGGGTAGGACCATACAACTACACAGCCCTAGGTGTCAGTCTACGTGTAAGGTAGGGTCATAGGGGCTATATGAGATCTAACATATGAGAGAGGTAGTATTCATGTCCACTACAGGGATAGCATAGAGGCAAAGATATGTAGGGACTGAGTAGTTATGTTTTTACATAAAGTTTGATCTGTTAAACAATAATTTGGTTGCATTATGTTGTTACAAATAGGTGCAAGATTTTAGTTACCCCACATACCAGTATAATTCATTATACTGACTGACGTTTTATTTGTCAGCATTTTAGGAATATTTGAAGTCAAACAAATAGTAAAGTAGAACATGTGAAGAATAAAGTTAATTCATAAAGGAGGATTTAGTTAGATAGAACTCTATAGTAGATATAAGTTCTAGATTCCTAATATTGAATATGTGAATAGTAAATTTTATTCCCGATTTAAGTTTAGTCAGGTACAATTTATTCATTATTTTTTATTATGTGTAAAACCATTCCTCCTATTTTGGGATAGCAGCTCTAACTTCTTGGCCTTCCTTAATTGGTGGTTATCGAGAAGTGGGGTCATTACAATTGGTATCAGAGCATAGTTTTCCATTTAATCTATGATAATTATTAAAATTTTACAAACTCTTTAGAACCAAGGGAGTTATTACATGATTTTCCAATGATGGAGGTGTCTAAAAAAGGATCACAATTTGGTGGTTGGTAGGATTTCCTCTTCCCCTCTAGTCGGTCTATGAGGACTCTCAGATTTTGTGAGACTGCCTGGCCAAAATCTAATGATTTGACTCAAAGTAAGATACCTCTAGGACTCTTTCATCTGTCTTCTTCCTTTCTCAACCCTAATTCAAGTATAGGATGACTTATGTAGAGGTTTTGAGAACACGTGAGAAACATAGACTATGTGTGGTTGCATGAACCCTTGTGCCTTTTGGTGACTCGACTTTGGGTGGGTCATGCTTGTTAAGGGTGAGGGATAGCTCCCTCATTGAGAAGGTTAGTGGTGACCATATAGGAACCCTAACAGATATATTTATGTAAGAAAGAGGCATGCACCGACATAAAAGGGTATGTCAGTAAGGGTCACAGTAGGTTTTAGACTTGAGCCAGATAGGTCATGCTTGATATTTTATGAGATAGACATGCAGAGCTTCATAAAATCTTGGTCAGACGTAGGTCTTGATAGTATGTTTCACTTAAGTAGGGATAGATGTGTATCCTTAAGAGTTTGACCCATCTTGTGAGATAGAACCTCTAGTGGTGGGACCCATTTTTGGGTTAACCCTAGACGGAGGGTGAGACCCAATTGAAGAAGGTTGGGGACCTTGACTTCGAGGTATGAGGAATCATGATAAGTTGGGAATGATATGACCTGGAATAAATGACCCTGTGTAGATAGGTTTTGATTTCCTTATGCATGATCCTTGGAGGATTTTTGTACCTTGGATGATTTTAGAGGAACCAAACCCTAGAAAAGAGAAAGAGACATTGTGAATGAATATACAGAAGATATGAGTGCCTACCTTTTGGTGTAGGAAAGAGAGTTCCAAGGACCCTAAAGAGGTAAGGTATGATTGCAAGTTGTGAGGCCTCACAACCAATTAGTTGTACTTGTGTAGATATTTAAGAGTTGTACACTTGGAAGAGTGTTAGGAAGTATATGTCCTATCTAGTATAGGTTCAACTAATGCTGGAACAGCTGAGCATGTAGTTAGATAGCTATGCATAAGAGGTGAACCTGGGGTTCCTAAACCAAAGAGGGGAAGTAGTAGTACCAAGTGCGCGTGATGCTCATGAGGATGATTGAGTTCATAAAGATTCGAGTATGGAACCCCAAATGTTTTAGAGAAAAAGGAAACCCCACTCAAACGGAGATATTTGTTTGATGAACCACTCACATAGGTTGATGTCATATGGATGTATGATATTGGTCCTACCTTGAGGAATAATGAATGAGTAAGACATACCAAGGTACCTAGCATGGTTTAGTAGGTTGTCTTCTTGCTACATACATGCATAAGTATCATATTAGGATCTAAGTATATATATGGTGATGTAAACCTTGGAGGTAAGAATGTTTGTGACCTTTTTTGCAATCAAGAGATAGTTTTCTCCCATCATGGGAAGGGACCCTTCATGTAGGGTGAGTACCAGATTTTGGTTAGGTTTGAGGTAACCTTATGAGGTCACTCATAAGAGCTTGAGAAGATGAGTGAAGAGCACATAGTATGAGCATGAATCTATGGACCCATGTATGAAGTATGAGCATGAATCTATGGACCCATGTATGACCAACTCTAAGGGGCATGATGATAGGTTAACATGAAGGTAACCTATATGGGCCCAGACCAAGATAGGTAGGTTTCCATGATTCCCATGAAGGGATGTAAGTTTGACCATGAGTGCCCAGAGAGATGATGGAGATGCGGGTGAGGATTCAAGGATGAGACGTGCTTGAGTATCCATATAGACCACGAGCTATAGTAGAATCATAAGTCAACACAAAGGCCAACTAGCGATAAGACCGATGGGAGTAGGAGTTGTATGTTCCCTGATTGCTCAAGACCATAGGGTCAGGAGGTAACAACTACCTTCGCCTGAGGCCCATGGGTTATGAGGTTGGCCACCTTCATGATTTAATGGGGCCTAAGGGGTAAATGTGAGAGGCACTCCCTAGATGCATAAGGCTAAGATAACCCTAAAAGTACCAGATTCCTAGAGACCTTGAGGTGATGACTAAGGATTGTACATATGAGATATGTTAAATCCAGAGGTGATTGGAAAAGTCCTTCCATGGGTGTAGACACTTAATGGTGATGTTCATGGTGAAGAGTGATGTGAAGTATATTTCAACTTAGATTAGAAAGAGTGATGGCTATGTGTGATGCACCATCTCTACTCTTGGAATGGGATGAACTCTATATTTGGATTGCAGCCAAATGCTTATTTCATCGTGTTAAGGGTGTGAGATATTGGACAAAATACATGCCATAGACTAAAGATAGAGGTGATATGAGTTGAAACCCTTCTATGATAATGAGGATAGAGGAAGTACCACACCATTTGGAGAATATATTGGATAGGTTATTTGAGAGCATAAGAAGAATAAGGGTAATATGAGAATGTATCTATTTAGAGTTTTTAAGTTACTAGTTTTGATTTGATAACTGAAATGATGGGCATAAAAAATAAAAGTTTTCTTGACACATATAGACCTAAACCTGAGATGAAGTTGTTGAGTGGAGTACATGAAGGTTTACGTCTTCACCATCTCCTAGCAGATAAGGAAACTTATGTGGTAACAAGATGTTCTCAGCTGAACATAGCTCAGGTGTACATCTTCCTTGTATAGCCTAGTAGAGACTCTGGAAGAGGTTTCTAGGTGAACCCTATGATCATTAGAAGACTGCACCTACGTGGATAACACCCAGATACAACTAGACCCATTAGTCAAGTTGGTAGTTACTCAGTTATCCAACCTAGAGCTTGATAAGAAAAAAGGTTTTTTTAAGAACCTCAGATACACCTCTCAGGATAAGAAGGTGGTGAAACCTACTACTAGATTGTTTTAGGGTTTCAAGGGAGTCAACCTTGAGAAATCATGTAATGCAAGAAGCTCACAATTAAGTATACAATACACCATGGTACTACCAAGATGGTTAAGGTTTGTTGTGGTACCTTGAAGAAGGATATAAAGTTGCATGTGGCCAATAGCCATACATGCCAGAGGGTAAAGTCTGAACACCAGTAACCCAATAAGTTGCTCCTAGATAATGAACACTCCAAAAGAGGGAATGGGACCAGATCACCATGGACATTGTAGTGGGTCTCCCCAGGACTAAGAGAGGTAATGATGCAATATGGGTTATGGTATATTATCTTACCAAGTCGACAGATTGTAGTATGACAAGATCTGGATGAACCATATATTTGAGAGAGAGTTGGTCAGACTGCACAGTGAATTGAGTTAAAATGATATTGAGTATGGCCTTAAGTTTGCCTCCATGTTGTGGAAGTAGGTGTAAGAAGAACTTGATGTAATCTTGAAGTTCAGCACAACATATTACCCCTAACTGATGCACAGTCAAGAGAGTATAATTCAAACTTTAGAGGGTCTAATGAGAGCATGTGTGCTCATTCAGGGTGATTTGTGGGGGCAGTTCCTGCCCCTAGAAGAGTTTACGTGTTATGATACCTGTGGGCTCTGATCTCCAAAACCCGAGATAAACACGATTTAATTCAGCGGAAGCGATTCGATTAACAACGGAATACTAAAAATCATGAGAAATTAAAACTTTTTGAGATAAGACATTGAAACCATAAAACTTCCATCATAAAAAGGAGATAAACTGTTTACATCTCTGTTAAATTACTTCTTGAGTAATTATACACAACAATATACAAAATCACAAGAGTTAAAACAAAATCTCAGACCATGACTCCAAGGACCTGAGAGTATAGAGAACAGATAAGACTGACTATCTAACTACATGACTCAACAGTCTGAATCTCCACCTGAGATTTACTGCTACTCCTGGTGCTGCTGCTGCTGATTCTGATCACATGCAGATTGGTTCCTTCGTCCTCGACGACCACCTAAAAAGTTGAAATCTACGGGGTGAGACAAATTTAAATAATTTTCCCAGCGAGAGTTATAACTCTCTGCCATAAGCTTTATTATAGCAATCACTGAATAATATGAACAATAAAAGCCCTTAGGGTAATCAACAACAGATGATTATTATGTAGAACAACAATATTCAAGGAATATGAAGAACATGTATACTAAACAATGTAACTTCAACCAATGTTACTCGTAGTTCAACCTAAGCAGAAATGCTACACGATTGATTATGTTTTGCTAACATTATTATGCCCTGCGGAGATGAGGTATACCGCTCATACTCCAACCGATCACTGTTAAGTTGCATCGGCATCACACCTAGGTCATCAAAAGAGCTGGATTCTTATGACCTCATCTTCCTCAGTTAGTATGAGGATCAACATGCATGGCATCTCATGTCTCTGCTACTATAGCTTACCAGGGTATTCTGGTACTTTGCTATTAGAGTCACAGTGGCATTTTGTACTCTCTTCGCCATCGAAAGATTTCTTGTTTATCTCTCATCGATGCGGTATAACCGATTCTCTCGGGGGATTAGTGTCACATCACCCCAGCATAAACATACAGTGAAGGATTGATAGATTAGATACATCTTCATCAATTCTTACACTAGGATGTTAGGGTATTCACATCCATATTCCCCACATACTCAAAAGTATGTGATCCAGGAGTTCCCTTAGGAAAACCTGTTTCACCATCATTTAACTCCTGACAATGATGGATCTATGATCAGGGCTCTACATTGTATGATTATACATGATTAGTTAGGTACATTTCAGTATTCTTTTAACATCATACATGTTTTCAAACATTAATCATTAGCATAGAAGCTATGAAAGTAGAATACTAAATGTAACAAGTCTAACTCACATCAATATCATTTCTCAATCATTTCATCACAAGTCATCTGTCAAGCATGATCTTGATGACATTCATGGCTCTCACAGCCCATTTAATCTTATAAGATGCTATGAACAAGGCATCAGGATATTTCACTATTCATAAAGCTGAAGCATGCTTTTAATGAATATAGTATCATAATCCCTACCTGGATATGATCATCATCTCATGACAACCTGCATGGTTAATTTAACTGATAACAGTAAACAATTCATTCTAGAAGTTATACTTTCAAACTCTTGGAAGAGTCAAGTCCCCCAATTTTCATCAATTAGGGTTTACTATACACATTACAAGTCATCACCCTTGAATTAGGGTTTACTATTCACATTACATGTCATCACCCTAGAATTAGGGTTTACTATTCACCTCATGGTGAATTGAACTCATAACATCATCATGTATGAGGAACATCATCATTAAAGCCCTTAGATAAGATTAAGATTCATCAATTATCATAATTAGGGTTTCCATGATCTCACATAGGTGGATCATACCCTAATTATGCACATTCATGTGTATTGAAGGTACTTTACTTAAGTTTTTACCAAAAAGGAATACTTTCTCTCTCATCTGATACTTTCCCTCTCCTCTTACTTGTAGGTGGTGATTACACCACTCCAGATTAGGTTGGGTCAAGTCCTCATTGGCTAACATAAGCCAAAACATCACTATCATGTGGTTAGGGTTTGATTAGAACAAGGTATTACTCAATTGAACCCCTCAAGGGTATTTTGGTAATTTACCCCATTGATCACCATCATGGGTCAATTCATTAATCACTTAGTCCCTTAATGTTCTAGGTTACCATTAGGGTTTAGATGAGATCATTATTGAACCATTTACACCTTCACGTGATTAAGTGTAATCAACTTTGAAAACCTTCAAACGGTTTCAACCTTCAACCACCAAACGGTTTGAAACCGGTTGGGTGTGTTGACCGTTTGCTAAGATTGACTTCCAAGACAGAATGACCCCAAGGTTGGTTGTCCAAACCGTATGGATGTGTTGACCATATGGAAAGGTTGACTTTCCAAAACTGAATGAGCTTATACGGTTTGAAACTGTTTGATCAATTGCCTTGAGATCGATTGGTCCAAACGATCTTGAGATCGTTTGAGCCCAAACGGTCTTGAGACCCTTTGGCTCCAAATGGTATTGATACCATTTGGCCTCAAACGGTCTTGAGAACGTTTGGATCCAAACGGTCTTGAGACCGTTTGGTCCAAATGGGCTCAAACCGTTTGGACTTCCAATAAGGTTCAAAAGTTACAATTGTTTATGATTATCAAAGTTGAAGCCCCGAATTGGCCAAGGCCATGTTAGCCACTTATAAATTGAGTCAATTAGGGTTATCCTTAACCAATTGGTCACTCAATTGACCCTTAATTGATATCCAATTAGGGTTTAAGTTCATCTCAATTAGGGTTTCAATCGGATAATCATCAATGTTCAACAAGGTGAATCAAATCAAGGTTGAACCTATCAATTGACCTCCTATTGGGCTCAAACTTGACCCAAACGGTCTTGGGATCGTTTGGATATCCTCCAAACGGTCTTGAGACCGTATTCCCAAGAATTCATCAAAATCTAAGTTAATTTGATAGGGGTTGAACCTTAATTAAGTCACAAATCAGCAATTTTATCAATTGATCAACATGTCGCAATTAGACCTTCAATTGACCAAATTTCCCTAACCCTAGACCTCCAAACGGTCTTGGATGGTCACCATACGGTCTTGAGACCGTTTGGATGAGTTCCAAACGGTCTTGAGAAAGTTTTCCCATCCAACCTTTGGACTTTAATGAAAATTCCTCAAGGTTTGATCTATTGAGTCGATTATCATATCATTACTTAATTGCAATATGATTTAGTAGTTTTGGACCTTCAATTGGTCAACTATACTTGACCCCATACCTCAATACGGTCTTGGGGTGATCCCCAAATGGTCTTGATACCGTTTGGATGATCCCCAAACGGTCTTGAGACCGTTTGGGTCAATCAACCCAAAATCTCTAATCAACACTGATTTCAATTAGGGTTTTCCCTAGTAATCAACCTTCAACTCTTAACTCGTTTGGAATTAGTCCATCAAAATTGGTGAGTCATTAATTAACATCATTATGAACAGTAATCTCATACGGTCAACGCTTAGTCAACCATCTTATAGGGTCTTGAGACCGTTTGCCCTAAAAGGGCAAATTAAGCAGATTGAAAATCAGGAATTAATTCAAATGAATTTGCTAATGGATTTGCTTATATCTCACGATCCCTTTGGAGTTAAGCCGTCAAATTTGGTGGGAGATTAGCCTACATAATTTTGAACAATATACTCATACGGTCTTTGCTTGGTCAACTGGACCAAATGGTCTTGAAGACCGTTTGCCTCCATACGACCTTGAAACCGTTTGCCCATCAAACGGTTTTGAAAACCGTATGGGCAATTGGATAGGACCGTTTTCTAAAGTGGAAATCCGTGGATAAGCATGGGAATTAACGCCCTTATCTTCTAGCTCAAGTAAAGCAGTAGTTTCCCACGGAATTGCATGCAATGATGCAAGGGAAGATAGGGAAGAAGATAAACTAGCAACTAAATGCATAGAAAAGATGTATAGTGAAAGCTTAGGGTTTAGAGTTATAAAACCCACCTAAAGCTTGCTCCTTGAGCTCCAAGCTTTCAAGATCCAAGCCTTTAATGGCTTCCTTGAGCTCCACAGGTCGGCCAAGGTGAAAACTCCAAGGAAAAGTTGGAAAGAAAAGTCTAGAAAGAAGAAGCTAGGTGAGCTAGCCATGAATTTGACCTAGAAAACGAGTTTCTTCCATGAATTCAAGCTAGAAGGTGATATTTCCTTACCTAGAACAGGTTGGTCGCCCCCTTGAGCTCCTAGTACCCTTCCTTGGTCTTCCACAACAAGAGATAAGTGAAGAATGAAAGGGAAACGTTCCCTTTAATTGCAAGGAAAAGGTATAAGTACCTTTGGGTAAAATTTCATCATATGGACACTTATTTCTCCATTTCTCACCTAGGTCCCTCCTCCTCTCCATGGAACGTCCAAGAGTGATAATATTTATGCAAATACCACCTAAATTCAAGATCTACGGGTAGAAAATCCAACATGCATACTAGGACACATATATAGAAGGTATATTATGCTCACACTTTGATTATTCAATCATAAGTGTGTTCTTTATTATATGATTATTCAAATGAAGTGACCTCTTCATCATTTCTACTCCAAATGATGGAAAATGTTATAAAAGATATTTTAGAATATGAAATTTACAAGTTGCTCCCCAAATTTTGGGTAAATTGCATTTTACCCCAAAACTAGGGTTCCAAGCACAATGATTGCTTCCACAGCTGCACCTTGGTGCTCAAGCTTGGGAAATCCCTCAAATGTTATCATAATCATTCTCATGTTGTATAAACATTAGAGGAACATCTCAACATGTGAAAATTGCAAATTAACCCTTCTAATTGGGTAAATTGCACATAGGTCCCTGTATTATAAAACAATACTAAAACATTGTTCAATTAGGGCAGAAATGGAAATATGTGTTCCTCAAGAGTTTAGTTACATGCCAAAAGATAATCAATACCATCTTAATTACATATTTAGGCAAAATACCTAGGGTTAGCTCATAACCCAAGTCAGGGATGTTACAAATTATCCACCCCTTACATGGATTTCGTCCCCGAAATCGATAAAACATATTAAGAGAAAAGGGTAGGGTATTTCCTTCTCATCTCTTCCTCTAGTTCCCAAGTGGCTTCTTCGACGCCACAGTGATTCGAGAGGACTTTTACAAGACTTATGTCTTTCTTTTTCAACTTTTTAATTCTTTGATCAAGGATCAACACATGCCCTTCAACATAAGATATATCATCATTATGTTCAACTTCCATAGGTTGCAACATTGAGTCAGTGTCAGGGTGACACTTCCTCAGCATTGAGATATGGAACACTGGGTGCAATCTATGCAACTCAGGTGGGAATTCTAGCTTATAAGCTACCTTACCAATCCTTTGAATGATTGGATAGGGTCCCATATATCTAGGAGTTAGCTTGCCCTTCTTCCCAAATCTCAGGATTCCTTTCCAAGGTGAGACCTTTGAAAACTACTAGAGGGGGGGGGTGAATAGAGTTTTATGATGATTTTTAATAATAATTAAACCAAACAACCAAGGTAAAGATTTAGAAGAGGAACACAGGTGTTTAGAGTGGTTCCAACCTTAGAAAATTCTAAGGAGTCAATCCACTACCCGGTTGCTTACCCAACCAGGATTTTGAAAGTATTAAATTTTATTACCTCGCAAGGATATTACATAAAATTTACAATACTTTCCAAACACCCTTTGGACAGCCTTCACCTTGAAGTAGTCTTTCCAACCTCAAAGCAGCCTTCCTTGAAGTAACTTCAAGCTCCCCCTTGAAGTAGCCTTCCTCTCGAAGTAGCTTCCCGTCAAGACAGCCTTCGGAAGTAGTCCAAAGATCCTCTTCTTCTCCAAGAAGAGCTTCACCCTCTACAATCCGCAACCTCCAACCTAGGAGTAGCAAGGAGAGTACAAATAATAAAAGGAACAAGAAGGAATAAAAGAAAATACAACTTATCCTTGAAGCTCAAGGCTTGATTAGCCTAGATCAAGCGTTTGGATTTTCCTAGCCAAGAGGATGGACTTGTGATTGCTAGGGTTAGGAAAATCTAGCCTATAGGACGAGATTGAGCTGAGGGGAAAGTAGCCAATTGATCACAATGCTCAGTTCACACAGATTGCACAAGAAAGCTCAAGTGTTTTCTCAAGTATAGCAAGTGTATCAAGTGTATCAAGTGTATATTAGTGTCCTAAGGCTTGTCCTATTTATAGGAATGATCAAAGGAAGCTTAAGGACGTTCTAGACAACTTCTAGGGGGTTCTAAGTGCTTAACTAGCCGTTAAGTGTAAACTAGTTGCTTTTGCAACGGCTAGTTACTTTTTCTGCAATGTCTGTCAGAGATCGTCTCGGTCGAGGAATGGTCGACCGAGACACCTCTCGGTCAAAGGCTTGTCGACCGACAGGTTCTCTGATTTGCAACTTCTTTATAACTACTTAGTCAGTTGTCTAACGGCTAATTACAGAGATTGTCTCGGTCGAATAGAGGTCGACTGAGACACCTCTCGGTCGAAGGTTTGTCGACCGACATGCTTCTCTTGGACTAAGTAGTTTGCAGATGTGTCTAACGGCTACTTATGGATCTTTCTCGGTCGAGAGTATTGTCGACCGAGAGTGTCTCAGTCGAGGAGTTGGTCGACCGAGATAGATCCTGTTTCAAGGTTTCAATTTAGGCATTATATGTGTGAGTGTGTATAGGTGATCCTACTGAATGGGATGACTATGGTGTTTAGCTAGGGAAAAATCCAATGCTTGATTTACATACGATTCTAAGTACTTGTACATTATATTTTTTTACATGTTTTTACAATGATTACAATTGCATGAAAAATATAAATATTTCTTGTTGGATTTCCCTTGTAGTTTTGTCATCCTGCACACTCAAGTAGCTCGTTAGATAAATAAGAAAGAAATGTTTGTCATAATCAAAACAAAGGGATTTATGGATGTCCATTTAGCCAACAATCTCCCCCTTTTTGAAGATGACAAACATTTCCTAAATATAAATAGGAAATATAAAGCATGTGAGTTTCATACCTGAAGATTACCTTTTGTAGCCTTTCTTGTATTTGCAAGTGAGTGTTGGCCATGATGAAACTCATTTATAATTTTGATGCCATGATGAAACTCATTTATAATTTTGATTTCATTTATAATTTTGATTCCATGATGAAACTCATTTATAATTTTGATTTTATATTCTTTCTCCCCCTTTGTCATTTCAAAAAGATATCCAATTTGAAGAATTTTCTTCTCCCCCTTAATTTTATAATTTGCTCCCCCTTAAATAGATATCCCAAATGAAAGTTTGAGTACTATGCAACTGTATAATATGTTGAAGATGGTCTCCATGATTTAACAAAAATGTATGCAAGTTTATTTCAGTCTGGACAACAGAAACTCGGTCGGTCGACAATTGCTCGACCGACAGTGTTCTCGGTCGACTAGTTGCTCGACCGAGAATGTTTCTGGAGAACTGTTTTGTTATTTGTCAATTTAGCCACAATTGTAATAGTTGCCTGTTTTAATTATTACTCCCTTTATTTTCTATGCTCTACAATAATGAACTTATAATCCATATTGTGAAGATGTCTCATAAGCTTAAAACAAATAATCATTTGAATCAAGTAAAGATGGCAAATTTCATTCAATAGCATGGAATATATTACAAACATATAGAAATGGCCAATCAATCATTGTCATTACAACTAGTACAACTCCAACACTTCACTGGAAAGATTTGGGAATTACATCAATGTCTGGATCTTTCCCAAGGAATGGCTCAGCTCCATAATATTTGACCAGAGTTTGCCAATCCAAAGCACCTGTTGTAGTTAAAGCATATGCCTCCAGAAATGTGGGAACTCGGTCAAATCGGAAGTGAGCAGCTATATCTTGCAATTGCATGGAGGAATATTGAGTATGTGCAAGATCCATTGATGGTGGAGGTGGAGTTTGATAGTAGTTGTATGAAGGGTTGAATGGGTTGAGCATGCCAAGATTTAAGGAATGCAGATATTCATCGGTTTGGTTCGGAGAAAGATTTTGCATTCTTTGATTTAAGTATGTCATGGCATGGTGGGTATAGTTGAGTTGTCTACTAAGATGATATTGGGAGCCGACAAGATAAGTAAGAGTATTTTGAATGGGATCAATGGAAAGGTTAGTAGGAGGAGGGGGTGGTGGTATATCTTGATGTGATGATTCTCCTTCTACTCTTGCCCTTTTATGACCAAAGTCAATCCCCATTTTTTCTACGGTATTCTTACTTATCGTTGGTGGTCTACGCTCCCATGTATACCCCATATCTTCAATTTGTAACTTAAGACAATGTTGAGTGATTTGGCACACAAAATCGGCATACGGTGGATTGCCAGAAAACTCAAGCATGTTCTTAAGTATTATAGGAATTTCTTTTATGATAGCATAAATCAAACACATGCGGAAAATAGGGACCTCAGATTTATTGGCTCTAGGATGTCTGTTTGTAGAAACAATGAGGTTTACTATCCTACATGCAGGTTTCAGGTTTATTGCATAATAGGTTCCCCTATCTTCATGACAAGTGGTATTGGTTTGAAATATGACTCTTTTTATATCACTAAGGCTAACGGTATGGTCATCATGGGAAAATAAATTTATTGGATTGCCAGTGGTAAGGTCAAGGAAATCTTGGTATTCTCAATATCAATTTCTAGCATGTCAAGAATATCCCCTTCGGTAAATCTAAAACTATGCCCATTGACCATGGTGTAGAAGAATGTGGTTTCATTTTCAGTATGGGATATGAGATTGGCATAGAATTCGTTGACTACCTTAGTGGAATAGGAAGGAAAAGAAGGGTTGATGAAGTCCTTCAGCTTTTGCACTCCAAAGAGATCCTCCAGATCGACTATGTTGATGAAGTCCAAAACTTCGACCGGGCGTCGGGGAAGAGGAGCCTTAGAGGAAAGCCATAGATATCGATCTCCAGCATCTCCTTCGACGAAGGCGATGTTGTTGATGATCGTCAGTGGCGGAGTGGCTTCCCGAGCTTCTCTTCCTTTTCTTCCGGCGACCTTCTTCTTCCCACGGGCAGCTGAGGATGAGGCCATTTGTGTTTCTTGGGTGTGGAGAAGAAGCAAGGAAGATTGGAGGATGAGAATGCTGAAGAGTTGCACGAAAATGTACTAGAGATGGACTATGGAGGCAAGGAAATGCAAGTGTGAGTAAGTGACCCATTTTTGCTCCTATTTATAGCATTTCAGTGACCTGGTCGGTCGACGATTCGTCGACCGAGCGTCTACAATGGTCATGTTGCAGACGCGCCACGCGACTCACCAACGGTAAAGAAAACAGTCATAACGGTCATCTCCAACGGCTATTTCTCGATCAACCATTTGTCGACCGACTTTGTCTCGGTCGAGCATTTGTCGACCGATCATTCGTCCGATATTAGATTTTGTTTAGATTCTGTCGGTCGAGACAGATGAGCTGACCGAGAGGTTTTCGGTCGAAGAAGTCGTCGACCGACAGACTTACTGAGTTCGACTTTTGAGACTGAATTTTAGTATAAATGATAGATCATTTTTGTAGAGCATATATATGGATATTCTAAGGGAGTAATATTGTTTTATTTTTGATAAAAATATTTAAGGCTCTTAATATTACAAATGATTTAAATTTTGACTTTTTCCTTTATTAAAAATATGCTAAGATTAAGTTCAATAAAATAATGTCCAAATAAGCATTTTGTCAAAGCTTATTTTAGGTCGCCCTTGACTACGACCGTAGCGCCCCTTGGTCAACTTTAATTTTAACCAAGAGGCAAATTCTGCAGATTTCCAATTTAAACATGCATATGTGAATTATAATTTCTACAGATGGCTTTAAATAAATATCTTATTTGAGGCTTATTAAAGTATACCAATTTTGAAGGTTTTTAATAAGGGCATCATAGTGAAGTCTTTGATTTTTGCATGTTTTACATTCATGATGTTTTCATAATCATTGTGTCAAGGTGCTTTTATGCTAAATTTGAATCACAATGATCAATAATAATATCCATTCATGAATCAAAGATTGTTTTGGATAAACCAATTTAAACATGATAATCATGATGAAGCATATTAAGTGATGCTCGAAAACATTTTATTTATTGCAAGAATTTCTAAGAGATAGATCACCAATAGACTCGTTTGCTTGCCTATGTAATAATAGAGCAATAGAAGCATGATAAAATAGAAATTTTCTTTAAACTAAGCATGATTCATTTTGAGGTTTAACCAAAATTTATCTCGTATAAACTTTCAAGAATGATTTCCATGATGTATACAGTCATTAACCACATATAGATAACAATATTAATTTCAAAAGAAATTTATCAATTTTACAGCAATCTGAAAAACAGTGACATGCTCGGTCGACCATTGCTCGACCGACATTCACTTGGTCGACAACTTCTCGACCGATCAAGTTTCTGAAAACTGTTCAACAATCTATTTCAAGTGCAATATAGACTGTATCTAATTCAATTATTTCAAAGATCAGTTTGAGATAAAACATATGGATATCAAAGTGATATTTAGATTAAAACTTAATCCTATTCAAATCTTTTAAGTTAACCTTAATTGATATTTGTTATCCCTATATGTTAAGTTGAGATAGACATAAAGATATGCAAATTAAGGTCATATCTCAACTTAGTCTCATCAAATCAATTTGAGGGTTTTGGAACCCATACCATCTCAACATTTCTTTTCTTGTATGGGCATGAAAAAGAATAATGTCCAAGGCGTGAGCAATAATGGCAACAAATAGAATCAACCTCAAGCCTTTTTCAATGGTTTTGGTCTAGGTTGTTCTTGGGTATATATATTTTTGTGCCTCTAGGTATATATGTAGATTGACATGTTTGTATTTTCCTCCAACTAGGTTTTTGAGATTTACCTTTAGGCTTATAACCTAGTCCATTCCTTCCAACTTGACGATACGTATTACTTAAGATTTTATCAAGAACATCATTATTACTTAAGCTATTGAGTTCTTGTTGCAACTTAACAATTTCATCCATTCTCCTTTTTATATCCGTCTTTGCTTTATCTAAATCGGATGCTAAAGAGTTTCTTTCTTTGACAACCTTATCATAATCTAAATGTGAGCATATAATAGGTTGTTTCTGAAGATCATTCACTTGGGTTTGCAAATTTAACTTTTCTACGGAAAGAAGATTGCAATCCGCCTCTATAGATTTTATCTTGAGATTATGATCTTCAATAACCATCTTAAGATCTTTATTTTCAGATTCTAGAGCAAGAAGTTTAGTATTTAGATCCTCATTTACTTTATTCGATTTCTTTAACTTCTTTTTGCACTCAATATATTTCTCATGCGTTTCTTGAAGACTAGAAATTAAATCTTCTTTAGGTAAATCAAACAAGCTTACCTCTTCTTCTTCTTCCTCACTTATTGTAGCAATGAAGCACTCTTTATGTGCATTTTCATTCTTTGACCTCCATGGACATCTAGATGTAGAGTGCCCTGTTCCCAAGCACCAATTGCAACTTGTTGAACTTTTGTCCATGCTCCTTTGAATGTAGTCACCTCCGCCCTTTTTCACTTCAAGACCTTGTTAGGGCTCCTTGAAGCCTGCTCTGATACCAATTGAAAACTACTAGAGGGGGGTGAATAGAGTTTTATGATGATTTTTAATAATAATTAAACCAAACAACCAAGGTAAAGATTTAGAAGAGGAACACAGGTGTTTAGAGTGGTTCCAACCTTAGCAAATGCTAAGGAGTCAATCCACTACCCGGTTGCTTACCCAACCAGGATTTTGAAAGTATTAAATTTTATTACCTCGCAAGGATATTACATAAAATTTACAATACTTTCCAAACACCCTTTGGACAGCCTTCACCTTGAAGTAGTCTTGCCAACCTCGAAGCAGCCTTCCTTGAAGTAACTTCAAGCTCCCCCTTGAAGTAGCCTTCCTCTCGAAGTAGCTTCCCGTCAAGACAGCCTTCGGAAGTAGTCCAAAGATCCTCTTCTTCTCCAAGAAGAGCTTCACCCTCTCCAATCCGCAGCCTCCAACCTAGGAGTAGCAAGGAGAGTACAAATAATAAAAGGAACAAGAAGGAATAAAAGAAAATACAACTTATCCTTGAAGCTCAAGGCTTGATTAGCCTAGATCAAGCGTTTGGATTTTCCTAGCCAAGAGGATGGACTTGTGATTGCTAGGGTTAGGAAAATCTAGCCTATAGGACGAGATTGAGCTGAGGGGAAAGTAGCCAATTTATCACAATGCTCAGTTCACACAGATTGCACAAGAAAGCTCAAGTGTTTTCTCAAGTATAGCAAGTGTATCAAGTGTATCAAGTGTATATTAGTGTCCTAAGGCTTGTCCTATTTATAGGAATGATCAAAGGAAGCTTAAGGACGTTCTAGACAACTTCTAGGGGGTTCTAAGTGCTTAACTAGCCGTTAAGTGTAAACTAGTTGCTTTTGCAACGACTAGTTACTTTTTCTGCAATGTCTGTCAAAGATCGTCTCGGTCGAGGAATGGTCGACCGAGACAACTCTCGGTCGAAGGCTTGTCGACCGACAGGTTCTCTGATTTGCAACTTCTTTATAACTACTTAGTCAGTTGTCTAACGGCTAATTACAGAGATCGTCTCGGTCGAATAGAGGTCGACCGAGACACCTCTCGGTCGAAGGTTTGTCGACCGACAGGCTTCTCTTGGACTAAGTAGTTTGCAGATGTGTCTAACGGCTACTTATGGATCTTTCTCGGTCGAGAGTATTGTCGATCGAGAGTGTCTCAGTCGAGGAGTTGGTTGACCGAGATAGATCCTGTTTAAAGGTTTCAATTTAGGCATTATACGTGTGAGTGTGTATAGGTGATCCTATTGAATGGGATGACTATGGTGTTTAGCTAGGGAAAAATCCAATGCTTGATTTACATGCGATTCTAAGTACTTGTACATTATATTTTTGTACAAGTTTTTACAATGATTACAATTGCATGAAAAATATAAATATTTCTTGTTGGATTTCCCTTGTAGTTTTGTCATCCTGCACACTCAAGTAGCTCGTTAGATAAATAAGAAAGAAATGTTTGTCATAATCAAAACAAAGGGATTTATAGATGTCCATTTAGCCAACAACCTTGAGGTATACTCTGTCTCCAACCTAGAATTCTAGAGGTCTCCAACGCTTATCAGCATAGGATTTCTGCCTATCCTGGGCAACTTTTAACTATTGTTGTATTAGCTTAATCTTTTCAGTTGTTTGCTGAACAAGCTCAGGACCTAAAAGTTGATACTCACCAATTTCATACCAACATAGGGGTGATCTATAATGTCTACCATATAGAGCTTCATAAGGTGCCATGTCAATGCTATGTTGATAGCTATTGTTATAGGAAAACTCTATCAAGCTTAAGTGCATATCCCAACTCCATGTAAACTGGATAACACATGCTCTCAACAGGTCCTCTAAGGTCTGTATAGTCCTTTCTGACCGTCCATCAGTTTGTGGGTGAAAGGCTGTACTAAACCTTAACTGGGTGCCTAAAGAATTATGAAGTTGTTCCCAAAAACGATTAGTGAACTGGGGACCTCTATCAGAGACGATAGTAGCTGGAACCCCGTGCAAATGCACTATCTCATCTATGTATGTCTGTGCAAGCCTCTCAGTAGTGTAGGTTGTCTTGACAGGTAAGAAATGTGCTGACTTGGTCTACCTATCAACTATCACCCAAATGGAATCATGACTTTTGGCCGTTCTAGGCAAACCAACCACAGTCCATAGTCACATGATCCCATTTCCATTGAGGTATGGGCAATGGTTGTATTGTCCCTACTGGCTTCTGGTGTTCAGCCTTAACCTGCTGACACACCAAACACCTCATTACAAACTCTGCCACATCCTTCTTCAAACCGGGCCACCAATACATATCTTTCAAGTTCCAATACATCTTGGTACTCCCTGGATGCATAGCATACATTGAAGAATGAGCTTCCTCCAGGACTAACTTTCTTAGGTTATCTACATCCGACACTATCATCCTTCCATTATAACAAGCTACTTGATCATCTGAGTCATGGAAACCATCTCACTTCTCATTTCCATACTCTGACCTAATCTGTTGAACTTCAACATCAACCTGTTGTGCTTCCTTAATCTGTTCTCTAAGGGTAGGTTTAATAAGCATCTCAGCTAACAACCCGGCTAACAATGACACCTTCAACTGTACATTGTCTTGCCTCAAAGAGATAAGCATATACTAAGGAACTTAGTTGTGCTCTATCCATGGTTGATGTTGCTGATTTCCCACTCAAGGCATATGCAACCACATTGGCCTTCCCCGGATGATAATCAATTGTACAATTGTAGTCCTTGATTAACTCCATCCAACGATGTTGCCTCATGTTAAGTTCATGCTGAGAGAAGATATACTTCAGGTTCTTATGGTCAGTGAAAATCTGGAACGTCTCTCCATAAAGATAATGTCTCCAGATCTTCAGGGCATGAACTACAACAGCTAATTCTAGGTCGTGTGTTGGATAATTCTCCTCGTGTTTCTTAAGCTGTCGGGAAGAAAAAGAAACCACTTGTTTATCCTGCATCAACACACATCCAAGTCCATTCTTGGAGGCATCACAAAAGACTACATGTCCTTTTCCTTGCTCAGGTAGCACAAGCACAGGTGCACTTGTCAACCTCTCCTTCAACAACTGGAAAGACTGTTGACACTTATCACTCCAAGAAAAAGGGACATATTTCCGGGTTAACTTGGTCAAAGGTAAATCTATAGAACTAAAGTTCTTAATAAACCTTCGATAGTAGCCAGCTAACCCCAAGAAACTTCAAATCTCCGTTGGTGTTTTCGGTTGTTCCCACTGTAGAACAGATTCTACCTTTGTAGGGTCAACACGAATTCCCGAGGCAGATATCACATGTCCAAGAAAAGATACATCCGGCAACCAGAACTCACACTTGCTAAACTTAGCATACAACTTGTGTTCTCTTAGCAAGGTCAAAGCTTGGCGAAGATGCTGCTCATGCTGCTGAGCATCCTTACTATAGATCAGAATGTCGTCTATGAAGACAACAACACACTGATTGAGAAAAGGTTGGAAAATTCTATTCATGAGTTCCATAAATGCAGCTGGTGCATTAGTTAGTCCAAACGACATAACTGTGAACTCATAGTGACCATACCTTGTCCTAAAGGCAGACTTGGATATGTCACTATCCTTAATACGGAGTTGATGATATCCAGACCTCAAGTCTATCTTTGAGAAGACGGTTGCACCACGCAACTGGTCAAAGAGATCATCAATCCTCGGCAGAGGGTACTTATTCTGTATTGTTACTTTGTTTAGTTGTTTGTAGTCAATGCACAACTGCATTGACCCATCTTTCTTTTTAACAAACAAGACCGGAGCACCCCAGGGTGAGGTACTCGGTCGGATAAAACCCTTCTCAAGTAACTCCTGAAGTTGTTTCTTGATTTCTGCCATCTCAGCAGGCGCCATCCTATACGGTGTCTGGGCTATGGGTTTTGTATCTGGGACTAAATTGATTTCAAAATCAATTTCCCGAGGCGGTGGCACGCCTGGAAGTTCTTCAGGAAAAACATCTTCAAATTCCCTGACTATAGGAACTTCAGCAAGGTTAGGACTTTTCATGGTAGTATCTACCACATGGGCTAAGAATGCACAACATCCTTGCCTCATTAACTTATCAGCAACCATAGCTGATACAAGACAGATGGGCAAAATCTTTCTTTCACCTTGAAAGATCCATGTGCTGCTTTCATCAGCAAACACAACCAACTTGGACTCACAATCCAAGACAACTATATACCTTTCTAAGGTATCCATCCCGAGGATTATATCAAATCCTTGCATATCAAGTGGTATAAGATCTACTTGACTGCGATGATCAGAAAAGAAGAGGATGCAAGGAGAACATACCTCCTGCAAAACGGCAGACCCACTCAACGGAGTCTCCAAAAACAAACTATCTGTCCTATGACTAGTTGTCATGTTGCAGTTACGAATCACTCTACGAGTGATGAAAGAGTGGGTACCACCAGGGTCAATCAGAACAGAAACAACACAGGATGTAGACATATCAGGATATAAAAGTTCCATCTGACCTGCCACTAACCGTGGATTGATCACTGCTTCTGGTGGGTTCATAGCATAGAACCTTGCTATAGCCTGAGGTTGATTCGGTGCTGACGATCTAGCTTGGGATGCTTGTCCACGTCCTCTAGCTGCTCCTGAAGTCTGTCTCCTCTGAGATCCCTGTTGATTCTGTCTCTGGGGTTGAGTCACACTTGCTAGTCTAGCCCTGCAGTCCTTCATCAAATGCCCCACCTTACCACAGTTGTAGCAACTTCTGTTCTGTTGTTGTGGTCTGGGTGGCCCTGTAAATGACATTGATGCTGAACTGCAAGCTCCTTGTAATGGTAGGCTGTGTCCTCTACCTCTGTTAGATGTCCATTGTGTTTGAGCACTAGGTCTAGGTGGCGGTGTAGGCACAGAAAACCTAGGCTTCTTAAAGTTTCTAGATGAAGAACCTTGAAACTGAGGGTTCATCCTCTTATAGGTTTTCCTTTTTTCAATTACAGATCTCTCTATCCTTCGGACTGACTCAACGAAGGTAGCAAACCTCTCCCGGTTCTCTAGGGCAGACACTGGGGTAGTCAACTCGGCATTCAACCCTTTCTCAAATTGCCTGATCCTTTCTTCATCTGTAGTAGCCATATGCGAACAAAACCACAACAACTCCATGAACTTAGCTTCATATTCGCTAATGTTCATCAAACCTTGTCTTAACCTCTCAAACTGAGAGATTTTCTCATCTAGAAATGTCTTAGGGAAATATCTATTGATAAATTCCTTTCAAAAGACTTCCCATTCAATCTGCACTCCTGGCCTCTTCTGCTCTTCCATGGTCCACCAGTGACCAGCACTCCCTTTGAGAAGATAGACAACATGTCTAACCTTCTCAGCTTCTGGGATGTTCAGGATTCTAAAGGCCTTCTCTAGCTCAGTTAACCATAGATCAGCGTCTGCAGGATCAGCTGTTCCAAAATACTCAGTAGCTCCGACACGACGAAGTCGCTCGAATGTCTTGCCGATACCTTTTCCTTCAGGTTGGATAGGTGCCCTAGGTGCAGGCATGGGCATCCTATTGGTGATGTGTGTCATGGCAGTCAGAAACTGCCCGAACATATTTTGAACAGCTGGGTTCCCCATGTCAGCTGGGTCAAATTGAGGTGGCTCCCTGGGTGGCTCAGGTACAGGTTGTTCTATCTCCGCGTTCCTTGCACCTCCTTGGGGTGCAGCGACACTACTCTCTGCCATGTACTCTTCATGAGGTTCAAACATCCTTAACTTATCTTCTTCTCCTGAGGAGCAGAAGACTCTATTACGTATGAAGGAACACTAAGATTAGACTCGACATCCTAAGTCCTATGCCTCTGTAGACTCAGCGAACCTAGAGCTCTAATACCACTTAATTGTGGGCTCTGATCTCCAAAACCCGAGATAAACACGATTAAATTCAGCGGAAGCGATTCGATTAACAGCAGAATACTAAAAATCACGAGAAATTAAAACTTTTTGAGATAAGACATTGAAACCATAAATCTTCCTTCATAAAAAGGAGATAAACTGTTTACATCTCTGTTCAATTACTTCTTGAGTAATTATATACAATAAGATACAAAATCTCAAGAGTTAAATCAAAATCTCAGACCATGACTCCAAGGACCTGAGAGTACATATAACACATAAGACTGACTATCTAACTACACGACTCCGCAGTCTGAATCTCCACCTGAGATTTACTGCTGCTCCTGGTGCTGCTGCTGCTGATTCTGATCACATGCAGATTGGTTCCTTCGTCCTCGACGACCACCTAAAAAGTTGAAATCTACGGGGTGAGACAATTTTAAATAATTGTCCCAGCGAGAGTTATAACTCTCCACCAGAAGCTTTATTATAGCAATCACTGAATAATATGAACAATAAAAGCCCTTAGGGTAATCAACAACAGATGATTATTAAGTAGAACAACAATATTCAAGGAATATGAAGAACATGTATACTAAACAATGTAACTTCAACCAATGTATCTCGTAGTTCAACCTAAGCAGAAATGCTACGCGGTTGATTATGTTTTGCAAACATTATTATGCCCTGCGGAGTAGAGGTATACCGCTCATACTCCAACCGATCACTGTTAAGTTGCATCGGTATCATATCTAGGTCATCAAAAGAGCCGGATTCTTATGAACTCATCTTCCTCAGTCAGTATGAGGATCAACATGCAGGACATCTCATGTCTCTGCTACTATAGCTTACCAGGGTATTCTGGTACTTCGCTATTAGAGTCACAGTGGCATTATGTACTCTCTTCGCCATCGAAAGATTTCTTGTTTATCTCTCGTCGATGCGGTATAACTGATTCTCTCGGGGGATTAGTGTTACATCACCCCGACATAAACATACAATGAAGGATTGATAGATTAGATACATCTTCATAAATTCTTACACTAGGATGATAGGGTATTCACATCCATATTCCCCACATACTCAAAAGTATGTGATCCAGGAGTTCCCTTAGGAAAACCTGTTTCACCATCATTTAACTCCTGACAATGATGGATCTATGATCAGGGCTCTACATGGTATGATTATACTTGATTAGTTAGGTACATTTCAGTATTCTTTTAACATCATACATGTTTTCAAACATTAATCATTAGCATAGCAACTATGAAAGTAGAATACTAAATGTAACAAGTCTAACTCACATCAATATCATTTCTCAATCATTCCATCACAAGCCATCTGTCAAGCATGATCTTGATGACATTCATGGCTCTCACAACCCATTTAATCTTATAAGATGTTATTAAAAAGGCATCAGGATATTTCACTATTCATAAAGCTGAAGCATGCTTTCGATGAATATAGTATCATAATCCCTATCTGGATATGATCATCATCTCATGACAACCTGCATGGTTAATTTAACTGATAACAGTAAACAATTCATTCTAGAAGTTATACTTTCAAACTCTTAGAAGAGTCAAGTCCCCCAATTTTCATCAATTATGGTTTACTATACACATTACAAGTCATCACCCTTGAATTAGGGTTTACTATTCACATTACATGTCATCACCCTAGAATTAGGGTTTACTATTCACCTCATGGTGAATTGAACTCATAACATCATCATGTATGAGGAACATCATCATTAAAGCCCTTAGATAAGATTAAGATTCATCAATTATCATAATTAGGGTTTCCATGATCTCACATAGGTGGATCATACCCTAATTATGCACATTCATGTGTATTGAAGGTACTTTACTTAAGTTTTTACCAAAAAGGAATACTTTCTCTCTCATCTGATACTTTCTCTCTCCTCTTACTAGTAGGTGGTGATTACACCACTCCATATTAGGTTGGGTTAAGTCCTCATTGGCTAACATAAGCCAAAACATTACTATCATGTGGTTAGGGTTTGAATAGAACAAGGTATTACTCAATTGAACCCCTCGAGGGTATTTTGGTAATTTACCCCATTGATCACCATCATGGGTCAATTCATTAATCACTTAGTCCCTTAATGTTCTAGGTTACCATTAGGGTTTAGATTAGATCATTATTGAACCATTTACACCTTCACGTGATTAAGTGTAATCAACTTTGAAAACCTTCAAAGGGTTTCAACCTTCAACCACCTAACGGTTTGAAATCGTTTGGGTGTGTTGACTGTTTGCTAAGTTTGACTTCCATGACCGAATGACCCCAAGGTCGGTTGTCCAAACCGTATGGATGTGTTGACCGTATGGAAAGGTTGACTTTCCAAAACCGAATGAGCTTATACAGTTTGAATCTGTTTGATCAATTGCCTTGAGATCGATTGGTCCAAACGTTCTTGAGATCGTTTGAACCTAAACGGTCTTGAGACTGTTTGGCCTCAAACGGTCCTTAGACTGTTTGGTCCAAATGGGCTCAAACCGTTTGGACTTCCAATAAGGTTCAAAAGTTACAATTATTTATGGTTATCAAAGTTGAAGCCCCCAATTGGCCAAGGCCATGTTAGCCACTTATAAATTGAGTCAATTAGGGTTATCCTTAACCAATTGGTCACTCAATTGACCCTTAATTGATATCCAATTAGGGTTAGAGTTCATCTCAATTAGCGTTTCAATCGGATAATCATCAATGTTCAACAAGGTGAATCAAATCAAGGTTGAACCTATCAATTGACCTCCTATTGGGCTCAAACTTGGCCCAAACGGTCTTGGGATCGTTTGGATATCCTCCAAATGGTCTTGAGACCATTTGCCCAAGAATTCATCAAAATCTAAGTTAATTTGATAGGGGTTGAACCTTAATTAAGTCACAAATCAGCAATTTTATCAATTGATCAACATGTTGCAATTAGACCTTCAATTGACCAAATTTCCCTAACCCTAGACCTCCAAACGGTCTTGGATGGTCACCATACGGTCTTGAGACCGTTTGTATTAGTTCCAAACGGTCTTGAAGCCGTTTGCCCATCCATCCTTTGGACTTTAGTGAAAATTTCTTAAGGTTTGATCTATTGAGTCGATTATCATACCATTACTTAGTTGCAATATGATTTAGTAGTTTTGGACCTTCAATTGGTCAACTATACTTGACCCCAGACCTCCATACGGTCTTGGGGTGATCCCCAAACGGTCTTGAGACCATTTGGATGATCCCCAAACGGTCTTGAGACCGTTTGGGTCAATCAACCCAAAATCTCTAATTAATTCATTGAAATTTCAGCACTGATTTCAATTAGGGTTTGCCCTAGTAATCAACCTTCAACTCTTAACTCGTTTGGAATTAGTCCATAAAATTTGGTGAGTCATTAATTAACATCATTATGAACAGTAATATCATACGGTAAATGCTCAGTCAACCATCTTATACGGTCTTGAGACCGTTTGCCCAAAAAGGGCAAATTAAGCAGATTGAAAATCAGGAATTAATTCAAATGAATTTGCTAATTGATTTGCTTATATATCATGATCCCTTTGGAGTTAAGCCCTCCAATTTGGTGGGTGATTAGCCTACATAATTTTGAACAAGATTCTCATACGGTCTTTGCTTGGTCAACTGGACCAAACTGTCTTGAAGACCGTTTGCCTCCATACGACCTTGAAACCGTTTTCCCATCAAACGGTTTTGAAAACCGTATGGGCAATTGGATAGGACCGTTTGCTAAAGTGCAAATCCGTGGATAAGCATGGTAATTAACGCCCTTATCTTAGAGCTCAAGAACAGCAGTAGTTTCCCACGGAATTGCTTGCAATGATGCAAGGGAAGATAGGGAAGAAGATAAACTAGCAACTAAATGCATAGAAAAGATGTATAATCAAAGCTTAGGGTTTAGAGTTATAAAACCCACCTAAAGCTTGCTACTTGAGCTCCAAGCTTTCAAGCTCCAAGCCTTTAATGGCGTCCTTGAGCTCCACAGGTCGGCCAAGGTGAAAACTCCAAGGAAAAGTTGGAAAGAAAAGGCTAGAAAGAAGAAGCTAAGTGAGCTAGCCATGAATTTGACCTAGAAAACGAGTTTCTTCCATGAATTCAAGCTAGAAGGTGATATTTCCTTACCTAGAACAGGTTGGTCGCCCCCCTTGAGCTCCTAGTCCCCTTCCTTGGTCGGCCAAAGCAAGAGATAAGTGAAGAATGGAAGGGAAACGTTCCCTTTAATTGCAAGGAAAAGGTATAAGTACCTTTGGGTAAAATTCCATCATATGGACACTATTTCTCCATTTCTCACCTAGGTCCCTCATCCTCTCCATGGCACGTCCAAGAGTGGTAATATTTTTGCAAATCCCACCTAAATTCAAGATCTAAGGGTAGAAAATCCAACATGCATACTAGGACACAAATATAGAAGGTCTATTATGCTCACACTTTGATTATTCAATCACAAGGGTGTTCTTTATTATATGATTATTCAAATGAAGTGACCTCTTCATCATTTATACTCCATGGAAAAAGTTATAAAAGATATTTTAGAAGATGAAATTTACAAGTTGCTCCCCAAATTTTGGGTAAATTGCATTTTACCCCAAAACCAGGGTTCCAAGCACAGGGATTGCTTCCACAGCTGCACCTTGGTGCTCAAGCTTGGGAAATCCCTAAAATGTTATCATAATCATTCTAATGATGTATCAACATAAGAGGAACATCTCAACATGTAAAAATTGCAAATTAACCCTTCTAATTGGGTAAATTGCACATAGGTCCCTGTATTATAAAACAATACTAAAACATAGTTCAATTAGGGCAGAAATGGAAATATGTGTTCCTCAAGAGTTTAGTTACATTCCAAAAGATAATCACTACTATCTTAATTACATATTTAGGCAAAACACCTAGGGTTAGCTCATAACCCAAGTCAGGGATGTTACAATACCCACCATACCCAGTATCAGAATGTAAGAAGTTGTGTAAGGGAGGTTGTGTCTATCACCACTTTACAAGGATGATGTCAGTGAGAGGACCTTATGAAGGTTAGAGAAACCACAATGTATGCAGATGGAGTCACTTTGATTGAACAATGGATGAGAAAACCCAGGATTGACAGGAGTCACGTGCTGATGCAAAGCAGATTGAATTTTAGTTCACTGTGGGTGAGCATGTGTTCTTAAAAAATCTGACCCCTCTGAGCAATAGGTAAGGAAGTTGACTACCTGATACATGGGTCCATTTGATATGGATTGGTGGGGTTGCTTATGTTTAGCCTTTCCCCTCAATGTAATATGATGTACAATATGTTCCAAGTGTCTGATCTAGAGCACTATGTGAGGTACCCGAGCCATGTGTTATGCATTGAACCTATTAAACTCCAAGGGAGGCTAACTTACCCTGAGTCATCTATGAGGGTACAAGATACCAAGGTCATAGAGAGCTCAGGAGTAATGAATAGAATATGATAAATGTTCTTTGAAAGAACCATGGAGAGCATGAAGCCACATGGGAGTTGATGATGGACATGGAAAAGTATTTTCCTGATTGTTTGTATGTTTGGTGGAATTTTGAGGGAAAAAATTCCTATAAGAGGGTAAGGATGTTACAACCCAAATTTTTGGGTTCATTTAGTTTAAGATACAATTTCTCTAATAATATGTATGATTAGGAAATTGTATGATTTAAGTGTAATGAGTGGATTTCTTTGATAATATTTCCTTTAAATATGTGATTTTTTGGACTGTATTAATTTAGTGAGTGCAAGATGATAAATAGAGAAAGAAAATTGAAGGAAATCAAATAATGCATAAATATGAAAAGAAATTTAGATAATAATAGAAATATGAGAAATATGTGGAAAGATGTATGATTGAATCATCATGGATGAGATTTCAAAGCCACAACGTTTCTAAAGGTAAAAGGAATCCAAATAAAGAGAATGAAAGAGTAAGGGAGAGAAAATATGTATGAAATATGCCTTATTGAGAGATAAGTTGCATATGAATAAAAGTCTCTCATACTTTCGAGTTTGAGTCCCAAACTTATGTGCCAAGTAGTTTTGGTCATTATGGACTTTCATCTAAAATGTGGGATTAAACGAATCATATGCTTGGGAGATATGATTTTTTTAGTATTTCCTAAAGTGAAGAGGATTTATTTAAATTTCACATTTTTTCAATTTAACCAGAAATCCTTGTTCTTGACGCATGGTTGACAACCATAGATCTAGGATCCAATAGTGGCTGCACTTCATTTAAGATTAGGAAATTTGGAACAGTAAAATATGAGATCAATTCAATATATATACCTCTCCCTGATTCTTGAGGAATCCTACAAAGTGAAATGTAGGTTTCAGCATAGAAAATTGGATATGGTGATCCCTTGGTGCCTCTGTTCTATGCACATCTAGGAAGTTTTCCAAATCACCATGGAGCCAGGACTCCTTTGACCCTCAGTTGATCGATCCTCCCTATAAAAGGCTTGAGAATCCCTTAACGATGAGGGGTGGAAGAGCTTCCTAAGACCCAAGGGGTCTTTCCATAAGGTCAAGGATCAATGAGGTTGCCCCTTAAAATGTCATCTCTATGTTAGGATTGCCATGTTTCCACCGATGAGTGCTTCTCTCTCCCCACTCTATTCTTCCTCCCTTTGGCGATGCGACAACCTCGAGCAGGTTCGAGAAGGGGTGACACAGGGGCGTATGTGGTTAGCCACCTTCTAGGAGACCAAGATCAGGAAGTCAACCCTTGGGTTTACCATTCACCAACACTGAGTTGCAAATAGAGAGGGAGTGCAAGGTTGTTGATGACAACCTATACGATTACCAAACTACCACGCATGCGTGTTGAACCATAGCCTTTGGCACAGGGGCAGAAGTGGCTTTGCTCACCCTGATTGAGATGCCTACCATGTGAGTTGAGTCATAGATATGGTTGTGTATCGTTTCCTGGATAATTCTAGCATGGAAAAGGAGAAGAGAAACCGGTTTGCTAACGTAGCATCCAACTATTGGATTAAAGGTAACTTATCTTGCAAAAATTGTAATTAATTATTTGTAATTTGTATGGGGATGAATTATATATGAAAATTGATTAGAAGAATGCAAGGAATCCACTAAAACTAAAAATGAATCCTAATTCTGATTGTACCTCAAAAAGTACCTAAAGTTTCCATCCTTAATGCTATTATAACTATGAAAACCCTTATTTGATGTTCTATGAAATTGAGAAGATTATTATGGATATTCTGTGGGCATATTAACCTATTGATAATAATAAAGACATTTTGATTTCTAAATAGACGATCCATATGTTTAATAGCCTAATTTAGGATTCGATATGTTAATGAGCATTAATGGGTTTAGAAACCCTAATCTAGGTGTTAATGGTTTCTAATGAGATATATTTTGAGATTCTTTGTATAAAAGTGATATTAAGGAAGAAGAAAGAGATAAAGATATATACATCAGGACCTAATAATAAATAATATAGAACTATAAGGATCAAGAGTATCTAGAACTAAAGTTCCAATATATCATTCATGTGCATATAATAGAATTAATAAACTGCTATTATTCACTTGCCATTAATGAAAACATCATGTATCTTGTATGGAAAAGAAAAATTGATGTTTCATTTTAAAAGATGAGATATTATATGTAAATTCCCTATGTCTTATAAATTGTACTTGATAGTTGTAGAGACAAATTGGTATGACACATATATTGAATGATTTTATGACTTAGACAATGAATGCCTATAGCATTGTGATCTAGAGCACATAAATGAGAAATGCATTCCTAGAAGCCATCTGATGGTTATCTAGACTCTTTTTGTTATTGAAACAATGTAGACATGCATATTGTATTTGTTGCATAATATGATAAAAGCATCTTTACTAGGTGTAGTGGGAGAGTGATTGTTCTATTAGGTCTCATACATACATATGTATATAGACCTTTTAGAATAAATTACCTCATTATATATTTACTGATGTTGTCAGTCGATCTAAAAATTTGTATTTAATGAAATACAAGTATAAGATATCTTTAATTGTTCCAGGAGATTAAGAATGAAGTATGTAACTAACTTGGTAGAAGCATTAAGATACTTCAATGTGGTAAATGTTGAAATATTTTAAACCAAGAGTTTGTGTTCCTTCTAGGAGATCATTATAATGTATCATGATGAACTCCACCTAAAACACAATGATAGTTTATCATGAAAGCATATCGTAAAGAAGGAATCACATCTTGTCAAGTCATGGTGCACTTATCAATAAAATCTAGCTAATGATCCAATTTTATTTTGCGAAGATGCTTAATACTAAACAATGTATTGTCTAAAATGCTTAAAAAGACACCATATGTGATATGGCATGGGATGTGTACTAATAGTTCTTTTATAGTAATCAAGATTGAAAGTCTATATAAGAAAATACTTTTTTAAAAGATTTGTCCAAAATTGGATAAATGTTATTTTGTTGAATACTACCTCTTGTGCTATTCCAACAATTGGATGTGAATCTACCAGATCTTTGACACTTGACACACCACAAACTGAGATTACTCAAAATAAAGAGTGGAACTAATACTAATAAACCATGTTACCATCAAGCACATGAATTAAAACTAGTTAACGTAAGCATAAAAGTTGTAAACTTAGTACATATGAGTCCACATGAAGCCACATGTATCACATCGCGCCAAAAAAAGTACACATATCACTATTCAATAGCTCATTGGCCCCAAATTGTCACATATGATAACATGTTCATATACATACATAACATATTTGTACAAAAAATCATACCGTCAAAATATTATCATGATATAAAACATCAATAAAACCTCCCCAAGGGCAGGAGAGTACAAGGATGACACACAAGACTCTACTACAGAACATCGAAACATATCCAACCTTTCAACAAATACTGCTCCTCTTGCTTCTCAGCCTCAACCGCACAATCTCTACTTTGTCGTGCACGACCACCTAAAAGATGTGGAAACCCACAGGTTGAGACCAAACGTCCCAATGAGAGATATAACTCTCCACCAATGTCTACTAGAAGCATAGTTAGATTAAACTAAATAGGTAACAATATTATCAGGTTGAATAGATTTAGCTACATGATATGTATTTAACAGATAATATAGGTTAAGTAATTAAAGCAATACCACTCAATAGCAGTACAATTAATATTATAAGAAGGAATATGAAGAACATATATACTATTTTATTTCTCTTACCACATTATAATTCAAGAAATCATTACAAAGATAAGGCAAGGGGTCATCCAATGTGAAGCATATTTTAACCCTAAGCAATTATACTACACTTATGTATAACATCTTTTATTATTTCCTTGAGGATTTGAGTCATACCACTCAAATCCAACCAACCACTATGAAGTCAAAATCAGTGAGATACAAGGCCGATGGAAGAGTCAGAATTCACAAACTCTCTAAGACCTCTTGGTTATTATTAGAGAAACACCAAAGAGACATAATAGAGAACTACAAATAATGACATATAGTCAAGCATAAGGATCGTATCACAGATGGCCATCTTAATAAAACACCTAGTCAGCCTTGGTACATGTCACGATTCTAGAAGAACAGGCTTGCACATGGCCATTCTAAAAAGAGGCATCGAATGCAGTTAAACACCACATATCAAAAGGAGAAAAGCTCACGCATCACCATCTCACACGAAGGGTTAAGCATGAATATAGTCAACCTACCCAACCTGTCATTGTGAACACAAGGAGGTACTCGACTTGCAGCCCCACATATTAAAAAATAACGCTCCAAGTTTCTCGTAGGAATGACTCATTTCACCACCCAGTAAATTTTAACACTAGAAAAGATCTATGGATTAAGGAAATTACAAGATTAGGGTTTCACTTGATTCGTTATGACAATTGGGTATCTTTTAGAAATAACAATATATAAACCCTAAACAAATTCTACAAAGATAAGGGAATGGTATAACTCCAGAATATATAAAACATAAAAGTTGTCAATTTGTCACATCATCTCATGATACTTATAGTAATGCCATGCACAAGGCCATCACCAATGTCATATTATTACGGGATATCAATCCCTCAATCACAACAACAGAGTATATCACCTTACAATAGGCATAGAGCCTCTGCCAGGTCATAAGACCCACACATAACCTGTAACGACCCACACTTTTAAGTGTCCAAAATACCTTAAAGTCACGAATCATTACTCATAAATTCCAGAATCAAATTCAAGAAATAATACAGAAGAGTAAACAATTTTCCATCAATGAACAAATAGTTACATGTTTGCTTAAAAAGATCCTCTAAAGAGTTACATAAATTTTATAAAGAGTTAACATGTACATGTATGATGATATACCTTTATATCTAAACCTTCATGAATAACTTTAGAATCTTCAACTCCTTTAATCTGTAACCTCATGTCCATGAATCAAGTATACTTGATACCTAAAATGCCTACAAACAAATACACGATTAGTATATTTCTATATTGGTATGTGGGTTCAAATAATAATCACAAGTACACATATAAGAAAACATCTTTATGTTTCATATAAGAATATAAACTTGTTTTCATATTCTAACCCATATCTGGTCTACTAGCTCAGGTGTAATCATTGTCCCTCTGGGGCTCGTGTGCATTACCCTTAAGATCAATCTAACTCAGGGTTCAGAATATTGTTATTTACTTTACATGATACTCATCAGAACTTTATAATTTGAAAGAATTAAGCAAACAAGCAAGAAGTTTATAATTCATTCAATCTCATCAAGAAACCTCAAAAAACACAGAATTTGTGCATGTATTCATAAGTGTAATCACATAACTTATGTCATTGTGTAAACTATGTAGAATATCTAATATACATTATAAGAGAATCCAAACATCCAAGCAATAATGTATTCAATTTGAAATATACAAACTATATATGTGTCACCATGTATTCACATTATATTAGTAAGATCTAGATCCACTCTTAAACTAGGGTTTAGGTTTATCTCATGTTTGGACTAGGGATTAGGATTACAAATCCTAATTCCATGAGATTATGATCTCTACATTTACAAAACCTAGTTATACATATTTGGTGGAACCCAAATCATCATCTTGAGCATATTAGGTTATTCATGATACCTAGATCATATTACTAGAATTAAGATCATAGAAAGATGTTGTAACGACCCTGCCTCCCGGTAACCCCCAATTAAGGGAGACCGAAAGGTCGGTGCCATTATCCATTATACAGGATCAAAGGTTCGACAAATAATCAATAACAATTAATAAGCTTTACCAACTAACTGAAAACTGGTATAAAATAAAACTTTGTTTACCTTTTGAAATCTGGGATTTCTAATCTTCTATCCATGAAAATGCTAGACTAACTAATCCTCATGTGCATGTTATTTCTCATTTAATTCCACATCTGCCACTTTACTATTTGTTCTTTTCATTTGTACCTAAAACACTGACAAACAAAACGTCGGTCAGCCGAAGCTGGTATGTGGGGGAAACAATAATCATGCAACTATAATAACAAAGTAATCAGCCAATTATCATTTAACAACCAAGATTACGTGTTAAACCGTACCACTCAATCCTTTCCTATCCCCTACCTCTGTGTTATCCCTGCAGTGGACTGAGATCTCACCTCTCTCTAGGTAGGTCCTCATTAAACCCTGCATGATCCTACCTACCAGGTAGATCAGTATCTAGGGTTGAGTCGCATGGCACTACCCATAGGTAGTCCAATCTCTAACTCCATGTGACTTTATGGACCTACCCCATTGGTAGCCATTTACTAAGTCATTTAGTCACCTGATGGGCCTACCCCATTGGTAGCCATTTACTAGGTCAACCCATTAAGCTACAGAGGGGACTAGGATCTGAGCTAGTAGGCACAAATCTTATGTGATAATCATATTCACATTATACCTTGAATGAATTAAATACATGCAACCGTTTAATTCAAGTCAAGATGGAAACATCGACAAAATCCCGGAAAACTAATTCGGGTAGTCATAAGCGTAACCACATACCTGTACATACAGATTTGAGATAGAATAGTCCAATCAACAATAGGCAAGCAAGCATTCAATAAGATCCTGAAACAAACATCCAATATTTTCTATCATGGATCATGGCATCCAAGTCTAATAAACCTATTCGAGCCCTAGGGTTACTATTTCATTTTTAGAGTTTCTTCTACAATTAGGGTTTCCTTTCATCTTTCACTATTTTAAACCCTAATTATTCACAAAAGATATTAAGGTTATACCTTAACAACATTTAACCTTATTTTCGAAATAAAGGCATCATTGTCCATCAATTAAACCCATTAAACTTATTTTACATTAAAATTGTCATTTTTATCCATTTAATCCATGACAAGATCATTATACATATTTATCATCAATTCAAAGTTCATTATTGTCCAAATCACACATGAACTCGATTTGATATTAATTATATCTTTTATTCATCAGAAAACCCTAATTACTACATTTAGGGCATTCATCCACAAATTAGGAACTTAACGCTCGAATTATCATAGATTCAGTATATTCCAACTTTAATCATGAAATTAATCAATTAAAGCCATTACTAGTCGAATTAGTCAACATTAGGGTTTCAAGGCCCATTAAAGTATATTCATGCACATAAAACTTGAAATTAACTAATTATATGCAAAGTTCATCCTTTTTGTTCCTAATGTTCCTTTTTATCATTAACAGGCTAATATCAACTTTAGTCATCGATTAAATCCTTCTAATCACATTAAACACATCAAAATAGGGTTTCTTAATCATCATTACATTAAAGTTAATAACTTGTACTACTTTTCGAATTGCAGGAAGAATTAGGCTTCAACTATATTTTATTTATATTCCTCTCGATTTTCTGAGCAAAATTCATATTTTATTTGTATCCATCTGGGCTACCGATTAATAGATATGAATTTAACAAATTTCACTTACGCTGGCGAATCAGGAGCCGCCACGTAGACCTCGCCCATGCAACGTGTGTTTTGGGAAATATTTCGAAAAGTCATGTTTGCCCTCACTTAGTCATCTGGCTCTAACACCGCGCGGGGGGTAGAAACGTCATTGGTGGTTGGTTCTTCTTCAACCTCGCAGAGCGCAAGTTGCCTCCGACCTGGACTGCACGGGGGGGGGGGGTTTCTCCTCCCTCCTCCATGGCCCGACGGGCACTTCCGACAAGCGCCCCAGTTCCTCCGCCCTCCGCCACATCATCGGAGATCTTCCGGACTGGTTGGGGTGGTCTGGACCAACTGGGCAAGCCTGTACTCCACGGCCAGCACTGCAGCCTTGCGGTTGCTGCTGCGCCTGGGTCAGGCCAGAAACAAGGTCGCAAAACGCTCCCCAACTCCGCAGAGAACCTATACTGAAACTCGACTTCATCACGGCCCCTTGCTGCTCTACTGATGGAGTACTTCTACAGGTTTAAGGTTTGCACGCAAGGAACAAGAAGTGGAAAGAAGAAAGAAGAAGAAATAGATGGGATTTTTCTCCTGGATCGACCCATGGATCTACCCCTTAAATAGGGGAGAGTATCCATGCCCCACGATGCTCATCCACAAATTAGTAATGCACTTTCCTAATAGGAATGTAATTCATTCGTGGAGAAGAAATTCTTCTCTCCTATATACTTTCTTGATATTCTCTATTGCATGGATAATTTTAAATATGAAAATCCTCTCTCTCTCTCTCTCTCTCTTTCTCTTATTCTCTGTATTCATGCCTTTTACTTTATTGGCACGATATTTCTATTTCTCTTTTAGTAGGAAAATACCACTTTTAAGCAATACCACAAAATTCATGAATAAGGTATTACATTACTCCCTTATTTTTGCTTTATTGGTATTTTCTCTTTCTTCCTCTTTATTGGGATTCCTTTGATCCCAAGGAACTCTAAGAATTTGAAATTCCTTTTAAAGGAATACTCATTATCCTTAAATGCATCAATATGCATTATTCTCATTATCTTGTTTTATTCCTTATTAAAATATTTCCTTTTGTGGATTTCTCTTTATTTCTCTCTTATTTTCCTCATTAGTGTTCCTTTTATTATTAGGAATCCCTGGGACACGAAATTCCACTAAGGATTACCCATACATTCCTCTTTTCACATATTTTCCACATTTCATCAATGTTTTTAATTTCTTTATTAACAAAGAAATACTTAATTGATATTTTCTTTTCTTATTACCTTTTCTTTACAACTTTGGACTCCTTGGAACCCAAGGAATCTAAGAGGCACGAAATCCTCTTTGGATTTGCCTTCTAGAAGTTTCCACTCCTTTCTTATTTCGAACCCTCAGTTATTCATTAATTAATTGAATATCCTTGTTATTGGGCCCAATAGCCAATAAAGCCCACAAATCTTACAATAATGCTATTTTCAACGAAACTCATTTATTCAACACAAATTATATCATCATTTAAAATGAGAAATTACATTTCTCTCCTTATGAACCCAAAATTGGGGTTGTAACAAATGTCCACATTGGTTTCAAAATCCTAAAACAACATGTATATGATTATTAATCTAGGAGAATCAATTATTCATCATTATCAAGGGCTTCCTCATTATACATAACAAGATTAGGTATTAGCTGAACATAGCCTAATCTGCTCAATTAAGCATCATATTAAAGAAATTATAGGTTTTCCTTTACATTAAACACATCTAAACATGTATTGCATATAATTTTGGAATAGGAAGCCTATTTAGATTTTAATTATATTTTCTTTGGATTCCTCTCATTTTTCTAATCAAATTAGTATATAATGTTGCTACATGTGGATATCCCTATAAATTTCAATGAATCAAATAAAATATGTAAATATACCTTAAATAGAGCTCCACATGGTAGTTTGTCATTGGTTGATACTATGGAAGGACACTCACCATGCTGGATGAGTGGGGTGCATCCTAGGGGTTTGATTGGGCCTGGGGTGTCAGTTCATATATGATATGGCTCTCAATTTCCGTCACTTGACCCTCTCTCTAGCCTCTCAGTTCTTCGACTCGCAGTGCACCTTCGCGCATGCCAAGTGCCGCTGCCTGTTTGCTACATCGCCATTAAACTTTTCTTGCTAGCCTGCAGTAGCTAGATGCACATTGCCCTCACTGGTCACACACCCTCAAGAAGTTCCAGTTGATGTAGCAGTTGCCTACAGTTCCTTGAACCCTACCCCACAACGTGATGCTATCGAAGAACCACCGCAACACAACCATAAGGCACACCAAGTTAGGCACTGTAGAGAAGACCCTTGACGTTCATTCAACCTCCTAAATTGATTGAAATAGTGCTCAAAGCTTCCTCCAAGCCTCCCTCTTCAAACACCACAATCCATCGTCAGACCTTCCTTGCTCACAGATTTGACTATCTACAAGTCTAGGCCATCTCTCGCCTGCGCTGTGACCAATACATGGTCGGCCACAGAAGTCTCCCTGTGGTCCCTCATTGGCTCTGCCATTACCTCTAGTGTTGAGCCTCATGCAGCCTGAGGAGTCTTCATCCGCCATGCTATTGACTCAATCATGCACAATACTCTTAGCCTTAGATTTTCTTCACCAAGAACCTCTCCCTCTCAAGAGATCCCCCTTTACTCTCTAGCAGCCCGACTACCACCCCTGCTGGTCAAGATCCTCCATACAGGTCCTTCAACATAGACTCATTGATGGAGGGAAGACTGAGAACAAAGGGGCTCGGTTGATCTATACCCAAAACTACTGAGGTTGACGAGGGATAGAAGAGGGCAAGCCTTTCATCTCCATATATATACATGATTGGGAGGGAACCCTAGTGATCACCATGAAGGAGGAAAGGAAGGTGGAAAGAGACCAAGAGAAGCATGGGATTCTCCTTCATGTATATGTCAGGTAGACTTGCTTTTAAAGACCAGATTTCCTTATGTGGTTTCCAAGGAATAATATGCAAAGAATTAAATTACATTCCTTCTTCTTTTTCTTTATAATATTATCATGGTGCGTACCAACCAACTTTATTATCCTCTCATCTCCTTCCCTTAAAGTATTTCCTAAATCAAATATCCTTCCAACATGGAACTCATTAACTCTTTTTCCAATCATACTTCAATCAAGGTTCATCAGGTATCCTTTTGTATACCACATTTTCTCCTTTTTTTTAAACCAAGTTTCCTATTTCTTTTAGGATACTTACATATTGTTCCTTCATTTGGATTCCAAGAAAAAGGTGGATAATCCTATAATTAATTATCTAATCCACATATTATCTTGGGTATCTAATATGATCACAAACATACTCAATGTCCAAAACATATCTCAGGGACCCATATGTAAACCTTGATTATCCCAATTGGGTCAGGATGCATCCCTAAGGGCCATGAATCACACCTTTTCCTTCCAAAGGTTCCATGAAATTAAATACATTCCAGACTACTAAACATGAGGCTTTGATAACTATAGTATTTTATATTCACCTCATATGAACGCATATGTTCGATGTACATTATTTCCTTAAATTGATCATTTATAATCTAATTCTAGGGTTTGGAATTATCAACTAAGATCCCTCAATCACTTCACTATTAAATGTTCCCTAATTTTATTTAGGATTGAAATCCATGAATTCCTAGGATGTAACGTTCACCCCTCCTTAAAAAGAATTTTGCCCTCAAAATTCAGGCCTACTAAGCCTAGGTGAATGATATCTCATCTTATTTTCATAACTTAGGATTAGCACCCCACTTAGATATCTTTAACAACTTTTACATAGTTTATCAATTATGGTTATATTACTAATATTGGCACATGAATTGATATTCAAGTATAATCACATATTTAGTAGTTACACCTCATCTTTTCTTGATGATTCCATTATTATTGGTGATTTCATTATTACTTGGTGATTTTTCTTTTCACCTAGGTTTCCAACCTCAGATTCATTATTTTTACATGAGGGTGAGGTGACACCTCTAACACTAGTTCATGTCATTACACATTCAATGTAGGATATTCATCCTCTCCACCTTAATTCTAAGCATAACATGTGCCTATCTAATCTCCCTCCCTCATAATGAGATGAAATAAGCATTTGAATATAGCCCAAAAACAAAGTTCATTCCATTCTAAGAGCAGAGATGGTACATCCACACATTACCTTTCAATTTCACATATTAAGTTGAATCATACTTTATATGATTCTAAACATACTTTTTTCTTAATTTCATTCCATTCTTATATCTCATGAAGTCAAGTCTCCATTCTCCTTACTCTTCAGTTAGGGCACAACTTCTATCACATTCTCATGACTTCCTTATATCTTTTATATTTACATCTCCCGTATCATTATGAGCCTTAGACCAATCCTTGAGGTCTCTAGGGGTATAGGTACCTTTGGAGTGATCTCATCCTTATGCATCAAGAGAGTGCTTTCACATTCACCCATTAGGCTACGTGATCCTCGTGGAGGTAGCTAATCCCCCAAGTCATGTTCCTTGGGTAAACCTAGTTGTTACATCCCAACCACATGCTCATGTGCATGTAGGTCATATCAAGTCCCAACCCATTGGTCCTATGTACCTCTAATACACCCTACTTGACCCTATTATTGCATTAGGACTTTACCCTCCCTAAGGATTTCTGCACATATTTTAAGCACATTATTCTCTTATATAATTCTTTAACCCAGATTGTTGTCATCTCTCTCTTTTGAGTACACATTATGTAGTGTTGTCCCAACATTGGGAAGTGCCACCTTCATTCCATGGCTTGGTGCCATGTCATTCTTCCCTTCTGGGCTTGATGTTCTATGATCTTCCCCTCCAAGGGCTTGATCCAAAAAAACTACACTGTGGACTTGGGCCACCTTCCCTCTTGGGCTTGGTGCCTTACTAGTCTTACCTCCTGGGCTTGACCATTTCATGACATTCCCTCCTGGGTTTTGTCGTCCACTTAGGCCACCTTCCCTCTGGGGCTTGGTTCCTTATTGGTCCTCCCTCTTGGGCTTGACCAGTTGTGTCACTCAGAGATGGTATCCTTGGGTTCAAATAATATAATTTCTTTCATTTTTATATCTTTAACTTTTCACCCCTCTAAGTGAGGATTAATGTTATCCCAATACTTAAATACATTTATTAAATTAGTTTTTTAGGGAGTACCCTAGCCTAGGGTGTCTTCTTGGCTCATAGGAGGGGTTAGGCTCTCTAGACATAGCCTGATCCAAATATCTAAGGTTTTGCCTCCCTCGTAGGTCATCTTCCCACTCTTGGGTTGACCCACCCCAAGTTGGCACACTAACCCTAATGGTTTCTTTTTTCATTAGGCATAAATTTTTATCATTATAACATATCAATCCATGTTTATTGAAATCCTAGAAGACCCCCTTAAGGTTTTTATCCATTCTGTGAACTTTGGTCACCTTCCTCTCTAGGGGCTTGGTTCTACATCAGCCTTCCCCTCTAGGGACTTCTCTACCATCACCAAACTTCTAGAGACAACATGAGGGGTTTGAGCAATTTGTTTTCAAACTTTCATTTTCATAAACATATAACTTGTATTCTTTAAGACCTATTATGTAAGTATCATGCTCCTCATGCACATATGCATGGGAGACTGGGTCACCTAAACCTATCCATCTATCTTTCTTATTCCTAATTTTGAGTTTTATATGGGTGGTGTTCCATATCATCACACCGTGCTCATTAATTATGATTAAGGTTTTAGGGTTGAGGTCAGGGACTATACTCTACCTCTTAGAGTTTCCATATCCCTTGACCAACTAAAGTTTTCATACCCTAATGGGTTACCTCAAACCAAGTCCTTCCTCTATGGAAGGGCTTACCCATACTTGGATGTTTCTAGCTTGCATATTTCAAGTGTTGACCCTCTCTAGAGGAACCTACACATAATGTTACATCTTTTATATTTACTTCTCTAATTAACAATTTCTATCAAGTCTTAGTAAGCAAAGAGATGAGAAGTAGATGAAATGTGAGAGGAGAAACCTAAAAGATACATTATGCTTTACTAATTGTTCTCTTAAATTGTCTAAGGATGATTTGAAATTATAAACTATTAGGGAGGGGTGAGAAAATAATGGTCCAGACCACAAAACCAGACTGGACAGTTCAATTTGGTCCGATCCGATCCAGTCCATTTTGAGTTCGGTCCAATCCGTGGTCTGTGAATTTTGATAAGTTTGATCTTTGGTCCGATCTGGTCCAAAACCAATCTGGTCCGGTCCGGACCGCAGACTGACTTTTATATAAAATTCATATATATATTTGAGGGTGTATTTTATAATAACTACAAATAAAGTATATATATAAGCACTACTAGTATAAATGTTTGATACTAAATTATTATAATTGTTAAAAGTGACTAAGATTATCAACTTTATACAATTACATAAGTTGTAAAACATGTAAAAAATGCTCATGACGATCCAAATGGTCCGCTCCTGGCACAAAATGGTCCGGTCCCGGTCCGGTACTACCTTGAAACGGCCTAGTCTGCAGTCCATACATTGATGAAATTTAGTCCGCAGTCTGGATTGGTTCGGTCCAGTCCGATCTGGTTTTGGACCGATGCTCAGCCCTACCATTAGGTATTAGTTGATGAATACCAAATGTAAGGACCCAAACTTTTGAGTGTCTAAATGACCTTAAAGTCATGAACCATTACTCATAAATTCCAGGATCAGATTCAAGAAATAATACAAAATAGTAAACAATTTCCTATTAATGAACAAATAGTTACATGTTTGCATAAAAAGCTCCTCTAAGGAGTTACATCAATTTTATAAATATTTATCAAGTACATGTATGATGATATACCATTATATCTAAACATTAATGAATAACTTTAGTATCTTCAACATCTTTAATATGTAACCTCATGTATACAATTCTAGCATACCTAATACCTAAACACTGACAAACAAATACACGATCAATATATTTCTATAGTGGTACATAGGTTCAATCAATAATCGCAAGTACACATATAAGCAAACATCTTCATCTTGCATATAAGAACATAAACTTATTTTCATATTCTAAACCATATCTAGTCGAGGACATCAGGTATAATCTCTAGCCCTCTGGAGCTTATGTGCATTACCCTTAAGATCAGTCTAACCCAAGGTTCAAAATATTGTTATTTACTTTAAATGATACTCATAGGAACTTTATGATTTTTAAGAAGTAAATAAATAGGAAAGCAAATTATCTTTCATTCAATCTCATCGAGAAACATAAAAAACTTAGAATTTGATACATGTATTCATAAGGGTAACTATGTACCTTATGTCATTGTACAAACATTAAATAATATCTAATATGCTTTAAGAGTGCATTCAAACATCCAAGCAACAATGTATTCAATCTAAAATATACAAACTATATTTACATCACCATGCAGTCGCATTACATTAATCAGATCTAGATCCACACCTAAACTAGGGTTTAGGGTTATCTTGTGTTTGGACTAGGGATTAGGATTACAAACCCTAATTCCATCATATTATGATCTCTAAGTATACAAAACCTAGTTATACATATTAGGTGGAACCATAATCATCATCTTGAGCATATTAGGTTATTCGTGATACCTAGATCATATTACTAGCATTAAGACCACAATAACATCTCCACATTGGTTTGAAAACCATAAAATAACATGTATATGATTATTAATCTAGGGACATCAATTATTCATCATTATTAAGGATTTCCTCATTATATATAACAAGATCATGTATTATTTCAATGTAACCTAATTTACTCAATTAAGCATCATATTAAAGATATTCTAGGCTTTCCTTTACATTAAATACATCTAAACAAGTATTGCATATAATTTTGGAAAAGGAAGCCTATTTAGAATTTGATTATATTTTCTTTGGATTCCTCAATTTTTTTTATCAATTGGTGTATAATTTTGCTATATTTGGACAATCCTAGCAATTTCTATGAATTAAACAAAATATTTAAATATACCTTAAATAGAGTGCCATGCGGCAGTTTGTCATTGGTTGATACTATTGAAGACCACTCGCCACGTGTGATGAGTGGGGTGCATCCAAGGGGTTTGATTGGTCCCTGGTCGTCAGATTCATAGATGATATGGCTCTCAATTTCCTTCACTTGAACCTCACTCTCTCCTCTCAGTTCTTTGACTAGGAACACACCTTCACGCATGCTAAGCACTACCTCCTACTTGTTAACATCGCCATTAAACTACTCTTGCAAGCCTATAGTAGCTAGATGCACATTGCCTCCACTAGTCACACGCACTCAAGAAGCTCCATTTGATGTATCGGTTTCCTTCACTTCCTCGAACCCTACACCACGGTGTGACGATACCGTAGAACCACCGCGGCATAACTACAAGGCACACTAGGTTAAGTGTTGTAGAGAAGACCCTCACCAGTCGTTCAACCTCCTGACCTAGACAACATAGTGCTCAAAGCTTCCTCCAAGCCTCCCTCTCCAATCACCATAGTCCATCGTCGGACCTTCCTTGCTCACAGATTTGATCGTCCGTACGTCCTGGCCATCACTCACCTACATTGTGACCAGTACATGGTCGACCATAGAAGTCTCCCTGTAGTCCCTCATTGGCTCTGCCATTACCTCCAGGGCTGAGCCTCCCATAGCCTGGGGCGTATTCAGCTGCCATGCTACTAGCTCTATCATGTGCCATACTCTTAGCCTCCAGTTTTCTTCACCAAGAACCTCTCCCTCTCAAGAACTCCCCCTTTCCTCTCTAACAACCATGCTACCTCCCCTGCTGGTCATGATCCTCCATACATGTTCGTCGACATAGACTCATGGATGGAGGGATGATTGAGAAAAAAGGGGTTCTGTTGATTCTACCCAAAACTACTGAGGATGGCGAGGGTAGAAGAGGACAAGCCTGTCATCTCCATATATATACACGACTGGGAGGGAACCCTAGTGGTCACAATGAAGGAGGAAAGGAAGATGGAGAGAGATACCAAGAGAAGCCTGGGATTCTCCTTCATGTATATGTCGACTGGCCTTGCATTTAAAGACCAGATTTCCTTATGTGGTTACCAAGGAATAATAGGCAAAGAATTAAATTACATTCCTTCTTCTTTTTCTTTATCATATTATCACGGTGCCCACCAACACAACTTTCTTCTCCTCTCATCTCCTTCCCTTAAAGTATTTCTTAAATCAAATATCCTTCCAACATGGAACTCTTTAACTTTTTTTCCAATTATACTTCATAATCGGGGTTCATTAGGTATCCTTTTATATATCAAACTTCTCATGTTTTCTTTAAACCATGTTTCCTATTTCTTTTAGTATACTTATATATTGTTCCTTTATTTAGAATCTAAGAAAAATGTGGATAATCGTATAATTCATTATGTAATCCACATATTATCTTGGATACCTATTATGATAAAAAACATCCTCAATATCCAAAACATATCTCAGGGAACAATATGTAAACCTTGATTATCCCAATTGGGCTGAGATGCGTCCCTAAGGCCCATATATCGCACATTGGCCTTATAAAGGTTCCATGATCTTAATTACATTCCATATTACCAAACTTGTGGCTTTGGGAACTATTGTATCTTATATTTGCCTCATATGAACACATATGTTTGACGTACATTATTTCGTTTAATTGATCATTTATAATATAATTCTAGGGTTTGGATTTATCAACTAAGATCCCTCAAGTACTTCATTATCAAATGTTCCCTAATTTTATTTAGGCTTGAAAACCAAGAATTTTATGGATGTAACATAACTCATGTGTCATATCATCATATCTCATGGTACCTCATAAGGGCTCACAATTGTTAACTTGTATCATATATACATCATCATAGGATATTCATGGCATGCAAAGTTAGGATCACACAAGTAGGAGAGAGAAAGAAAGTATCATAAATGCATATTATCACATTACACAAGATAGAGAACCACATTGGAGTTCCACATTAGGTTTAGTGTTGGGGTTTCAAACATCTGATTAGAGTTTTATATCACAAAACTATCAATAAACCCTAGTTATTACACCTTCCCATATTCTTGGAACATATTTACTGGTCTTTCATTACTAACATCAAGAAAATCATTCCTATCAAACACATGCCATAACCCTTCATCAGTTGAACAACGTATTAGGTCATGAACCATGCGATGCAATGGAGATATACATAATGTTTGAAAACACACCTTCAACGACCAAACCACTAGCTAGGACAACGACCAAGACATAAGAAACAACCAAAATGGTTAAGAAAAAGCCTAGGTTGCAGACCACATAAGTGAACAAGAACCATCACATAACAAATGGTCGAAGGGAGATCAACGTCCATGCTATGGAATGAATCCACCCTATTATGTGACTGAAGAAAAAACTTTTTTCACTAAAGAGGCATTCTATGCGACCCAAAACCAAAGGTGATCATCTAAACAGCCAACCGCCATCTCTAAGTATTCAATGAATTAGAACACATCATGGAAATCATCTTAGAGAGGAAAACTACTCTCCAGACAAAAACAAAATAGGTGATTATCAACTTGCAAACCTAAACCTCAAATGAGGAAAATAGAAGAGAAAAACATGTTAAAAACCCTAGAATCATGCACCACTCATGATCAAATGAAACCCATGAGTTGAGAGATGAAAAATCAAGATCAAGCACATGAAAATAGGACCAAAAATCCACATTATGCAAAGTAACCAAACCAAGAACCAAGATAACAAAATCAAGTTTGAGGTGCATCCAAGACCACCATCATCACCTTCCATTAAAGTTTGGTCTCATGAATTAGGGTTTAGAAAAAGAAACAAGTGCATGCAAGATCAATATAGAAACATAACCCTAATAAAGATAACATTATCATAAACAATAAATTACATTTTAGAATGAGTTCCATGTAGGATTAAAGATTTATACTAGAGAAGGAAGAGAGTTATATAACCCACCTTAGATGATGGTTGCACCACCTCCAAGAAAAGCTCCAAAATAAAGAAGGAAACCTAGATTTGATCTCCGCCATGACTAAGCTAGTCACCTCCTCATAAGAGAATAGAAAACCCTATGTTAGAGGGAAAGAAAGAGAACCAAAATCTCAAGGACAAAGAGAAGAAAAGGAGGATGAATAAGAGATAAGAGAGCTTCTTTTCATGTAGATAACACCATGGAGAATCATAGTCTCCGATCTTTGTGAAGAGAAGATCTTTAAGATAAACAACATGGTCTACACCATAGTGTACGGAAAAAAGAGGAGGAAGAGGTAGGGTTCTTCAAGAAAATGAAATTAAGAGATGGATAACTTACCAAGGATCAAGGAACCACAAAAGATCACCAAAGAAGAGCTTCTCCAAAATTGGAATCACCACATGCAAGGGATCTCGACTACCAAGCACCAAGGATGACCTCCTTCACACCACCAAGTACACAAGGATGATCTCAAGGATGAAGGGAGAATATGGAAAGCTAAAAGAGATACTTGCATGTGTAAGAGAGTGGATATATACTTAGGAGCACGAGAGAGGTGAAAGGGGTTAGGTGTCTAGATATTAGGGTTTCTCATGATACTTGTCCGTCAAAGAACAAATAATGCATTTACTAAAATCATGAAAACCACAAAGATCATGAAAAACAAGGAAATCAAGCAACCTCACTTGGTCATGGATGATCATCGTTCGAAGGAAGCACATGGTCACCAGGGATCATGCTAGCATAAAACCATGTGACCCAAGGCACCCAAACCCTAGGTCATGTGACCCAAATGAGAGCTCCAAACTTAAGTGATTGTAGGGATCACAAAGCACCATCAAAACCTCATTCAATTGTAAAGAACACATTAATGATAATCAAGGGTGGTCTCTGAAAACCAGTAACTCAAACGGTTAACATAGGGTCAACATCAACATAGGGCATCAAGGCAAACCCTAGAAACCATACTCAACATACCACCTCTTATCTCCTCATCAAACTAAGGAACAACATGACCCCCCCCCAAGCACAATTATATTTCTCATGATTTCAAGGTAAAAGCCACACAACCTACATGTGAAAAATTGCAAGATAGCCCTTCAACATTGATAAATTGCAAGTTGGTCCACAATAAGCACATATATAGCAAAGATAGCTCAAACATCAACAAAATTGGACAAAACTAAAAACACAAGAATGTCATATGATATTCAAGAATCATAAGATGTTATATTAAGGTTCTAAGCATATTATTAAGTAAATCACTCATATTCAAGCACTAAGTTAGGTTAAGGGTCTTACAACCATAAACCCCTAACAAGGATTTTGTCCCTGAAATCATACGTGAAAAGAGATGGGTACTTCCTATGCCATGATGATGCCATAAAACCTTAACCAAAATGATATCCTTATTCTTCAACTTCTTAATCCACCTATCAAGGATCAAAACAGGACCTTCCACGTAAGATATGTCGTCATCAAGCTAAACCTTCACTTGCTACAACACCAATTCTATATCAAGGTGACAATTCCTCAATACAATCACATGGAACATTGGATGCAACTTGTGCAACTCATTTGAAAATCCAACTTATAAGCCACATTTCCAACACGTGCCATCAGTGGGTAAGGTCCCATATATCTAGGAGACAACTTATCCTTCTTCCCAAACCTCAAAACACCCTTCCGAGGAGAGACTTTTAGTACACTTTGTCGCCCACTTGGAACTCCAAAGGCCTGTGATGATTACCAGCAGACAAATTCTCCATGTTCTAGGTTACCTTCAATTGTTGTTGAATCACTTTGATCTTCTCTATTGTCTATTACATAAGATTAGGACCCAAAAGCTGATGCTCACCAATCTTTCACCAACATAATGGAGATCTATAATGTCTCCCATACAAAGACTCAAAAGGTACCATATCAATGCTCCTTTAATAACTGTTGTTATATGCAAACTCTATCAAACTGAGGTGCACATCCCAAATTACCAAGAACTACATAACACAAGCTCTCAACAAGTATTCCTAGATTTGGATTGTCTCTCTGACTCTCCATCTGTCTGTGGGTGAAACATTGTAATAAACTTCCACTTTGTACCCATAGTTGTCTGCATATGTTCCCAAAATACGATAGTAGTTGGGATATCATGCAACTACACTATCTCATCAACATATATCTGAGCTAGCTTCTCTATTGCGTATGTCGTCTTCACATGAATAAAGTGCACTAACTTAGTCAATCAGTCAACAATCACCCATACAGAATCATGTCCCTTCATTGTCCTAGGAAGATCAACCACAAAGTCCATCATAACATGATCCCATTTCCACTGGGGTATAGGTAATGGTTGCAAAGTCCATACAGGCTTATGTTGTTCTACCTTAACTTGCTAACATACATGACACTTTTCCATGAGCTCTTCTATGTAACACTTTAGGCTAGGCCATGAATATAGGTCTATCAAATTGTGATGCATCTTTGTTCTACCTGGATGTATAGAGAACATCGAAGAGTGAGCCTCTTCCAAGACCATCTCTCTCAAATTATCAACATCATGAAGCATGACTCTACTATGGTAACATACTGTCCCATAGACTAAATCATGAAAACCATCATGCTTCCCACTGCCAAACACAAATCAAATATGTTGTATCATAGTATCACCATGTCGTATATCTCTAATCTACTACCTCTATGTAGGCTTCACCTGGAACTATGCCAACAATCTTGGGAATAAGGACACCTCCAACTTCATATTCATCTGACGCAAGGAGATAAATATGTCTCTCTTCTGGCACACCAATGAGCATAATTGTGCCTTACCAGTAGACGATGATGATGAAGTTTTCCTATTCAAAGAATCTGCAACCACATTCTCCTTCCTTGTATGGTAATCTATGGTCCTGTGATCAGTGAAGATATGACACTTCTCACCATATAGGTGTTGGTATGTATGCCCTGAGAGCCAATAATGGGATGATCGGTGGGATACATTAAGATTGATTTGATAAAACATCAAACGCAAGCTTCCAATTCTTTTTGGTTCAGTCATATGAGATATTGATAGAAATAATTGAATGTCTAGAGAATGACAGTACTCAATGATGTATGCTTTCAGGTTGAGGACCTAAATGATGAGATCATATGGATGCTAAGAGTTTGTACATTCTTGTTATGTACCTAGTCAGATGTCATTGTGGAAGGTAGATAGACAACAATGACACATAAGACAAGATTGTTGTGTTGGTTGATGACAAAATCTCATTAGTCATGATATAGAGATATCAAACCAAACACATAGGTACTTGTTAGAGAACAAGTGTATCGGACAGACCCACCGTGAGTTTGACACATGGAACCATGACATGGTAGTCATAGTCAGTACTCACAACGATGGTGGTGAGTGTGATTTTTTGATTTGAAATCACTACACTCAACACATGTCATTGGGTACACTTTGACATCATCAAACACAGTCCTGAAACATGGGTTGTTATAAAGGTGATGATTGGGTGGCTTTGACACATGGGGCTTTTGAGGGGTGAGTGATAGATATGGTATTTTTCCCTCTCGAGGGAGCTTGATGTCCATGGTCACTTGATGAGTAGGATTGAGAAAGGCGTTCACGCATGTGTGAATCAGTATGTGATATTGATGTCATACATATCTCTTCCAATCTACTCTGAGATCAAGAAAGTGAATGAACATTGATAGGATGATTGTTCTATGCCTCGAGTTCATTCAAGGTATCAATGACAAAGGAATTATACATTCACTGTAACACCATTCACGGATTGTAGGATTGAAAGTTTTTCTCCAACTTTCTATTTCACTTGGGTAGCACTGATGTGTGACTAGGCACTGCTCTTTGCTTGTGAAGTCATAAGTGTTATGGACTTTCACTGCCAACGTGAAAAGGACCTGCAGGGTCACACACATAGGATTCAACCTAGAAGAGGAGTTTTGTCCACAAACAATGTTTAGATTGATTGTTAAAGGAGTTTAGTAGTTCAATTAAACACTCAATTAATTTATAGCTCAAAATCATAGTGTTCAAGGTGTTAGACAAATTGATTAGAGTATCAGATTGATTGAAATTGCAATTGACTATTTCTGCACAATCTGCACTCCCAACCGATCGGCTCATGTGATGAACCAATCGACTGAGCTTGGTGAACCGATCGGCTCAGTTGGTGAGTTGATAGGCTCATGGAAAGGGTGAACTGATCGGTTCAAGTGTTGAAACGATCGATTCTACTGGTCAAACCGAGAAAGTTGGGAAAGTACGATTGGTGAGATATTTCTTTTCGTTTCACTTGCCCAATTTGGTTGGAATAAGGATTGGGATTAGGTACCAATTAGAAACAAAAGAGGAAAAGTCAATCGGGAACTCACCAGGGCTGCAAACCGACCGGTTCAGATGTGAATCGACCAGTTGAGGTGCCCTAACTGATCGGTTGAGGTGTCAACCGACCGGCTCAGGTCCCCAACCAACCGTTTTAGAAATGAAACGATCGGTTCAGGTTGCACATTTGGTTTTTTTTGTGGAAAATCTCAAACCCTTCTACTCCTGCTTTAGTCCTGCATTGCCCGGGATAGAGAACCCTGTCCCATGTCCCTCCTATATACAAGGGTATTGGGGGCTTATCAATGTACACAACTCAGTGCAACCAACTGCTATGTAAAGTTATCGTTCTCTCTGGTTTTGGTAATCGAGAGAGCCTGAGAAAGTGCTACATGATAAGGGAGGCACAACAAGGGAAAGACAACTGCAGAAAGCGACTGGTAGCAGGAGAGTGTATCGGTGACTAGTACGCTGATAGTAGGGTGTGACTCCTTCCAATTCCTTATGGGACAAGGATATTGGAGTTCCATGTTGTCCGTGCGGACTACTTCAGAGGCGGGAGATTTCTACTGCTCAGAGGACAACTGTCAATCATGACAGTCCCAGTGAGACCACGAGTCGACAGTCCTGGTGAAACCAGGAGCTGCACAGACACCGTCCAAGACTGGAGGTGAAGATCGCACTAGCTGTGAGGTATTGTCATCGAGCAAGCCTCGGGACAAGGTATGATTCCACAAACCATCCCTTTCCTATTGTATAGACATTGACGCATTTCCTTGTCCTGGGTTTGGGGAGGAGAATTTTTTTTCTGATGCGTTCTCTTCCTCCCCTAAAACCTGACAATAGGTAGTGTCTCCAAATCTTCAAGGCATGAACAACTATAGGTAAATCCAAATAATGAGTGAGATAGTTATCCTCATGCTTCTTCAACTGTCGTGATGCAAATGATGTCACATTCTTGTCTTACATCAACACACAACCTAGAGCATTTCCTGAGGTGTCATAAAAGACCATATAGCCTTTTCCTTACTCTTGCAGCATCAACACTGGTGCACTTGTCAGCTTCTCCTTCAAGAAATGGAAAGAACATTGACACTTGTCATCCCAAACAAAAGGTACATCATTTCTTGTCTACTTTCTTAGAAGAAAAGTCATTGCACTGAAGTTGTTAATAAATATCCTATAGTAAATTGCCAAACCGCAAAAAATACAAACTTTTTCCAACATATTTGGTGGCTCCGACTCTATTACATACTCAACCTTCTTGGGATCCACACACATGTCCTCAGTAGATATAATTTGTCCAAGGAAAGACACCTCCTTCAACCAAAACCCGCACGTGCTAAACTTAGCATACATATTGTGGTACCTCAACAAGGTCAATGCCTATCATAGATGTTACTCATGTTTTCCTATGTCACATGAGTAGATTAGGTTGTTATCAATTGACACTACCATGAATTGGTCAAGATAAGGACAAACACTGTGTTCATCAAGACCATGAACGTTATTGGTGTATTGGTTAGCCCAAATAGCATAACCACAAACTCATAGTGACCATACCGAGTCCTAAAAGTATACTTTGGTATGTCATCTGCCTGATCCACAACTGATGATATCCTAACCTCAGATCTATCATTATGAAAATCATGACACCACTCAACTAATCAAAAAGATCATCTATATGTGGTAAAGGAAACTTGTTCTTTGTTGTCAATTTGTTCAACTACCTATAATCAATGTGCAACCTCATGGATCCATCCTTCTTCTTTACAACAAAATGGGAGCACCCCATGCTGACGTGTCTATATAATAAAACCCTTCAAAAGATACTCTTGTAACTATTTCTTCAACTTTTACATTTCAGTTGGTTCCATCATATTAGGTGTTTATAGTATTGGTTGTGTTTTGGGTACCAAATTGATTTCAAAATCAATCTCTCTGACTAGGGGAAAACCTAGAAACTCATCAAGAAACACATATATAAACTCACAGACAACTGGCACCTCTTGGATACTCAAACTCATTGCCTTCCACATGTGCTAAGAACACATCACAGCCCTACCTCATCAAATACTCTGCCACCATCGCTAAAACCAAATATATAAGGAGAATCTTCCTATCTCGTTAGAAGATCCATGACACAACACCATCGACAAATGCCACATCTTTGGTACTACAGTCTAAGACCACATGATACTTCTACAATGTATCCATTCCAAGGATCACATCAAATCTATGCATATCAAGTTGTTACATCCCCAATTTTTGGGTTCAGTTGGTGACAAATGTAATTTCTCATATTAAGGATATTTGAACAAATAATGATACCATTTGTTTTGAATAAATGGATTTTGGTTACAATAGCCTTGATGATTGTATTGTGGGCTTTATTATTTATTGGGCCCAATAACAAGAAAATACAACAAGAAAAGAAAAGATTAATTCAATATTTCTTTATTAAGAAAGAAATTGAAAACAATGATAAAATATGGGAAATAAGTGGAAAAAGGTATAATTGAGTTATCCTTGGTAAATTTTCATATCCCATGGATTACTAAATTTAAAAGGAGTATCAGTGAGGAAAATAAAAAGAAAGATAAAGAGAAATCCTCAAAAAGAGATATTTTTTTAATAAGAAATAAATAAGATAATGAGAGATTAAGGATACAAGAAAGAGTGGGGAAAGGAATACTTATCTTTTGAGATCACGTAGCTATAAGGCAATATACAACAAAGTTGTTGATTAGTTAATGAGTAAATCCTTTCCATATCCAATGGAGACCATAATTCCAAGAAGGAGGCAGTAATAGATATACCTCTCTTCTCATAGTTATCCTCCCAACCCTAAAGCCTTGCCTAGGGTCATATATATATAAATAGGAGCCAACCTTTGGTAGAGAATAAGACTCTCCACATACAGATCTTGACGCTTCCACCCAGTCACCGCCTAATGAGAAGAACGTAGCCCTTGCTTAGGTCAAAAGACCTACAAATAGGAGGCATCCTGTTGTGCAGTAGGGTGAGGTGCAAAAGCCACCCCATCCCTCTAATCTGGTGGGGCACATGGAGGCAACGACACAGACTCGTCAGGTCCATGCTCTCTGCATCAATCTTCAACAACAAAGGTTTAAGGAGATTTGGGGACGGTGTTCTCGACTATGAAGTCAGGAGTCATGGCTTGCCACAACAGCAGCGCTGTGTAGCAAAGCACACAGGTAGGGAGAGGGTGGCTATCTGTCTCAAGGGGAGGAACCGTCTTGCATCAGGAGAGGTGAGCGCGGAGATTGGTGTCATCCACCACACCAAGAGGAGCACTACAGGCTGGTGTTTGAAGGGTGTGGTGAGCTGGCAATGGAGTCGGGTAGACTAGCGAGAGGCCCATGACGTCGGCCTGACCGCAACATTGAGGTGCGGGATAGTGGAGCAGAGGTGGGTGGTCGGCGACCTCAGCACCGACAGCATTTATGCGGGAGGGATTAGGGTGAGATGTTGGAATTGGGGTGTGCAACCAGGACTTGGCGTCTACCTCCATCGAAGGATGCAGGACGCATCACAAGGTTGAAGACATATTGCTTCTTTTAGACGACTATACCCATATATGCACAACAGCCCGAGCCATCAGGGGATGGGAAAAATTGACCTTTTATTGTGAGTTAATTTCCGCCATTTCACTGGAGCAAAAGGGAGAGCTGACCGTAGGCCTACCAAGATAGCACATGATAGGATGACGTGGCGTCACCTGATTGGGTGGTAAGTGCATCAAATTTAAATAATTATACTTAATTATTCATAGCTCTGTTCACAAAAAATTATATATGTATTTTTCTCAGAAAAATGAGAGGAACACAGAGAAATTATATTTGAAGCCTAATTCTTCTTGCAATTCCAAAGTATGAAAAGATGCTATCTTTAATGGTTTAACTAATGAAAAACCCTAATCTTTGATGATTAATGATTTGGGAAGGGTTATATGGATGATTAAAATTATTATTAGCCTGTTAATGATAAAAAGAAACATTAGGAACAAAAAGGATGAACTTTGCACGTAATTGGTTTAATATAGAGTTTCATGTGCATAAATATGCTTTAATGGGCCTTGAAACCCTGATATTGGTAAATGTGATTCTTAATGGCTTTAATTATTCAAAACTGTGAATAAAGATAAGATATGATGTTTCTAAGATATTTTGAGAATAAAGATTCCTAATTGTGGATAAATACCCTTAATGTAATAAATAGGGTTTTCTAATGGATAAAGGTAGAATTAATGATAAGTAGAGATTATAATTGAATTAGAACTGTGAATTGATAATAAATGAGCATAATGATCTTTTCATGGATAAAAAGGATAAAAAATGGTATCATTAATGTAAATGAGGCTTAATGGACTTTTTAATGGTTAATTATGCCTTTAATCCGTAACTGAGGATTAGATGATGAAATAATTAGGGATTGTGATCAATTGTGTTAAATTAGGGTTTGAAATATTAAAAGATGAAGGAAAACCCTAATAGCAATGGAAACCCTAAAAGTGGACTAGAAGCCCTAGGAAGCGAGCTAGATTTAATAGATCATGATGACATGAGTAATAAAAGGAAATTGTATAATTGTTTCAAGATCTTATTGAATGCTTGCTTGCCTATTTTTGATTGGATTATTTATGTCTCACATCAACTTGACAGGTATGTGGTTACACTTATGATTATCCTAAATTAGTTTTCTGAGGTTTTTATCGATGTTTCCATCATGGCTTGAATTAAACTGTTGGATGAATTTTATTCATGCAAACTATAATGTAAATATGACTATCACTTAAGATATGTACCTACTAGCTCAGATCTTAGTCCCCTCTGTAGCTTAATGGATTGACCTAGTACATGGCTGCCTATGGGGTAGGTCCATCAAGTCATTGGATGACTTAGTATATGGCTACCAATGGGGTAGGTCCATCAAGTCACCTTGAGTTAGGGATTGGGCTACTTATGGGTAGTGCCATGCGACTGTTTAGCGCAACATGAGTTAGGGATTGGGCTACCTATGGGTAGTGCCATGTGACTCAACCCTAGATATCGATCTACCTGTTAGGTAGGATCATGTGGGGTTTAATATAGATCTACGTAGAGAGAGTTAGTATCTCAGTCCACTGTAAGGACAACACAGAGATAGGGGATTGGTAAGGATTGATTAGTATGGTTTAAAATGTAATCTTGGCTGTTAAATGATAATTGGCTGATTACATTGTTATTATAATTGCACGATTATTGTTTCCCCCACATACCAGCTTCTTGCTGACCGACGTTTTGTTTTTCGGCATTTTAAGTACAAATGAAAAGAACAAACAGTAAAGTGGAATATGTGGAATTAAATGAGAATTAATGAATAAAGGGGGATTAGTTAGATTAGTATCTTCATGGATAGAAGTCTAGAAATCCAAGTTTTCAAAAGGTATGTAAAGTTTAAATTCTTTTTAATATAACTTCCCTATTTAGTTTAGTAGAATTTGATAAGTATTATTGATTATTTGTCAAACCTTTGATCTTGTTTATTGGGATAATGGCTCTGACCTTTTGGTCTCCCTTAATAAGGGGTTACTGGGAGGCGGGGTTGTTACATTTGGTATTAGAGCGAAGGTTCCTCACTTAATCTTTAATAATTTTTAAATTTTACAAATTTTTTAGAACACAAGAGAGTTATTAGAGGAATTTCTAAAAGACATAGGTGTCTAGAAAAGGATCACGCCTGGGGGCTGGCAAGATTTTTCTCTACACCGCTAGTCAGAATACAAGGACTCCCGAATCCGTGTGACTTCCTGGCCAAAGTCTCATGATTTGACTCGAAAGAAGATAACTTTAGGACTCTCTCATCATGTCCATCTCTTTTCAACTCAAATGTTGTTAAGGACCTTAAGGATTGGGGCTTTCTCTCTTTTCCTCACCCTCTTGAGGGATGGGTAAGGTTGATAGGGTCTAAGGAATCCTCCACCAAATTAATGAAAAGCATGTAAATAAGATGTCATGGACATAAGCTTAGTAGATTAAGGGTAAACTAAATAATAGATACATGCTTAGGTCGTATGACATGAGTTATCATTGCCCTCAGGAAAGACCTGAGGCTAGACCCTCTTGTCAGGAGGGTAAGTAAAGTGAGTTAGTCTTGGAGGTAGAGACCTCCATTACAAGTAGAGACCTGGTACGACCTCTGAGGATGATGTTAACCCTAACCCTAAGTGAAGGTTAGAGAGAGATGATATGATGAGTTAGATATCATGGTAGACCATGTGTTTGGATAGGCATGTCTTGGATGCCATATGAGCCATGAGAAGTTGACGACCGAGTACCTTTGGCAACCCAACCCTGGGAAGGGTCGTGCATGTTTGATCAAAGGATAGCTCCTTCATGGATGAACTTAGAGAAGAACCTATAGAAACCTTATTGGCTATTGAAAGTAGGATATAGCTTGCACTCAGAGTACATCTATAGTACAAGCCGTAAGTTAAAATCGAAGCCAGAAGGACATGATGGATGGCTTATGAGATAAGCATAATGGGTTATGGATAATCATGAGCAAACATAAGGTTGAGCATAGGCTTCACCCATGTAGAGGTATGCTTGTGAGCTTGATCCTTCATGGAGAGAGGACCTCTAGTAGTATGGCTGGATGTGGAGTTAGCTCTAGAGAGAGAAAGAAGGACCCCAGCAAGGAGGTTGGAAGCCTAAAACACTGAGATATGAGGAATAGTGGGGAGTTGAGGATGATGCGACTTAAGTGGATGATAGTGGTTTCCTTATGCTTGACCCCTGGAGGCCGATGATATCTTGGTTGACTTGAGAGGAACCAAATCCTATAGAGAGGATGGTGCTTCTGGTACCTATGTTCCTACGGTCAAGTGGTTACCTACTGAGATGAGACAAAGAATGCCTTAGACCCTGAGGATGTTTAAGTAACCAGTTGTTAGGCATTGTACCTAGTTGGTTGTCCTTGAGGAGGACTCAACTCTGAGGTGTTGCTCATATAAAAGGATCATGGTAGTACATGACATACCTTGGCCATGCTTGATTCGTGGTTAAGAGATTGAGCATGTAGTTGGATACCCAAAGGAGAACCTAGGGTTCCTAGGCCTAAGAGGGGAAGCAGTGTATTTGATGCTCATGATAAGATTTGAGTCTCTATAGTTTTGAGCATGGTACTCCTCATGTGTAGAAGTAAAGGAAACCCCTTATGCTAAGGGTATGTTTAATGAACCCCTCACGAATAAGTTGATCTAATGTTGTGGAAAGAGAACAAGTATGACCTAACATGGTTTAATAGGTGGTCTGGTTGTGCCTTAATAGTTGTTGGGTTAGGCATGCTCATGTGGATGCAGAACCTAAACATAAGGATGCTTGTGACCTTTGTTATCAAGGTGTAGTTTTCTCCCATCCCAGAAGAGGGACCCTTTTTTAGGGTGTATATTAGTTTTGTTGGTTTTGAGGTAACCTAAAGAGGTTTCATAGGATCTTGAGAAGCTAAGTGAAGAGTACATGGCATGAGAATGAACCTATAGACCCATAGAATACCATCTCTAAGTGCATGTGGATGTGTTACCATGGAGGTAACCGGTATGGGTCCTGACCAAGGTTGGTTGGTTGCAATGACCCCTATGAAAGGATGAAATTCAGCCCATTAATGCAGAGAGAGATGATGAAGGCTTGGGCAAGGTTCTTGTTGGTATGTATGCCCATAGAGGAAGTCATATGATGATTGTAATGGGATACTATGTAAATGATTTGGATAATAATAAAGGCAATTTCCGATCTATATGTTTAAACTATTTCCGAGTTGATAGTGTAACATGATAGATATCTAAAGAATGGTTTTACTCAATGACGTATGCTTTTAGGTTAAGGCCCTAGACGATGAGATCATACAAATGATAAGAGTATACATTCTTGTTTAGTCCCTAATCAGTTGTTATTGTGGAAATAACCATAGACATCAATAACACTAAAGACTAGATTGTGTGTTGGTTAATGATAGAATCTCATTAGTCATGATATAATGATATCAAACCAAGCACATAGGTACTTGTTAGAGAACAAAGTACCAGACAGACCCATCGTGAGAGTGACACATGGAACCATGACTTGGTAGTCACAGTCATCTGTCATAGTGATGGTGGTGAGTGTGATTCTTAGACCTAAAATCACTACACTCAACACATGTCATTGGGTACACATTGACATCATCAAACGTAGTCCTGAAACATGGGTTGTTATAAAGGTGATGATTGGGTGGCTTTGACCCATGGGGCTTTTAGGGGTCAAAGATAGATATGGGATTTGTCCCTCCTGAGCAAGTCTGATTTCCTTGGCCACTTGATGAGTAGTATTCAGAAAGGCATGCACATGCACGTGTGAATCAATATGTGATATTGATGTCACACACATCTCACCCAGTCTGCTCTGAGATCAAGGAAATGAATGAACATTGACAGGATGATTGTTCCATGCCTCGAGTTCATTCAGGATATCAGTGACAAAGGAATTATACATTCACTATAACACCATTCACAGATTATAGGATTGAAAGTTATTCTCCAACTTTCTATTTCACTTGGGTAGCACTGATGTGTGACTAGGCATCACTCTTTGCTTGTGAAGTCATAAGTGTTATGGACTTTCACTGCCAACATGAAATGAACCTACAGGGTCACACACATAGGATTTAACCCACAAACAATGTTTAGATCGATTGCTAAAGGATTTTAGTAGTTCAATTAAACACTTAATCAATTGATAGCTTAATATCATAGTGTCAAGGTGTTGGACCGATTGATTAGAGTATCAGATTGATTGGAACTACAATTGACTAATTCTGCACAGTCTGCACTCCCAACCGATTGGCTCATGTGATGAACCGATCGACTGAGCTTGGTGAACCGATCGGCTCAACCGGTGAGTCGATCGGCTAATGGATAGGATGAAATGACCGGTTCAAATGTTGAACCGATTGGCTCAACTGGTCCAACCGAGCAAGTTGGGAAAGTAAGATTGGTGAGAAATTAATTTTCATTTCACTTGTCCAATTCGATTGGAACAAGGATTGGTATTTGATATCAATTGGAAACAAAATAGGAAAAGTCAATCGGGAACTGACCAGGACCGCGAATCGATCAGTTCACAAGTGAACCGATCGTTTAATGGGTCCCAACCGATCAGTTGAGGTTTCAAATGATTGGCTCAGATCCCGAACCGATTGTTTCAGTTGTGAAACCATCGGTTCAGGTTACGTAGTTGTTTGTTTTTTGTGGAAAATCTCAAACCCTTGTACTCCTGCTTTAGTCCCGCATTGCCCGGGATAGAGAACCCTATCCCATGACTCTCCTTTATATAGGGGTATTGGGAGCTTATCAAGGTACAACTCAGTGTAATCAGTTGCTCTGTAAAGTTGTCGTTCTCTCTGGTTTTGGTAACCGAGAGAGCCCAAGCAAGTGCTACCCGATAAGGGAGGCATAGCAAGGGAAAGACAACTGCAGAAAGCGACTGGTGGTAGGAGAGTGTGTCGGTGACTAGTATGCCGATAGGAGGGTGTGACTCCTTTCGATTCCTTATGGGATAATGAGATCGGAGTTCCAGGCAGTCCGTGTGGATGAATGCAGAGGTGGGAGACCTTTGTCGCTCAGAGGACAACTGTCAATCCTGACAGTCCCGGTGAGACCAGGAGTCTTCACTCCCGGTGTGACCAGGAGCTGCACAGACACCATCCAATATCGGAGTTGAAGTCTGCACAAGGCACGAGGTACTGTCGCCGAGCGAGCCTCGAGACAAGGTATGCATTCACAAACCTTCTTTCCTATTGTATAGATGTTGACATGATTCCTTTTGGTCTTGGTTTTGGGGAGAATTTTTTTTATTTCCGCTGCTTCTCTGCCTCCCTAAAAACCCAACAATGGTATCAGAGCCACATCAACTATTCTATATTTTAGGATTATCGATATGATCGATTTTGGTTTGTCTCCTCTATTTATTGCATACGATGCGAATAAAATTGGCATTATGCATGTCCAATCCGCAAATCCCTAATATATATATATATATATATATATATTTATATATATATATATGATATGTAATATTAACGCACTCGACATGCATCGCCCTTAAACAAGTTTTGTGGTGGATGTGTAGCATGGTTATGGCCTATAAACCCTATATCTGTGTGTGGTTGTATGCAGTTGCTTGCATCTTGGTCTGTGCACCGATTCCCCTCTCCTATTCTTGATATAACTTGAAATAATTTGAGATTTTTTTTCCTACCATTGCTCCCCCCAAATGTAACTCGGGGTTTCACAATTCAATTGTAAATAGGATAGATTTTATTTCTTGTTATGTCAAAGAACGTCGGACGACCGGTTTGAGGAGTGAGAAGAGTGGGTTGCGACTTGAGGAGATGCACGATGACCGATGAACCGATTGGCTTGAGATGCTAGTGGATCGGCTGGTGGCACCCAAACAACCAACTTGATGGCGAGCCGATCAGTCATGGAGAGAAGCTGATCAAACCCATAAAGTCAAACACATATTTCATCTTGTACAGGTTGCATATGATGTAGACCTAGATGACAATGATTCCTCTTGGCTCGAGGAATCACAAAAGGATGGCCATAATCATTACTTTTATCATTTTGCATGTTTTCTGTGGGATATAGCATGTATATGATACGTATTATATATTGTGGTTATTGGATATGTATATGTATGTAAAAACCAAATCCCTCATTAAATATTAAGTTTTAGATGCCTTCTAAATGTGACACACGTGAAAATCTTGATCGACAAAGTGTGGGCACGCCCAAGCGTGGTGCACCGTAGATCTCGTGGAAGCGTGAAGGATGAATGTGTGGGTCTTCCCAAGCAGGGTGCATATTCATCATGTTGGCTTTGGGTCAGACTTAATAAGGTGACCTAGATAGGATCTTGCACCATGAGGCATGGAGATGATCATGGAAAGGAGTTGCATATGACATCTTTCAAGAGTTGCATATGATGCAATTGGCAAGAGTTGCCTACCTGGAAGATCTGAGTTGTGGGTGACAACCCAAGCTGGTCCATGGCTCAGAGGATTTCAGGATCTTGACCCACAAGAAGATTGTGCACTGCAATCTTTCGAATTGAGGTGAGGGCTGTCAATTTGAGTCAAAATAGTGGGAGCGGTAATTAATTAAATGCCTAATTAACTATCATCACATTTTATTCAAATCAAATCAAAAGGAGTTTTGAAAAATGCAATTTTCTCTTGTAGAATGGCAAAGGAATCATCTTTTAAAATGGGCAATTTAATTGAGAATAAATTCCATAACTAGTTGAGGATTGTGAGAAGTGTTCTGCACAATCCCGGTATACCAAGAGCCTTTGAATCCACTTTATGTATGCTTAATGCGTTGTTGAAGAAGAAAGAAAGTTCATTGATAGAGATCAATGGAACGAAAGGTGAGGGAGAGAAGGGTTCTCTCGCCAAACCGATTTCTTCTACATGGAGAGGATGGAAGGAATGATGGAAGAAGAAGTCAGAGATAGAGATCTATACTTCTAGTGTATACATAATAGAGATTAACTTTACTACTTCTTCATCATGGGTACTTGATACCAGATGCGGATCTCACATTTGTTCAAATGTGAAGGATCTTAAGAGAAGTAGGCCTTTGGGGAAAGGTGAGGTTGAACTACGTGTTGCCAATGGGGCAAGGGTTGCCGCCAGCGCCGTAGGAACCCATGAGTTAAATCTACCAAGTGGGATAATAATAGAGTTAAAGAACTGCTATTATGTACCTGCCATAAATAGGAATATTATTTCCATCTCTTGTTTGGACAAGGATGGATTTGAATTTCTTATTAAGAATAGAAAGTGTTCCATTTCTAAAGATGGGATCTTTTATGATAGTGCCTCAATGTCTTATGGTCTATACTTGATAGATCTAGAGACAAGTGTATAAAATGTAAACACCAATAGGCAAAAACTCAACAACTCAAATGAAACGTACCTTTGGCATTGTCTTCTAGGACACATAAATGACAAGCGCATTTCTAGACTCCATAAAGATGGTTATCTAGACTCTTTTTATTATGAATCAATAGAGACATGTGAATCTTGTTTGTTGGGAAAGATGACCAAGACTCCCTTTTCAGGTAAAGGTGAGAGAGCTAGTGATCTATTAGGACTCATACATACTGATTAATGTGGGGCTTTTAAAACTAATGCCAGAAATGGATATCAATACTTCATTACCTTTACTGATGATTTCAGTAGGTATGGCTATGTGTACATGATGAAGCATAAGTCAGAAACCCTTGAAAGGTTCAAGCATTTCATGAATGAAGTACAAAACCAACTTGGTAAAAGTATTAAGGCACTTCGATTCGATTGAGGTGGAGAATACTTAAGCCAAAAGTTTGAGGACCTTCTGCGAGCCTGTGGTATAGTATCACAATGGACTCCGCCTAGAACACCACAACATAATGGTGTGTCTAAAAGAAGGAATCACACGTTGTTGGATATGGTGTGATCAATGATGAGTTTTGCTCATCTTCCGATTTCTTTCTGGGGTCATGCTCTTGAAACCGCCGCGTTTACACTTAACCGAGTACCATCCAAATCGGTTCAAAAGACACCATATGAGATATAGACTGGGAAGCGTACCGATTTGTCTTTTCTGAAGATTTGGGGTTGTGAGACTTACATTAGGAAAATATTTCCTGATAAGCTTGGATCCAAATCCGATAAATGTTATTTTTTGGATATCCCAAGGAAACGAGGGGATATTATCTATACCACCCTACTGACAACAAAGTGTTTGTTGTCAGGACAACTGTGATCCTAGAGAAGGAATTTATTTGCAAAGCAAACAGTGGGAGGAAAATAGAGCTTGAAGAGGTTAAATCCCAACAAGAAAACAATGAACCGATAGATGTACAAGAGGAACATGGAGATTCACAAGGTGTTGTGGAATCTCAGTCTCCTCAGGTAACACAAAGACCTTGTAGATCTAGTAGCACCTGCCTTGAACCTGAGAGGTTTGGATACCTTGTAACTCAGGAAGGTGGTTAGTTGATCATAGATGATGATCCAACTACCTACGTAGAGGCTATGGAGGGACCATATTCTAAGAAATACCTTGAAGCCATGAGATTCAAGATGGAATCCATGTACTCCAACAAAGTATGGACTTTGGTGGAACCACCCGAAGGGGTAAAACCCATAGGGTGCAAGTGGGTCTTTAAGAAGAAGATCGACATGGATAGCAATGTGCAAACTTATAAAGGCAGATTGGTTGCTAAGGGATTTTGAGAAGTTCAAGGTGTTGACTATGACGAAATCTTTTCACCAGTTGCCATGATTAAGTCCATGCTTGCAATTGCATCTTATTATGACTACGAGATTTGGCAGATGGATGTTAAAACTGCATTCCTTAACGGGAATATAAATGAGGATGTTTATATGACCCAACCTGAAGGTTTTGTAGATACAAAGAATGCCAATAACGTCTGTAATCTGCAAAGGTCAATCTATGGATTGAAGCAAGCATCTCAGAGTTGGAATCTTCAATTTGATGAAGAAGTCAAAGTGTTTGGCTTTATTCAAAATGAAGATGAGCCTTGTATGTACAAGAAGGTTAGTGGGAGCTCGACTACATTCCTCATATTGTATGTAGATGACATACTATTGATGGGGAATGATATCTTAGCCTTAGAGAAGGTAAAGTCTTGGCTTAGGAATACTTTCTCAATGAAGGACTTAGGAGAAGCATCCTACATTCTAGGAATTAAGATATATAGAGATAGATCAAGAAGGCTTCTCAGACTAAGTCAAAGCACGTACATTGACAAAGTGCTGAAGCTATTCAGCATGGAGAACTCAAAGAGAGGCAACATCCCCATGCTACATGGAGTCACCGTCTCTAGAGCTCAATGTACCCAATCTTGTAAAGAAAGGGAGCGTATGAATGGGATCCCATATGCATCAGCCATCAGATCCATCATGTATGCTATATTGTACACATGCCCAGATATCTCGTATGCTCTCAGCATGATGAGCAGGTACCAGTCAGATCCCGAGGATGCTCACTGGACAACCGTAAATAACATCCTCAAGTACTTGCGAAGGACTATGGATCAGTTTCTTGTTTACGGCGGTGAGGAAGAGCTGGTTGTAAAGGGTTACACTGATGCAAGCTTCCAAACCGATAAAGATGATTACTAATCATAGTCAGGATTTGTATTTTGCCTTAATAATGGAGTTGTGAGCTGGAAGAGTTCCAAGCCAGAAATAGTTGTCGATTCTACTATAGAGGCTGAGTATATTGCTACTTCGCATGCAGCAAAGGAGGCTATGTGGATCAGGAAGTTCATCTCTAAACTTGGTGTAGTTCCCAGTAGCTATGATGCAATTGAGCTTTATTGTGACAATAATGGAGCTATTGCACAAGCTAAGGAACCCAGATCACATCACCGGTCCAAGCACATACTACAGTGCTTCCATCTCATATGAGAGATCATACAACGAGGAGATGTGAAGATTTGCAAAGTACCAACTGAAGACAACATAGCTGATCCACTGACTAAGGCCCTTTCTCAGCAGAAGCATGATGGTCATGCTAGGTCACAAGGAATGAGGTTCCGAGGTGACTGGCTCTAAGTGCAAGTGGGAGTCTGTTGGTATGTAAGCCCATAGAGAAAGTCATATGATGATTGTAATGGGATACTATGTAAATTATTTGAATAATAATAACGGCAATTTCCGATCTATATGTCTAAACTGTTTCAGAGATGATAGTGTAACATGATAGATGTCTAAAGAATGGTTTTACTCAATGACGTATGCTTAGGTTAAGGACCTAAACGATGAGATCATACGAATGATAAGAGTATACATTCTTGTTTAGTCCCTAGTCGATTGTTATTGTGGAAATAACCATAGACATCAATAACACTAAAGACTAGACTGTGTATTGGTTAATGACAAAATCTCATTAGTCATGATATAGTGATATCAAACCAAGCACATATGTACTTGTTGTAGAATAAGGTACTGGAAAGACCCACCGTGAGAGTGACACATGGAACCATGACTTGGTAGTCATAGTCAACTCTCACAATGATGGCGGTGAGTGTGATTCTTAGACCTGAAATCACTACACTCAACACATTTCGTTGGGTACACTTTGACATCATCAAACGCAGTCCTGAAACATGGGTTGTTATAAAGGTGATGATTGGGTGGCTTTGACACATGGGGCTTTTGAGGGGTGAGTGATAGATATGGGATTTGTCCCTCCTGAGGGAGTCTGGTGTCCTTGGCCACTTGATGATTAGGATTGAGAAAGGCATGCGCATGCACATGTGAATCAATATGTGATATTGATGTCACACACATCTCACCCACTCTGCTCTGAGATCATCAAGGAAATGAATGAACATTGACAGCATGATTGTTCCATGCCTCGAGTTCATTCAGGATATCAGTGACAAAGGAATTATACATTCACTATAAAACCATTCACAGATTGTAGGATTGAAAGTTGTTCTCCAACTTTCTATTTCACTTGGGTAGCACTGATGTGTGACTAGGCACCACTCTTTTCTTGTGAATTCATAAGTGTTATGGACTTTCACTTCACACACATAGGATTTAACCAGGAATAGGAGTTTGTCCACAAACAATATTTATATTGATTGCTAAAGGAGTTTAGTAGTTCAATTAAACACTTAATCAATTGATAGCTCAATATCATAGTGTTCAAGGTGTTGGACCGATTGATTAGAGTATCAGATTGATTGGAATTGCAATTGACTGATTCTACACAGTCTGCACTCCCAACTGATCGACTCATGTGATGAACCAATCGACTTAGCTTGGTGAACCGATCAGCTCAACTGGTGAGTCGATCGGCTCATGGACAAGGTGAAATGACCGGTTCAAATGTTGAACCGATCAGCTCAACTGGTCCAACTGAGCAAGTTGGGAAAGTATGATTGGTGAGAAATAAATTTTCGTTTCACTTGTCCAATTCGATTGGAACAAGGATTGGTATTTGATATCAATTGGAAACAAAATAGGAAAAGTCAATCGCAAACTAACTAGGATTGTGAACCGATTAGTTCAGAAGTGAACCAATCGTTTCATGGGTCCCAACTAATCTATTAAGGTGTCAAATGATCGGCTCAGATCCCCAACCGATTGTTTCAATTGGGAAACGATCGGTTCAGGTTATGCAGTTGGTTGTTTTTTGTGGAAAATCTCAAACCCTTCTACTCCTACTTTAGTCCCGCATTGCCCGAGATAGAGAACACTGTCCCATGACTCTCCTATATATCGGGGTATTGGGGGCTTCTCAAGGTACAACTCAGGTATACTAGTTGCTATGTTAAGTTGTCGTTCTCTCTTGTTTTGGTAACAGAGAGAGCCCGAGCAAGTGCTACCCGATAAGGGAGGCACAACAAGGGAACGACAACTACAGAAAGTGACTGGTGGCAGGAGAGTGTGTCGGTGACTAGTACGCCAACAGGAGGGCGTGACTCCTTCTGATTCCTTGTAGGACAAGGAGATCGTTCTAGGCAGTCCACGTGGACGAATGCAGAGGTGGGAGACCTCTGTCGCTCTGAGGACAACTGTCAATCCCGAAAGTCCCAGTGAGACCAGGAGTCTTTAGTCCCGGTGTGACCAGGAGATGCACATACACCGTCCAAGACCAGAGGTGAAGACCGTGCAAGGCACGAGGTTCTATCACCGAGCGAGCCTCGGGACAAGGTATGCATTCACAAACCTTCTTTCCTATTGTATAGATGTTGACATGATTCCTTTTGGTCTGGGTTTTGGGGAGAAATTTTTTTGTTTCCGCTGCTTCTCTGTCTCCCGTAAAACCCAATAGTTCTAAGTTGAACATGTAATGTAAAAGAATCCTAAGTCTATCCTAGGGCCAGGTAGGGATAGGACCGATGGAAGTAGGAGTTGCCTAATTTCCTAGTTGCACATGACCATAGGGTCGGGAGGTAATATCTATCATTGTTTGAGGGTCATGGGTTAGGAGATTGATCTCCTTCATGAACTCATGGGACCCAAAGGGTAGATGAGTAGTGTTACAACCCCGCCTCCCGGTACCCCTTAATTAAGGGAGACCCAAAGGACAGGGTCGTTATTCAATTAATAGGATCAAAGGTTCAACAAATAATCAATAATAATTATGAAATTCTACTAACTAAACTGGAATTGGGTATAAAATTAAAACTTTACTTACCTTTGAAAATCTTTGGTAATCTATCTATCTAGAGCTTGAAGTAATTTATCTAATCCTCCTTGCACTTTATTTCTTAATTTCACAATGTGTCACTTTACTGTTTGTTCATTTTAGGGTTGTACCTAAAATGCAGACAAACAAAACGTCGGTCAACATATCAAAATATACTGGTATGTGGGGACAACCAAAAGTTTGCACATATGGATAACAATTTAATTATCACAATCAAGTTAATTAACAAGCCAATTTATGCTTTTTAGTATGACATTCTCCACCGCTTTTGCCCTAACCCTGGCATACCCAACTTAGGGTTTCTTTTGCCAATGACTTAAGGCCACCTTATCAATCCTGAGTTTGGTTCCTGGGGTCACCCTTCATAGTGTTTGTTAGTCATTCAATATCATAGGACACCCTTTCATCCCCAAGCTTGGTGCATGGGGTCACCATCCCATTGGTCTACCCATCTGGGCTTGATCTTTGGCATCATCCGTCAGGGTGGCATGTAGGTGCGAGAATACATACTTCTATTATTAAAGTGATAATCATAGTGACTTTATGATTTGCAAGTATGAACATCCAAACTGATAATTTGCATTCAATGCGATTAAACATCTGGAAAATCCTCGGGAAACTAAGGCAGTTATTCATAATTAACCACATACCTCTCAAGCTGTCTTGAGTGCAGAATTAATCCAAACAATTAAGTAATCTAGAGTAAATCAAACAAGCATAATTCGATCCTGAAATATTCATCCAATATTTTCTATCATGAATCATGGTATACAAATCTAATAGGCCTAATCGTCCTAGGGTTACTAGCCCCTTTTTAAGGTCTTGATCATAATTAGGGTTTCACTTCTTTTTTACCGCTTTTACTATATTTTTGTCAAAATATCCATCAAACCCTTATTATCTCAGTTTGTTTCCCATTAAAATCATAAGATCAGATTTGGATCACAAAAACCCTAATTTTTATATTATTATATCCTTTCTTCCCTTTCCCTCACTTAGGGTTTCTAAGGGTTTTAATCAACATATTTAAGTTTGACACCCTAATTCTTGCAATTCCACCATCAAAATAGGTTGCAATCTATCCTAATCATTAAACTAGTTAATAATGCTCGAATTTACACACTTGCAAGATTAGATCATCAATTAGGGTTAATACCCACAAATTAATACCATTTTCTATCCATATTAGATACTTTTACAAAATGATACTGATTTAGGTTTCCAACACATTTTTAACGTGTTCTTCATATTTTTTTGATCATTTTTCATGTATTAACTTTCTTCATCCGAGTTTTCTATCAACAGGTATGATTTTATTAAAAAAAACCTTTTTATTGCTTTATTAGTAAATTACAGAAAAAATTGGATCATTAGATCCGTGGTCTGCTAATCCACTTAGGATCCAATGGCCAAGGACACACATGCCTTTATTTGCGATAAAAAAGGGTGCCAAAGGAATTTTTTTCCCTTACCTATAGTGAAAGCACTGTGGCAGTTTGGTAAATGACCAGACCGGTCGTCTTTCTCCTCTGTTCAGCTTGTTCACGAGACAAGCTTCTCAGTCGAGTCAACTCAAGGGTTGACTATGGCCATCTGCACATCTGAGACCCATTTTATTGGTTCACGGGCTCTTCCTTCCCCTCTCGGATTTTCCTGGGGGGTCAATTCCTCCTTGGCATTGCCACTTCACCGCCGACGAGCTTCCTCCACTCCGACGACAACAACAACTCAACGAGGGAGAAAGTCAATGTCCCTGACCAAATTGAACGTGCTGGTAAACTCGTCTCAAGGGTCCGAACATGCGAGATTGAATTTTGGGGATGTTGGTGCCTTCAATCACCCTCCCCTATATATAGGGTTGGGGCAAGAACCTACAAAGTTAGGCATTTCCCAAAATGACGACTAATCCAAGTCGAACCAGGGATGTATCCCTGCGGTTTCATCTCCTGAATGCAATGGGAAACATTGCAAGTTTGCATATTCCCTGTATCAGAAGGAAAATGGAGAGGAAAGTTCCTGTGTATCTCACAGAGTCCCAGTCCCGGTGGGACTTAGACGATGACCAGTTTTTGTTGGATTAAGATCCAACGGTCTGTGTTATCCGTGCTTAAACATAAAGGAAAATCCTTTCCCAAATTCTAAATAAATCAAATTTTAGTAATTTCTTAGGAAATTCATATCTCCCAAACCCTTGCTCATTTTTAACTCAAATTTTAAGGGAAGATTTGCCTTGGAATGATCCAGTTTTGCATTAAATATGGGAAACAACTTGCAATGTATGTGAAGGTTTCCTTCTATCCCAAGTTACCTTATCCAATTAATCAAAATTAATTAGTATTCCTATTCGTTTTGCTAATATCTTGTTATTTTGGGTACCTTGGACCTCAAGAAATCCTCAAGGCACGAATTCCCTCATTGGGGGAAAAAATCTATTTGCTTTTATCCTTTTATTTATGTCTCTTTCACATATTCTCCCTATTTTTTATTAAAATATCTCTTTTATTTCTCTTTTATTTTCCTTATTGGAATCACTTTTATATCAAAAATCTCATGGATATGAAAATTCACCAAGGATAACTCAATTATGGCTCTTTTCACTTCTTTCCCATATTTTCTCATTACTTTCAATTTCTTTCTTGACAAGGACATATTTATTTGATCTTTTATTTTCTTATTGCATTCTCTATGCGACTTTGGACTCCTTGGAAGCCAAGGAACCCAAGAGACACGAAATCCATCCTTGTATTACATTCTGTTGCCTTCTAGAGGTTTCCACACCTTTCTTTTCTCAAAAACTCAATTATTCATTTACTAATTGAATTTCCTCGTTATTGGGCCCAATAGCCAATAAAGCCGACAGCACAATCATCAAGGCTATTGTAAATGAAATTACGTCAATATTTGTCCAATATGAGAGTTTACATTTCTCATCATATGAACCCAAAATTGGGGTTGTAACATCCTTTCCCTCTTATAGGAATTTAGCCCTCAAAATTCCACCAAGTTAACAAACAATTCAGGATAAGCCTTTCATATGTCCATCATGGCTCCCATGTTGCCTTACCCCTTTCCATGGTGCTTCCCGAGAACCTTTATCATCTCATATTATTCCATCTGAGTTCTTTCTTACCTTGGTATATTGTACCCTCATAGGTGACTCAAGACATTTCAGCCTCTCATATGGTTATATAGGTTCAAGGCTCAGCACATGGCTTGGGTATCTCACATAGTGCTCTAGACAAGACATTTGGAACTCATCACACATTACTTATCTTAAGGGGGAAAGGTCGAACATAACCTTCTCCACCAATCCACCTCAAATGGAACCATATATCGGGGACTCAACTTTCTCAGTTGTAGTTTAGAGGGTCATATTTTCACATCACATACTCTCCCACAGTGAACTGCATGTCAGTCTGCTTTGCATCATCTCACGACTCATGTCACCACTAGGCTCTCTCTCTCAGCCATTGCACGACCAAAGCGACTTCATCTACACACACTATGGTTCATTTCTGACCTTCGCGAGGCTTCCTTCACCAAAAACATCTTAATGAAGTGGTGACCGACACAACCTCCTTCCAGAACTTCTTTCATCCCGATAAAGGTTAAGGTGGTTATCATCACATCTTACAAAGGACAATAGATGTCTCTATGTATCACCCTGAATGAGCACACATGCTCTCATCAAACCCTCTAGTCTGGATTATACTAACCAATAGCTAGGGGTGATAAACTATTCAATCATCAAGTTCTTCATATATCTACTTCCACCTTATGGAAGTGAATCTTTAGGTTATACTAAAAAACTTTTGAACTTGCATCATGGTGTAGTTGAACCATTTCTCTCTTAGAAGTAGTTCAATCGGATTTGTCCCATGACAGTACTCTTTCTTTCTCATTTCATGTAGGTTAGGCGATCTACCATAACCCATATTGCATTTTGACCTTCTTGGTCAAGGGGAGACTGACCACCATCCATAGTGGATGAACCTCCATTCCCTCTCTAGGATTCTTAACCTATAAGTCAAAGCATAGGGATACTGGTGTTCGTCCTTCACCCATGGCTTGCATGGCCACATACCGCATGCACTTCATATTAAGCATCCAAAGTGCTACTATTACTTACTATCTTTGTTGTATCACGGTGTTTGGTGATCTTAAATGATGATCTCCTATATGTCATGTTTCTTCAAGCTTGATACCTCAGAAACCCTGAACCACTCTCATCAGGGTTTCATCACCTTCCTTTCCAAGAAGTGCATCTGAGGTTCTACAACCATCCTTTCATTACATCACGGACTAGACTGGCTAACCAAACAACCATTTATCTTTTTCAACATATATTGTTACATCTTTGTGTTAACCAAAACACATCTTCTTTCCAAACTTAGGGTTAGTCAAACAACCTCAACTTCTTCTAGCCTCTAGCTAAACTGGGCAGCTATATCTCAACTGGAGCATTCATTACCACTTCACCTCCTTAGGTGTCAAGTAATGTTGAAGACATACACCTCCATGTATTCCACTTATCATCTCATATCAAACTCTAAGTTTGTCTTCATTAAGAATATCTGAGCTCATCCTCATGGTGATTCAACTCAACTTTGCATAACTTGCAAATTCCACATAGCTCCTGATAAAATATCCTCACAAGATGATTTCTTTAATACTCTTAGTGTTTGTAAACCATCCATGTATCATTCGCTCCACAAAGGTATGCTATCATCTCTATCCTCATACCTTATAGCAACGTTCCATCTCACATCATCTTTTATCATTGGTGTATGGCATGCGTACTGTCCCATCTCTCCCTCCCATAATAAGAGGAAATAAGTATTTGGCGGCCGTCCAAACAGAAAGTTCTTCCTATTCCAAGAGTAGAGATGATACATCCCACATTGCTGGTACACCTTCAACTCTAAGTTGAAACGTGCAACTTATGTCTCTACTTCACAATCATCTTGATATCAAAGATTACTTCCATGGAAAACTGATCTGAAACCTACTTGGGTCACCACACAATCCTTGGTCATCTCCTCTAGGTCTATAGGGTGCTGACACTTCTGGGGTCATCCCTCTTCCCTCATGCATCTAGAGAGTGCCCTACTCATCTGCCCTTTGGGTCCCATGAGTTCATGAAGGTGATCAATCTCCTAACCCATGGCCCTCAGACAATGATAGCTGTTACCTCCCGACCCTATGGTCATGTGCAACTAGGGAATTAGGCAACTCCAACTTCCATCAGTCTTATCCCTACCCGACCCTAGGATAGACTTAGGATTCTAACACAGTACATGTCCAACATAGAACCTTACCCAAGCCTTTCTCATATCTCTCTCTATATTCATGGGTTGTCTTTCATTCCTTCACAGGGGTCATGATGACCTGCCTACCTTGGTTAGGCCCCATACCGGTTACATTCATGGTAACACATCCACATGCATGCAGAGATGGTTATCTATGGGTCCATAGGTTCATTCTCATGCCATGTACTCTTCACTTAGCTTCTCAAGATCCTATGAAACCTCTTTAGGTTTCCTCAAACCCACAAAACTGGTAAACACCCTACAAAAGGGTCCCTCTCCTAGGATGGGATGAAACTATACCTTGATAACAAAGGTCACAAGCATCCTTAGGGTATACATTCACATGAGTATGCCTAACCCAGCAGTTACTAAGGCACAAGCAGACCACTTTTTAAACCATGCTAGGTCATACTTGTTCTCTTTCCTCAACATTAGATCAACTTAGCTATGAGGGGTTCATCAAACATACCCTTAACTTAAGGGGTTCCCTTTTCCTCTACACATGAGGATTACCATGCTCGAAACTATAGAGATTCGAATTTCATTGTGAGCATTAAGTACACTACTTCCCCTCTTAGGCCTAGGAACCCAAGGTTCACCATTGGGTGTCCAACTGCATGCTAAATCTCTTAACCATGAATCAAGCATGTCCAAGGTATGACATGTACTTCCATGATCCTTTTATATAAGTAGCACCTCAGAGATAAGTCCTCCTCAAGGACAACCAACTAGGTATAAAGCCTCAAAACTGGTTTCTTAAACCTCCTCACGGTGTAAGGCACTCTTTGTCTCATCTCAGCAAGTAATCACTTATACCATAGGTACATAGGCTCCAGGAGCATCGTTCTCTCTTTAGGGTTTGGTTCCTCTAAAGGACACCAAGATATCGTCAGTCTCCAGGGATCATGCATGAGGAAACCACTATCATCCACTTAGGTCACATCATCCTTGACTCCCCACTGTTCCTCATATTTGGGGTTTTAGGCTTCCAACTTTCTTTCTAGGGTACTGCTTTCTCTCTCTCTCTAGAGCTAACCCTTCAAACTGTCTCACTATCAGAGGTCCTTTCTCCATGAACATGGATCAAACTCACGAGCATACCCCTACGTAGGTGAAGCCTACACTCAAACTTGTGTTTGCTCAAGATGATCTGTAGCCCCGTATGCTTATCAAATGAGCCATCCATCCTACTTACTGGCCAGGGTTTCAACCTACTACCGCACCACTAACGTACTCAGGATGCACGCTATATCCTACTTGCAACATCCCATAAGGTTTCTGTAGGTTCTTCTCTAACCTCATCCATGAAGGAGCTATCCTTCGCTCAAACATGGACGACCCTTCATAGGGTTGGGTTGCCAAAGGTGCTAGGTCATCCAACCTCTTATGGCATCCCAAAGGCATGTCCAACCAAACACTCAGTCAACGATGTCATCAAACTCATCATGTCATCTCTCTCTCTAACCTTCACTTAGGGTTAGGGTTAACATCATCCTCAAAGGATGTGCTAGGTCTCCAGTTTAATGGAGATCTCTATACCTCCAAGACTAACTTTTTCTACTCATCCTCCTGAAAAGAAGGTCTATCCTCAGGTCTCTCCTAAGGGAAATGACAACTCGTGTCATACGACCTATGCATGTGTCTATTCACTAGTTTAGCTTATTCTATAAAGCTTATGTCCGTGACATCTTATTTACATGCTTTTCATTAATTTTTTGGAGGATTCCTTAATCCTTATCAACCTTACCCATACCTCAAGAGGATGAGGAAAAGAGAGAAAACCCTAATCCTTAAGGTCCTTAACAGAATTTGTGATGAGAAGGGATGAATAGGATGAGAAAGTCCTAAAGGTATCTTATTTCTAATCATACCCTATGACTTTGGCTAAGCAGTCACACGGATCCTGGATTCCTCGTATTCTGACTAGCGGTGTAGAGGAAAATATTTCCAGCCCCCGGTCATGATCTTTTTCTAGACACTCTGTCTTTCGGATAATCCTTTAATAACTTCCTTGGGTTCTACATAATTTGTAAAATTTAATAATTATTAAAGATTAATTGAGGAACCTATGCTCTGATACCAATTGTAATGACCCTACCTCTTGGTAACCCCCAATTAAGGATGACATGAAAGACAAAGCCGTTATTCAATTAACATGATCAAAGGTTCAACAAATAATCAATAATAATTATGAAATTCTACTAACTAAATTGGAATTGGTATAAAATTAAAACTTTACTTGCCTTTGAAAAACTTTGAAAATCTATCTATCCAAAGCTTGAATTAATCTAACTAATCCTCCTTTCACTTTATTTCTTAGTTTCACAATGTGTCACTTTATTGTTTGTTCATTTCAGGGTTGTACCTAAAACGTCGACAAAAAAAAAACATCGGTTAGCATATCAAAATATACTGGTATGTGGGGACAACCAAAAGTTTGCACATATGGATAACAATCTAATTATCACAATCAAGTTAATTATCAAGCCAATTTACGCTTTTCAGTTGACACTCGCCGCCGCTTTTGCCCTAACCCTGGCATACCCACCTTAGGGATCTTTTACCAATGACTTAAGGCCACCTTCTCAATCCCGAGTTTGGTGCCTAGGGTCACCCTTCATAATGCTCGTTAGTCATTCAATATCATAGGCCACCTTCTCATTCCTGAGCTTGGTGCCTGGGGTCACCACTCATGGTTCCCATTGGTCTACCCATCTGGGCCTGACCTTTGGCATCAACCGTCTGGGTGGCATGTAGGTGCGAGAATACATACTTCTATTATTAATGTGATAATCATAGTGACTTTGTGATTTTCAAGTATGAACATCCAAACTGATAATTTGCATTCAATGCGATTAACCATCCAAAAAATCCTCGGGAAACTAAGGCAGTTATTCATAATTAACCACATACATGTCATGCTGTCTTGAGTGCATAATTAATCCAAACATTCAAGTAATCCAGAGTAAATCAAGCAAGCACAATTTTATCTTGAAATATTCATCCAATATTTTCTACCATGAACCATGGTATACAATCTAATAGGCCTAATCGTCCTAGGGTTACTAGTCCCTTTTTAGGGTCTTGACAGTAATTAGGGTTTCACTTCCTTTTTACCACTTTCACTGTATTTTTATCAAAATATCCATCACAATCCAATTATCTCAGTTTGTTTCCCATTAAGATCTTAAGATCAGATTTTGATAACAAAAACCCTAATTTTTGGATTATTATATCCTTTCTTCCCTTTTCCCTCACTTAGGGTTTCTAAGGGTTTTAATCAACATATTTAGGTTTAAAACCCTAATCCTTGCAATTCCACCATCAAAACAGGTTACAATCTATCTTAATCATTAAACCAATTAATAATGCTTGAATTTTACACACTTGAAAGACTAGATCATCAATTAGGGTTAATACCCACAAATTAATACCCTTTTATAATCATATTAGATGCTTTCGCAAAAAGATACTGGTTTAGGCTTCTGATCCATTTTTAATGTGTTCATCATAATTTTCTGATCATTTTTCATGTATTAACTTTCTTCATCCGAGTTTTCTATCAAAATATATGATTTTATTAAGAAAACCCCTTTTTATTGCTTATTAGTAAATTACAGAAAAATTAGGATCATTAGATCTGTGGCCCACTGGTCCACTTAGGATCCAACGACCAGGGACGCACATGCCTTTATTTGTGATACAAAAGGGTACCGAAGGACAATTTTGCCCTTACCTGTAGTGAAAGCACCGCGGAAATTTGGTAAATGACCAGATCGGTCATCTTCCTCCTTTGTTCAGCTTGTTCGCGAGACAAGGTTCTCAGCCGAGTCAACTCTAGGGTTGACTCCAGCCATCCGCACATCAGAAACCCATTTGATTGGTTCACAGACTCCGCCTGCCCCTCTCGGATTTGCCTGGGGGGTCAATTCCTCCTTGGCATCACCCCTTCACCACCGACAGGCTTCCTTCGCTCTGACGACAATATCAACTTGACGAGGGAGAAAGTCAAGATCCCTGACCAAATTGAACATGCTGATGAACTCGTCTAAGGAGTCCAAACATACGAGAATGAATTTTGGGGATGTTGGTGCCTTCGATCACCCTCCCCTATATATAGGGTCCGGGCCAGAACCTACCAAGTTAGGCGTTTCCCAAAATGACGACTAATCCTAGTCGAACCAGGGATGTATCCCTACAGTTTTGTCTCCTGAATGCAATGGGAAACATTGCAAGTTTGCATATTCCCTGGATCACAAGGAAAATGGAGAGGAAAGTTCCTCTGTATCTCGCAGTGTCCCAGTCACAATGGGACTTAGATGATGATCAGTTGACATTGGATTAAGATCCAACGGTCTGTGTTATCCGCACTTAAACAGAAAGGAAAATCCTTTCCCAAATTCTGAATAAATCCAATTTTAGCAATTTCTTAGGAAATTCATATCTCCCAAATCCTTACTCCTTTTTAACTCAAATTTAAGAGAGGGTTTGGCTTGGCATTATCTAGTTTTGCACAAGATCTCTTTGACGGAGCCGCTCCACGTGAGTCTCTGCTCTGGCAATCAGGCGATCGACCTAGGGTTCGTCTTCTCCGCCTGGGGGGGAGGGCAACGGCCGTCAGCCCGTCTCCCCTCGGGTGATCTCCTCCCGTCTCATCTCAGATCTATCTAGCCTCTTTGGTTTCCCACGACCCTTCTGGGTTGTCCTCCTCTAGCACGGGCTTCAACCTCCGCCAGGTTCCTTAGTTGTCTCCTTCGGGTATGAGGAGCCTACGCTAGCTGGATCCTGGCTGGGTGCGGACGTTTCGTGGCATTGGGTGACTGAAGTGGCTTTGTTGTTCCTCTATGAGTTCGGTACTCACCGGGAGTCCCACTTGGAGATGATCAGGATGTCTTGGGTCTTCTGTCCCCTCTCTTTTACTGTTTCTCATTTTTTCCTTATCTTTCTTTTTTGTTTTGCTTTGCGGTAGGTTCTTCTACCCGTTTCTCACCACTCGTCAGTGTTGTTGTCACTTCTTGTCGGCGTTGTTTCTCTCTCTATTTGGGAGCTACGAGTCTGTGCTCTTGCTGGCCTCAGTTTTGTTCTGTTTGGATTCACTATTGGGTCTGTGGCTCTGCTTGTGGCGGAAAATACTGGTCTGCATATGTTTCATTTGCTGGTTTATCACCACCGATCTATGCTCAGGTTGAAGGAATCTATTATGAAAAGTTGCTTATGTCAGCCTTGTGGAAAAGAGATCAATGCAGAAGTGTTTTATTGTCTTTCCAATATGAGTTTTTGTGATCTGATAGCCCTGTTCTTAGTAGTTGTATGTACTTCCAGTACAACTTTCCCCATGTGTAGATTCCGTATGGCTTTTTAGTATTGAAGATGTTCGGATTGCTAAAAAAAAATCTTGTTTTGCACAAAATTTGGGAAACAACTTGCAATGTATGAGAAGGTTTCCTTCTCTCCCAATTTAACTTATCCAATTAATCAAAATTAATTAGTATTCCTATTCCTTTTGCTAATATCTTGTTATTTTGGGTCCCTTGGACCTCAAGAAATCCTCAAGGTATGGATTCCCTCATTGGGGGAAAAATCTATTTGCTTTTATCCTTTTATTTATGTTTCTTTCACATATTCTCCCTAATTTTTTTATTAAAATATCTCTTTTTGATGATTCTCTTTTATTTCTCTTTTATTTTCCTTATTGGAATCACTTTTAATATAAAAAATCTCATGGATATGAAAATCCACCAAGGATAACTCAATTATGCCTCTTTTCAATTCTTTCCCATATTTTCTCATTATATTCAATTTCTTTCTTGATAAGGAAATATTTATTTGATCTTTTCTTTTCTTATTGCATTCTCTATGCCACTTTGGACTCCTTGGAACCCAAGGAACCCAAGAGACACGAAATCCATTCTTAGATTACATTCTCTTGCCTTCTAGATGTTTCCACACCTTTCTTTCTCAAAAACTCAATTATTCATTTACTAATTGAATTTCCTCGTTATTGGGCCCAGTAGCCAATAAAGCCCACAACACAATCATCAAGGCTATTGTAAATGAAATTACATCATTATTTGTCCATTATGAGAGTTTACATTTCTCATCAGATGAACCCAAAATTGGGGTTGTAAAAAGTAGGGCACTCTCTGGATGCATAAGGGAAGATGGATGACACCAAAAGTACCAGCACCCTATAGATCTAGAGGAGATGACCAAGGAATGTGTGTGGACCCAAGTAGGTTCGAGTCCCATTTTCTATGGAAGTAACTATGATATCAAGATGATTGTGATGTTGAGACATAAGTTGCACATTTCAAATTGGATTCAAAGGTGTATCGGCAAGGTGGGATGCCCCATCTCTACTCTTGGAATAGGAAGAACTTTATATTTGGACTGAAGCCAAATGCTTATTTTCTCTTGTTATGGGAGTGAGAGATAGGACAATACGCATGCCATACACCAAGGATAAAAATGATGTGAGTTGGAACGTAGCTACAAGGTATGAGGACAAGGATGATAGTATACCCAGGTGGAGTAAATGATACATGGATGGTTTACAAACAGTAAGAGAAATGAGGATGTTTTTAGTAGAAGCTATGTGGAACTTGCAAGTTATACCAGGTTGAGTTTGATCACCATGATGATGAGATCAGAGAGTGTTATTGATGAGTACAGACTTAGAGTTTGAGACGAGATGATAAGTGGAATACTTGGAAGTGTATGTCTTCAACATTACCTAACACTTAAGGATAAGAAGTGGTAATGAATGCTCTGGTTGAGATATAGTTGCCTAGTTTAGCTGGAAGCTAGAAGAAGTTGAGGTTGTTAGGCTAACTTTAAGTTGAGAAAAAGAGATAAGTTTGGCTAACACTCAGATATAACGAGATCTGTTGAACAAGCGTATTGGTTGTTTGGTTAGCCAGCCTAGGCCTTGATGCGATAAAAGGATGGTTGCAGAACCTCAGATACACTTCTTTGGAAAAGAAGGTGATGAGACCCCGACTGAAGAGGTTTAGGGTTTTTGAGGAATCGATCTTGAGGAATCATGACATATAGGAAATCATGATTTTAAGATAACCATACACCGTAGTAAGTGATGGTAGTGCTTTGGATGCCTGATACATGTAGCATGTGGCCATGCAAGCCAGGAGGTGAAGGATGAACACCAGTAACCCAGTGCATGGATATAAAGTATAAAGAGTTCCCGAGAGGGAATGGGAGTTCATCACTATGGATGTTGTGAGTCTCCCCTAAACCAAGGAAGGTCAAGATGCAATATGGCTTATGGTAGATCGCCTTATCTAGATGACATGAGAAAGAAGGAGTACTGTCAAGAGACATATCTGGTTAAACTACTTATAAGAGAGAGATAGTTCAACTAAACCATGATGCGAGTTCAAAGTTTTTGGAGTATAGCCTAAAGGTTCAATCCCATGAGGTGGTAGTAGATACCTGAAGAACTCGATGTTAGTACAGTTTAGCACCCCATACTAATAGCTAGTATGATCCAGACTAGAGGGTAGGATGAGAGAATGTGTGCTCATTCAGGGTGATACAAAGAGAAAGTTGTTAAGAAGTGACGTTAACCACCATAGCCTTTATCGGGGTGAAAGAAGTTCTAGAAGGAGGTTGTGTCAGTTACCACTTCATTAAGATGATGTTGGTGAAGGAGGCCTCGTGAAGGTCAGAAAAGAACCACAGTGTGTGCAGATGAAGTTACTTTGATCATGCAATGGCTGAGAGAGAGCCTCGTGGTAACATGACTCATGAGCTAATGCAAAGTAGACTGACATGCAGTTCACTGTGGGAGAATTTGTGATGTGAAAATCTGACCCCTCTAAGCTACAACTAAGAAAGCTAAGTCCCCAATATATGGGTCCATTTGAGATGTATTATTGGAGATGGTTATGTTTACCCTTGCCCCTCAGGATAACATGACGTGTAATGTGTTCCATGAGTCTGATCTAGAGCACTGTATGAGGTACCCAAGCCATGTGTTGAGCCTTGAACCTATTCAGCTTTTGAGAGGATGAAATGTCCTGAGTCACCTATGAGGGCACGATATACCAAGGTAAGAAAGAACTCAGATGGAAGAATAGGATATGATGAAGGTTCTTGTGAAGTAGCATGGAAAGGGTGAAGCCACATGGGAGCCCTGATGGACATATGAAAGTCTTATCCTGAACTATTTGTTTGCTTGATGAAATTTTGAGGACAAAATTCTTATAAGAGGGGAAGGATGTTACAACCCCAATTTTTGGGCTCAGTTGGAGAGAAATGTAATTTCTCATATTAAGGATATTTGAACAAATAATGATACAATTTGTTTTGAATAAATGGATTTTGGTTACAATAGCCTTGATGATTGTGTTGTGGGCTTTATTGGCTATTGGGACCAATAATAAGAAAATACAACAAGAAATGAAAAGATCAATTTAGTATTTCTTTATTAAGAAAGAAATTGAAAACAATGATAAAATATGGGAAATAAGTGGAAAAAGGTATAATTGAGTTATCGTTGGTGGATTTTCATATCCCAAGGATTCCTAAATGTTAAAAGGAGTGTCAATGTGGACAATAAAAAGAAAGATAAAGAGAAATCCTCAAAAAGAGATATTTTTTTTAATAAGAAATAAATAAGATAATGAGAGATTAAGGATACAAGAAAGAGTGGGGAAAGGAATACTTATCTTTTTGAGATCATGTAGCCATAAGGCCATATACAACAGAGTTGCTGATTAGTTAATGAGTAAATCCTTTCTATATCCAGCGGAGACCATAATTCTAAGAAGGACGCAGTAATAGATATACCTCTCTTCTCATAGTTATCCTCCAAACCCTAAAGCCATGCCTAGGGTTATATATATAAATAGTATCCAACCTTCAGTATAGAACAAGACTACCCACATACAGTTCTTGTCGTTTCCACCTAGTCACTACCTAATGAGAAGAATGTAGCCCTTGCTTAGGTCGGAAGACCTGCAGACAGGAGGCATCCTGTTGTGCAGTAGGGTGAGGCACAAAAGCCACCCCATCCCTCTAATCTGGTGGGGCACATGGAGGCAACGACACTGACTCACCAGGTCCATGCTCTCTGCATCAATCTTCAATGACAAAGGTTGAAGGAGTTTTGGGGACGGTGTTCTCGACTATGAAGTCAGGCACCGTGGCTTGCCATAGTGGTAGTGATGTGTAGTAGAGCACACAGGTAGGGAGAGGGTGGCTATCTGTCTGAAGGGGAGGAGCAGTCTAGCATCAGGAGGGGTGAGCTTGGCAATTGGTGTCATTCGCCACACCAAGAGGAGCACTGTAGGCTGGTGTTCGAAGGGTGTGGCGAGCCAGCAATGGAGTCAGGCAGACTAGCGAGAGGCCCATGTTGTTGGCCTGACCGCAACATTGAGGTGCGGGATAGTGGAGCGGAGGAGGGTGGTCAGGGACCTCGTCACTGACAGCCGCTTTGTGGGAGGCATCCGGGTGCGACATTAGAAGCGGGGTGTGCAACTGGGACTTGGGGTCTACCTCCGTCGAAGGACGCATGACATGTCACAAGGTTGAAGATGGGTTGCCTCTTTTGGACGACTATCCCCATAGATGCACAGCAGCCCGAGCCATCAGGGGATGGGAAAAAATGACCTTTTGTTATGAGTTATTTTCCCCCATTTCGTTGGAGCAAAACGGCTAGCTGGCCGCAGGCCTATCAAGATAGCACATGCTAGGATGACATGGTGTCACCTGATTGGGTGGTATCTACATCAACTTGAAGTAATCATAGTTAATTATTCGTAATTTTGTTCGCAATAAATTATATATGTATTTTGCTCATAAAAATGAGAGGAACGCAAATAAATTATATTTGAAGCTGAATTCTACTTGCAATTCAAAAGTATGAAAAGATGCTATCTTTAATGGTTTAACTAATGAAAAACCCTAATCTTTGATGATTAATGATTTGGGAAGGGTTATATGGATGATTAAAGTTGGTATTAGCCTGTTAATGATAAAAAGGAACATTAGGAACAAAAAGGATGAACTTTGCATGTGATTGGTTTAATTTAGAGTTTCATGCGCATAAATATTCTTTAATGGGCCTTGAAACCCTAATATTGGTAAATGTGATTCTTAATGGCTTTAATTATTCAAAACTATGAATAAAGCTGAGACATGATGTTTCTTAGATAGTTCGTGAATAAAGATTCCTAATTGTGGATAAATACCCTTAACGTAATAATTAGGGTTTTCTAATGGATAAAGGTAGAATTAATGACAAGTAGAGTTTATATGTGAATTAGAACTGTGAATTGATGATAAATGAGCATAATGATCTTCTCATGGACAAAAAGGATAAAAATGATAGCTTTAATGTAAAAGAGGCTTAATGGACTTATTTAATGGTTTATTATGCCTTTAATCCATAACTGAGGATTAGATGTTGAAATAATTAGGGTTTGTGATCAATTGCGTTAAATTAGGGTTTAAAATAGTAAAAGATGAAGGGAAACCCTAATAGAAATGGAAACCCTAAAAGTGGACTAGAAAACCTAGGAAGCGAGCTAGATTTAATAGATCTTGATGACATGAGTAATAAAAGGAAATTGTATAATTGTTTCAGGATCTTATTGAATGCTTGCTTGCCTATTATTGATTGGATTATTTCTGTCTCACATCAACTTGACAAGTATGTGGTTATGCTTATGATTATACAAAATTAGTTTTCTGAGGTTTATATCGATGTTTCCATCATGGCTTGAATTAAAATGTTGGATGAATTTCATTCATGAAAACTATAATGTGGATATGACTATCACTTAAGATATGTACCTACTAGCTCAGATCCTAGTCCCCTCTATAGATTAATGGATTGACCTAGTACATGGTTGCTTATGGGGTAGGTCCATCAGGTCATTGGATGACTTATTATATGGCTACTAATGGGGTAGGTCCATCAAGTCACCCTGAGTCAGGGATTGGGCTACTTATGGGTAGTGACATGCGACTCTTTAGAACAACATTAGTTAGGGATCGGGCTACCTATGGGTAGTGCCATGCGACTCAACCCTAGATATCGATCTACTTGTTAGGTAGGATCATGTAGGGTTTAATAAGGATCTACCTAGAGAGAGGTAGTATCTTAGTCCACTGCAGGGACAACACATAGATAGGGGATAGGTAAGGATTGAGTAGTATGGTTTAAAATGTAATCTTGGATGTTAAATGATAATTGGCTGATTACATTTTTATTGTAGTTGCACGATTATTGTTTCCATTACATACCATCTTCTTTCTAACTGACATTTTGTTTGTCAGTGTTTTAGGTACAAATGAAAAGAACAAATAGTAAAGTGGCATATGTGGAATTAAATGAGAATTAACGAACAAAGGAGGATTAGTTAGATTAGTATCTTCATGGATAGAAGTTTAGAAATCCAAGTTTACAAAAGGTATGCAAAGTTTAAATTCTTTTTAATATAGCTTCCCAGTTTAGTTTAGTAGAATTTGATAATTATTATTGATTATTTGTCGAACCTTTGATCCTATTTATTGGGATAATGGCTCTAACCTTCTGGTCTACCTTAATTGGGGGTTACCGGGAGGCGGGGTCGTTACAAAGTGGTATGAGATCTACTTGAATGTTATGTCCTGAGAAAGAAAGCTCACATGAAGGAAACCTTCTACAACTCAGTGGTACCAACCGACATGGTTTCTATGAGAAGACTATCACATCTATGACTAATAGGAAAAGAATAACTAGTGATCACTTCTTGAGTGATAAAAGAGTGTATTGCACCAATGTCAACAAAAATAAATATAAAGCAAGAAGAAGACAAATCAAAATGAAATAACCCTATCTGACCTGTGATGACTCATGGGTTGACCACTCATTCTGGTTGACTCATGGCATAGAATCAAGTCGTTGCCTATTGTCATCACCTTCTATTACTAGCTTGTCTAGAAGAACCATCTTCTGACGCCTGTCCACATCCTCTACCACTACCATTGTTGAACTACTACTGATGTTGCGACCCCTCTTAACTATGCCTTGACTTTTGGGTCACCTCCTCATTTCTCATAGGGAAATACAATCTTGTATGCATAGTCTGTCCACACTTGCACAAAGTCTTACTCTCATACCATGGCCAAGATGTCACAATAGAGATCTGTGAGTCAGTCACAATGGCCACCAAGCAGTGGCAGAGGTTGTAGCTTCCCCCCTTCATGATCCCATAGTGTTTTCTCTCACTTGTTCCTACATACTCCACCTCCCCTACATGTCTCAACCTTTCAAATGTCTTTCTAGAAACCAAGTATTCCACATTGGGGACTATTTCTCTCACTTGGAGTGGAGGCATTTTGTCCACCATATACATCATCATGGCCATGAAATGACCAAACATAGACTGCAAAGTAGGATTGGCCACATCATTTGGGTCAAAATGGAGCATCTCAGGCACAACATCCACCCTCTCCTGCTTCGTGGCACCACCACTTGGTGCAACAACACTATTCTCTACAACATGTTCATTGTGTTCTCTAGCCATCATATCTTCTCTTCTTCTTCTTCTGCATAAGAAGTTACCATAAGACAGACAGGAGGACACTAGAACTGACACAAGCCCTAGTCATATGTCCCTATAGACTCAGCAAACCTAAAGCTCTAATACCAACCAATTTGTGACGCCCAGACATGCCCGAAAGTGAGATTACTCAAAAAAAAAGGAGAAGAACTAATACTAATAAACCAGGTTACCATTAAACATAGGAAATTAAAAAAAAATCCAAAAAAGTTGTAAGCTTATTATATCTGATTCCACATGAAAACGTCTATATCACATCACATGCCAAAGAAAATACACATATCACTATTCATTGGCTCACTAGGCACATTCTATCACATATGATAACATGTTTATATTCATACATACCATATTTATATAACAAAAGGTTTACCTCCAAAACACCGTCTTGAAATACAACATCAACAAACCCTCTCCAAAGACTTGAGTGTATAGGGATGACTCATAGGACTCCACTACAAAACACTAGCAGCATACCCAACCTTTCAATAGTTGTTGCTCCTCTTGCTGTTCAGCCTCAATCAAAAAATCTCTACATCACCGTGCACGACCACCTAAAATATGTGGAAACCGATAGGGTGAGACCAAACATCCTAGAGAGAGATATAGCTCTCCACCAACATATTTTAAAAGCACATGTACGTTAAAGAAGATAGGTAACATTATTATCAAGTTGAGCAGATTAATCTAAATGATGTGCCTTTAATAGATAATACAGATTAAGCAATTATATAAATACCACTGAGCAGTAGTACAATTAATATACTAAGAAAGAATATGAAGAACATGTGTAATAGTTGATTTCTCTCACTGCACTATAATTCAAGAAATCAGTACAAAGATAAGGCAAGGGGTCATCCAATGTGAAGCGTACTATGACAGTAAACAATTATTATACAACTATGTTATTGTAGGGAGTATTTGATCATACCACTCAAATCCAACCGACCACAGTGAAGTCAAATTTGGCACCATATAATGTATATGGAAGACTCAGAATTTGTAACCTCTCCAATACCTCTTGGTTTGTACAAGAGAAACACCACATAGACATATTAGTTAATTGTAAACAACGACATATAGTCAAGCTAAAGGATCGACTCATGAATAGCCAACATAATAAAACACCTATCCTGCCTTTTTACAGGTAATAGGGTAGAAGAATAGGATCATGGATGGTTGTTCTACGAAGAGGCATCAAATGCAGTTAAAATGCTTCTACCACATCATAAACAGAACACCTCACACATGGTCGTCTCAGACAAAGGGTTAAGTATGACAATAGTCATCCTACCCAACCTGTCATTATGGAACCAAGGAGGTACATGACTTGCACCCCCACATATTTAAGAAAATGAGATCAAGATATGGAATACTTACAGAGGATCAAGGCACCACCAAAGGTCACCACAGAAGAGCTTCTCCAATCTTGGAATCACCACATGCAAGGGATCTCGTCCACCTAGAATGAAGCATGAGCTCATTCACATAACCAAGCACACAAGGCATATCTCAAAGTGGAAGGGAGAAGGAGGAATTCAAAAATAGATATTTTCATGTGTAGGAGGGAGCTTATATACTTAGGAGGATGAGAGATGCAAAAGGGGGTTAGGTGTTAAGATATTAAGGTTCCTCATGACACTAGTCCACCAAAGAACAAACATGCAACCAATAAAACCATGAAAACCACAAGGCCATGAAAAAAAAAGAAAATCAAGAAACCTTACTTGGTCATGGATGACCATCTGTCAAAGGAAGCACATGGCCATAGGGGCTCATGGTCGTAGAAAACCATGTGATCCAAGGCACTCAAACCCAAGGTCATGCAATCCAAAAGAGGGTTCCAGTATTAAGCGACCAGAGGGAGCACAAAGCACCATCAAAACATCATTAAACCATAGAGAACACACTAATAATCATCAAGGATGGTCATTGGAAACTAAGAAATCAAATGGCCAACATACGGTCAACATCAACATAGGGCACCAAGGCAAACCCTAAAAACCATACTCCTCACACCACCTCTTCTCTCTTCATCAAACCAAGGAACAACATGGTGCCCTAAAGCATAATTCTATTTCACATGATGTCAAGGTACAAGGGACACAACCTACATGTGACAAATTACAAGATGAACTTCAACATGGGTAAATTGCAAGTTGGTCCACAACTAGCACATATATAGCAAAGATAGTTCAAACATCAACGAAATTGGGCCAAACTAAAAACACAAGCATGTCACATGATATTAAGGCATATCAAGATATTAGATTAAGGTTCAAAGCATGTTATTAAGAAAAGTAATTACATTCAAGCACTAAGCTAGGCCAGGGGAACTACATGTTTACATGACCCAACTGACCGGTTGGTTTAATGAACCGACTGGTTCATCATCTGGGTTACCCAAGTTCGATGATCAATTCAATTAGATCAAGTATTAGTGTTGAAATCATGAATTCATCATACATTGAATACCAATGTGTTTCAAATAGGAAACTATATGAACCGACTGGTTTGTTGCATGAACCGACTAGTTCATTACACGAAAGGACCAGTTCGTGACACAAATTGACAGGTTTGTGCATGAATCGATAGGTTGGGTATACAAACTAAATGGTATGTGATGTGAAAGTTATAGAAAATTCATGAATTCATCCCTTTTGACTACCACACAGACTGGGAACCCTGATCCTGGCCTCTCCTATAAACAGAGGAGTATTGGGGGCTTCCTAGAACACAACTGTTTCTTTGATAATTGTTGTCCTCTCTAGTTGTGGCAACCAATAGAGAGCCTGAACAAGTCCCACCCAATAAAGGGATAGATAGAAAGGGTGAGATAATTGTTGGAGAGTGTATAATATCTAGAAGGTTGGCATTCAAAAGGGACAATTCCTTCACGTTGGATCTATTAGCACAACATGGATTTCCTAGTGGTCTGTGTGGACTACTCTAGAGGTGGGAGGTTGTTGTCTTCTACTAGGAGGTCATCGTCAACTGTTTTTTGTGGTGTTTCACCAAGAAGTTGGGGAAATGACTATTTGAGTGTTGCTAATGCTAATGGAGTGTGTTGCTTCTTAAAGAAGAAGCATACTACTACAAGGGTAATGTCGCTAGACTTTCTCTAGGTTTAGGTATAATCTTGTAACCTTTCCTTCTTGGATACATTATTGTTGATGCAATCATGTTGTCTATCGGAATCAGGCTTTAATTTTTTTTTGCCTACATATGTCTCATTGGTTAACTTGTGGCCTCCACCACCACCACCCTTTTGAGCACCTGGTACCCCATTTCTACCTCTATGTTTGACTTTTGACTATGTGGATGTCGTAAAGTTCAAGGTTAGGGGGTGTTGGAATGGCTTTATATTTTTATCCTTTACTTTCTATTAGTTATTCTATATTTCCAAGTATATGATCTACATCTATCTAGTGTAATTTTGAAGGTTTTATCTTCTTTACTTTTATTTTCTATTAGTTATTATATTTTTTTCTAGTATAGGATCCACATTTATCTCGTGTAATTGTGGAGTGTCATTTTCATGATTTCATGTATCATCAATGAATGTGTTTCTTTTGTTTTTACAATAGAAATTAAAACTTTTTATAAGTTGGATTTACAAAGTCTAAGACAACACCACTTAAAGGAAGTGTTGGTTATTCAGCTTGAGGACACTTAATATGAATGAGAATTTCAATTTACCTAAGAATTGTGGATGATGATGGGTCTTGAGCCCAAACTGACCAAACAAGTAATGAGACCATAAATGGGACTTGTAGAGAGAAACTCTAAGGTTACCCTATACATAGGTTAATAGAGAGGGACATATCATAGATTAGGACATGCATTGTCTCATGTGATTCCACCCACCTTTCATGACATTTTATCCACCACCTTAAGATGTTCAAGTAACCCAGATTATTTACCAGTAAATTGCATTACATTGCATGATAGGTGACATAATAGTAGTCCATTTATTGCATTAGTTAGAAGAAGAAAACAAAAAGTAATTTTGCATGTCATTTAGTTGCATAAATAATCCCATATATATTGTATATTCCTTTTTCATCATTAGTTCATCATGTATATATGTCTTTTTCTGTACTGAAAAAATGAAAGGATACATACTATATACAACCATTAGTATGCTGAAAAAAACTCAAGTTCATGTATACATATTGTCTAGAAAACATCCCCTACCTAGACCTAAGAGTACAGGGTCAACTTTAGGACACTCTAACCACACCAACCTTCCTATACAATTTCTCTTCAAGTTTTTCTTCCGCAACACCTCTTAAAAGACCACATCCCTGATGATCACATAGAAAGATGTGGTGACCCACGAGAGTGAGACCCATGTCCCAACAAGATATATAACTCTCAAAAATAGTTATTGACTGGAGCAGGTCATATTATTAAACAAGAGAATAAGATTTAGGCATATTAAACATGTTAAGCAAGTTAAACAAATAAGCATAGAAACAGACATGATTAACAAGGTTTATAAAGAAATATATATACCATCATTTATTACTAGTTGACTACTCTTGCTGCACTATATAACATATACCAGTATATGAAACAAGGAAAGGGTTTACATCCAATGTGAAGTGCATTTAACCCTAGCAGATATACGACATGGCTTGATTACATATTTTATTAAGCCATGGGTATTTTGATTCATGCCACCCAAACTTCCAACATGCTACCTCTTGGTTGCAATAAGTTTTGTACAAGATCTAGGAGAGATAGAATCCTAACATCTCACACCCTTAGTTAGTTCAAGTGAACTACAGTGACATATCAGTCTAACTACCTGCGGCAACATGTAGTCAAGCTTCTATCAACCTAGTCTGTCCTTGGTACAAGCCATTACACTAGAAGCCAAGGTATATAGAACCTAATCATCTGAGGTATAACCGTAGCTATTCTCAATCACATCACATATGCACAAGTATCAATGTTTCTTAAACCTAAGCATGACTAAAACTATCCTACATAACCCTGGGATCAGGATGTCAAGGATGTACACTCCCTCCACCGGTGCATACTCATCTATTATGAATGTGACTCTGAGCATCCCTTAGGAATACTTTATTCCCCATCCAACAAGTCTTGACATTGAATGGTTCTACGTCCTAAGGCAGTACATGATTAGGGTTTCACTTGATTCATTAATGTCAATTTGGTTAATTAAGGCTGCATCAAAGAAGTGTACATACAAACCCTAATTCATTTCTAGCAAGCGTTGATAAGTAGCAACTTCAGAAGATATGAAATGCATGTGACATGTTCCTGACCACAAAACATCATATTACTATTTCATTTCCATACATGGAACCACACTCATCATGTTAACACCACAGGGTACAAATCCTCATCTCATCTTAAAGAGGTTGAAACCTCAATTAGGGCACAAATCCACATCCAAGATTATAGGGCCATTCACATTTCTCCCTATAAGAATATCATCATATTTCATGCCTCATTAAGGCTCTTCATACCATCACCATACGTGAGGTACATAAGTTTGACATAACCTTGCATTTAAGGAATATGATGTTCATAATATAGAAAATTAGGATTAGAATAACATAGCGAGAGAGAAAGTACATCTTTCATCATAAAAATCTCATAAGGAATCCATGTCTAATTTATCATCCTTCCCAATTCATATTAGGGTTTTATTTAGCAAGGTGATTTGAATTTGGGTTACAAATCAACATTCAAGGGTAAACTTGATTTTAGCATTTACATGAAGCATGAAAGCATGAAGTCAAACTCAACCATTGACCATAGGATCAGGAAATCTCATCAACCTTCTCAATCAGAGAAGCATAGTGACCACATATATTAGGGACTCCTTAGCGTTCGCTAGGGTTAGGTGCCTTAGAGACCACCAGGGTTCAAGGTCATAGACACTACCATGAGTTAGAGACTTCATCGACCGCTAAAGATCAAGGGGTATGGCGACCACCAAAGGTTAGAATCATCAATGACCGCTAAGATTGAGTAACATTGGCACCCGATGAAGACATCAAACATAGTGACCACTCAAGATCAAAATCCTAGGCGACCATAAAGGTTCACACAAATTGGTGATTGATTACAATCACCATTTTTGGCTACCATCTAATGTAGAAAACATAGATACCTCAAGGGAAAAAATCTCATCGACCACTAAAGGTCCAGAACACAACGATCGTAAAATTCAAAAGTCATCAGTCAATCAAGAGTCCAACATCTTAGCATCCACTATCAAGAGCAAGAAAATCTTGGCAAGCATGGTGAGACCAAAACTCATCAACCACATGGATCCTAACATGTTGGCAATCATCATGAAATTGAATGTCATCAAATTGCCTCTCAAGGGGAGAGATTAATTCAAAACCTTACTTAGAAACCATCACTTTAGAGTGCAAAACCAATGTTTCCATAATCATGCGAGCACTAAAACCTCCATCATCTAAGAAGGTTTTATACACAAGGATGTACAGTTTGTCCATTGATAGATATCTACCCATGGGAACCATGAAAACACAAACCTTAGATGAAAGATTGTATCTTTTACATGTAACAACGTTTTAGGGTAAAATTGGGTTCATGCAAGGTAAAAGTAAAAAAATAATCATGGAGAAAGTTATATAACTCACCTTGGAGATGAAGTAGAAACTCTAAATAGAAAGGAAGTTTGAAGAAAGAGGGTAGGAATCCTATCTTGTGTACTCCTCATGGCCAAGCTTGTTTCTCTACCACAGAGAGAGCAAACCCTAGGTAGAAAAGGCAAGAAATATAAGTTCTTCAAGCTCTAACTTGAGCACTACCTTGATACCGTTGGTTTGGATAAGAAGATAAGGAAGAAAGGGTAGAACATTAAAGAAAATGAAGAAAGGAAGGGAGGTCCCAATTACCAAGATCAAGAAGATGAGTAAGGTAGCACCAAACATTGACAATAAGGGTAGATCCAAACCCTAGATCTACTTGCAAGGTGGGTTGACCAAGTTTTTGTTATTTGGTACCTCCTTCTCCACCAAGCATTAAGAGGAATATATCCAAACACATCAAAGGGGGATGAAGGAGGAAGCCAGGTGCGCAAAGAGGTTACTTGCATGCAAGGGAGGTACATATATGGTTCACGTAGTGAGAGAAGAAAGGAAAGGTGTCTTTCCAAACCTATCATTGTCCAAGAGATATCAGCTATGAAAGAAACTCACAAATTCAAATAGGGTGACCCCACTAGAACACCAAATAACCAACTTGGTTCATAAAAAGTAAATGGATGATTAGAAACTTTACGACCACTGACCAAAATCAAATGATCGCCAACCCTAGGGATTATTGGCATCCTAGAGGAGTCATGAGCCTCATAGAATGACAAGACTAGAGGTCACTCACAAAAAATCATTGGGCATCAAAAAATAGGATCATAATAATGTTGGTGATTGCCATAACTTGGTGTTTAACACCTGAGGTCAACATCAACTGACGACATCCATGCAAACCCTAATTTCTACATGAGATGTCACCATTCAAACTAAGGTGAAACAAGGTGCCCCAAAGATCAACTATATAAAACATGATGTGAAAGCATGTCAGGTGCAGCAAGCATGTGACAAATTGCATGAATTACCTATATATAAGTAATTTACAATTAGGTCCAAAATAAGCACATACATACATAACTAGCTCAAACAATATCCAAACTGGACCAAACTTGAAACATATGTTTGTCACATGATATCAAAGCACATCACAAGGTCTGATTAAGGTTTTTGGAATATAATTATGATAAGAAAAAATAATCAAGCAAAAAGCAAGGTTAGGAATCTTATACTATTGACTTTTAAGTTAGTGGTATTGACACCATCTCAGTTCCACTGACACCCCAATTGGTAGTTTCGACTTTTGCACCCAAAAAAGGCAGAGACAACTCAATTTTTATGATACACATGTTGGTACTGCCGACACTTACTGGTTTTGAGGTAGCCGACAACTCAATGCCACATACTTTGGAGTTTGTGGTAACAACTTTTTTGCAATCATAGTAGATTAAAGATTGATCTAGATTTGATGGTTGTGACTTAATGTGGAAAGTTTCTCTTATGGAAAGAAAGGAGTTCAGTCAGTCCTAATTATCACGTTCTATTCCATTGCATGACAGTCGAGAGTTGAGAGAGAAGAAAAGAAAGAAGAAAGCCACATTTCAGATGATTCACATACCTCTGGTGGGAGGATCTATAGCCAGAAGGAAAAAAATTGTCACTTTCATCAGAGGGAGTCATCCAGATCAATTTCTTAAAGGGTTACTTTAGTTTTCCAAACTTTTCGACATTTTTCTTCTCTGTTCCCATTAGTATGACAGTTGAAATCATGCAGATCTAATACCCTTAATTCCTTAGGACTCGAGAGTGTCTTGGTTTTACATTTAATATGACATTATGAGTTAATATCTATATTTCTCTTGATTTGTGGACATAACTCCATAATTTCTTCTCAAATTATCTATGCTTGATCACCATAGTTTATTTCAGAGACTGTTAATTGCATTGATAGAGGAATATAGGGCTGGATAAGTTGCACATTTACATTCCGTAGATTCTGTTGAGAGAGGACTTAAGGTTGTAAAAGGTATAACCCAGAGGTTTTACAAAAGCACCTAACTAGTAATTAAATCTCTATGAGAGTGTGATTTATGCAAAATTAGGCAGTGATTTATATTGCAAGAGAAGTTAATCTTGATATTGATCCCTAGGTCCATGGTTAGGTGGAATAAATATTAATGAAATGATGTTAATTGCAATGTGAACAATGGTAAAACTGTAATCCATAGGAATCCATTCCAAATCCATTGATTTAGTTTTAATCCTTGCAATTGGTTAATTAACCAACCAGTCACTATTTTAGCAGGTCTAGTTGATCGAGTTATAGTTAGTAGTAATTTATGAATAATGTTTCCCTGAGTTTGACACTCGATCCTTATAGGCCTATATTACAGGATACATGAACTTGCATTTTATACTTGTTGTTTTAACGCATCAACACTCAATTCAGAAATGAACAGATCAATTCATATTGTAGATTGAATTGAAATGACTCAAACATTGAGTCAATTAGTTGGGGAATCAATAAGATTGGATCAAGGATTGATGTTGACGTTATGTTGTGCATTAACCATCACATTGAAGACAATGTGTTTATGAATGGGAAACATAGTGAACTCATCATTCAAGTGTTGAGTCAACAAGTTCTAATGTGAACCAATCAGTTCAGAAGTGAACTAACCTTTTCATGGTTTCAGCTTCCAGAAAATTCATGAAATTTTTCCTCCAACTCCTAATTTTTATAAAGACCCTAGCCTTAGCAATCCTATAAATAGGGGACGTATTCAGGGCTTTCATATACACAACAATAAGTTCTGACATTTTTATCCATTCACAATTGTAGTAACATGTGAGCCTGATAGATTATTAGCCATAAAAGGGAGAGACAAGATGGAAGAGCAAGTCAATACTAGCACATTGACATTCAAGTAGACAATTCATTCATTTTATCTTAGGGAAGCCTGATGAGGAGTTTGTCACAGTCCACATGGACTAAATAGAGGTATGGAGGTCATTGTTGTAAAGCTAGGAGGACAACAAGCACCTCCTTCGATGGAGCTACACTAGGAGGTAGTTTCCCATAATTATTCATGTGCATCTCATGAAAGAAGCACAACACAATGAGAGTAGTTGTTGGACTTGCTCTAGGATCAGGTATATGCCATGCAACCTTCGTTCCAAATACATGGTTGTTGACATGATCCATTGCCACAAGGGAATATGGCAAGTTTTTATTTCTTCTTCCATCTCAATCACCATATTTCCCTACAATGATACCATTGTGGAACAATATAGAACAATATTGTGATCACATATAATCCTTGTCAGTTTAGAAAATTAAATTTGTGGAACTATTTACAATCAATTCTTGTTCACCTCCTCATACTATTATTTCTCTAGTACTAGAGGATGTTCTTGATTACAATTTAGTGACCTTCACTCAAATCTCTCAAGTAATATCATATATCAAGGCATGTACATAACATTAGATGATATTAGAGATCCAATTATCAATGTATATGAAACCTTAATTATGTAATCCCTCTCCACCAGCAATTTGGGACAAGTGTTCTTATAAATAATTATTTGATGATAGATGGGTAATATCCCTCTCTTATTTTCATGTATGTTTAACTGTGTCAACATCTTCTGAATTGATGCACATTAAACTGAGCTAAGGAGCCTTCTATATCTACTCTATAGACCTGGATCCCTAGAATATAGTTGTCTTCTCCAATGTCTTATGTTGAGAAACTATTTCTCAATAACATCTTCAAATTTTTTATACTTTGAACATCATTTACCATAACTTATTATATCGCACACAATTTGAGGAAGCCTACAATGCTCCCACTAACCTTCTTGTAAACAAAAGGTTGATGTTCATTTTTATGAAGGCAAACAATTTGTCCAATTTATCAAAATGTACATATTAGCTTTTGGATGGTTGCTTCAATCCATGCATTTAATTATTAAGTTTATAGACCTTTCCATTCTCCTTTTGGAGATTAAAACATGTTGAATCCTAGCCAAAATATATGTCTAGCCGTATCTTTGGTGATGAAAACTAATTTGGAGGTCATGTCGGGGAAATAAAAAAAGATGTGGTCAGAGTTGCCACCATGTTTTAATCAGTAAATGGGGAATAACAAGATAAAGTGTTATGAATTCACACTCAAAAGTCAATATATTTTCACTTCCAATAGAAACTGAAAAGGTATGCATGGCTAGATACGGGGATTAAAACTTGATATGTGTGGGAATGGATTACAACCCCTATATCTCTTGACAAAATGATATTGAATTGTTTCTAAGTTCTTTTGAAAATGCAACGGTTTTTAGCTGGATGAATAGGAACAAAACAACAAAAAGTGATAGAAAAGACATTTTTCATTTTTTTGCAGACCTTTGGGAATGAAGATATCTATCGATTTTGCATCATATCCCTAAATGTCTTAATTTTTATGTGTTAGGGGTCCGAATTTCCTCACAAACTCCCATGGAGGACATCCAGCCCTAGTGGTTAGGACTGATACATAGGAAAAGTAGAGGATGATGAGAGAAAGACATAAATTAGAAGTAATATTTATCATACTTACAACTAACTACATAGAATTATATAAGAAAGTCACGTGATGATGAATAAACAATTAAGTAAGCTAAAATGTAATTACAAATGGTTAAGGGTAGTTAAAAGTAGTTAAGAATGACAGCTAAAAGAAATAATTAGAAACAACATGTGTAGATATGTATAACCTAAGAGCCAATCATATGATGATGGTGATGGCATATTACATCAATGATTTTATTAATAATAATAAACACAAGCTTCCAATTCATTTTGTTATACACAGTTATGAGATAATGAGGAACCATAATGAATGTCTACAAAATGAAAATTACTCAATTATGTGTGTCTTCAAGTATGTGACTTGAACAATGAGATCATACATATATTAATAGTATGTACATTTTTATTATGTCCCTAATCGGATGTCACTATGGAAGGCAAATACACAACAACAATAATAATGATTGGAGTGTGTGTTGTTTGATGACAAAATATCATCAGTCATGGTATGAGATATCAAACCAAGCACATAGATATTGATTAGAGAATAGTGTATCAAGTAGACCCACCCTAATAGGGACACTGGTGGTGATAGTCATCTCTCATTGTGAAGGTGGTGATTGTAACTCTTAGACCTGAAGTCAATATCCTTGTCACTTTTCGTTCATTGTACTTTAACATCATCTAATGTAACCTTGAATAAGGATTGCCTTAACAGTGATGATTGGGTAATCGTGACACATTGGGATTGATTGTGAGTGATGTAGATGGGATTTTTCCCTCCTATTAGAGTTTGATATCTAGGAAACTTGATAAGTGAAACAGACAAAAGCATATTCATGCACATGTGAGTCAATATACAATCTTGAGGTCACATATACCTTAGACAGTATTCTCTAGGTTCAAGAAACATTGATTGAATGTTGCATATGATGATGATTCTATGCCTCAAGTTCATTCTAGATATCAGAGGCAAAGGAATTATACAATCTTTATAAAACCTTACATGGATTGTAGGTTAAAGTTATTCTCCAACTTTCCATTCACTTGGGTAACACTGATGTGTGACTAGGGTCCACTGTTTGTTTGTTATGTCATAAACTAATTAAGGGCATTCACTTCCAATGTGATATGGGACCATAGGATTGCACACATAGGAATTCACCTAGAAGAGGAGTTTAATCATGAATGATAATTGAAATAGTTACTAACTATTTTGTATTTAATTTAAGCAAAAAATTAGCTGACTAGACTCCCAATTGATCGAGTCATGTGGCGAAATGGCCGATTGGAGTGTCAAGTTGATTAGAAATTGAATTGGTTGAGTTCTTCCTGAACTGGGGAGAAAATCAACTAGTACGCTTTGTGAACCAATCGGTTTGTAGGGTAACATGCCAGGATCATGGAGAAATGTGATTGCTTCAAGGATTAGTGTTGATATCATGCATTAATTTTATTTGAATTTCCAATTCATATGTGATTAGGAAACATGGAAAAATCACCTATTTGTTGAGAAAAACGATCAGATCATCTGTGTACTAATCAACTCGTTTGTGAACCGATCGGTTTGCCACTCACAGGTTGCAAAAATTCATGATGTTTTGGGCCCTTCCACTCTGACACAAACTGGGAACCCTGACCCTAACCCTCCTATAAATATGTGGGTATTGAGGGATTCTTAGACACATCAATTGCCTCTAACAATTGTTTGTATACTATGGTTGTTCTAACCAAAAGAACATAAGCAAGTCTAACCCGATAGAGGGAAGGATAGCAAGGGAGAAAAATTATGGGAGAGCAAGTTCATGACAAGTACACCAACGGGTGGTCAACTCCTTCTTATCTATTCTAGTAGAACAGCGGGAGTTCTAGGTGGCCCGTGTGGACTTCTCTAGATGTAAGGTTGTCTTTGCATGTTTCTAGGAGGGTAACGTTAGTTTGCAATTCGTGATGTAACTAGGAGCTACTATAGACTTTGTCTGATTCTGTTGTTCATGGTGGAGACCAAGTTCTTCTATAGATGATTCCCGGTGCAACTAGGCATGAACGACTAATGTAAGGAGTTATAGTCATTGGAATTGCGCTAGGACCATGTATGAACTCATTCAACCATCCTTCTCGTTACATAGTTTTTGATGTGATCTTGTGGTTCTGGGGAATATGGATATATAAAAATTTTGTTTCCATTGTGTGTTGTGTGCCCATATTTCCCTATAGTGGTATCAGAGCCATGTTAATTTACTATGTTTTGGGATAATTGATATGATCAGATGTTTGCATTTATATCAATCATTTATTACATACAATTTGAATACTTAAACTGATAATGTATATATCTAATCAAAGACCACATACAATCCCAAACTAACATATACATATATGATATGATATATATGCAATTTACACACATCATCCAAAAAGCAAGTTTTGTTGGTGGATGTGTGACATGGTTATGGCCAATAACTCAAATATCTATGTGTGCTTGAATAGATTATTTTATTCTTATTTTATCTTTATTTTCATAATGAGCATCTACCTTCTTCTTCCCAATGAAAAATAGTTATTATTTCCTTCATTTTCTCCCCTCGAATGTAACTCGTGGTTTCTCATTACCATATAATAAGTTAATAGGAATATGATACTTTCTTTTATTAATATAATGAAGATGATGATCAACATCAGGAGAGCCAACCGTTTCACATGACGAGTCGATCGACTGAAGGACCAAGGAGTACAAACCACATGAGGTGCGAACAGATTGGTTGGTTGACCCAACTGACTGTATGGAAGTCTCCAAACATCAGTTGGACATGAGGCCAATCGATCGTTTTAGGAAACCAACCGACTGAGAAAGAGACAAGATGACCATTTCAAGGGTTGAACCGATCAACCCATATTGGAAATCATAGATCTATACCAACAACAAGTTTTTTCATGATATGTGTAACCTAGGTTGTTGTAATAATTCCTTGTGGCTCCAAGGTATTATATTAGAACATCCATAACCATATATTTTTTTTAATATTGCATGTTTACATTGTGGGATATAACATTTACATGATATGTACAAAATATATATGGTGATTGGATAAAGTATATGTATATATATAAACACTCCCTCAAATATATTATTAAGCCTAAGATTTTTTTCCATAATGAACACATATGAAAATATTCGTCGACGAAGTGTAGGTTATGCCAAAGTGTGGTGCACTGTTCATCTCATGGAACTGTGATGGTAGATATATAGGTTCTGCCAAAGTCGGGTGCATATCTATCATGTTGATTGTTGGATCAGACTTAATGATGTGTAGTTAATGAGATGAATAACCAGAGGTATGCAGATTCATATGGCAAGGAGTTGCACATATCATCTATCCAAGAATTGCATATGATGTAGTTGACAAAAGTTGTCTACCTTAATGACTGACTATGGACATTGGCATTAGCCAGGTAATAGTTGAATTATTTTGGATCATGGCTCGCTAGAAGGTTGTATGATGCAATATTTCAAATTGATATGTGATGGATATCAATTTGAATAAAATATTGAGAGTGATAGTTAATTAAATACCTAATAAACATCATAAAATTTTAATCAAATCAAATCAAAAAATGACTTTTTTTTTCTAAAACTATAAATTCTTCATAGAATCAAATGGCAACACACAAAAATAACTTTTCTCTATGACCAGTCCTTGAGAAGAACAATTTAAATAAGAACAACTTCTAGGATTAGTTCAAGATGCTAAGAATCATTCTCACAGAGGAGCGCAAGCTCTATGTCTAGGAACACCAGAGCTAGAAGTACCCCTTTCCAATACACCAAAGTCTGACAGGGATGCTTATAAGAAGAAAATTGAATATGTTGTTGATGTCAAATGTCTGCTGCTATGCTCTAAAAATTATGAGTTGCAAAGGCAGCATGAGAACATGGATGATATTGAGATGGTCACACATCTTAATAACATGTTCCAAGAGACATGAGACATATGATGTCTTCAAGGTGTTGTTCAAATGTAACATTACAGAATGAGATCAAGTAGGTCCTCATGTGTTCAATTGCATTGGGTATTTGGAGAACCTATCTAGACTATGATTCTCTTTGGGTCAAGTCTTGGCCATTGATGTGATTCTGAAGTCTCTTCCAAAATCATATAGTCACTTTGTCATGAACTACAACATCAATAACTTTGACAAGCCGTTTATAGAGCTATTAGGTTTGATGACAACAAATGAAGAACGACAAGCCCAAGTCTATGATGATGATCAGTAAGACAAAGAAAATTCTAAAGGATGGAAAAGCTAAGAAGGGTTCTAAACCTAGATAGAAGCCAAAGTCATTATATCTCAAGGCAAAGGGAGATGTAAAGAAAGGACGCAAGTGTCACCACTATCACTAGGATGGACACTACAAGAGGAATTGCCCCCTCAAAGTTTGAGGAACTAAGGAAGAAGGAGGAGATAGAGATATCCACTTCAAGTATATATGTTATAAGATAATTCTATATTACTTCTTCACTAGCTAGCATGTGATACCAGATGTACATCTAACATAGGTTTTTTTACAGGATCTGGTAAGAAGTAAAGCATTTATGAAAGGACAAGGATGGTTTGTGGAAGCAAGAGTTGTTGAAGCTATAGTTTATATTTAGAATTTTATCTTAGCCCATAGGACATGTGATAGAGTTTTAAGAGATGCTATTTCATTATGCCAATAATAGAAGCATTTTACTTTATGCATCTTATATGAAGAGGACGATTATAAATAAAGATATATTAATGCTTCTATTTCAAAAGGATATGTTATTATTTGGCTATGCCCCTACAATGTATTGATCTTTACATGAAATGATCTAAATATGAATGTGCATCATGTAAATACCAAATGGATTATAATTTGATAACTCAAACTATCAATATCTATAAAATTGACATCAAAAGTACATATATATATAAGAAATACATATCTAGAATTCATATTACTGACTACCTAGACTCTTTTGGTTGTTGAACCAATAAGAGATATGCAAGCCTTACTTATGCACAACATTATTGAAAACCCTTTAAATAAGTGTAGTGGGAGGATATACATTACAATAGGAATTATACATAATGATGTATATAGACTTGTAGAATATATGCTAGTGAAAGTTACAAATAGTTCATGATATTTACGTATGATCTCAGATAATATAGGGTTTGTATTTGGTGAAATACAATCATGAATCTCCTAAAATGTTCAAAGAGATTGCAATGAAGTATAACTTTGATACAAGTATCAAGAAACTCTGATATGATCAAATGTTGAAATACTTTACATCAAGAGTTTGAGGTCCTTTTGGAAAGACATTGATTGTGTAACACATGTCAAATCCACCTGAAACATGATGATGTATAAGTAAGAAGGAATCACATTATGATAAGTCATGATATGATTATCATTTAATCTGATCTTCTAACTTCTGTTAGAAATATTCTTTACACTAAAATGATGATCGTATAAAATGGTTTGAAGTACATTATATGAGATATGATATGGGAATGTCCTGATAAATCTTAGGGATTGGAACCTATAGACAAAATGTAGTTTCGTGGAAATTTTTTATCTACAAATCATAATTTGTTGAAAGTAAAGTATAATCCCAAACATGATAAGAATGGTGTTTATTACTAGGATAAATGAGTTCTAAAAGTATCAGTGGGAGAAAAGTAGAACTCAAAAAGTTTGATGTCAACAAGGAGGTAAAATGGAATAATGAGAGCAACAAATTGTTGTGGAATTTCAAATTAGTTATGTAATATAGAACTCATAGTTCTATTAATAACATATATGAGATTGAAAGATTGTGAATCCTATAACTTCAATAAGTTATGTGTTGGTCATAAGACGATGATCCAAACAAATACTAGAAATTGTTGATGAACAAAATCTGAGAAATAGCTTAAGGGGATAAATGTACACTAACAAGGTATGACCTTGGTAGTACAACTTAAAGGGGTAAAACCCACAAGGTGCAGTTCAGTTTTCATTAGGAAGACCAAAATGCATAACTTAAGATAACATATTGAGTGCAAAGCTTTCAAATCAGTTCAAATTGTTGAACATGAAGAAATTCATTTACCAATTGCCATGCTTGTTATTGCAGCTAGTATAGACTATTAGATTTGTCAAATGAAGCTTAAAACCCCATTCCTTAAAAGGAATATTTGAGAGTAAGTGTATGTGATACAACCTAAATGTTTTATAACTTCATGAATGCAAATAAAGTCTTTAATCTACAAACTTCAATCTGGATATCCAAATAAGCATCCCAGAGATGGGATCTTTTAACATGATAAGACAGTCAAAGAGTTTGATTTAAACCAAGATAAAAGATGAAATATATGCTTATAAAATATTAAGTGGGAGCATATATGAATGTTCTGCATGTTGATGACAATAGCATCCCAATAATATAATTATCGAGACCTGGCATGGAAGAAACCTTCAGAAATGAATGATTAGGTGAAACATCCTAAATTTGTGATCCAATCGACCAGTTCACTTAATGAACCAATCAGTTGGGGTTGTGAAACGACCGACTCATTGGGCGAGACACCCAGTTCATGGAGACATTTGACTGCATCTAGGACTAGTGTTGACGTCATGTTGTGCATTAATAGTATTTGAATTTTCAAGTAATATCTAATTAAGAAACATGCAAAACAAAATCAACTTACATGTGAATTTAGCGACTGACTTGCGAACCAACCGGTTTGCCACTTGCAGGTTGTGAAAATTCATGATCTTCCGGTCCCTTTGACTCCCACATAGACTGTAAATCCTAACCCTAACCCCTCCTATAAATAGAGGGGTACTGAGGGCTTCTCGGATACATCAATTTCCTCTAACAATTGCTTGTCTTCTCTAGATGTAGTAACCAAGCGAACCCAAGCAAGTTGTATCTAATAAAAGGAGGGGTATCAAGGGAGAACAATTGTGGGAGAGAAAGTTGGTGACTAGTACATCAACGGGAGGGCCAACTCATTTCTATCTAGTCTAGTAGAGTGAAAAGATTTCTAGGTGTCTTGTGTGGACTTCTTTAGAGTAGAGGTGGCTTTGCCCATCGTTAGGAGGGCAATGTCAGCTTTCAGTCTGTGGTGTGACCAGGAGCTGCTATAGATGTTGTCCAAGTCTGTTGTCCATGGTAGTGACTAGGAGCTACTATAGATGTGTCCCAGTGTAACAAGCAGTGCATGACTACTACAATGAGTTGTAGTCACTAGATTTTCTACAGGACCATATATGAGCTTGTTAAACCATCATTCTCATTACATATTTGTTGATGCAATCTTGTTGTTTTGAGGAATACGGATAGATAAAAAAATTATGCTACCTACTCTGTGCCCCGATTTCCCTACAACATTATATCATTCTACACCCTAACGACACTCAGAAGGTTGGTGGTATTATAGGAAGGATCCTTGGAGCATGAGTAATGTACAAAATAAAGGGGGAGATATTCCCTTTATGGCTTCAAGAGAATCCAATGGGACTCGAATACTGGGGATACCGGGGTATTTATATCTAGATTATAGGGTTTAGGACTCTGAATAATTCTCTACCAGAGGTGACATTTCATGGCTACATGCCATTGATCAATGTATATTCACCATAATTTTAGTAGCATTTTTAGCTTAGTTTTTCATTCATGTCCATCATTTTGCTTTAGAACTAGCTTACACTTAAGTTTTCTTAGTTTTATGTAAATTTGCAAGATTTTGATCTAAATCTCTGGTTTGTATAGTAGGTTTAAACTTTTAATCTAATCAACTAACATAAGAATTTTTTTTAGGAACTATACTAGAGTTCCACGAATTTGCCCCTCTATAGATTGATTCCTCTAGGGTTCAAATGCCACGACACACACGAATAGCCCCTCCCACCCCTGGGGTGGGATTGTATATGACAAACCATCAATTTGCATCACATATTCCCAACCATTGAACTACATCACTCGACCCTTTCTCTAGTTCACAACCAAAGGAAGCCAATTCCTACCTACATATGGTTCCCTTGTGATGGAAATTATACACTCAAAAACTAATGGCTCGCCTACATTCAATAACTATTGAAATTTGTGTGTCTACCTCTCAATGGTTGTCATGTGTGTTGCATCAAATGGTTGTTTTAACTTCATCTATTGATGGTATTCTGGTTCTTATCAATCAATGGTTCTCTTCGGATTGTAGTCTAACTTCCACCTTTTAAAAAACTCCTATGTGCAACAACCAACTGACCTCCTACTTTTATCTTCTGACAAGAGTTTGGGTATAACAAATTGATGGTTGTCTAAACTCTTCACCTCACCTACTATTTGAAATATTGTAGAAAACAAGACCCATCATCTTCCTCACATTGGTATTGTCTCTTCTCCTCCATGACTTCCATGATTTAACTCCAAGGTGGTTGGGAGGCTTATAAACCAAAACATCTACCTCTAAATACAAGGCCTTCACCTCTAAAAAGGGGATCTGCAATAGACAATGTCGAAAAGATGCTATCCACACTCAACTTCCACTGTAATAACCATTAACCATTTCTATAAGTTGACAAACATCAATCAAAGATCCTTCCACCTCCACCACTACAATGGTTCTAGGATCCTGACATCAAATGAGGTGATTCCTATGGAACCTATTTGTTTACATCTTCAACCTTCATTGATTGCTGCTATCTCATCATGGTGATTAGATACAACCTTGAACAACGAAAAACAGTGCTCCAAGTCCACCACTGAATAAGGTTCAGGGTTAAATCTTCTATTGTGTTGTCCATCATCAGCCTCTGGCTCAATGATAGGCTTTCGCACAGTATGGCTATGCTTTTATGATCTATTGTTGCAATTTCTTTCTTCATTCCATTTGTTGTTTCTCTTGTTACATTGCTATAAGCGAGTAGTCCCCACTCTACAGTGTGGGGAATAACCCTACTACCCGACTTTTTTCTCTTTATTGCGTGTAATATTGAATGAACTAATACATGTTTATAATCAATTTTTTTTTCTTCTTATATACTTGTATGGTCTGAAGGTTTACATACTTATCATGATTTTGGCTACAGATAACTTTGAACCCAATATCTAGGATATCAACTATTGCTTGTTAAACCCTTGATTAGAACATCAGATAGGTGTTTTCTGATGGCATAGATATATGGTCTCTAGGTAACATGTAGGCGAGCATAGACAGGTATTCTTTCATGTTTTGATCCTAATATAGATAGGGGTATTTATCTAGCCTCATCATATTTGTTTTCTTACTTAATACAAATCAATGAAGGATTAAATTATACGTAGCGGTCATGAAACTTATTTCACCCTAGTGTCCACATAAATTGATAGCATCAACTGTAATCTAACTTTTTAATCTATTACAATCTTAGTGTAATTAAAAATCAACCACCTTTTGTGACAAATACTAGTTCTTTCCCAATTACCTTGATCAGATAATTTTTAAACAAGTTGTCCTTTAGGTTTGATCCTGAACTATACTATAATAATATATGTCCACTTGCAGGTGATGCTTATTCTACTTAGTCTAGGGAAGAATCTAGGGATTTTTCTCTAGGTAAATTGTCTATGTATTAACTAGCACATCAAAATTGGGCACTATTGTGGGGGATAATTGAAGGGTTTGATCAACTTCATTTCTTATATCAGTAGGATTTTCCTTTATGAGTTGGTTTGATTGAATATATTCAACCATCTCAACTTGGTTGTTTGCACTTCTCAAGTGATATTTGTTGTGCATGTGATGCTTTTCTATTTTTGATTCTTACACAGATTTTGTACCTATGATGAAACAAACCTATTGTAGGTTCATTCGAGAATCCAAGGTACAAATGGATGTAAAGAGATCAACCACAGAGATGAAGCAATAGTGGTAGCACAACATGACATATTCAGGGTAGAAGCTAGATACATAGTGCAACTAGGGTTATGACCAGTAGTAGAAGAAGAATGACATAGATAACTACTAGAGTTCTTTATCCCTAAGGTTTTGTGATATTCAGAATCCTATCTTCTACTAGACACTACAACACATAACTTTAAAATCAAGATTTAATGGGTGACAATGATGCAAAACAACAATTTTGCTAGCAAAATCACTGACCAAAGTAGATAGATATATGTGGACTTAGCATACAAATTGGTGTCTCAAGAACCCGTGAATCTATGACTATTCTACTACTATGTGGACTTAGCATACAAATGGGTGTCTCAAAAATCCTTGAAGCTACAACTATTCTACTACTCCCTCGCTGACAAGGTTAGGGTATGGTACAACTTCATCTATGGTCGCACCATTAGAATTTGTGGGGAAATTCAGAACTAGTTCCTTGAAAAGTTCTTTCCACCCTCACTAACCTATCAAATTTTAGGAAAGATCACTCAGTTCAAACAAATCCCAAGATAAACTCTCTTTGAAACTTGAGAATGATTTAAATAACTTATTCAAAAATGTCCTCATTAGGAGATATCATCTATGCAACTAGTTGAAACCTTCTATAGGGGAGTCGATGATGATGTCAAGCAGTTTCTAGATGTTGCCTCCAATAGAAACTTCATGAGGTAAAGGTTCAAAGATGCATAAAAGGTGGAAAATAGGGGAACCAAGAACCAATCCCATTGGTGACCCTTACATAAGATAGGAGTTCAAAAGGATTGTATGATAGAAGAAAATTTGAGCTCAAGGATATTGTTTAGTCGTTGAAGGAATACCCCTTAAGAAATACAACTTTGAGCCAATTCTCCTGAGACATGGGAAAAGAAGCTAGTTTCCTTCTAAAGATGGATTGAACCAAAAGTTTTCCAAAAATGTAGTGTGGACGACCACACTAGCAAATGCAATCATCTCCAATAAGTTACATTGAACATACACCACTTCCAATTTAATAGCATCCCCCTTAATGAGGAAGTCAACATCATCAACTCTATTCTAGGACAGGGGTACTACAACACAAACATGGTAATAAATCATCCATGTTTCTAGTATGAAAACTTAAAAGGAATAGTAAATGCTCACCATCTCAAGAAAAACCATGACCATAACAAATTTTAAGGTATTCCTAGCTTCCATTAGATTCAAACATGTCACCAGAATAGCCCCAATCCTAGACAATACCACAAAAACTTTAACTAAGGATACAACACCAATATAGGATAACGTCTCTACAACCAACAAGGACAAATTCTTCTATAGTAGTATAGCAAGAAAAATGTGGACATCTATAATGATCAAGGTTACTTGGATGTTATTGAGAATATACTAGCTAGTTAGATGGGATATAACAAATGTATGGAGTCTCAACTTGCACATATTGCTACTGCAATTCATCCTTTGATCGGATCCTTTGTTTGTCAACCTGAGAACAATCCCATGAACCAATAGAACTTGAAGGTAGTAACACACATTTTGGTCTTGTTCTACCAGAACCCTCAATCCTAGTCATCATCAACAATAATCTTATTTTTGAAGATGAAGAAGATGATGAATTTAACCCTATGAATGTGCCTTTTGAATGAAGGGTTGAAACTCCTAAGAAATTTTATACATCCCCTTTAGCAGCAAAAATGCATTCCCAATCTCAAAAAGGCACTAGAAGTTGCACTACCAACTCCAATATCGGTGGTATCTATCTACAAACCATGTGTACCCTAATAGATCTGGCTAGTCCGAATGAGACTAGACTCAATATTCCAAAGTTCAAGGAAGTAATGAAAAAGTTATGTGTCAACATTCCCTTCTTTGATCCTCTGGCAGAAAATTCCATCTTGGACCAAAATTTCCAAGGTTCTCCTCACTAGAAAGTAGCTAAATGAGGAATTTGAGATTGTGACACTAGCGTGAGAAACACCACACATCGTCAAGAGCAAAAATCTTAAAAAAAATTAATGATTCTTGATCTTTTGGCATCTATTGATTTCTAGGGGACTCCACATGTAAAAAAGGACTGGCCAATCTTGGGGCAAGCTTTTCAATCATGTCAGACATCTTGTGTAAATGAATATGCTTCACTACTGGCATATTACCCATGGGCATTGTGATTGAACTTGCTCACTCTTCTATGACCACCCATATGGGTATTGTAGAAGACATTCCTATGAGATTGGGTCTAAATCATATATCCCGTGTGAGTTTTTATCATGTACATCAAGGAGGACCAATGATACCCTCCCATCTTTGGTTTACCTCTCCTTGCAATTTCTTGCACACTCATTGAAGTCAATGTTGTAATCATTGGATTGAGGTTAGGAATGGAAACGATTTAATTCAAGGCCTTTGAGAGTCTTAAGGAATCCTCTTTCTAAATTTAATGTTTTCTTATAGAGTGTATATACAATATGGCATAACTATAGTAGGAGAAGCCTACCTTTGATACCCTCTTGAGATGAAATTCATCGAACCCAACTCTCATGAACTAAATGATGAACATGTGAAGCAAATCCTCTTCCACATAGACATTGATAAGGAGACCCTGATGTTGAGTGCAAAGAGCTTACGTATATCTCAAGAATCAAAGAAGAATACAAGGAACCTCCTCACTAGATATGAAACCTTTACCTGAGGGGGGCTCAAACACATCTACTGAGATAAGAAAGAGGTCTACTCGATTATCATCCATGTATATATCACTATTGAGCAATAGAATACGCTATTTACTAATTTTAGGAAGAGGCAAAAGGTGTTAGGCTACAGAATGACTAACCTAACTAAACTAGGCCAGGTTGTCTACATGCACCAAATTAATATGGCTAACAACTACAAGACTTACATTGAGACTCAATGAAAGTTGAACCTAATTCTAAAGGAGGCCATGCACAATGCAGTGATTAAATTTTGTTTTCTATAACTATCTATCCATTCTTTTATTTACCATGGTTGAGTCTGTGTAAGTAGTGTTTAAAAAAGGAGGCACTATTGTGTCATTGAACAAAAATAATGATCTTATCCCCTCCAGTACTATTACCAAGTGGCGTGTGTGCATCGATTACTATAAGATCAACAATGAAACTCAAAATTACCACTTCCCTCTTCCATTTCTTGTTGGAAACCCTAACGTCCACCTATTAATACAAGACGTTGACATCCAGAAAGAGGATCTATCATATATGACACCATGTGGCTCCTATGCAAACTCATCTTCGACTACAAAAACCATCAAACATTTCCATCACTTGACATATGTCAACCAAAGATCCTTCCACCTCCACTACAACTAAGGGTTCTAAGGTCCTAGCCTAAAAGGAGGTTTGTCGTGTGGAACACATTTTCATCTACTGATGACTTCAACCTTCATTGATTGAATCTCTCTCATCACGGTGAGTACATACAACCTTAAAGAAGTAAGAACAACACGCTAAGTTCACCATAAAAAATGTCTATGGGTAGATCTGTTCTTACATTGTCCATCGTCGACCTCAGGCTCTAAGAAATGCATTTGCACAACATGGATATGCATTTATCTTTTACTATCACAACCATTTTTTCCTTTCTTCCATTTTTGTTCTTATTGGTGTGCTATGAGAAACTAGTCCAATCATTTTAGTGAAGGGAGTACCCCACTAATTGTGTTTATCCTCTTGATTTTATCTATAATTGTATGAACCATTATATGTTTAGGATCAATCATTATATGTTTTTATGCTTTTTGACTAGCAGGTTTATAGTTTATCATGATTTTGGTGTAGAGAACATTGGACATCAAGATCTTGGATATTAATAGTTTCTTAATAAACACTTAATGAGAACTTGTGATATGTGTTTTGTGAGGCAAAAGATGTATGATCTCTAGGTAACACAATAGTGATCAGTGTTATTTGTCTGGGCATTAATCCTTACATAAAGGGGGATTTACTTGGCCTCTATGGTCCTAGCCTAAAAGGAGGTTTGTCATGTGGAACATATTTCCATCTATTGGCGACTTCATCCTTTTTTGATTGAATATCTCTCATCATTGTGAGTAGATACAACCTTAAATAAGTAAGAACAACACTCCAAATTCACCACAAAGAACTTCCATAGGTTGGCCTACTCTTGCATTGTCCATTGTCAACCTCAAGATCAAACACATGATTTTCCACACCATGGGTATGCTTTTATCTTCTACTATGACAATTGTTTTTTTTCTTCCAATGTTGTTCTTGTTAGTGTGCTATGAGAATATAGTCCTCTCATTTTGGTGTAGGGAGTAGCCCCACTAATTGTGTTTATTCTCTTCATTTTATCTATAATTGTATGAACCATTACTTGTTTAGGATCAGTCATTATATGTTTGTATGCTTTTTTAATAGCAGGTTTACATGTCTATCATGGTTTTGGGTGTAGAGAACATTGAACACCAGGATCCAGGATATAAATAATTTCTTAACAAACCCTTAATGAGAACTTCTGATGTGTGTTTTGTGAGGCATAATATGTATGCTATCTAGGTAACGCAATAGTGAGATTAGAGTGAAATCTATTTGGGCATTAATCCTTACATAAAGGGGGATTTACTTGGCCTCAACATATATATGTTCATGCTTAACATGACGTAGTCAAATAATGAATAATATATGTCAGTGGTGAAATTCATTTCACCCTAGTGTCCCCACCCATCGATATAATCAACCCATAATCTATTTTTATCTATTGTAATGGTATAATCAACAACCAACCACCAGTTGTGAAACATTTTTATACTTGCATGCTTACCTTGATGAAATAATTCTTAAATAAGATATCAGTTGGATTTGACTTGAACTATACTATAGTAAGATCAATCTACTTGTGGGTGATGATTATTATACTTTGTTAGGGTAAAACTTTAAGTATACTTTCCTTAGATGAATTTACATGTACAATAATGCACACATCTACCACTCAGGCATGGCTCATGGATAGAGTTGATCAACGACATGTCATATAGAATATGGGTTTAATCTCCCTATTAGCTTAGGCTTGCTAAATGATGTTTTCTAGATTTTTTAGATATTTCAGGAAAATTCTAGGGAAAATTAGAAGAAAATACATATTTCAAATATAAACCAAAAAATAATGAAGGAATGATAAAAAGGCATTACTCCAAGATTAGTCCTTCATCATTACTAAAGAAATATATATACTTGCGCGAAAAGGCAATGGAATATCAGTGAAGAGAAAAAAGAATATTTTACTTAGGATAACACAACTCAAAATTTATTTGAAAGGCTTACAAAATTTAATTATTTTAGTTTGTAAAAGAATATTTCTATACTGATAGTCTTGAAGGGGTAAAATTGGGTAAAAATGATCATATTAGATATGTCCAACATGTGCAAAAATATGAAGAAATGGTAAAAATGGGAAATGTGAAAATGTTGAATGATGTGGGAAAATGACAAATCTGGGTAAGTGTAGAAATTGGAATGATCTTCATTTTTACCTAGAAAATTGACTTGTTTTATAAACTTATGTTGACTGAACAAAAATGTGGTGTAAATTGTGTGTCCCTCTTAGTATAAGGTTCATGATAATCATCATAGGCTTGAGCAAAGTCTGATCTAATTTTTTCTAATGAAAGATCTTAAAGGTAAGACTCGTCAAGGATCTTCTTATAAATCATATGTAATGTGGAAAGAAAGGGTGATGTTTGTTTTATCTAAGGATGAATTAAAATAGTCATTATTAAATAGAATAAGAATGGGTATATATGATATTTCTAGAGTGAGGTACTCTAAGGAACTTTTCAATATTTGGCCAATCATTAATTCCCCTAAAGTGCTACTGATCCATTTGAGGTTTATCTATAGAAAAAATGACTCTTATCATTGATCCATTTCTTACATTTGTACATTTTTTATCATCTCACTAAATCATCCCTTAGTGAGAGAAGGTGGATATGAATAGTCAATAAGACAGATTTTTATCAGAGATAATTAAAAACTAGAGCCGACCTTTAAAACACATTGAAACTGCATTAAAAAAATCTTTACAAAGAATCATTATCTCTCTCCATTTTCTAAATTTTTATTTTTTTCTTCCTTTTTTATTTTTTATTAGATATCTAAGTGATCCGGTAGAGTGGACCAAGTTAGGGTTAGGACCATACTAAAAATTGGCACAACATGTTTGAGTTTTCCAATCTAGGATAGAGATCTGATTGTTTAAGATTGAAGAAATTATGCTAGACAAATTCCTAGTTATACGGTGACCTTTATGTCCAGTGATTTTGCTTTTCAATCATCTGCTTTCTAGAGCATGGGTAATCTTGTGGACAAGGATAATAACAATAGTTCCAAAAAAAGTTGAGATCAAAATTTGGTGATCATTAACTGACAAAGAGTTCTCAAGGACGTATTCCTTTACTTATTCATCATCAGTTCTATAAGATTGTCAACAAGACGCTATCCATGAATTTCTAGTTCTCACCTAATTTTTTTCCATGTCATTACTAAAATCTCCTACCATATCTAATAAAAAAAATATAGAAATTGGGTGTTCATGTTTTTTGGGATTATGAAAAAATTGGAAAATTGAAACTAGGTTTGGTTTAGTTTTAGCTCATATTATAGGAACCAAAAAGAGGATATGAAACTAAAGTTTGCACAGTTTAGGGTCATAGTCTTGCACCATGATAAAATAGAAATGAAAGCTTCTAATTGGTTTCATTTAAAGTTATGATCCAGAACCATAAAGGATGTGAGAAATTTTTTGGATTGGTTTAGTTTTAGGTCATAACCCAAGGCTTTATATTATTAGGATCAAATTCTCTAGGTAGTCAAAGAATTATTTTTTATGGTCAATTTGGAAAAAAATTAAATTTTAATGAGAGATGTTAAAACTTTAGTTTTACAAGTGTTTATTTTAATTTGTATTCATATTATTATTATTTTTGGAAGGTTCTAGAAATTTATCTGAACATAAATGGTCTTGTTTACAATATTAATAAAATAATATAAGGAGGGTAAATGAGAGGAGGTCAAATTTTCCTCCCTTTTCTTTCTCTTTCAAACAACAAAGGCAACTAGAGAGATCAACCGTATGACCTTATATGTATGTTCTTTAGTTGATTTAAATTTTATCTATTATTTCCCAAGTCCAATTTATGATCTTCTCCTAGTTTCATCTTAGTGAGGAATGTGTGTTTCCTTCTTTATACACTTATCTCTAGATTCTTTCTAAATATAGTTTAACTCTCCTTTAAGGAGTGTCAAGTACATGGATGGTTGTGTTGCTAGTTAGTGGGATGGTGGTTGGCATCTTCTTAAGTAGTGACTTATTGTCCTTTAGGAGGTCATGCGTGTCATTTTCATTTATTTAGAGACTTTATCTTTTTTTTTTTTAAAATTATATAATGTTTTGTAAGATTTTTTTTGAAAAAAAAAATGTTTAATCTAAAATATGTGTTATCGTCTTAGGGTACTCCCTCAATGCTGCTTTAATTACGCTTCTGGACATAGGTCCCTATTAATTTTAAGGTATTTATCACTATAAGTCCCTTTTTACAAACTAGGAAACCTTGATTGATCTAGATCTCATCCCTATGTGATCAGTGCACTAACTATGGTTATGAGATTTGGTGCTTTAGGAAGAAAACAACACATTTTTGGTTCACCCCCTTTTGGTTTTCTTCCCTTAATGAAGTCATATGGTTAAAACCCTGAGCATTTTAAGCTTTTAGGTATTTTGATCTCCTACTTGTGGGTGATTTATTCATTCAAATGTTAGTAGCTTGTTTCACTACCAAATAAACCTTCATCCTAGGAGATCAGATGGATTAGGGCTCTGCTAGATCCTAATGTTATGATAGGTGTTAAAGCATGCCATGTAATTATTATATAAGAAACAACTCCCTACCTAGATGAGATAAGGTTCCAGGTGTTAGAGACCTCCCGATGGGCTTTATTTTCAACATACTTTAGAGTATTAATCCATCACAAGAATGTTTCTTCCTAATTGAAGGGTTACTTTATGATTTCTTGAGAGATGTTCACTTGTTGTGGATCTTTTCCATTTGAAGTTTTGATTGGACATTGATGCACACGTTCTTGTATGAGTGATTATGCTTCCATGTGTAACGAATGGGGTTTTCTTAGTGAAGGTTTCCAACCTCGTCACTCATGGGTTGGTCCATGTAAAGATTCATCGTACCCCTTTTTAATAGATGAGGTATGGATAACCATGATTTTTTATTTCTACTTTAGACCCCCTATATTTCCCCTTCATGTGGACCTAAAAAGATGTTTTCTTTACATTTATGTGAGTTCCACCCATATATGGTCATAAAGAATCATTCATTGTGAGGTTCATATCTAGCTAGCCTCATAGAACTCATAGTTTCCAAAAACTCATATGATCATTATGATAATGACTGTAGTGGTTTCCCTAACGTTTTTTGCAATCATGAAGACTTGTACATACTTTATCAAGATTGTCCTATTTTAAGGAGTAAATTTAGATTGATGAATGATGAAGACCTTAGGGTGAGATTTGTACTCCTTCCCTTTGAAGACTTGTAGTTATCCATCGACCCATCCACTTTAGGGCACACAAGGGGACGCACCGAGGTACTTAACTAGATTTTAGGTGTATTTTAAAGGAGTTGAAGTTTTGACTCCCTCACATGTCTCTTTGCTAGTGTCTTGCAATCATTGAAGCTTTCTTGCCAACAATGTTATAGCTTGGTAAGGATGGCATTCATGTGATGTAAATGAATGTCTCCATCCATATATTTTAGTTGTAGATCGCCCCAATCATATCTTTCATGTACAACCTTTGCATTTAGGATTGAACTTGCCCCTAGAATTAGCATTATAGATGAAAAAGAGAACCCAACACCCTTTGGAAAGTGAAGGAGATGGACCTTCTTGTTGAATGCTCGATTGATTCTTACTTGATAACATTATGCAAGATATAAAGCTTTGTTCAATGATCTTCTAGTGTGTCCAAGAAATAAACTAGGTATTGAATCCCCTTGACCTTAGGAATCTCTAGTTTTTGTAGTATGTGAATAGAAGGAATTTGGACCTTGATTGGTTAGACTGCCTCCACCCATATAAAATTGAATGGTGTATATCCCATGGAAGTTCTGATGGAATTTTGATATGCATACAGAGACATTAGAAGATGTTCATACCAGTAACTGTGAGATTTAAGTGTCTTCTTAAGGGACTTTTCAAGTTTATTGTTGAACCATCTATGACCCCATTCATCTAAGGATGGTACAATTACATCCAGTGGTATTTGGTTCCAAAAGAGTTTAAATACTCTTTTAAGATGTTGTCTATGTAATAACCACCATTGTCAGATATTATCTCATGTGGTGTATTGTACCAGATATGATATTGCTATTGAGAAATTTGATAATATGAAGTGTTGGTGATAGATATAAGTTCCACCCACTCTATAAAGTATTACATTGTAATTAGGATGAAGTAATTTCCATCTGAAGCTTTAGGATTGATTTTCTAGATCATGTCATTTCCTCCAAGAAATCAATGACCATGTCATGTATATATCATATAACTAATCAGTAAGTCCATGGAATTATTCAGCATGAATCAAGTACGTTAGGAATTTTTGGTTATATTGGCAATTGTAACATCCAAGGATTTGAGGCCTCGGATAACATGATCTTAAAAGGAATGATTGTACTACCCATTTCACGAAGGTGCACCTCCTTTTCCAGGAGCCCGTCACTAAAGAACTCCATAGTTAAGCGTGCTCATCTTGGAGTAGTACTAGGATGGGTGACCAGTCAGGAAGGTGATCCTGGCTTGCACGTTAGTGAGGACAAAGTGAGCAGTTAAGGCTAGTGGTGGTTTGTGGGGCCTGTAGTCATTCCTGAAACTCTACTAGAGCCTTGGGCAGTGGGCCCAGGCATTGCAAATGGTATCAGAGCCATAACCCCTCTAGTAGGTGGGGCCCACATGGGCATGCCATGCCAATCTTGAGCTGTGCGGTCCAGGCATATAGGAAAGGGTTGTCCATGGTTGACGTAGCCACCCTTGAACTGGTATTCCGTGATTGGGAGTTGGGTGTTTGTGGGCCATTGTGGGTCTCCACTGAAATGGGGTCAGATTATGAGTCCATAAAGTTGAGCCTTGACGAGGACGTCAAGAGTCTAAGTGGGGGAGATTGTAACATCCCATGATTTAAGGCCTCAGATAACATGATCTTAAAAGGAATGATTGTACTACCCATATCACCAAGGTGCACCTCCTTTTCCGGGAGACCGTCACTAAACCCAGAAACTAAAGAACTCCATAGTTAAGCGTGCTCAGCTTGGAGTAGTACTAGGATGGGTGACTAGTCACTAAGTTGATCCTGGCTTGTGCGTCAGTGAGGACAAAGTGCGCAGTTAAGGCTAGTGATGGTCTATGGGGCCAGTCGTCATTCCTAAAACTCTACTAGAGCCTTGGGCTGTGGGCCCAGGTGTTACAAAAATTATTTATTTCTATGGTGATCTAGCAGTAACCCAAGACTTGTATCTTCTTTTCTAGCATGACCTTACTCATATGTGTGCCACACAGTCCTCCATGGGCTTCCTTCACTAGGGCTTCTTCCTCCATCTTCTAAATGCAGTGAAGGAGAGACTGACTATAAGATCTATGATATAGATGACGTGACCCTAGGATATGTTATATGTCTTATTGTTTACTATCATGTTGTTTTCTAAGGAGAGACATGTATGGATAACTTCACTTTCTAGATATACTTTGATATCATGAAATTGAGCCTTCTCTTCATTATTGATGACATTGTTGATGACCATGCAATAGGTTGGTTAAGAAATCATTTGTTCTTTGAGAGAGAACCTCTATCCTCTTGGATGTCATTGTAGGGAAATCAGGGTAATAGATAAGGTGGTAGAAAAATAAAATCAAAGCTTGATTCTTTTGAAAGCAAGATTGTGTCAATAATAATGCATCAGGAAAGTAAGGTTTTCTAGGTTATACCTGGTCTTGGAAAAATTCTAGTGACATTACCCTTGCAATAGCAATGTGCTTCTTCTCTGAGCAGAAACCAACTTCTTCTTCAAGAAGTACCATACTCCTTCTTCAGCATCACTCTAAAAACATCAACAATGGCCTCCTGGTCTAGTCCCCATGGACGGGGGTTGACGGTGTTCTCCTAGAGGAAGTAAACCACTTCCCACCTCTAGACAAGTGCACATGGACCATCGAGAACTCCACATTGTGCTACCAGAGCCAATGAGATGGAGTTATCCCTTTTGAATGTCAACCTACTAGAGTTGATACACACTACCCCTGTTGTATCTCCCTTAATATCCCTCCCTTTATTGGGAAGGACTTTCTCAGGCTCTCTATTGGTTACCTCAAACAGAGAGGACACCAATTGTTAAAGCAACAATTGTGTTCTGAGAAGCCCCCATTACCCCTCTATTTATAGGGGAGGCCAAGATCAAGGTTCCCAATATGTTTGGGAGTCAAAGCGAATGGATTCACAAATTTTTTAAAAGTTGCAGACAAAGAACCAATTGGTTAAATGACCAACCAGTTGGATCATGCATAAAATAGTCAGTTCGGGCTATGAACTAGTTTGTTCGTCCAATTTATAGTTTTGGAACACATTTGTATTCAATTTGTGATTAATGCAAAACATGATGTCAGCACCAATCCAAGATCGAATCAAATTGACCATTGAACAGGGTGGTTCATCACTTGAATCGATCAGTTGGGACCTGTGAACTAGTCATTCACATCATGATTCAACCATTGATCAAACAAATTGAATCCAATTGACCTGACACTCCAACAGATTGGTTCAACACTTCGACTGGTTGGTTCAAAGTCCAGTCAGACATTTTTTTAATTAAATACATAAACACTTTTAGTAATCAATCTAAATATCATTCATGAATATAATCCATTAATCCAAGTGTAACCTATGTGTGTGACCCTATAGGTCCAGATTTATATTATCAACAAATATACATAACCAAGTTATGACATCACAAGTAGTGAGTGGTATCTAGCAATAGATAATTACTACCCAAGTAATCTGAAAAGTTGAAGAAAAACTTCAACCTACAATCTATGACCAATGTTACCACCATATAGTTCATTTGTCTAAGATATCTAGATTGAACTCAAGGTATGGAGTAATCATCCTCTCAACTTTCAATCCATGTTCCTTGAACTAGAGCAGACTGTCTGAGATGCATGTGAACTCTCATGTCACATATGGAGTCACATGAGTGTGACGAGACATTTCACAGTCTCACTTAACAAGAGGACATAGATGTAAATATCTTATAGGAGGGACAAATCCCATCTACATCACTAACACTCGATCCCCATGTTTAACAATGCATCCAAGCACCAACTTTATGGCAACCCTTATTTAGGATCATGGGGTATTATGTTAAAGTACATGAATGACATGTGATGATTGTAGTGACTTCATGTCTAAGAACCACAATCACCTTATTTAGATCACTATTGTTGTCTATTTTGCTTCCACAATAATATCCGACAAGGGACATAACAAGAATGTATGTACTCTTAACATTTGTATGATCTCATTGTTTAAGTCACATACTTGAAGACATACGACATCAAGTAACATCATTTTTTATAAATCTACTATGTATGTGTCATCATCTCATGATTGACAAAAACATAATAGATGGAATTACCTTTTTTATTATCAAATTAGGTATCTAATGCCCAATGCAATCATCATATGATTGACTCTCTAGGCATACATACCAAAAAATTCCCACTTGAACTTAGAGCCATTCACCCATGAATCTTATTCCAAGTGAACTTAACATATCCATCATGTTTCTACTGTGCAAGCATTTTTATAGCGGGTTTAGCATCATTTGCTTCAAGTTGGTACTTTCCAAGTTTCACATCTCTTTGTTGTATGACATGTCATATGAGATGGAAGTGTCAAAGTATGTTGTTTGAGATTCCTTGCCTATCCAGTAGCTCCATTGTTGTCATCAGTATTTCTAGTGTGTCATCAATGGTTTGGAACCTCTCACAAGTTCATTCATATGAAATCCTTGATCCATATAGTACCCTTAGGTGTTCTCATAACACGAAGATACTCAAATTCTATAATGGATTAAAATAGCTATCATTAGCTCAGAACCCCTTCCAACTTATGATTCTTGTTTAAGATTAAACAAATATTTATATTACAATCATTAATTTTATGTGTCATTTTAGAAGCTTGCATTGGTGTAAACCTTTACATCAAACTCTTCTATATTACCGTAATCAAGGAACTGATCATAGTGCTTCTCGAGAACTTAATGATGTTCTTTATGGTATTCCCACGATCTTCATTGGAATCTAATAAATATCCTCTTGTCATGTCCAATACATACGAGATTGCTAGATAGGTATGTATATATATCCATTCACCATATCCAAAACATATGAAATAATTGGACATCCTCTCGTTGTGTCCAATAAATATGAGATAATGGGATAAGTACATAACATTGCATACATGATAGATCAAATTGCGAATGTGTATGGTATCTATCCATGTGTTCATGTTCCTTAAAAGAACTGGGACACTATGCTCTTGAGAGACTAACTCCATGGAACATGCACAAGTTTTCTCGCATTGAATCTTGCATGGTAAAGCCTTTCAACATCTTGCCAATGTATGTTCTGTTACTTAGGTCAAGAAGCTTTCCAGATCTTTCTCTATAGATCTCATTCCTATCACATAGGACACTTCACCTAAATCCTTCACAAAAGGTACTTTACTTTTCATATGTTTATATTTATGGAATATCGACATAATTCCCCATCATTATGTGGATATAAATATGGTCCCACAAAAATATTTTGTAATCACAAATTTCATCTTAATTCTAAATCAAGTCGAACTCTTTGACTATCTTGTCAAATAGGAGATTTGCAGCTCTAAGATGATTGTTTCATTCCAAAGATTGACCATTGTAGCTTATAGACTTTATTTGTATTAATAAATATATAAAACCTCTATGTTGTGTCACGTACACATCCTCATAATTATTCCAATTAAGGAAAGTGGATTTTAGCATGTTAAATACTTTGAACTTGTTTGAAACTCTTTGCAACCAATCTACCCTTCCATGTTGGTCTTCTTCTTGAGGACTCAATTGCACATTGTGGGTTTTACCCCATCAGGTGGATCTGATAAGGTCGTACCTTGTTGGTTACATGGAGTATATCATTGATCCCATGGCCTCAAGTGATTTCTCAGATATTAGTTCCTCAATAGCTTCTAAATAAGGATTTGACTCATAATATTTGACCAACTCACTATTTTTTGAGCTATAAGATGTCATAATCATTCAAGATCAAGATGTTTTCTACTAGAACTATGCGTTTTTTGTGCTACATAAGGATCTTGAGATTCCAAAATAGCTTGTGATTCTCCTTGTTCATATCATACCTCTATAGGTTCAATTTTATTTTCTTGTCTCAAACATTTCAAGTTCTACTTTTATTCCCATTGAATCCTTTGTACTAAGTTCCTCTTCAAGAATACAACCATCTTGATTAACAAACAACTTTGTTGCTAGATTAGGATAAGATTAGTACTTTAAAAAAATAACATTTATGTGATTTGCGGAAAAATCTTTTCAAGAAATTATTTTCTTTAAGCTTTCAATCCTAATCATCATAGAAGTCATATCGAGGCACCTCCCAATCCATATCTCATATGGTGTTTTTTGAACCATTTTAAACAATAAATTGTTTTAGTATAAAGCATGTTCCCAAAAGACATTGGAAGAGAGGCTAGATTTTATTTATAATCTCACTATTACTAATGAGGTGTGATTCCTTCTTTTGGATACACTCTCATGATACACTATTATTGTGTTTCAGATGGAGAACATCATGATACAATATCATGATCTCCTAGAAGGTTCTCAAACTGTTGTTAAAATATTTAAACATCAATCATATCCAAGTATCTTAATATTTATACAAGTTAGTTATGTACTTCATCCATGATCCTTTTGAACACTTCAAGAGATTCATACTTGTATTTCATTCAATACAAAGTTCCAGATATACCGATAACATCAATAATGTAATGAGTACATGTAACTACCTCAAGCATTCATTTTAAAAGGTTTATATACATCAGTATGTATGAGCTCTAATAAAATAGTTTCTCTCCCGCTACATCTAGTGAAGTTGTTTTTGTCATATTTCCCAATAAATAAGACTTCCATGTCTCTATTAATTTAATAACCAAAAGAGTCTAGATACCCATCATATGGATTCTAGAGTTGCATTTCTCATTTATGTGCACTAGATGACAATTATATAGGCATTTATTGTTTGAGTCATTCAGTCATTCAGTATATGTGTCATACATATATTTGTCTTTAAAACTATCAAGTATAGTTTGTGATACATAGGGCATTGTCATGAAACATCAATTTTTTGTTCAGACAAGATACATGATGTTTGCATCAACGATAGATAAAATATATAAATTCACTAATTCTATTACAGAAACATGAATGATAGTTTCTAACTAGAATGGAAGCAACCCTTTGCTCCATATAGTTCTAGCTTTCTTGTTCTCAGGTCCTGATGTGGAGGTCTCTATCTCATTCTCCTTCTTGAACTCCTCTATATAAAAAAGACAGTTCTTATTGCCAATGTCCAAGCTGGTGACAATGGTGGCACTTTCCTTTCTTAATCATTTAAGTGAAAATGACATATTCCTTGTGCACTGACCCTTCTCCATATCTTAAGTCCATAAGACATAGATTTCAGCTCAGCCTCAAAATACATCTTGACCTTGGTTTTGTCTGTGGACTCTAATTTTATAATCACCATCTTGAGTTTGTCCTTCTTCAATCTTGTTTTGGCATCAACATGCCAATTAATTCTGATAGCAGTATAGCCAAGTTATACAAGTAGTAACACTTGATAATCTAGTTGTATGATTCAGACAATGATTTGTGAAATCATATATGTTGCCAACCCTTAATCGACAAGAAATCCCAGTCACTTCACATGCCCAATCATATTGAATACATGAGGTTCTATTGGATTGTAAAGATTGAGACCTGGTAGGGGACCACTCCGTATTTGACTCAAGAAAATAATTTGCATAAAACCCCATGAATACAAATATAACCAAATAAAGGAGATGCATCATATTTCCTCAAACTAATAAGTGTAAAAACATAGTTTGTGGTAGAGGAAAATAAAAATCTAACTATTATAGTAATTTTTTCAACTAAGGACTTATAGGCAAAGTCTAAATAATGAGTCTATTATGAGGATCATATTATGTTGAACAATCTTCTAATATTGGAACACATCCAAGAACTTGGTCCTGAGATAAGTTTTTAATCCCTGAATCTCGGGTTGTGCTAACACTTTGTGGGTTTAAAAGACTCTACTTACGATGGAAAAATCAAGGATGGATATCAAATAAAAGAGTGTTTCAAAATAAGAAGTTCCAGGAGGATTCTGTCAAGAAAAAATATGAGGCATGTCTAAACTAAAGCATATCAAGTAGGGAATCTTGCATTTAAAAAACTCCCATTAATAATATCAAAACACAAATTATGCATGTCACTACACAAATACTAAAATTATTTCAAGAAGCGTTGGGGAACCATTAGATATCAACCTAAAAATAATTGGTGGAGATAGCACACTTTATGCAGAAAAGCATGCCTATGTAATTAACAAGTCAAAAGCACACCATTATAAGTATGGTTGTAGACATTCACCACTATAAAGAATAAAATATAGTCTAAGAATGCACATAAAAAGGGAAAGGAAAGTATAAATTTAGTGCATGTGAAAAAATAGGATGAGAACATCCAAAATTATTCTTGTGATGTCAGAGGACCCATACAAATTATCTAAGAAATTAAGAATTTCGTAATGATGAAAAACAAAATATCTACCCGTGCCTCATTTGGCAAGGAGTATTTGATCATAATAGCAGTGCCTAGATAATAGAAAAGATCCACAAACCTCAGAGAGAGTTTACATGTATCCAAGGTCAAAATTCTAATACCATCTCAGTCCCAAGCACACTGTGATGTGATCAGGAAACATGGTATAGGAAAATCATCAAGGGCCAATGTCAGATTCTGTTGTGATGACTTTGGGGGTGAGTGGGTTCATGACCATTATTATGAAGACATGATGGCCGATGATAATTGGGTATCCATAGGTGTATCAAAGACAAAATATGTGATCAAACAAGTCTTTCGATGGATTTAATTTAAATAGTTATCATACATGGGTTTCTTTGAGAGAGGCATGGCGGTAGCGGGTAATCACCGTCTATGTTTCAGTGGGTACATATCTTGGGATATATATATTATTATAAACAACTAGTCAGATAGGATATTTTCAAAAGATAAGGGAGAAAAATACCTAAATCAAAATGTGAATGTCATTGGAGGCATGAGGGAGAAAGAAAGGAAAGGTTAATAAAGGAAAAAGAAGAAGGTAGAGGGAAAGAAGGAATTGGGAGAAAGAGACTACCACAAGGAAAAGGAATGGGAAAATAAAACATGATAGGAAGAAAATTAGAAATCATATCAACTAGAAGGTACTAGATTAAACAATCAAGAATTACTGTTTCTAATTGTATATCCTCTTCTTAAATTTATTTCAGGGTCCAAACAAAATAAATTTTGATACATAGGCTAATTAATACACGTACATTTTGAATTATATATTACTTTCATTTTTGGAATGTTTAATGTCATTTACTTTATTTGAATGCTTTCAACATTATCTTGTTAATGTATTTTACAATTTGTTTATGCATACCAACATTATCCAATTTAAATGGAATTTGGAAATTGGACCATTCATACTTGAGAACTAAATTAACAATACTTTCTTGTTTGAAAATTTTAGTGGATTATTTCATATACATGAACGTTTCAGCAATGTTAAGACAAATATTTAAATGGTGTATATTGAGTTACTATATTGGGTATTTATGATACTTTCAAAATTATTCACTTATGAGAGAAGTAGAGAATATATTCTATTTGCATGATTTCCTCAATCTCTCTTCATTATCCTCAACTATGTTTATGTCTAACTTCATTTTATCGATAATGATTTAGTTAATGCTAATTGTTTCATAATATTAGTAACTTCCTGTAGAGATAATATAAGAGGCGAAATTAGTATTCTCTTATTACTTTTTACTAGTGATGTTTAGCATCTAAATATTTAGTACATAAGAGTGTGACACTATAATATACATATAATTAATTAGTGTTCTTTAGAAATAAATTTATTTCTACATCTCAACCAAAATATGGCCCATGATAGAGCTAAATGGAAATGCAGGATCCATGTAGCCGACCCCAACATAGTTGAGACTGAGGCTTAGATGATGATGATGATTTCTTTAATGTTGCATGTACAACGTTCTTTCAAATTATTTACACTACAATTTTATTTATTACAATCCATATATGTTGGTTTAAATTATTCATTTCATGTATTGTATATTTTTTCTAATAATTGATTCAATATTTTTGGTCTTATCTTTCATTTTCGTTTCTTAAGAAATTTGAGGCATCTAGAAACTCCTAAAATATGTGAAACTTAGCCTACAAGAAAACTTAAACATGAGGAAAATAACCTAATAATGAATTCTCCTTGTTGTGGTTGTTTAGCTTTTTATTGAATATTTTGGGCTTTAATATGCATTATTTCTCTTAAACTACACTAAGATAGATAAGATTGTGCAAACATTTTGGAAATTTAGACATAAATTGATTTTTGTAAGTAGATTTTAAAATTGGGATTTATTTCTACTATTTAAGTTATTTAGTAATTTATTTAACACTTTTGAATCCTATTCTTATTTTCTTTTACAATTAGAAGTAAAATAGTTATCATTATACAAATAATGTGAAACTTGGCACCTAAGGCAATTGGGACACAAGGAACATGTTTTACCATTTTATTTTATGTTTGAAATTCAAATATTTGCCTTAATACCATAATGTTTATCAAAACATTGTACCTTTATTATAAATATCCACTCAATTGAATCTTACTGTATTTAGTACATTTTCAAAAGAGATATATTACTACATTGCATGAAATTTGATATTTTATTTATTTTACATATTTAATACATTAATTTGATATTTATTCAAATAATAACACATTATTAATATTTATGGACTAGGAATTACCACTTGTTACTCTAAAGCATATTATTCATTTTTATTTAGCCATTATGGTAGTAAAGGAAATGCATGTAAGATATTTCAGCATTCTATTACATGATGGCACATAATTTAGTCATTATGTAAATGTACTTTTGGATTTTATCCTTGTTTGGTCAAATCTAAGAAATCAAATCCTACTAGAAACATGGGGTAGGGTAAAATTCTAAGTTTTGATTCGTTACAACACTCCACCCATTAAAGACAGTTTTGTTCCAGACATCCAAATATCCTAAATTAAGATTCCATCAGATACTCTATATTGTGAGTATAATTTTATTGTATTGATTGGTGCAAAATTTCTTAAAGGGTGCATGGTCCACTTAGTAAGTTCTATTTAATTACCCCAGTTAGGATGTAGTTATTGTAGATATTTTAGTTTGATTAATTATCCAAAAGTTGGGTAATGTGTTCCAGCCCAGCATCTTTAACTAGTTTTCTAGTTCTTAAAGATTAAGTCTTTAAGACCCTTCCTAGACTAGGAGATTATAAAACCCAACTAGTCACTCTATATGGGTAGCATGAGGTACGAAAACTATGTTCCAATAGATCTTTTGTAGGTCAAAGGTATCAATTGTCCTAATAAGGTTGTCTTCCTTAAATATAGGCATAATGTATAAGGGAAAGGGTTCAAAGGATCAATTTTTGAAATAGTTCAAATGATGAGCACAATTATGTTATGATACCATATTGTAAAGAGTGAGACCCCATTGGAGACCAATTCTTAATTCAAAAAAATAATTTATGAAGAAAACCCATAAATACAAATATAACAAAACAAAGGGGGTGCATCATATTTCCTCAAACCGATGAGTATAGAAACATAATTTGTGGAAGAAAAAAATAAAAATCTAACTATTACAGTCACAGTTATAACTTGACACTTGGCCGTATAGTCAAAGTCTAAATAAATAATCTAATTATCAAATAATATTGTGTTGAGAAATCTTCCAATCTCAGAATTCATCCTAGCACTTGGTCATGAGCTAAGTCCTCTTCTCCCTGAATCTTAGGTTGTGCTAACTTTGGGTGGGCTGAAAAATAATACCCAGATAATGGGAAACAAAAGAAAAGGATTTCAGTGAAAATTGAGTATGTGTAGTCCAAGAAACTAGCGAATACTTAAGATAGAAAAAAAATCAAGGTAGGATATCAAATTAAGGAAAGGTTTAAAAGAAGAAGTTCTAAGAGGATTCTATCAGGATAAAAGATGAGGCATGTCAAAACAAAAGAACATCAAGTAGGCAATCTTACATTTAAAAAATGCTCATTAAGAATATTAAAACATAAATTGTTCATTTAAAAAACAAAGACAAAAATTATTTCAAGAAGGTTTGAGACACCAGTGCATTTCAACTTAAAAATAATGGGAGGAGATACCACACCCAAGGTGGAAAACTCACCTTTGTAAATAATGTATGGAAAAGTACTACCACACGGAAAAGAACGCCCCTGTAAATATGGCTGTACACACGTAAAATTACAAGAAATAAAAATTGTCTAAGCATACACATAAAAATGGAAAGACAAGTATCAGTTTAGTCCATATGAAATAATAGGATGAGAACATCCAAAATATATCATGTGAGGTTAGAGGTCTCATGAGCATTATCCCAGAAATTGAGAATATCCTAATGATGAAAAATAGAATGTCTACCCATGCCTCATATGGGAAGAAATATTTGATCATAATAGCTATGCCTAAACAATAGAAAAGATGCACATATCTCTGATAGAGTTTACATGTATCCAAGGCCAAAAATATAATTCCATCTTGACGTGGCTTATTATTGCACTAACAAATTCACTCGGGGTTGAGATCCCCGAGCTTTTACCAAAACCAATGTGCAATAATACCACCCGTAAGTGGGTGGTTCTTGTCGCAGTATAGTTGAGGATCAAATCCCAAAGGATAAGTTTTTAAGAATCTTTGTCAGTATAGTCTAGTTTGAGTTAAGACTAATATTTAAAACGATTGGTTGATTTGAGTTTGATTAAACTAATTGCAAGAGTGTGAAAGTTGAATTAAGGTTGGATTTAGATCAATGAAATGGAATCACTGAGATGATACCAGGTTTCACAACCACTACACATGCAAACACATTCAATCACACATATCCAGGCAAGATATAACTATCCAAATGGAGCTGATGTGAACCCTCCTCGAGGATAGGCTCACATAACCATCACCTTAGGCATCATATTTCTCATCGCCGTCTAGGGCTCCATAGATACAAAATCCAACTAAGGGTGTAAGCCCTCTGTGAGGATTAGGTGCACAGAAGAACCACTGTAGGCTAGATGGCTCATCCCCTCATAGATCATACACTTATGACCTCAAGGAATCCTACCAGAAGTTCTCATCAAGGAGTCAAACGCACTAATCGTTAAGCAAGCAGATGATTAATCCACAAGAAATCATCGACGATTAACTAGGAAGATATAAAATCCAACTAAGGTTGCAAACCATCTGCAAAGACAGGTGCACAGAAGCATCGCCGTAGGCTAGATGGCTCGTCCCCTCATAGATCATACACTCACAACCTTAAGGAATCCCATTCTATTTCTAATTTAGGAGTTAACCTCGTTAAACGACATTCTATCCTACATATAGAAGTTCTCACAACATAGGAAGAACAAGATGAATGTGAGTAGGTAATCAAACTACAAACTTAACGATTAACAATGAAATGAAAAGACATAAGAAAGGAACTACTTGCTCATGATGCAAGAAACAAGAAGAATAAGAAAGAGAGAGGAATCTGCCATGAGCGTGGTGTAGAAGGTAGTCGCAGCTCGGTGAAGATGATGCGGTCTTCTACGTCGTGTCATAGCAGATCTGGACATGGAACGAGAGACGCCAAGACAGACCAGGTAGTCTCTCTTGATCTGTCTTCCTTCTCTTTTTGGTTTCTTTGAATGCAACCCGGGCAGTAGGTGGAGTGAAACTGGTGTGGACGGAACTGGATATGGAACGGACCTGTGTACAAGCAGCCTGTCGGCATTCCATAACTGATGCTCAAATGAAGACCATGCTAGTCTAATTTATAGGCTCGGGACTAGCCCTCACATTTTTGGTGTGATTCCCGCCCAAACAGCCTTGGAGATATTTTGCTCCAAATGGTTTAGTAATAAGTTGACCAATCAGTTTGGTGTTTAATAGACCAAATGATCTTGCTTTACATCCTCCAAATGCTTTATTGTATGTGTGCTATTTTATCATTTGGTTTGCGGCCAACTTTATCCAAATGGTTTCACAGCCAAGTGCCCAAACAGTCTTGGATATTCATACGGTCTAGTGTTAGTTGAGCAACAAACGGTCTTGATTAGTACATCTTCAAACGGTCTTGTATTTTCTTGATGATCAAATGATTTAGCAGCATCAAACAATCTTCAATTCCATTCGGTCCTGCATGCGTATCAACAGAGCAAACGGTCTTGCGATGTTCACACGGTCTAGGCTCTGGTTCGATTTGCAGCGAAGATCTCCAAATGGTATGCTATCTGACCAATACTCCAAATAGTCTGTGAGTATCCAGTCCTCCATACGGTCTTGGATATGTTCAACCTTCAAACAGTTTGGCTTGGCTAAACGGTCTGCTATCGCGACTCCAAACAATTTTCTACGGTGGTTGTAAATGATCTTGAATTCATGCAGACGTTCAAATGGTCTCGCGGACAGGCTGAATGGTCTTACATGCGCTGCTCGATCCTTGATGGCCAAACGATCTTGCAACCTTGGTTGGAGGTTGAGCGGGTTCTATGTCTAGTTTCAGGAGTTGTGCAGCTGGGTGCAGAGTTGAGGCAGAGGGTGACGGTAGTTGACGATAGATGTTATAGGTCGGTGGTGAAGATGTTGTTGGTGGCGGTGAAGATGCTACTAGATCGATGGGTCAACAGTCGAGGGAAGAGGGGATCATGGTGTTACTGTGGACCATGATCAGGAGTAGGTCGGGGGTTGGTATTGGCATGTGGGAGTCGCGATCAGGCTTGGAGGTGGAGGTGATGTGAATTAAGGTTTGTAGGATGTGTTTGGTGGGAGGACGAAGGGAAGAAGAAGAAATGAAGCAAGTGCCCTTCCTATCGAGCAGGCTGAAGAAGGTGTTAGGGTTTGGAGGTTGAAGATGACAGATGAAGAAGATGAAGTCATGTGCTGGAAACGGTTTGGATATACAATAGGACAAATGATCCTGGACTCTTCCTTGCTCAAATAGTTTTGTAACCCTAACGGTTTTGAAATGGAACTCTCCATTCGATCTTGAGACCAAATGGATGAAACTGATTAATCAAGACTGAATGGTCAAGACCAATTGGTCAGATCATTTGGTAAGACCAAATGGTTGAAATTGAATGGCCATCAGTAAGGATGAGAGAGGGTAGATCAAGGGTGGGTCCCACTCATTTCGATTTGATGTGGATGGTAGTTGATTGAGATGAAGATCGAATGGTGGTGATTATAGTGGATTAGGTTTGAATGGAGGTAGGTGACATCTGATGATTGAACATGATAATGATCTGCATAAAATCAACATAAACTTAGTCAAAACTTTGATAATCAAATCAATTAAGTAATTTTGCACTTTGTGATACATTTTGATAATTAATGAGTGAAGTTGGATGTGTTGAGTTGGATTTGACCCAATATGGTAATTGAATTCCATGATGAATATGCATTCATCAAAATACCCCGAACTTAAACGTTGCTCATCCTCGAGTAAGACAAAATCTGAAACGGTCACCAAATGAATACTTTCAATTCATTTGATTGCCTCACCTTCACATCATGATTGTTTTCTTACTGCTCAGTATGACTCAGTATCTCAACCTCCTGAGATCACTAAACACATCTTACCATATCTTTGTCCCTGAGTTTGCTTTCAAATATCACTTCCTCATCACTTTTTCCAACAACAAGCATGTCAAAGAGTTTTGTAAGAGTCCAGAGAAACCCACATAACAACAAGTGTGCACCTGATCTGACACTGGTGTTTTTTAGGATGTTGGAGGCATGCATTGTGCCATTAGGTAGAAAATGTAGTGAATGGTGGTATGGAAGGAAGAAATAAATCTCTCCTCTATTCGACTTGAGATTTTCTTTTCATTTGTTTTACAATTTCATTTATTGCATTTTTTTATATGAATGTCTCCTCTATTGGACTCGAGATTGCAGTTTTTTTGTGTGCGCTTTGGCATATTTTCTTGTTAGTACGCCCCTATTTCATTACGAGGGGTATGGAAGAAGCAGATATAGAGGGAAGGCATGCCACCCTGATCTTAGGGTTTGGCATTATTTTGGCTATTTTTGTTTCTTTTTGATGAATGGAGGGATACGAAGATGATAGAAGAGGTGTAGAAGAAGGTTCAAATCAAAATGCAACTTGATTTACAATTCAGTGCATTGGGTCGTTCTCTTTATCATACTCTTATAAAATAATGACTTGATGATGATCTGCCTGGATATATATATATATATATATATATATATATATATATATATATATATATATATATATATATATATACATATATATACATATATATATATATATATATATATATATAATGTGGTAGTTAATCATATATGCACATTAACTTGTTTGATTTCACATAGTATGAAATAAAATAAATCCAATAATATTGATTTAAATCCAAATACACCATAAATTGACGTGGCTCTAATACCACAGTAGAAAAACTGCGGCGATAGAAAAGGAAGCAGAAATAAAAAATTAAATCTTGATTTCCTTTGACAACAAGATCGAGTCAACAACAATATATCTAGGAAGGATGGTTTGTAAAGTTATGCATGGTCTTAGACCAACTACAGTGGAATTATCCTTGCATTAGCAACGTGCTTTTTCTCCAAGCAAGAATGAGCTTCTTCTTAAGGAAGTAGCATGCTCCTTCCTCAACAACACTCAAACTATAACGAACTGAAACCTAGCCTCTAGAACCAAATCTTATGCCCTAGAGGATTAAAAGTTTGGTTCTTTGGTCTTAGCCAAACAAGGAAAAAGATATACACAATAGTAGCTAATTGTAACCCTAATATGTTAATGCATTAACAAATCACCATCACATATATGCATGAAAACGAATACGAATTAATGCTCTTATAATAAATCTTTAGATACATAATATGTCATATAAGATAATGTAGATGAAGTTATGAAGATAAGATATATATTATGCATATGAGAACTATGTGTTCATAATATTGAGAAAATGTTATGTTTTCCAAATAAATATATAATTAATAAACTTCACGAGATAATAGTTAACTATATATTCCTTTATTTGTAATATGATGGTAATATTGATGATATAATATATTAACTAAAATAATAATGGGCCATGAGTGTAAAACTCATAAAAGGAAGACTAATTGGTTAAACATAATTTCATATTATTTTTCTTGGAATATGATTTTGCCTGGAGGCCATGTTTCATGATTTTGGGATAATAATAGCTATATCAATTTCATCGAGAAAAGAAAAGGTGAGTTCTCTTCAAAATATGAAATAAAATATTTAATGACTCCAAAATAGACAACTAATCTTGGGCTCATAATCTACATATTAAATATATCCTTTGGGTAAATTTTCATATAATTTGGATATCTTTAATGTAGATGTGTAGATTAGGAGAGAGAAAGTATGTAAAAGTCCAAAATGTTAAATAATGTGATAAATAACTTCAACAGATAAAATTAATGGTCAATTCAATTTCCATATGTTTTGGTTTGCTTAAGAGTGAAGTTTCACATTAATGGGAGGATTCTAGATATATCTAATGTCATAAGAAAGAGAAAATGTGATTTAGTTTAAAAGAATTAAATGAAATTCTTAGAGTCTTCAAACCTAAAAGTAATGCCATATTTAGATTCTAAATGTCCAAATTAGTTGAGTGTCAAATTTCACTTAATTTGGTATCTGTTTGCACCTTTTTTAGAAGAGAGAGAAAATGAGAAATCAATACAAACACACTTTATTCGAATCTGACTTAGAATATCATTTAAATGTCATGTGTCACATTGCTTTCCAAATTTAGTGCATGCATGCAATATTCTCTACCATCAGATCTTGATTGTATGACACTGCAATGTCTCCTACCCTGTGTACGAGAGATGGCCCCGAGAATAGTAGATGGCCCTAGTGTTTCACAAGTATCTTCCTCGTTTCTTATTGGTTTTTTGAGATTTTTGGTGCTATAGATTCAGATCATATTCTACACAGGATGATTCTCAATTTAGGTACTAGTTTCCTCTTTTTTCAAAACACCCAAATCTATTCATAAAGACTGGATCCCCACTGTCGCCGCACCTTACTCAACCTTCCTCTGGCCTCAATTTCTTTTCTTTCCCTTTTTCAAAGCGGTTTTTCAAGTTTTAACCTTAGAGTTTGTGATGCTACTTCATTCCTCTCGGCGGCAATGACATCCAAATTGATTGTGGCAGTAAGTTCTTTGAGGCATGATCTCTATTTTCATATCTTTAGGTTGACAAATGATAGCCACATTGCAATTTTCCTGATTCAAGCTCTAATTTTATTTTTTAGACCATAGCCATGGAAAGTGTGTGAGGTTGGGGAAGAAATCCCTTCATGATTTGATGATTTTGCCCCTTCTTCTCGCTTCTTTTCTTTATTTTTCACGCGAGGGCATATTCATCTTCTGGAGCGGCTTCCTTTCTTTCTTTGATGATGCCACGCAGGCCTCTGACTCATGACTTGGCGGTTCATGATTGGGCCAAGTCATGTGGCACATCTCTCTCTCTTTCTCCCTTTCTCATGATTGCTATGATTATTTGTCTTTTTCTGAATTTTTTATTGATCGATATTGTAAACTTCATAACTAATTATATGGCTGTCCAAAAATTAAGTACAAATATGTTTTGGAAATGGGAAAATGTGATTTCCATTTTTTTCCAAGAACAATTTTTAAAGTACGAATTTAATGATTAAAATCTATAAAAATTGTAACATTAACATATTAACTCCAAAATTATCATAAAAACATGTTTTCTTGATCAAGAGAAACTAAAAAGTCAATTGGTGAGATTTTCATAGTCAAAATCTAAGGTTTTCCAAAATTTCTAGACCTAGGGTTTTTTTTGCGCATCATACTTTATAAAACCCTAATGCATGTGAATAATTTGTAATTAGGCAAAAGAGACCTTGGAAACAATTAGGATGGTGACGAGTGTTTCTAGGACTCTGAAATAAGGTATGTTTGCTTCTCCTATTATTTACATTGAGCAGTTGGCCTATTTTCATCCTTCTCTCGGTCCTATGGACAATAGCCTACACAATCTTTCTTTTTCTTTTGAGAATATATTTCATGTGAAATATCTTATTTGTATTTGATCATCATATTATGATGGATATTCTTTTGGACTCAATCTTATACTTTGTTTCAAGATGGAATTGTACTTGGCGATATGTGCTACCTTTTCCTACTTTTGTGTGGATTTTTATATTGCACATTTATGTGATGGGAATTTTTAATGGATCCTTTGATCCTAGGTTATATCGGTTGGATTCTTTCATCTCTCATACTTTCATTTATTCTTGTTAACTCTTTTATTATGCATGATCTGGTGACTTCTAGTGTAATGTTACATGTGTTATTATGTGGATGTGTAAATTCCCACAAATAAAAATGGATAAGTGATAATTTTTGCAAGAGATATTATTTGAGTAGATGTGTATCATGTCCTGCACAAAACAAATGTATATAAGTCCATGCTCACCCCTTATTTAGAGTAGATGCGTATAAGTTCCAACACACACCATATTTATGGTAGATGTGTTATTTCGTAACAACATGTTTATATTGTTCTAGTATTATCACCAGTGAAACACATTGATGACTTGCTTTTATTTTATTGAATTCATATTTATTTTATGCCTAATTGGGTAGTCTTTTCCTTTTCTGTGGGAAGCCTTTACTTTGACATCCTTTATTCCATAATGTTGCTCAGACAGTATTTAGTATGCACATGCTAGCCTTTGTTGATGTCTTTTACTTTTTCTCCTCTTGCTGGGGTACGCTTCCATCCCAGATGTAAGACATGGAGGATATGGTAGGCTGTCATGGACTTAGCTTAAAGAATTGAAGCTTGGAGACAAACTTGATATGATTGAGATTTCCCTCTACTATATCCTTATGATGAAATATCCATGTAAACCCTATAAGGGAGATTTTGATGTACATATATAATCTTTTGTCTAAATTGAATATAGTCATTACTTTCATTCCACAACTACACTTTGGTTGTTTTGAATACCATTAAATATTATTTAAAAAAATTATGCTTGTTCCACTATACCTTAAGAGTGTGTTTGGATTGGATGATTTATTCTTCAAATTTTAGTAGGGAATGGATCCCCTCTGGGTCCCACTCCTTACAGCATGGTATCAAAGCCCATGGTAGTTAGAATCTGACTCTTTCATTTTTGTGTCCCTGATTAGAACCCTTGCCTTAGATATTTGCACTTTAGGTGAGATATTCATCCTATAATTGATCTATGTTCCTCATGAGATGATGAAAACATGATTTAGAATAATATGAGTGACACATGAAAGCATGTTTAGTAAATCCTAATGATATAATTCTAGGTGATCTTATCCTACCATATAGATTAATAATGACATGTATCTTTAGATGTTATGAGGCATTGGCTTGATTATAGAGTCATGTTATGAGGATGAAGTACTGATAGGATAAGAGATATTATTATGGAAAAAGTGTGACTTGGTTTCTCAAATTGATTTTGAGCTAACTTTGTTTTATGTCGAATAGATTTCTTTGCCAATTTTTTTTTCAATTATACTATTATATGTACAAAAGAAACACTTTTTGGATTTCATTGAGATTTTCTTAAACTATGTCATAATGAATAGAGTTATGAAGCCCTAATAGAGAAGACCTAGAAGTAGTGATCCTAAAACCCTAATTATGATGTTTAAATGATGACAAGGAGGTTAAGTCTTATCTAAAGGTTTAGTTGAGCTATCCTTTATACCTTTTGACTTTTTGATTTGATAATATGAAACTTAGGGTTGTTAGATTAGAGAAACTAGGACATGAAGGTCAACCCTAGTTGTCTATGACTTGTTAGTTGGATACATGAACAAATAAAACCTCAAAAAATATTCACAATTGAAAACATGCAAAAGTAATCATAGTACCTAGATGTCATTTAGATGGGATAATTAGGTAACGCCTTTTAAGGGGTGGAGAGTAGTTTATTTATGATGTATGGATGATTAGATTTTGAGGAAGAACTCCTTTTATGGTGTAGAGTGTTGTAACAAAATGGAACCTAGCATCTAGACCCAGATTTTATGCCTTATAGGATAGAATGTTTAGTTCCTTGGGCTTAGCCAAACAAGGATATACACAATAGTAGCTAATAGTAACCTTAATATATTAATGCATTAAAAAACTACCCTCACATATATATTGATGAAAACAAATATGACTTAACACTCTTATAGTAAACCTTTAGCTACATAAACTATGTCACATGAGATAATGTTGATTAACATATGATGATAACAGAGATATTATGCATATGAGAACTATGTGTTTTTAATTGAGAAAAAAAATGTTACATTATTCAAATAAATATAGAATTTATAAACTTAATGAGATAAAATATAAATATATGTCCTTTGGTGGTAATACGGTGGTAATGATAATGAAATTATATATTAAATAAAATAATAATGGGTGTCCGGCCATAGTAGCCTGGGTGGTCAAAGCTTGGTAAGTCCCAATGAAGGACCCGGGTTCAAACCTCAACAAAGGCACTTTGTGAATGACAATCCACGCTAACTAGGCACAGGAGGGGGGTGACCGAACCACACCCACTCATTCCTCTTGAGGTGGGTTCTTTTAATCACAAAAAAAACTAAAATAAAAATGGGCCACAACTATAAAATGCATAAAAGAAAGACTAATTGGTTAAGGATAGTTTTAGATTCATTTTACTTGTATAAATTTGGCTTGGAGACCAAGATTAATAATTTTGGAATAATGATAACTATATCTATTTATATAGAAAAGAAAATGTGATTTCTCTTCAAAATATGAAATAAAACATTGAATGACTCTAAAATAGACCACTAAACTTGTATTCATAATCTACACATTAAATATAACCTTTGGGCAAATTTTCATGTAATTTGGATAATCTTTAATGTACATGTGTAAATTAGGAGAGAGAAAGTATGTAAAAGCCCAAAATGTTAAATAATGTGATAAATAACTTCAATGGATAAAATTAATGGTCAAATCATGTTCCATGTATTTTGTTTTACGTAGGGGTGAAGTTTTACATTAATTGGAGGATTCTAGATTATCTAATGTGATAAGAAAGAGAAAATGTGATTTTCATTAAAAGAATTAAATAAAATACTTAGAGTCTTCAACTAAAAAATAATGTCATATTCAGATTCTACATGTCCAAATTAGATTAGATGTCAAATTTCACTTAATTTTGGATTTGTTTCCACCCTTTTTGGAAGATAGAGAAAATGTGAAATTAATGTGAACACACTTTATTCGAATCTGATTTGGAATATAATTTATATTTCATGTGTCATGCTGGTTTCCAACTTTAGTGCATGCTTACATTATTCTCCACAATTGGATCTCAATCGTTTGATGTTGCATTATCTCCTACCTTGGGTAGGAGAGGCACATCCGAGAACAGTAGATGGCCCTGGTGTTTAATAAGTATCTTCCATGTTTCTTGACGATTTTTCAAGAATTGTGGTGCTATGCATTTAGGATAAGACTTCAAACAATATGATCCCTGATTTGTACTAGTTTTCTCTTTTTGCCAAATGCCCAAATCTATTCTAAAGCTTCTCAAAGACACCCCTATAAGCCTCAAAACCTAATCATATAAATTGGTGACTAGATCCCCAGTGTCGCCGCACCTTACTCAACCTTCCTCTTACATAAATTTCTCTAGTTGCCCTTGTTTCATAGCATTTTATTGAGTTTTACCCTTGGATATTGTGGTCCTACTATCTTTCTCTCGACGACACCCACATTCAAATTGATTCGAGTAGTAAGTTCTTATGAAGCATGATCTTCGTTTTCATTTCTTCAGGTTGACGAATGATCGCCACATTTATATTTTCCCAATTCAAGCTCTACCTATCTTTCACAGACCACATCCATGGTAGGTATGCAAGGTTGGGGAAGAAATCTATTCTGATGATTTTTCCCCTTCTTCTCTCTTCTTTTCTTTATTTTTCACGTGAGGGCATATTCGTCGTTTGGACCAGTTTCCCTTCTTACTTTGACAAGGCCACGTAGGCCAATGTCCCATGACTTGGTGGATCACAGTTGGGCCAAGTTGCGTGGTTCACCTCGCCTTTCTCTCTTTCTCACTATTCCTCTTCTTATTTGGCTTTTTCTAAAAAATTTATTATCTGATATTGTAAAGTTCATAATTAATTATATACTTGTCAAAAAATTAAGTAAAAATATGTTTTGGAATCAAAATGATGTGTTCCTTCTAATAAAAATAGTTTCGATGCCTAATTTCCATATTTATTGAAGGATAATTTTAGAAGTATGAATTTAATGCTTAAAATCTAGAAAATTGTAACGTAAACATATTAACTCAAAAGTTATCATAAAAATATGTTTTCTTGAATAGGAGAACAAAATAACATGATTGGTGAGATTTTTAGTGTCAAATTATAAGGTACTCTGAAGAGGTCTAGATTTAGGGTTTCTTTACACAATATATTTTATAAAAGCCTATTACATATGAATAATTTGAAATTAGTCAAAAGAGACCTTGGAAACAACTTTGATGGTGAAGAGTGTATCTAGGACTCTGAAATAAGGTATGTTTCCATCTCCTATTATATACATTGAGAAATTGGCCTTTTCGTCCTTCTCTTCATCCTGTGGACACTAGCCTACACAATGTCTCTTTTTCTTTTGATAATACATTTCATGTGAAATATCTAATTTATTTTTGATATGTGCTACTTTTTCCCACTTTTGTGGTGGATGTTTAAATTGCACATTTATGTGATGGGAATTTTGTATGGATACTTGGATCCCACATTTTATCTACTAGATGTTCTCATCCATCATACTTTAATTTATTCTTTCTTACGCTTTTGTTATGCATCATGTGGTGACTTCTAGTATAATGTTACATGTGTTATTATGTGGAAATATAAATTCCCACAAATGAAAATGTAAAGGTGATGATTCCTTTAAGAGATATTATCAGAGTATATGTGTATCTTATCCTACTTAGAGAAGATATATATAAGTCCCTGCTCACCCCATATTTAGAGTAGATGTGTATAAGTTCCTACTCACTCCATATTTATGGTAGATGTGTTATTTCCTGCCAACATGTTTATATTGTTCTAGTATTTTCACAGGTGAAACACATGAATGCCTTTCTCTTATTTTATTGAATTCATATTTATTTAATGTTTGAATGGGTATTCCTTTTCTTTTTTGTGGGAAGCCTTTTATTTTGACGTGCTTTATTTCATAATATTGCTCAGATCATATTTATTATGCACATATTTGCCTTTGCTTATATTTTTTTTATCCTCTTGTCGGGGTATGCTTCCAACCCCAGATGTAGGACATGGATGATATGGCAGACTGTCATGGAGTTAGATAAAGTAGTTGAAGCTTGGAGACAAACATGATATGGTTTAGATTTTGCTCTACTAGATCCTTATGATGGAATATCCATGTAAACCCTATAAGGGAGATGTTGATATATATTTGTAATCTTTTGTATAAATTGAATATAGTTATTACTTCCATTCCACTATTACCCATTGGTTTCTTTGAATACCATTATATAAGATTTGAAAATTTTATGCCTATTCCAGTATACCTTTTGAGTGTATTTGGAATAGATGTTTTAGTCTTCAAATTTTAGGGATTGGATCCCCTCTGGGTCCCACTCCTTACACAAAAACACATCAACAATGGTCTCCTGGTCTGTCCCCAGCAGACAGTGGTTGACAGTGTTCTCTTAACGGGAGAGAACAACCTCCCGCCTCTAGAGAAGTTCACATGAACCATGATGAATTCCACATTGTGCTTCCAAATGTAATTGTAACAAGTTGTCACTTTGAACATCAACCTGCTAGAGTTGATACTGTCTCCCACAATTATCTTTCCCTTACTATCCCTCCCTTTATTGAGTAGGACTTGCTCAGGCTCTCTATTCATTACCACAACAAAAGGGGACAACAATTGTCAGAGAAACTCTTGAGAAGCCCCCAATACCCCTCTATTGATAGGAGAGGCCAGGGTTAGGGTTCCCAACTTTATTGGAGTCAAAATGGACAAATTTTTTAATTCTCTAGAAGCTGCACATAGTGATCCAGTCAGTTCGCATGCCCAACTGGTCAGTTCATGCATGAAGCGTTCAGTTTATGTCATAAACTAGCTGGATCGTGCAGTTTCCTATTGTAAAATACATTGGTATTCAAAGTACAATCAAGCAAAACATGACATCAGTACCAATCCTTGATCCAATTGAATTGACCATTGAACCAGGCGGTTCATCCCATGAATCAGCCAGTTGTAACATGTGAACTGGCTGGTTCACTGTGTGAACTAGTCGGTTCACTGTGTGAACTATTCGGTTCACTATGTGAACCGGTAGTTTCACCCCTTAGTTCAGCAAATATGTTTTGTTGTCTTTTGATGAAGTGGAAGAAAATATGCCCAAAATCTCAGGCAAGAAAACAGATGTATTCTTGGTAAGGGACCAATTTATGATGGAAAGTACTTCAATTGTTTAGGACTTGAGATATCATGAGGAGGGAAATGTTGTAGACGTAAAAATGGTGTGCCCCTTTTTGCTTGGTGTTGGAGTTATAAGATGCATGTTGCATACTCTAATATGTTGTTTGTAGTGTTAAATTCCACTCACATCCATAGGCAATGGTTCTTGATGGGGGTTTTGAAGGCCCACTCCTAACCCAACTCCATTGTGATTAACATCTTCATCAAACAAGACTATGCACAAATCAGGGTTTGGAAATATAATGATGCTTGATGATATAACAATTTCTATTTCTTCTCCTGAGAATCATACTTGTGTGTTGGCCTTTCAGGGAATGGAAAGTCTGCTAGTTTATTGAATAGATCTTGTTCTTTGAATGCCTTTATGGGTAGATATATGATGTCAAATTCTAATAACATTACCTACCACTTGGTGTATCATCCAGTGAGGGTAGGCCAATTACATAGATTGAAGAGTAAGTCATGGTTTACAATTTGTTGTAGTACATACCTCATTTCATGTAAAACTTTTGGACAATAGTTCTCAATCATAGTGTAGAAGGCTTCAATATTGTTGAAGTTCTTGGAAAGACAATGAATATCATGATCAGGAATGGTCATTTATTGGCATAAGACTCCACCCTTTAATAGTTTACAGACTAATAATTGAAGAGTTAGAGGATATAATATCATTGCTAGAATTAGGAAAGGTGGATTAGTGAGAAAATTTGTAAGATTTTGGAGAGCCTTCTCATACTATTCATTCCATTTTGAATCAACATTTTTCTTTAGTATCTTGACTATAGGCTCACATATAGGCGTCAGATTGGTAGTGGTGCATTTGATGTATTAGAGATGATTGAGATTGCTATATATTTCCTTTTTTGATATGTGAGAGGGAATTTTTCATATAGATTGGACCTTCTTGGGGTCGACAACGATTCCCATGTAACTAACATTGTACCCGAGCAAGTCATCAGGCCCCAAAAGGTGCACTTGGCTAGATTAAACACAAATAAAAAAGTTCTTGTTGTAGGAACAACCAATGTGATATGTTGTAGATTTAGATATAGCTATAATAGCATACATATAGACTTTCATCTCCTTATGCATCACATCATAAAATAGAGCGATCAATGCTCTTTAATATACATATTCAACATTTTTTAGACCAAATGGTATGATAGTAAATCACTCCCCACACTGATGAAGCTCATCTTCTCCTTATCTTTCGGGGCCATATTTAACTAGTTTAACTAGAAAACTCATCCATGAAACTCAAGAATGTAGGACTAGCTATGTTTTTGACAAGAACATCCATGTATGGGAGAGGAAAATCATCTTTAAGGAATGCCTTAATGAGATCATGATAATACACCATCCTTCGTAGATATATGTGCAATGTTGGTGAGGCTTGTAGGGTAGTTGGTTAAATCTATGTAACAAGCATTGTACTACTTGTAAACTTTTTCTATGGTCTTGAGGTTCCATTCTAGCCACACTCGCTAGGCTTTTGCTTGATATGGTGGATACATTGGATGATAGGAAGTTGGTGAATTGTGATCTTCTTGGCCAATCTAGGAATATGTGATATGACATGAGGTAGACACATCCCAGTTTTGACATTGTGTGGCTTGAAGCTAAAGTTGAGATTAACTATATCTTTCTCATCATGAATTGGGTAAGGTGATGCTACTTTCTCATATATTCTTGGATGGGGACATCTTCAAACCCATTTTATTTATCATGGTAAATCTATTCAGGATCAATAATGCAATTTGTAAACTTCAAGAGATCCATAATGTTCTCTACTTATTTCTATCTTCAAAATTTTGTTATTTTATGGATGTGGTTATTTATTGGGATTTTGTGGAAGAGAACAAGGATGTGGGGGAGAGTGGTTGTAGGTTCACTCTAGGATCTCCACCACATTAGGGATCCATTCCATAAATTAGATTTTTTATGAGAGGATCTAGTCTTGAAGACATTGTAGTCCTCTACATAGTAGTTCTTTCCTTCATTAGTATTCTGCATGGAGAAAATGAGGAATTGTGGGTTCTACATCTTCTATCTTAAATATAGAATTAACTCCTTACCCTTCAATCATATCCAATCATAGTCATCCCAGCTGACACCATAACTTGTTTGATATCTTTGTGATCCCTAATTTAAGAGTAGTTCTAAAATTGTCATCTGGAGGTGATCCAGAGAGGACCATAACCAACCTGGTTGCATTGTGTGTCTATTTCTTTAGGATATTCATGGCTTTCCCTTTGGATCATAATTTTGTATGCTATGGGCATGACTATTCAATCATTAGATGGGCATGAACTTTCTTGCTACCTCATTTGGAGGGATGATTGTGTAACGACCCCCTCCTCAAGTATCCCCTATTTAGGTGGACCAAGAGGGAAAAGTCCATAACCATAAATACATGATCACATTTTATCAAATAAACTATAATAATTAATAAATTTCACTAAGCTAAAGTTAGTTTGGTACAAGATAATATAGCTTTTCAACATTGTGTATAAAACATGGATTTTCTAAAGTTTGCAACAAGAAGTAAACCTTTTAACTATATCTTCTAAGAATTACATTTAATCATTTATTTTGACGTCTTCTTCTCTGGGTGTCCATCTTACAACGTTAATTGTAGGATATGAGCAAATTCAGCTAAAATGCCATGAATCCAAAACATAGTCAGTATAACAAGTTATATCAATATGTGGGGGGACAAAATATGCACATCTAGTTGTAAAAACATATTCACAAACAATATTGTTACATGAATAAAATTTACATATTTTTAATAACTTCTCAACCCATTTTTACTCAACCTCTGGAATACCCTTTCAGGGTTCTAACCCTATAGTGGCATTAGGCCACCTTCTCAATCTAGAGTTAGGTGCCATGTTGGTTGGACACCTCCTCAATATTGAGATAGGTGTCATGCTGGTCTTCCCAATTTGGGACCATATCAAATATGACCTTCCCAATCTAGGGTTGGGTCCTAGTATTCTCAAATCTGACCTTCCAAAATATTGGTGTGGTCACTCTCAATATTCTCAAACTTTAAGATTTGGGATGAGGGGTTCGAGCATATATAAGGATATAATGTGATATACATATAAAGTTTATTGATTGCAAAAAATAAATAAACAAGCAAGACTTTATTTGCAATCCATATTTGACAAACCTCAAAAAATGTTGGTAAACTAATGTCGTTAGTCATAGGCATAACCACATACCTTTCACAGAAGTTACTTGATGCCTAACAGAAAGTAACAAAAAAAGCAACCAAATAAGAAACTATCCTAAAATTTAAAGCATAATAACCATGTATTACTATATTATCCAAAATCTATCATAAAGACTGACTTGGTTTTCAAGATAGAGATTTGATGTCAACTTTAGGGTTTTATTAGGGTTTTGGTTTACCAAACCCTAATTATCACTTTCATGCTCTTTTAGTTTACAAACCCTAATCTTAACAATATTTACACATTTATTCTCAAACAAACCCTAATTCATCAATTAATCAATTACTAATCTCAAATTAGGTCAAAGTCATCCTCTTTATCAAAAAGGGTCAATCTTCCATTATTAATGTTCAATTGAGCATATTAAGGTCATCAAAACCTAGAATTCAAGGTTTTCATTCATCAATGACATTAAATATAGTAGCATTGTGTACTTTTCAAATTGGAGGCAGATCTAGGTCTTGAGTATATATGTATTGCATTTCCTATATTTTTTTGAGTCAGATTCATATGTTACTTGTCTTCATTGGATCATCCTATGCTTTATTATACTTTTTGAATTAAAATAATCCCAGCCAATCATAGGCTACCACCTAGGAAGTATGCACTGGCCCCAAACCCCGACCTTACCAACAAGTCTAGGCCGACCAATAGGCTCGAACCACCTAGGCTAAGTGATCATGTGTGCACGCACTTAGCTAGATCAAAAAGAAAGGAGAAAGGACCGAGATGGCATTTCTAATTTGAAGAGGTGATGAGGGTAGTTTAAACCATTCATTGGGAGTATTCTTCTTCCTTGGGTTGATCCTCTCATGTGAGTAGGTGGTCAACTCAACAGTCCTCAAGATCCTGACCTCCAGGGCAATTGGAGAGAGCACCAACACCACCATCCTGCTCCAACAAACTCATCCACACCTTAAATTGTCCCAAAGGCAGCCGGAGTCAAGAGGACAATAGAGGTGTGTCTCTGATGAAGTACAAGGATGAACCATATTGAAGGTCAAGGCTAGCAGAACAATTGTGCACAAAAAATTAAGTGTAAGGGTAGATCGAGGATTTGGAGTGTCTTGGTGGTTTAGTAGAGGGGTTTAAGGCTCCTATTTATATTCCTTTATGTTGGTTGTGTTTCTCATGGAGGATGGATTGGGAAAATCCTCTAGAGACCACCATCTTAGGCAAAACTCAGGAGGGTTAGGTGCATCTTGTTCTCACGAACTCAATGAGCAAGTTTCCTGATCCTACAATGCAATGAAGAGGGGATACAAAGAAAAATATTTGTTGTTGTTACATCCTTTTTTCCTAATCTAGCCGATGGTAGGGGATGATTCTGCCACCATTGGATCTGGGATCCAATGATCCTAAGCCATTCACTTCAATAAGGGCCAAAAAAGGGAATTTCTTAATTGGAAATACATCGTGACACTTAGTGTGAATCCTTTCACATTAGGGATTCTAGAAAAAAAACATAACTCCTATTGTATTACCCCTTTTGATCCCAAATTTTAAGGTAAAGTCCATAATGGCTTTATCTAACTGTGCACAGGGTTTGAGGCTAGAATTTGAAAAGAAAATATGATTTTATTATTATGTAAGTCTATTCCTTATAAGGCATATTTTAAGCATTTATTCAATCATTTTCTCTTCCTTATATTTTCCATGTATTTTATTTTAATTAGTTTTTTTATTATAAACCATGTGAAACTAAAATCCTACCATTAGTGGTCTTCTATACCACTTTCTAGAGAATTCTACACAATTTCCATATGTATAATGTATTATCCATTATCTTTTGCCCTTTTTTAAATATTGAATTTTCTTCTCTTCCTTTTCCCTTATATCCATTATTGGATTAATAAAACAATAGGAACCATAAAATTCACAAAAAAGAGAAATTTTGCAAAAGAAAGACATACCTTCAAAATAAAACATAACAGAGGGAACCAGGTTTGAGTCTCAATTTCTGCCTTGGTTTACAATCCTCCCAGATGTTCGGCCTCCGTCACATCCATGGGAGAGGATGAGAGAATGCCTCTCTTAATCCCAACATATTTCCAATATATCTTTTTTAATGAAATAATTGTATTTCAATTATATAATAACATCTGAAATACCAGGTTATAACATCCTTCACCTGTTATAGGAATTTTGTCCTCAAAATTTGATTAATCATACAATTAAATTAGGATAAGACTTTTCCAAGTCCAGTTTTAGCTCCCATGTGGCTACATCCTCTCCATGATGATTCCAGATATCCTTTACCATCTCTATCTTCTTATTCTTGAGCTCTCTCACCCTGGTATCTAGTACCATCACAAGTGACTCAGGGTATGTCATCCTCCCTCAGAGTGTAATAGGTGCTCAATCCTCATCACCTTTCTAGGACCCTTCACATAGTGCTTCAGATGGGACACATGAAACACATCATACATCCTACAATATTGTGGGGGTAAGGCTAGATGATAAGCAGTTGCACCAATCCATTCTAGAATCTCAAATGGACCCACTTGTCAGGGACTCAATTTTCCTTTGTTCTTAGTCATAGCTCGGAGAGGTCATATTCTCACAAAAACATATTCACCTATAGAGAAGTGCAAATTTGTCTACTTTGCATCAGAATATGACTTCTATCGTACCTGGGCTCCCTTCAGCCCGTGCTTGATCAAAGCAACCTTGTCAACATATAACTGTAGTTCCTCTTACCTCAACAAAGTCATGTCACCAACATCCTCCTAATGAGCGGTGATTGACACGATCTCCCATAAAAATCTTCATACATGCTCATACAGATATTTGTTTGATAGCCAATGCCATATGAAAACTTAGCTAATATCACGTATTGCTCCTATGATCCACCTAAATCGGTCACACACGCTCTCAAAAAGTCTTCTAATGTATAAATCGTGCTTTCTAACTATCAATCAATCTGGGGGTGGTAAGCTGTGCTAAATTTCAACCGCATACCAAATTCCTCTTACACTTGATCCCATAATTTTAAAGTGAAGTTAGGGTCACAAACGGAGATAATTGAACTCAGAACACTATGCAGGAGAACTATTTCTCTAACATATAGTTCAGCTAGGTCTATCTCCTTGGTGGTAATATTTAAGGTGAGGAAAAGTGTTGACTTGGTTAGGCGGTCCACCACAACCCATATTTCATCATGACCTTCCTTTGCCATGGGGAGACCCACCATGAAATCCATATTATTCTTTTCTCATTTCCTCTCAATAATCTCAATTGGTCACAGTAACCATTGGGTCATTAGTGTTTAGCCTTCACCATCTGGCATGTGAGACAATTGGCCACATATGTTGCTATGTATTTCTTCATTCCAAATGAACAAAAATATCACTCTATGTCTTTGAACATCTACACACTGCCAAGGTGCACGGTAACCTTAGATTAATGCACTTATAAGTCCTCGAGGTGAATCATTAGGAATGTAAATGTGATTCTTATTTAAAATTATACCATACACTTCCACCGAGATATGTATCAAAGATTTTTCTATCAATTTTTTCATCATATTTAACTCTAGATCATCTAAATGGGCTATTACAAGCTTGCTCAACAATTTATTCTTGCTATTTATTTGGTACCTCAATTCTTGCATCCATTAATTTGACCACCAAATTCAATCTTATACCTACAGAAATCTAATTCCATTTGATATATGTATCCATATTTGAAATTTGAATTTCGTGGTTACCTTGTACACCTAGGTTTCCAAATCAGTTATTCAATATTCTCCCTTAAGGGTGTGGTAATTCCTCAAATTCTTGGTTATCCTAAAAGGGTTTCAACTTAATTATTTATTCCTAATATCCTTTCCAATTCTAATATTTCATGTGTTTTTCTCATCTCTCACACTCATAATAAGATGAAACAAGCATTTGGTTGCAGACTAAATACAAAGCTTATTCTATTCCACGAGTAGAGATGATGCATCACACATTCAATTTTGGATATAGGTTGAATCATTCCACACATGACTCTAAACCATGACTACCACTATTCCCTTAATTTCATGCATACATATAGGATAAAATTTTCTCTTAAGATTTGACTCTTAAGCATCATTCCTATTTAAGATTATTTTCCAAACATTATTACATTTCTTGCACACATCTCATGTAGTATAAACCTTAATCATTTCTTCAAGATTTCTAGGGTATATGTACCTTTGAAATGATCTTCTCTTGACCCCTAAGCACACCTTTCCACATCCTCATCAATTTTGTATGCTTATAATCATCCTACAAGATCTTAGGGTTGACTTATGGCCCTCCCATTCCAAAGGGTTTCATCAAGATGTTGTAACTCAATTTTATCTCATCAAACTTTTTAATTGAGGTTTCTTTGATAATATGCAAGAACATTATATCATTTATAATTCTTTCACCCAGATTTCCTTCATCTCTTAGGGTACCCATAGTTTTCATTATGCCCCTTTATTGGGATCATGGTGACCTACCCATATGGGCTTGGTCCCGTTATATCGGTCACTTCCACAATGACTTTTCTTCATGTCCCTTAGAAATGGTTCAACATGGGTGCAAAGAATAATACTCACTATATGTTCTTTTGCATTTCATGCTCTTAATTTCTCAAATTTTGAAATGGCCTTTAATGTTATCTCAACTCTTAAACTAATTTATGAACTCACTCCTTTAGGTAGGTTCATATCTCAAGACAAGATAAAACTAATATTTAATAGTATCAAGGATCACAAAACATACTCAAATCCAAAGTTTATCATTACAGGAAGACAAATCCCTTAGGCACATTTCCTATAATACCATTCATGCATTTTTTACCTGAGAGTTATATCATTATGTCCTATGATCTACCTTTCAAGAGTTGGATCACTACTAGTACCTTACTACCACTAATTGAAGTGTTTGGATATAATGAGGTTGATGTACTATATCTCTTGTGTTCAGTCTTCAAGAACACTATTAATGTCATAGGCCAAGTACATTATTCTATCCATATCATATAGTAAATCGAAATAGATAAAGTGTACTAAGAAGAAAGCAAATTTATTCACCACATATGCCTCACGCCTACGACAACTATGTTCAATATTTCTTGGTCATTATCTCATTTTCACTCTCTCATATTAGGTTGTGTTCCTAATTGAATGGTCATCCTAAAGTTAGTTAGTCACTTTCATGTATCATATTTCAAGCATGTGTCTAACCAATAGCAAGTAGAAAACTTATTAAACCATTTCTAAGTTTTTCATTATGTCATATCCATTCATCATTTCTCAAGGTTGGACAAATTTCATATGTACATATGGTAGCATGGTACTGCAAAACCATCTTGTGTGAGTTGTTGATAAAACATATACCACAGTCCAAGTGGGGTTTGTTGGATCTAAGGGCTCTAGAAGGGGTGAATAGAGCTGCAAAATTTATCACAAAACATATTGGACCTTCAAATTATATCAATTACGTAAAATAGCTTAATAGAAATTTGAAGTCCTATATAACAAGCATAGCAAGGATGAGAGAGATTGATAGCAAGCACTTGAGAAAGGGATGTAGGGTGGTTCCACACTTCAAACTAGAAGTGAGTCAGTACGCTACCTATAGAGGTCAACCTCTAGGACTTTGCAAGTGTTTTTCTCTATTATATCACCAAAGAGATTTACAGATATAGACCACCAAAGGACTTACTCATCCAACCACAAGGGGATATCCAACTTACCAAGGAGCTTACCCACTTAGCTTGAGTCTTCAGCCTTCACAAAGTTCTTACCCACTCCAGCTCAAGTCTTCCTCCTTGAAGGACTTTTCTTCTCCTCTTGGATCTTTAACCTTCACCTTCTCCTTCACTTGGAGAAGATCACCACCTATTCAACACGCTTGAAGAGGAGCTGCTTGAGCTCCTTCTTCACTCGATGGAGCTGGCTTCAGCTTTTCTTCATGCAAGAAGGGGATAGGGAAGTAGTGGAAGATTAAGAGCTTTACATTCACAAAGGTGGAGCTCTCTTACAATGAGCCGAAGTCGCTCATAAATAACAAAATGAAGTGCAAACTAGAGAGAGAAAGGGGCTCAAGGAGTAGTACAACACTAAAATATAGAAAGGATCTTGAATGTAGTGAATGAGCAAACTTGGAATGAACTCTAAGGGGTCGTATTTATAGTTGGGGGTGCTCCCTTGAGTTGAGGAACACTTAGGGACGAAATATTGACATTTTTTCTCAAGACAACATATCTTTTTTCATCCAAAAAAATCACCAACGATTATAATCAATGTTTCTACATTTTTCATGCAGTGCATTCGGTCAAGTTTCAATAAAGGTAACTCGACCGATCAACTAAAGGCAAACCCAATTTTCAAACTATTGATCGAGTTTGTCCTAGGAAACTCGCCCGATCAGACAAAATCACATTTGGTCAGTAAGTCGTTTGGTCAAATTTTGTGAATTCACAACTCGACCGATGGCCATAATCAGAAAATCAATCCATGGGATCGGTCGAGATTGGAACTTGACCGATCAGTTGCCTATGATCGATTTTCTAATTTGGCCAAAAAAAGATTCAAACTTGGTATTAAGCGTCCCACATATTTTTCTCACATTAGCTCAAGTCATATCCTCAATACTTTTCATTAACACATACTTATATGGTTGTTGGAAGTGATTTCCTAATTAGCAAACTTGCATTGCATATGACTTGAACTTTGACAAACTAGGGATTGTGTAATTTGATCCTTTTCATGTACCTAAAGCCTGAAATCAATCTTGAATACACATATTAGATACATATGAATGGAATGGTTAAGTCATTATCAAAATATGGACAATGCATAACCTGTAGGTCAACATTCTCCCCCTTTTTGACAATGATAAACCATTCCTCAAACATATTGAAAAGGATATAGAAATTATACCTTTTCCTTGTAAATTAGGGGGATTCAAGATTTTACCAATGTAAATTTCTCTTCGTCAATATATGCTTATTTTAACCTACATAGTTAGTCTATCTACACAAAGAAATATAACATACATGCACTATATGGTCCTTTAGCAAGTTACAAGATAAAGCATATAATGAACAAGAAAAGGATCACATAGGGAATAACAGCAATATGGGAGTCTCAAGGCATTGAAATTTCTAACAGGTCTTCTTCAAAAAGTAGGGGGGTAGAAGGTCATACATAATAGGTCTTGTTCAAACACAACCAAGAAGATATCTAAACATGCAATCTCATAACATATATCAAAATATGGTGAAACATGGCACCAACTTATAATATATAACTGATCAAAGAGTAAGAGTGCACATAACATAGATTACAATTCAGTAAGTAAGTTCTCATAAAAACAACTACAAGCAAAAAGTGATGAAGGCTAAGGTTAAAATAGTACAGCTCAGATCATGTGCCCATATGTCAATAGCCTAGACTAAAAACAAAGAACATATAGACATCTATGTCTTCTATATCTACATCATCATCATCCTTGGAATCAGGCTTGTAGTTATCGTCTTCGTATGAAGGTACAACAACATCACATTCATCACTGGAGTCACCACCAGAACCATTAGAGCCATCACCATCATCAGATGTAGAACCATAATCCTCACTGTCACCAGCATCCTCATCAGCAGGAGCAGTCTCGTCATTAGCCTGGTCCAGCATCTCTTCATCAATAGAAGTTCTGAAGCAATGATCGGGCCAATGAGCATTCTGCTCTTCCCAAGTCAGACCAAGAGCATAGAGCTCATTGGCCTGAGGGAAGGAAGGAGAAGAATTGCAAAGACTAGTAAGCAGAGTGGCCTAGGGGTAGGTGGAGGGGCAAGGTAGAAGTGATTGTATCCATATGATGTGTAATCACTAGTGGGGTATGGTTGGTAGGCGGGATATGGGAGTGCACACGATAACTTCATGTTAGACATGATTGAACATATATCCTTATGCAAATGCTCCTGGATTTGGAGGTTGTATGCATGTTGGTGTATCATATAACCCATGAGTGATTTATTAGATACACGAAATGAGGCACTGCTAGGTCAGGTAGGTTGTGGAGGTGGAGGATCTAGGGTTGAGGTAGAGGCAGGTGCAGCTGAGACAAAGGAAAATGATGATGCACCGAGTTTGGTGGAGGAAAGGATAGGCATAGTTTTTTGGATAGTGGTCTCACTGATACCCACTCCCTTCTGGCTAGGTCTATAGTGGAAGTTGTGGAAGAGTATTTTCTTAGTGGCAAACAGAAAACTACCACATGTTAGGGCAGGATAAGGAGGATGGGTGACATGGGTGTTCTTTGTAGAGTCGAAGCAAGTCATTTGATGAAGAATGTATCTAGACCACTCGACTCTGACATTCTCTAAGATGTTGTACATTATCACTGCATTGTTCTCTACAATATCTATTTGATTTTTCTTGGGGTGGATGTTGCAGTTGAACACTAGGGCTAATATATGATTCTTGAGATCTACGAAGGAGGAGGGTAGGGTTCTCTTCTTCTTATAGGGAACCTCAGGTTTCTTTAAGTAATGATGGACATCATGAAGGGTGATCTTGTATTGCTTGTAGAAACCTTCAGGGTCCAGTAGGTCAAAATACTCATCATAATCCTTACGCCATGTATCATTCTCATCGACTCCAGAAAAGAAGACATTTAGGATATCCTCTAAGATTTAGAACATCTTCCCAGCTATCATTGATGCAAGGATGACTTGAGTATTCAAAGGGGATACAAGGGAGTCGTAATTCCAATGCAAATTTGTGTAGAATTCATCAACGTCTTTCTTATTTGTCATGGAATTGTGCAAGCACTTAAGCTCGACACCCAGGGCAGATAGGTGGTGAACTAAAAGAAACCTTGCCACTTGATCGATGGTAGCTCGGTGCCTTGGGCTAGGCTCAAAAAGTGCTCTAAATGGAAAAGGACTCCATGGAAGAAGATCCTCATATGGATTAATAGCCTCATTTGAGACAAAGAAGGTCTCATCAAAAGGAATTAAGAGGGAAGATGTGGAGGAGGATGGTGCACTGCTAGGGGAGGCTCGCTTCCTTCTATTTGAAACCATGGAGGAAAAATGGAGAGGTAGAAGAGATCAAAAATACCAAACACACCACCAAAAATGTTCACACACCTAGGTTTAGCAATGGGGAAGGTCTAGGAAGGTCTCCCTAGGTCAGATTAGGGTTAGGACAGGGAAGGGAAAGTTGAGGGTTGAGAGCTTAGGGCTTGAGATAGTGGAATCGGTCAACTTTTCTCTAGTTGAGAGGGAGAATAGTCGACCAAACCCAGCTTAAGTTTGATTCATCCAGACTATCAGTTGAGTTCTATGAAGTAGAAACTCGATCAATTGGCCCTTTTCAAGCCATGGCTCAATCGAGTTTGTCCTAGGGAAACTCGATCGATGGTCAACCAGACCTAAAACCATCAAACTTAATTTCTATCCATATGAATGCTAATTAAATTTATTTTTCAAGTCCATTATATATATTGAACATACTTAGACACATATCACTCGTCATTGGGTACTATTTTGTGACAAAATAAGCAGTTACAAAAAATACCCAAAAATAAGAGAAAAAAAGGCAAAATGAACATGAAAAACTGATTTTAAGCAAATTAGCAACCAAAGATGATCAAGATAGATGCAAAATATATAGAACAGGTGGTTGGTATGTATGCCCTGAGAGCCAATCATGGGATGATTGGTGGGATACATTAAGATTGATTTGATAAACATCAAAGGCAACCTTCCAATTCTTTCTGGTTCAATCATATGAGATAGTGATAGAACAGATTGACTTTCTAGAGAATGACAGTACTCAATGACGTATGCCTTCAGGTTGAGGACCTGAACGATGAGATCATATGGAAGCTAAGAGTTTGTACATTCTTGTAATGTCCCTAGTCAGATGTCATTGTGGAAGGTAGATAGACAGTAATGACATACACGACTAGATTGTGGTGTTGGTTGATGATAGAATCTCATTAGTCATGATATAGAGATATCAACCCAAACATATAGGTACTTGTTAGAGAACAAGTGTACCAGACAGACCCACTGTAAGTTTGACACATGGAACCATGACATGATAGTCACAGTCAATACTCACAGTGATGGTGGTGAATGTGATTCATTGACCTGAAATCACTACACTCAACACATGTCATTGGGTACACTTTGACATTATCAAACGCAGTCCTGAAACATGGGTTGTTATAAAGGTGATGATTGGGTGTCTTTGACACATGGGGATTTTGAGGGGTGAGTGATAGATATGGGATTTGTCCCTCCTGAGGGAGCTTGATATCCATGGTCACTTGATGAGTAGGATTGAGAAAGGCGTGCACGCATGTGTGAATCAATATGTGATATTGATGCCATACATATCTCTTCCAATCTACTCTAAGATCAAGAAAGTGAATGAACGTTGACAGGATGACTGTTCCATGCCTCGAGTTCATTCGTGATATAAGTGACAAAGGAATTATGCATTTGTTGTAACACCATTAACAAATTGTAGGATTGAAAGTTGTTCTTCAACTTTCTATTTCACTTGGGTAGCACTAATGTGTGACTAGGCACCACTCTTTGCTTGTGAAGTCATAAGTGTTATGGACTTTCACTGCCAACGTGAAAAAGGACCTGCAGGGTCACACACATAGGATATAACATGGAAGAGGAGTTTTGTGCACAAACTATGTTTAGATTGATTACTAAAGGAGTTTAGTAGTTCAATTAAACACTCAATTAATCGATAGCTTAAAATCATAGTATTCAAGGTGTTGGATTGATTGATTAGAGTATCAGATTGATTGGAACTGCAATTGACTATTTCTGCACTCCCAACTGATCGGCTCATCTGATGAACCGATCGGCTGAGCTTGGTGAACTGATCGGCTCAGGTTATGAGTCGATCGGCTCATGCATAGGATGAAATGACCGGTTCAAGTGTTGAACCGATCTGCTCAACTGGTACAACCGAGTGAGTTGGGAAAATAAGATTGGTGAAAAAATTCTTTTGTTTTACTTGTCCAAAATGATTGGAATAAGGATTGGTATTTGATACCAATTAGAAACAAAAGATGGAAAGTCAATTTGAGTTGGATCAGGACCATGAACCGATCGGTTCAGGGTACCAACCGATCAGTTGGGATCCCCAAACGATCGGCTCAGGTCCAGCCGATTGGCTCAGGTAGCCGAAACGATCGGTTCAGTTATGAAATGATCGGTTCAGGTCACGTAGTTGGTTGTTTTTGTGGAAAATTCTCGAACCCTTCTACTCCTGCTTTAGTCCCGCATTGTCCGGGATAGAGAACCATGTCCCATGACCCTCCTATATATAGGGGTATTGGGGGGCTTCTCAAAGAACAACTCAGTGCAACCAGTTGCTCTGTAAAGTTGTCGTTCTCTCGGGTTTTGGTAACCGAGAGAGCCCGAGCAAGTGCTACCCGATAAGGGAGGCATAGCAAGGGAAAGACAACTGCAGAAAGCGACTGGTAGCAGGAGAGTGTGTTGGCGACTAGTATGCCAACAAGAGGGTTTGACTCCTTCCAATTCCTTGTGGGACAAGGAGATTGGAGTTCCAGGTGGTCCGTGTGGACTACTTCAGAGACGAGAGGTTTCTGCCACTCAGAAGGACAACTGTCAATCTTGATAGTCCCAGTGCGACTAGGAGTCGTCAGTCCGGATGAGACCAGGAGCTGCACAGACACCGTCCAAGACCGGAGGTGAAGACCGCACTATCTATGAGGTATTATCTCCGAGCAAGCCTTGGGACAAGGTATGATTCCACAAACCATCCCTTCCTATTGTATAGACGTTGACACTTTTCCTCGGTTTGGGTTCGGGGGGAGGAGAAACTTTTTGTTTCCGCTGCCTTCTCTTCCTCCCATAAAACCCAATAGTGGTATCAGAGCCACGTCAACTACTATATACTTCAGGATTATCGATATGATCGATTTTGGTTTGTCGCCTTTATTTATTGCATATGATGCAAATAATATTTTCTTTATGCATGTCCAATCTTAAATCTATCCCTAACTACATATATGATATGTAATATTAATGCATTTGATATGTGTCGCCCTTAAACAAGTTTTGTGGTGGATGTATAGCGTGGTTATGGCCAATAAACCCTATCTGTGTATGGTTGTATGTGGTTGCTTGCATCTCAGTCTGCGCACTGACTCCTTCTCCTATTCCAGATGTAACTCGAAATAATTTGAGATTTCTTTCCTACCTTTGCTCCCCTCGAATGTAACTCGAGGTTTCGGCTTTTGCAATGTAAAGTAGGATAGATTTTTATTTCATGTTTTGTCAAAGAACGGCGGACACCTGACGACAACTGAGATGATCGGTTCAAGGTGTGAACCGATCGGTTGACGTTCTAGACGATCGGTTCAAGCAGCAAACTGATCGGTTGATGCCCGATTCAAGGAGTGAGACGAGTGGGTGGCGGCCAGATGGAGATGCATGATGACTAGGCGAACCGATCGATTGGAGGAGCCAACCGATCGGCTGGTGGCACCCAGTCGACCAGTCTGACGGCGAGCTGATCGTTTCATATGATGAATTGATCAAACCCAAAAGGCAAAGCATAGAGTTCATCTTGTACAGGTTGCATGTGATTTAGACCTAGATGATCGTGATTCCTCTTGGCTCGTGGAATCACATTAGGATGGCCGTAATCATCGATGTTATCGTTTCACATGTTTTCTGTGGGATATAGCATGTATATGATATGTACTATGTATTGTGGTGATTGGATATGTATATGTATATAAAACCAAATCCCTCATTAAATATTAAGTCTTGTATGCCTTCCATTAGTGACACACATGAAAATCTCGATCGACCAAGCATAGGTTACGCCAAAGCGTGGTGCACCGTCTATCTTGTGGAAGTGTGAAGGGTAGACATGTAGGTTCTATCAAAGCAGGGTGCATGTTTATCGTGTCGGCTTTTGGGTTAGACTTAACTGGTGATTCTTAGAGCGTCTAAGCCTAGAGGCAAGGAATGTTCATGGCAAGGTGTTGTGCATGTTCATTCATCAAGAGTTGCATATGATGAAATTGGCAAGTATTGCCTACCTGAGAGATCTAAGTTGTCGGTGACAGCCCAAGCTGGTCCATTACTTAGAGGATTTCAGGATCTTGCCCACTAGAAGGTTGTATGCTACAATCTTCTAAATTGATGGTGAGGGCTATCAATTTGAAATAAAATAGTGGGAGAGATAATTAATTAAAGGCCTAATTATATCGTCAACTTTTCAAATCAATCAAATAAGTCAAAAATTAGTTTTTGGACTAAAATTTGCATATTTTCCTTTTTGTAGTACAAATTGCAACAAACAACAACAACTTTTCTTTGTGATCGGTCCTTGACAAGGACAAGCTAAATGGGACAAACTTCCACGACTGGTATAGGACACTGAGAATTGTTCTCACTCAAGAGCAAAAGCTCTATGTCCTGGATACTCCAGTTCCAGAGGAACCTACTTCTAAAGCACCAAAGGCAAAAAGGGATGCTTACAAGAAGCATTCTAATGATGCCATTGATGCGAAGTGCTTGATCTTGTGCTCTATGAAACACGATCTGTAGAGACAACATGAGAACATGGGTGTTACTGAGATGGTTCAACATCTTAGGAACATGTATGAAGATCAAGCACGGCAAGAGATATACGATGTCTCAAGGGCATTATTCAAGTGCGTCATGACAGAAGGAGATCCAGTTGGTCCTCACACACTCAAGATGATTGGGTATGTGGAGAACCTGCAAAGACTGGGATTTCCACTGAGCTAAGAGTTGGCTACTGACGTGATACTGCAATCGTTGCCAGAATCTTATAGTCAATTTGTGATGAACTACAACATGAACAACTTTGATAGGCCACTGTCAGAGTTGTTAGGCATGTTGAGGACAGCCGAGACACATATGAAGAAGGACAAGTCTAAGTTTGTGATGGTGATCACGGGAAAGAAAGGCAAGTCCAAGCGCAAGGGCAAGGGCAAAGCTAAGAAAGTTTTTGATGCTAGCCAGGAGTCCAAGTCATCTTCAGCTCTCAAGGCCAAGGGAGGTGTGACCAAGAAAGGCAATTGCCACCATTGAAAAAAGCTAGGACATTAGAAAAGGAATTTTCCTCTCTATCTGAAAGAACAAAAGAAGAAGAAGGCAACTACCGTCTCCACATAAAGGTGTCATGGAAATAAACTTGTAAAAATTTTTGAGGTATATGATACCAAGATGTAAAGTGTAAAGCACTTAATGAATGGGGCAAGTGTTTCCTCCATAGATAGGAGTACTTTAGTTTTTTTTTCAGCCATAAAGGCATGTAATAGAGTTATGAACTGCTATTTCATTTTTGCCAATAGATAGAAACACTTTACTTTTGCATATTGTATGACAATGATGGCAATTAATAAAGTTGATGTTTCATTCTTTAAAAGATATGATCTTTGTCGCAATGCCTTGTTTATCTTGTGGTATTTGATACACATAAGATAAAATGATACCTAAAAGTTATTTATAACCCAAACAATCTAATTAGCATCAATCATGAGAAATTCATTTCTTGTTTCCATATGATGGTTAGACTTAGACTCTTTTGGTTAGAGAACCATTAAGAGACATGAATATCTTGGACATGATTAATCAATCTTCACTAGTTGTAGTGGGAGAATGATTATCCTATTAGGTATAATACATGTGATGTATTTACATAGCTATTGGAGTGAATGCTAATACTTCAAGTGGTGTTTAGAGAAATACCAATATGAACATCTTGAAATGTTCAAGGATGTCATATATGAAGTATGAATTTGGTAAAGTATTAATTATTGATGAAAACAATGAATGAAATACTTGGATCAAATGTTTGAGAACCTTGTGAGTAATTATGATAGTGTATCATAGTGATCTCATGATTATGGATTGGTGATGTCTAAATCAAGAAGGAATCATACTCTAAGGAGTTAGAGAATGATTATCAAATAACTAAGTTCTTATTAATAAAAGAATACCCCATACTAATAAAGGACATTAAGAATCATAAGGAGTTGTGAGTTCTTATATCCTTGACAGATACACCTCAATTATCTATGTGATGAGTTGTGCATGAGATGAGTCAACTATCTAGATGAATATGAGGAACCGAATTTTGAGTTATGGTATATGACCATTACATCCTAAATGACTTCTATGTGAACCATAAGGTATGACCTTGATGGTATCATCCATTGGATTGAAATACATAAGTGCAAATGAGTCTTAAGTGTCAAGACACATGGATAACTTTTGAGAAGGATGATGCTTATTGATTGCAACTTAATGACTAAGACATTTGGCATATGGATACAAAAACCGCATTCCTATGAGGAATAAAACAAGGATGTGTACGTGACACAACCTATAAGGTTTATGAATCCACTAATGCAAATGAAGTCTATAAGTTACAATGGACTAATCAATGTGATTGATTGAGTACAAGCAACTCAGAATTGGATCTTTACTTTGATTATATAGTCAAAGGATTTGACTGATATGTCAAAGATAAAGAAGGGATCTATGATTTAGTGGGAGAGTATTCACATTCCACATGTTGATGTGAAATGGAAATGTTCTAGAATGGAAATTCAAAGTGGAAATTATCTGAAGGGAAGATAGAGATGTTTCCTATGTGATAGGAATAGAGATCTATAGAGATAGTTCTCGAAAAACCTCTTGACTAGGAAAAGAGAGAACATACATTGGCAATCTGTACTAAAGGGTTCAGTATGCACAGATTTAGTGGGAGAAAACTTGTCCATGTTTCATGGAGTTAGTATCCCAAGGCCAAGTGTCCAATTCTTATGAAGAATGTGAACACTATGAATAGATATGGATCTATCATGTATGTAATCATCCAATTACCTTGCATGTGTGGACATGGCAAGAATAAAATGCATTTATCATCTTGTATGTAGGACATGACAAAATGATATGCTCATCCTGATAACTCGTATGTGGGACCTGACAAGTGGATGTCTGTCTACTTCCAATAAGGGTTACTGGAATACCATGAGAACTTGATAAGTACTTGTGAATTACTAGTTCTATGGAGATAAGCAAGAGTTCGATGTAAAGAGTTACATTGATGTGAACTTCAAAAGGACAGAAAATTAATTGCAAAATATATATGGGATATATGAAGTGAATGTTTGTTGATAATTGGAAGTGTTCTAATGAAACCATTTAAAAGGAAAAGCCGAGTATCTGTGTGTTAGAGAACAATAGTGGATACTATATGGATCTAGAAGTTCATGAGTTGAACTTATAGATATTCCGGTCATTGATGACAAGTATTGAATCCTTGATCATGCAATGTGGCTAAAGGTTAGCAAAGGAATATTGGATCACATATTATGGCAACTCCATCTCATACGTGTGACGTACAATGAAGAGATGTGAGACATGCAATTAATACTGACTTTAGCAAGATGTAGCCATTACTCGCTGTGTTAGCATTGGAGCATAGTAACATATGGGACATGTTTGAAGATCATTATGAATATGATTCAAAGGTGATTGGCTCGCAGTGCAATTGGGAGTCTGTTGGTATGTATGCCCTGAGAGCCAATCATGGGATGATTGGTGGGATACATTAAGATTGATTTGATAAAAATCAAAGGCAAGCTTCCAATTCTTTCTGGTTCAGTCATATGAGATAGTGATAGAACAGATTGAATGTCTAGAGAATGACAGTACTCAATGACGTATGCCTTCAGGTTGAGGACCTGAATGATGAGATCATATGGATGCTAAGAGTTTGTACATTCTTGTAATGTCCCTAGTTGGATGTCATTGTGGAAGGTAGATAGACAGCAATGACACACAAGACTAGATTGTGGTGTTGGTTGATGACAGAATCTCATTAGTCATGATATAGAGATATCAAACCAAACACATAGGTACTTGTTAGAGAACAAGTGTACCACACAGACCCACCGTGAGTTTGACACATGGAACCATGACATGATAGTCACAGTCTGTACTCACAGTGATGGTGGTGAATGTGATTCTTTGACATGAAATCACTACACTCAACACATGTCGTTGGGTACACTTTGACATCGTCAAACGCAGTCCTGAAACATGGGATGTTATAAAGGTGATGACTGGGTGTCTTTAACACATGAGGCTTTTGAGGGGTGTGTGATAGATATGGGATTTGTCCCTCCTGAGGGAGCTTGATATCCATGGCCACTTGATGAGTAGGATTGAGAAAGGTGTGCAGGCATGTGTGAATTAGTATGTGATATTGATGTCATACATATCTCTTCCAATCTACTCTGAGATCAAGAAAGTGAATGAATGTTGACAAGATGACTGTTCCATGCCTCAAGTTCATTCGGGATATCAATGACAAAGGAATTATACGTTCGTTGTAACACCATTCACAGATTGTAGGATTGAAAGTTGTTCTCCAACTTTCTATTTCACTTGGGTAGCACTGATGTGTGACTAGGCACCGCTCTTTGCTTGTGAAGTCATAACTGTTATGGACTTTCACTGCCAACGTGAAAAAGGACCTCCAGGGTCACACACATAGGATTTAACCTGGAAGAGGAGTTTTGTCCACGAACTATGTTTAGATTGATTACTAAGGGAGTTTAGTAGTTCAATTAAACACTTAATTAATTGATAGTTCAAAATTATAGTATTCAAGGTGTTGGATCGATTGATTAGAGTATCAGATTGATTGGAATTGCAATGGACTATTTCTACACAATTTGCACTCCCAACCGATCGGCTCATCTGATGAACCGATTGGCTCAGGTTATGAGTCAATCGCCTCATGCATAGGATGAAATGATCAGTTCAAGTGTTGAACCGATCGGCTCAACTGGTGCAACTGAGCGAGTTGGGAAAATAAGATTGGTGAGAAAATTCTTTTGTTTTACTTGTCCAATACAATTGAAATAAGGATTGGTATTTGATACCAATTAGAAATAAAAGATGGAAAGTCAATTTGAGTTGGATCAAGACTGTGAACCGATCAGTTCACAGTACTAACTGATCGGTTGGGATCCCCAAACGAACAAATCAGGTACAGCCGATTGGCTCAGGTAGCCAAAATGATCGGTTCAGTTGTGAAATGATCGGTTCAGGTCACGCAGTTGGTTGTTTTTGTGGAAAATTGTCAAACCCTTCTACTCCTGCTTTAGTCCCGCATTGCCCGGGATAGAGAACCCTATCCCATGACCCTCCTTTATATATAGGGGTATTGGGGGCTTCTCGAAGAACTACACAGTGCAACCAGTTTCTCTGTAAAGTTGTCATTCTGTCTAGTTTTGGTAACCAAGAGAGCCCAAGCAAGTGCTACCCGATAAGGGAGGCACAACAAGGGAAAGACAACTGCAAAAAGCGACTAGTAGCAGGAGAGTGTGTTGGCGACTAGTACGTCAACATGAGGGTTTGACTCCTTCCAATTCCTTGTGGGACAAGGAGATTGGAGTTCCAGGTAGTCTGTGTGGACTACTTCAGAGGCGGGAGGTTTCTACCGCTCAGGAGGACAAATGTCAATCCTGACAGTCCCGGTACGACTAGGAGTCGTCTGTCCCGATGAAACCAGGAGCTGCACAGACATCATCAAGACCGGAGGTGAAGACCACACTAGCTGCAAGGTATTGTCTCCGAGCAAGCCTCGGGACAAGGTATGATTCGACAAACCATCCCTTTCTATTGTATAGACGTTGACGCATTTCCTCAATTTGGGTTCGGGGGAGGAGAAATTTTTTGTTTCCGCTGCCTTCTTTGCCTCCCCTAAAACCCAACATAGATGACAATGAGATAGAGGGTATATCAAATTCATTCAAAGTAGTTATACACAATTTTGATCTAATAAAGTTAAATTGCTCTCTAGCTAGAGGTTTAGTGAAAATGTCTGCCAACTTGTTTTCCATGTCCAGATGCGTGATATAAATATCCTTCTTGGAAATGTGATAAAAAAGAAAGTGACGGTGAACCTCTATATGTTTATCTCTACTATGCAATATAGAATTGTAAGACAAGTTAGTTTCACTTGTATTATCACAATTGATAGGAGAAGCATCAAAACAAATGTTAAAGTCTTGGCGCATTTGCTTCATCCATAGGATCTGGGCACGACAACTCCCGACTGCAATGTACTCATCCTCAGTGGTTGATAATGCCACGGTGCTTTATTTCTTGGAGAACCAAGAGACTAAGCATGGTCCTAGGAGGAAGCAAGTGCCACTTGTGCACTTTCTATCAATCAAGCATCCTGCATAATCAGCATCACTATAGGATGTAAGAGTAAAGTCCCTTGAGATGGGATGCCATAGTCCAAAATTTGGGGTTTTGGCTAAGTACCTTAGAATCCTCTTAACAACTATAAGATGGGATTTCTTAGGATTTGATTGAAATCTAGCACACAAGACAACACTAAACATTATGTCAGGTCTAGAGGTAGTTAAGTAAAGTAAACTTCCAACCATACCTCTATAGAGCTTTTCATCTAACTTCTCACCTTCTTCATCTTTATCACGCTTGGTAGAGTTTAACATCGATGTGTCCATCGGCTTGGTGTTCTCCATATCAAAGTGCTTAAGTAGTTCATTTGTATACTTTCATTTGTTGATGAAGTTCCCATCTTTTGTTTGTTTGATTTGAAAGCCGAAGAAGAATGTGAGTTATCCATCATACTTATTTCAAATTCACTCTGCATAAGACACTAAATTCTTTGTAAAGATCAACGTTAGTTCCACCAAAAATGATATCATCAACATCTATTTGTATGATAAGAAAATTATTAGAAGAGTGTTTTAGAAACAAGGTAGAATCCACTTTGCCTAACCATGATCTAACAAAAAGTTCTTTAGTTTCTCATACCAAGCCCTTGGTACTTGTTTGAGCCCATATAGAGCTTTTTGCAAAAAATAAACATGGTTAGGCAGACTATAATGTTCAAAGCCCAGAGGTTGTGCAACATACACTTCCACCTCAATTGTACCATTCAAAAACTCACTTTTAACATCCATTTGATACAAAAGAAAGTTTTTACGATTGGAAAAAGAAAGAAACATGTGAACGGACTCAAGTCTAGCTACAAGTGCATAGGTTTCATCAAAGTCAATACCTTCCTATTGGTTATAGCCTTGATCCACTAACCTTGCTTTGTTACTTACCATTTTTCCATTTTCATCCAGCTTGTTGCGGTAGACCCATTTTGTGCCAATGATCTTTCTATCACTACATCTTGGCACAAGGGTCCAAACTTTGCTCTTCTCAAATTGTTCTAGCTCCTCTTGCATAGCTAAGATTCATTCTTCATCCCCAAGAGCTTCCTTGATATCTTTAAGCTCTAGTTATGAGATGAAACCATTATTGACTTGTTCTTTGTTGAATGCAACCCATCTCTTCACTCCCTCAAATGGATCACCTAAAATCAGCTCCTTAGGATGATTATTTGCAAATTGGGGATTTGGATCCTTCTTTTCATCATCTTTGTCTTCTTCTTGAGGAGCCACCTCTTTTCCCTTTTGGGCGATGTTGAGTTCTTTAAGGACAGGAATAACTTCACCTACAACATCATCATTTGGAACAATATGTTTGGGAATAGAGGGGTTAGTCTCAATAAATTTTACATTAATAGATTCTTCTACCCTAGCAAGATCAACATTAAAAACTCTATAAGCCTTGCTAGTAATGCTATAGCCTAGAAAGAAAGTGTTGCACGATTTCAGATTAAAAACACAGTTTTGCACAAAATAAGTGGTACTAACAGCATCATCCCAAAACTTCTTAGGAGTATCAAACTCAAGAAGCATGGTCATATCAATCTCTTGTATTGACCTATTCTTCCACTCTACAACCCCATTTTTTTGAGGTGTTTGAGGGGAAGAGAAGTTGTGTGCATAACCTGATTCTTGACAAAAATGCTCAAAAATCTTATTTTCAAATTCTCCCCCATGGTCATCACCGATGGATTCAATCTGGAAAGAAGATTCATTCTCAACTCGTTTGAAAATTCTCGAGAAAATGTCAAGTAATCACTTTTTGAAATTAAAAAATGAAGGTCCAAGTATATCTAGAGAGAAATCATCGACAATAACAAGGCAATACTTTGAACCATGAAGCAATTGCATTCTCATTGGTCCAAATAGATCAATATGAAAAAGCCCAAGAGGTATCTTAGTGCTAAGGACTCCTTTGGATTCGAAGGAGGACTTGGCTTGCTTTCCTTGTGTACAAGTTTGGCATTCCTCATCCTTTTCAAAATCCAATTTAGGAAGTCCCTTGACTAAGTCCTTTTTTCTCAACTTCTTTAATTGATGCATATTTACATGACCAAGTTGGAGGTGCCAAAGAGAAATATCATTCGAGTTGACTACTAGGCATTGACCAACCATAGGCTTAATAGAGTTAAGAATAATAACATAAAGATTACCACTTCTAGCTCCCTTATATATAACTTGGTAGGTGAGGGAATCTAGAATCAAGCATTCAAAAGAAGTAAATAGCACAAGGTAACCATTATCACAAATTTGACTAACACTTATTAAATTGTGATGTAGGCCATCCAAAAAAAGAAAATTCTTGATGCATAAGGATTCACCTACATCACCCTCATCTTTGACTTTACCTTTCTTATTGTCCCCAAAGGTGACGGATCCTCCATTCTTATTTATAAAATTGTTGAAATGGCTTATGTCACCAGTCATGTGCTTTGTGTAGCCACTATCAACAATCAATTTGTATTTTCCCTACAAGAAAGGAGAATGTCGATTCCCAACTCAAACTTTGGGATCTAGAGTTAGCTTGGGGACCCATTTCATATTTGGGTTGTTCCCCTTAGGCTTGTAAGGAGAATAAGTGGAATAATGATCATCACATTTGCAATGAGAACAAATCATAGGATTCTTAGTACCCAAAGACTCTCCTACAAAGAAAGAGGTCTTATTGCTCTTTTTCTTACCTTTGGCCTTACTTTTTCCCTTTGAGGCTCCCCCTACAAATCTCAAACTACTAGCACCACTTTATTTGATAGAATGGCTAAGGATTTCATTTAGGAAGTTCTTCCCTTTGAGGAATTTCTATAGGGTTTCTCTCAATCTATGGTTATCATCATTAAAAGAAAAAATAGTAGAATATATATTTGATATGTCATCCCTAGCATGTACAAGATCAGCCTCAAGACATAAAGCTTTAGTAAGATATGAATTTTTTCGTGAGAGATAGAAGCAACATTAACACTAGGCAACAAAGGTCTAAAAGATAGATCATTTACTTGAATAAGCAACCTAGCATTTTTAGATTTTAGCATTTGAATCTCTTTGAGATAAATATATCTCTCTTCTCTATGAGCATCAATAAGCAACTTAAATTCATCATTTTCAGTTTTAAGCAAATAAAGCTCATTAAGGCAATTTTGGTTCTCTTCCTTGAGATTCTCAATGTTCTTAAGGTAGATACCATTCTCAACTTCAACCCCATTTTATTCGAGTTTAAGATCAAGGTATTGCCCTTATAAATTATCAATACTATCAAGGTTGGTATTCTCATTCAATTCCAAAATTTCAATCTGAGCATAAAGATCATCAATAATTTTTCCTAATCGTTCTCTTTTAGATTTACATTTAGCAAAAGATGAACGAGTAGTAACAAACATGTCAATAATAGATTCTTTAGGCATATCATACAATCTTACCTTGCTTACCTCAGCAATATTTTCACTTGTAGAGGCCATGAGAGTAAGGTGGCACTCTACATCTTCTTCCAAGTTAGAACTGCTTGAAGATGAAGTTTCCCAAGCCGCATGAGTTGTGTTCTTATGCCTCTTCTCCTTCTTGTCCTTCCTCTTCTGCTTGCTCTCCTTCTTATAATCTTCTTATTTCCTTGAGCTACTATTGTAGTGAGAATTTCTTGACTTTGGGCATTTATTCTTGTAGTGCCCCTTTTGATAACACCGGTAGCATCTCAGAGTAGAGGAGGAGGAGGCTTGTTTACCCTTAAAGTGCTTGCTCTTTATGTTGTTATATTCATGCTCACTAGGGCCTTCATCTTCACTAGGGGAGGAGGGAGAAGTTTAGAAAGTAAGTTTTTGTTGAAGGATGATAGCCTTCACTTGTGATATGAAAGCACTATCTTTGATCTTCTTGGCCTTCTTCTCTTCTTGCTTGGCTTCTTCTTCTTGTTTATCAAGTCTAGGCTCATGGGCTTGAAGTTTTCCAATGAGTTCTTCAGTTGGGATGTCACCAAGGCTCCTCACTTATTCAATGGAGGTGACCTTTGATTCCCACCTCTTTAGAATAGTTCTCAAGATCTATGACTTGATGTCGCCTCTATCCAAAGTGTTGCCCAATGTAGTCATCCCATTGATGATGACATTGAGTCTTGAATACATCTCCGCAATGACTTATCTCTTTCCAATCTTGAAGTTCTCTAGGAGGCTATTCAACATGCAGATCTTTGCCTCCTTGACTTTCTTTGTGCCTTCATATGTGATTCATAGCTTGTACCAAATCTCATAGGGGTGTCCCATGATGAGATATGGTTGAACTCCATGGGGGTGAGGGTAGAGTAGAGGATGGTAATGGCCTTGGCATTGAGTTCGGCCTCCTTGAGAGAAACTTCACTCCATGAAACAATTTCTCTGGTTGGCTCCTGGTAAGGTGTGACCATCACCTTCTACATATCAAAGTTCATCTCTTAAATGTAGAAATGCATCTGCCTCTTCCAATAAAGGAAGTTGGTTCCATAAAAGATCAGATCATTCCATGGAGAATCCTCCCTCTAGGTTAAGTGAACCAAGTCAGTTGTTGTCTATCTTTTCAACTCATGGGAGATTGTCGGAGAAGATCCTTAGCTCTTATACCACTTGTTGGATATAAGGGCTCTAGAGTGGGAGTGAATAGAGGTACAAAATTTCTCATGAAAACATAATAGACCTTCAAATTATATCAATTACGAGCAATATCTTAATGGCAATTTAATGTCCTATCTAACTAGCATAGCAAGGATGAGAGAGATTGATAGCAAGCACTTGACAAAGGGATGTAGAATGGTTCCACACTTCAAAGTAGAAGTGAGTCAGTCCTCTATCTAGAGAGGCCAACCTCTAGGAATTTGCAAGTGTTTTTTTCTATTATATCACCAAAGAGATTTATAGCAATAGACCACCAAAGGACTTACTCATCCAACCACAAGGAGATATCCACCTTACCAAGGAGTTTACCCACTTAGCTTGAGTCTTCAGCCTTCACCAAGGTCTTACCCACTCCAGCTCAAGTCTTCCACCTTGAAGGACATTGCTTCTCCTATTAGATCTTTAACCTTTGCCTTCTACTTCGTTTGAAGAAGATTGCCACCGCCTCAACACCCTTGAAAACAACCAACTATAACTCCTTTAGTCGATGGATCTTGCTTCAGCTTTTCTTCATGTAAGAAGGGGATAGGGAAGTAGTGAAAGATTGATAGCTTTACATGAACAAAGGTAGAGCTCTCTTACAATAAGCCTAATTCACTCAAAAATCATGAAATGAAGTCTGAACTATAGATAAAAAGGGGCTCAAGCAGTATTAGCAAACTTAACTATAGTAAGGACCTTAAATGTAGTGAATGAACAAACTTGTAATGAACTCCAAGAGGTCCTATTTATAGATGGGAGTGCTCCCTTGAGTTGGGGAACACTTAGGGCCGAAATATAGCCATTTTTTCTGAAGGCAACAGATCTATTTTCATCCAAACAAGTCACCAATGGTTATAATCACTTTTTCTACATTTTCATAAAGTGCATTCAGTCAAGTTTCAATAAAGGTAACTCAACCGATCGATTAAAAAACAAACCCAATTTTCAAACTATCAATCGAGTTTGTCCTGGGAAACACGACTGATCAAGAAAAATCGCATTTTGTCAGCAAGTCATTTCGTCGAGATCTATGAATGGACAACTCGACCGATGGCCATCATCAAAAAATAAATCCATGGAATCGGTCCTGTAACAATCATCATCAAATTGACAACCAAGTCATTACTAATTAAGAAGAATTACCATAAACAATAGATTAACAAAAATCACTAAAATTTAAAACCATTTTGCAAGGAAATCATTTTCCAAAAAACTCTTAGTGAAATATCCAAAACTCATACATTACATGATTTACATTGTACAACATTGTTTCATTTCTTCTCAAAGGGAACATATAGAAGTTTCTCTATCAAAACATATATTGAAGCAACATAAAAACTCGATGTATACAAGCCAAAATCTCATATTGTTCACAAGATCATTACAAACCAACTCCAAGGACATGAGAGTATAGAGACGACACATAGGACTTCTATCTACAAGACACGATAGACAGTACACTCAATTTGAGTTGTTATTGCTACCTCAATTTTTGCTCCTCCTCTGTAGAAAGGTCTCCACCGCTACGTGTGTGTCCACCTAAAAGTTGTGGATCCCATGGGTGAGACAATTGTCCCAGTTATAGATATAACTCTCCGTCGACCATATTATTATTGCAGAAAAACATTATAAAACTGAGTAGGGATTCTTTTATATTAATAGGAAGGATTAATCATTGTATGAACATAATAAGATAATCTCCTTTCTTAAGGAGAACATTGCATGTATCCATGGTAGAGTTATAAATCATCTATCTACTTTACAAGGAATGTAAAGAAACATAAATAACATCTATCAACTAAGATTTATAACAGTATTGCACATCAAACAATGTTTTCCATATTTGATCTTTAAGCAGGTATGCTATGCGACTGAACATGTTTTACAATGACACTTATGCCCTGAGAAGATGGAGCATACCCCGTTCATGTCCATCTGACCAAAAACTTCTCACAAGTCAGTACCATACAAGGTCAATGGAATAGCTGGTTGCCATTACCTCCCTTGTCTCGTTTAGTACAAGACCACTTAGGCTTAGCAGGACATCTTATGTCAACTGCAATATAGTTGTGCCAGGTTGCAAAGACATCCTCACTTAGAGCTACATCATCATTTGTGCTCTCTTAGGGGAACATCTACAACAACCGTCCCCAGTTATGAAATTACTGAGTCATGGTCACTTAGGCACCATACTCTGAGTCATGGTCAAATAGGCACCATACTATGAGCCATGGGTCAGTTCAATGTACTCTATTGAGACATTTTAATGAAATTACTGAGTCATGGTCACTTAGGCACCATGACCCCACATATTCAAAATTATGCATTCTGGGTTATGCCCTAGGAAACCCATTTCACCATTCAACAAATTATGACGCCGATGGATCTATGGTCAGAGCAATGTTTTACAATTTCCAGTGATATATTGCATGCATTACAACATTCTTTTAGCATCAAACAAGTTACCATTATGAATCACAACAAATGCTACAAAGAAAGTGTAATACATTTATCATGTACTTTTTTAGTCTTTAAAACACATTTAGATACTTGGTACTTGGGATCTCAGTCCCTTATCAAATCACTGGGAATCCTCATCCTTTCATATCATTATCATCATGATTACCAGATCTGGGTATTCAAATCCCTAGATGTTCACATAGCGTTATGAACTCTATAGCATGTAACTATTACCCCTGGTCCTCAGACCAAGGTATTCATTTTACTTGTTGTTCAAGTATTTCACATAACTCACATAGTTGGATTAAATATCTTATCACCTCTCACAAGGCAACAATTTTCACACAGCTTATTAAACATCCTGTCACCTCTCTCTAGGAAACAACTATTCATATGGCTCACAAGTCCATTAAGCATCTTGTCACCTCTCACTAGGCAACAACTATTCACATGGCTCATAAATCCATTATACATCTTGTCACCTCTCACTAGGAAGCAACTATTCATATGGCTCACAAGGCCATCAAACATCTTGTCACCTCCTACTAGGCAACAACTATATCTAGGTCATAAGACCCAAGGATATTATACTTGTTATACAAGTATTTAACATACTTTCTAAAGCTTATTCAATAAGAGAAATACAACTTTCCCAGTATTAGGGTTAGGGTTTCCCTTTATAAGAAAATATGGTTTCAAGTTCATATTATCAATCCAAACATCTAGGAGCATACATTAAGGTCATAAGTATTCAATCATACTTATTTATTCTCATCATTTATCATTAAATAATTATCAACACAAAGTATGAGTTTCTCTCTCATCCTCACTAGGATATTGATTACATCATACTTTTGACTATATCCTCCTCTTTAGGAATATTAGTTCATCATTAACAATTCTCATCATCTTCTAAATAACACCACATTCAACATGTGCCATTCAATAAATTACATTTGATTGAAGTACCCCTACCATATCATGTATCAAGATGTGTATACACTAACATATTATGCTTTAAGATACATTCTTATTTCATGTAGTGTATTCATATCGGGCATGTGGTATAACCACATCACCATATCAAGTTTCAGGGTGTCTCCCTCAATCATCATATCATATGCCCATATCAAATTGACTATCACTTAGTTTTTATCATTCCAAGATAACTCCATATCAGGTATGAGCTAGGAGCTTAACCCCATATTGGGTATAAGCTATGTGTTTGACATCATATCGTGCATAAGGTGTGCATCATATCAGCCATAAAGCATGTGCCTCAACATGTATTGTTTGAGAGGTATAAGTATATAAAATCCCATATCAGTTTCCATTTAGGATTATCATATCGGGTATCCACGTCGGTGATGTTGGGTTTTAGGGGAGGTAGAGAAGGCAGCAGAATCAAAAAAATTTCTCCTCCCTGAAACCCAGACTGAGGAAATGTGTCAACGTCTATACAATAGGAAGGGAAGGTTTGTGGAATCATACCTTGTCCCGAGGCTTGCTCAGTGACAATACGTCACGCCTTGCGCGTTCTTCACCTCCGGTCTTGGACAGTGTTTGTGCAGCTCCTGGTCTCACCGGGACTGACGACTCCTCTCACCAGGACTGTCGGGATTGACATCTGTCCTCCTGAGCGGCAGAAACCTCCCGCCTCTGAAGTAGTCCACATGGACCACCTGGAACTCCAATCTCCTTGTCCTACAAGGAATTGGAAGGAGTCAAACCCTTCTGTTAGCGTACTAGTCGCCAACACACTCTCCTGCTACCAGTCACTTTATGAAGTTATCTTTCCCTTATTGTGCCTCCCTTATTGGGTAGCACTTGCTCGGGCTCTCTCGATTACCAAAACCAGAGAGAATGACAACTTTACAGAGCAACTGGTTGAACTAAGTTGTTCTTCGAGAAGCCCCCCAATACCCCTATATATATAGGAGAGTCATGGGACAGGGTTCTCTATCCCGGGCAATGCAGGAATAAAGCAGGAGTAGAAGGGTTCGAGAATTTTCCACAAAAACAACCAACTGTGTGACCCGAACCGATCATTTCACAACTGAACCGATCGTTTTGGCCACCTGAGCTGATCGGCTGGACCTGAGATGATCGGCTGGGGATCCCAACTGATTGGTTGGTACCCTGAACCGATTGGTTCACGGTCCTGTTCCAACTCAAATTGACTTTCCTTCTTTTTTTTCTAATTGGTATCAAATACCAATCCTTATTCCAATCGTATTGGACAAGTAAAACAAAAGGAATTTTCTCACCAATCTTATTTTCCTAACTCGCTCGGTTGCACCAGTTGAACTGATCATTTCAACAATTGAACTGATCGTTTCATCCTGTGCATGAGTCGGTCCACTCACCACCTGAGCCGATCAGTTCACCCAGCTCAGCCGATCAGTTCATCACATGAGCAGATCGGTTGGGAGTGCAGATTGTGCAGAAATAGTCAATCACAGTTCCAATCAATCTGGTACTCTAATCAATCGATCCAACACCTTGAATACTACGATTTTGAGCTATCAATTAATTGAGTGTTTAATTGAACTACTAATCTCCTTTAGTAATCAATCTAAACATAGTTTGTGGACAAAACTCCTCTTCCAGGTTAAATCCTATGTGTGTGACCCTATAGGTCCTTTTCACGTTGGCAATGAAAGTCCATAACACTTATGACTTCACAAGCAAAGAGCGGTGCCTAGTCACACATCAGTGCTACCCAAGTGAAATAGAGAGTTGGAGAACAACTTTCAATCCTACAATCTATGAATGGTGTTACAGTGAATGTATAATTCCTTTGTCACTAATATCCTGAATGAACTCGAGGCATGGAACAATCATCCTGTCAACTTTCATTCACTTTCTTGATCTCAGAGTAGATTGGAAGAGATATGTTATGACATCAATATCACATGTTGATTCACACATGCGTGCACTCCTTTCTCAATCCTACTCATCAAGTGGCCATGGATATCAAACTCCCTCAGGAGGGACAAATCCCATATCTATCACTCACCCCTCAAAATCCCCATGTGTCAAAGCCACCCAATCATCACCTTTATAACAACCCATGTTTCAGGACTGTGTTTGATGATGTCAAAGTGTACCCAATGACATGTGTTGAGTGTAGTGATTTCAAGTCAAAGAATCACATTCACCACCATCACTATGAGTACTAACTGTGACTACCATGTCATGGTTCCATGTGTCAAACTCACGGTGGGTCTGTCTGGTACACTTGTTCTCTAACAAGTACCTATGTGTTTGGTTTGATATCTCTATATCATGACTAATGAGATTTTGTCATCAACCAACACCATAATCTAGTCTTGTGTGTCATTGTTGTCTATCTACCTTCCACAGCGACATCCAACTAGGGACATAACCAGAATGTACAAACTCTTAGCATCCGTATGTTCTCATCATTCAGGTCCTGAACCTAAAGGCATACGTCATTGAGTATTATCATTCTCTAGACATTCAATCTGCTCTATCACTATCTCATATGATTGAACCAAAAAAATTGGAATCTTTCCTTTGATGTTTATCATATCAATCTAAATGTATCCCATCAATCATCCCACGATTGGCTCTCAGGGCATACATACCAACAGGTGACATATCAGGTTACCATGATAGGTAGGCCCTTACCCTCATAACCCCTTCATTCCTTCAAGGATCAACCTTATAATTACTTGACAAACTAAATGTCTTATAAAATTCTCATACTATGACTCATTACACAAAGGGTAGAACATATCCAGTTTCAATCCCTCAACTAGGGTTTTCCATCAGTTTTGGTAAATTATGCCATATCGTGCATGAATTATAAATTATACCTCAGATCGACCACAAGGTAGGTTTAAGTGTTATTCCTAGCATCCAAGGGATATCATTCATATTATCCATGTGGTATCACTCACCACTTGTATCGGCTTACCCATCACCTTAGGTTTCCAACTCTATTTGTTTAGAGTATTTACTATCTCTATATCATGCAAAAAGTATAATATTGGACTTGTATCATGCATAAGGGGTAAATGGATATCTCCCATATCATTTAAGGACATAACCCATATAATTTATGAGCTATCATCTATTTGCATATCAGGTTAACCCCATCTTGTGTTTCCTATCGGGTTGAGGTGTTCCAACCATATCAGGTTACACCTTATATTTTAATCCATATCTTGTATTGTGTATAAATGTATACTCAATTCATTATATCGTGCATCAGATGTATGCTTAAAGATATCATGCACAAGTGCATATTACATGATCATATCCTGTAAGGGATACTTTCTAACTTTCTCATATCAGGTTACCTAAACTAGGGTTTCATATCACTTACAAGTATACATTAAACCTTGTATAGTGCATGGAGTCTATACTTGACTTCCTATTTTGCAAGAGGTTTATGGATAACACCATATCATGTTCGAAGATATGAAATTTACCTTCATATTGTGCAAAGAGATGAAATCTTCAATCCATATCGTGTAAGGGATATTTGCACATACCCATATCGGGTTAGTGCTACTAGTGTGTATGCTTGAACCTGATATCACTTTATAAAGTGATACCATCTTCTTCAAGCTCTGGAACATCGTTCTAACTGTTATAGTTCATGGCAATAGGTCTAAGCAACTACTAGAACTCAAAATTTCATCAACTATTTTAGAATATTTTTATAATTAAAAGTAGTTCATTAAGTATAGAAATTTAGGTGATGAATAATAACGTAATAGAGTTCAAGTTATATAACCCTCCTTGTGAACAGCTTCAACGATCCAAGCTCTCAACCCTTCACGTCCTAAGGTTGAAGAAGAACTTCTCCAAGGTCCAGGGCTTGTTCACAACTCTTCCATGGATAAGAAATCACCATAGTTAATCACTTGGTGAAGAAGGAAAGAAAGGAATATTCATAACCCGATATCCTACTTCAACCAAGGTTGAAGATGACCAAAGCCTTACCTAAAGCTTGATGCTTGAGCTCTCCTAGATCCTTGAGTTGCTTTGCATGATACCTAAGAGGAATGGTTATGAGGATCGTAAACTTCCATAAGTTGGTGAAAGGTGAAGTAATACTTGGTTTCATGAGATAAAGCATTTAAGAGGTGTCTTCCCCTCATGCTACTGGATGACACGTGGCCATGCATGAACACATGTATATATTTCCATTCAAGAGTCTTGTGGATAACCTAGAGACAATATCTTGGTTGTTACTTATCTTGTTGGGCAAGTTATCTCATCTTTATCTCATTAAATAAGCAACCTGATACACATTTTGTAAGGAACTTTGGAACTCATCATGGGCCACCTTCTTGAGGTTCTCTACCCATCATGGCCTTTTCAAAGGCTCAACAAACTGAAAGGGGTCTCCTACTTTGGCTCCTTGGTTGATAGCGCTCCTTATCTACAACTCGATACAATACATATAAGGCTCTTGCCTTCAACTCATTATTGGTCTTTCATTACCAAGAGTATCACCACTCAAAGGTGATCCAAACATAGTGTATCCTTCTTTATATTTTCTTTAAAAGATACATATAGCGAGTAGGGACACTCTAGAGGTGTGAATTTACATTTCAACCCCACATATTAGGTAAATTACAAACTGTACTAAAATTAGTGTACAAGGTACTAGCATTGTTCAAATGAGTTGTAACTTTAGATTTAGGCTTTCCACAAGTCACCACTTAGCTTCACTCCATTTATTATGATACCAAAACACTTAGAACACATTCCACATGTGTCATTTTGAAATATAACCTTTATCTTGGGTAAATTACACTGTTCACTCAGACATCCATATAATGCACACATAGTTTGCAATTAAGCTCCAAATTGAAAACAAACTTCATGAGAAGCCTTAATTTCTTTTCAAAATATTAGAATCAATTTGTAAGTATCTTACTTAAAAAAAACTTCTAGGGTTAATCCATAACCTAGGTCAGGGGTATTACATGTCGAGATTGCAACTTGACTGATCAACAACATGTGATTGATTTTCTAATTTGGCTGAAAAGTGATTAAAACTTGGTATTAAGTGTCCCACATATTTTTATCCTCTTAGTTACAAGTCATATCATCAATACAAGTGATCACCAAATTCTTCTAAGGTCATTTGAAGTGATTTCCTTATTAGAACACTTGCATTGCATTTGACTTGAACTTTGACAAGCTAGGGCTTGTGTAATATGATCCTTTTCATGTACCTAAAGGCTAAAATCAATCTTGAAAACACATATTAGATACATATGAATGGAATGGTTAAGTCATTATCAAATATGGACAATTTATAACCTCTATGTCAATAGGGTTTCCTTTAACCCAAAACTTGAGGGGGTGTCAAGATAAATCTTTATGAGCTCACTCAACCTTCTGAGCATTATATGCACAAGATACCACCACTTTAACTCTTTGGTCTAGGAACCTCAGGTTTACCTCCTTAGCATTGGTCAGCTAAACTACATGACTTAGCCACTCAAACACGTGTTGGACCAAAACATGATATGGCATTTTTTCCAACTTTCTCTTTCACTAAAAAAATCCTTAGAGTCCTACACTAGGAACAACTACTCCATCTTTGCAACATATTACCATTATGTACCTCTCCAGGATGTTGGGACTCCCTTTCCCTCACCTAGATGATACGTACGCATATCATCTACACATTAGTATAACAAGCCTCCTTTTTCTCTAGGATTTGGTCCTTCCAAGGACATATACGGTACAACAACCTCTAGGGATCATGCATTCAATAACACAACTCATTTACTCTAGTTTAGGACATATCATACAAATATTTCTCTTAATTCCTCATGTCTCAGAGTCCAGGTTCCCAACCTTTTCCTTGTAGGTGTCACTCTCTCAAGAGTTAACCTTATAACTATCCTAGCACTAGAGGCCCCCCTTTGTAGAAGAGGTTGAGGCTCCTATAGATTCTCATCTTATCCTCATCTACTTTATCTTATTCAGACAAGCATACACACTTGTATTATAAAAACTTATTATTAAAAACTCCAAAACTAAAGTCAAATTCTCAAACCTGATTGTGCTCATCATAAATATTATTAGTAAACTCCTCTACCATTCTATATAGTATGCCTATCTCATGATCTAATAGATATTAACCCACTAGATTAGAACTGATCCCTTTTCTAGCCTTTACATCACTTTCCTTCATGTAGATCATGTCTACCTCCTACTTATGTTCATGTGGAGACACAATTCCTACTAGGGTTCCTACCAGAAGGAGTTTAGACTCTCTGGTCATAACCCAATCTTATGGTTTAACTCCCTCCTAGATTTTTTCTCCACTTTTGTGTTGACCCTCCTTAGATCGGGACACCAATCCCAAAATTTTTACTAAAGGGTTTCATATTTCCCATTCTATGTATGTCTGTTCAATATACATATGTATCATTCATGCCTTACTCGATGTACCTGCATGCACAAATGAACTCCTTGTATTTTTCTCTTTCCTATTTGCATTGTTTAAGATTAGGATTTAGGGTTAGGTTAAGGAACCATACCCCAATTGTTTTTATAAACACTCTAAAATTATGTCCATAACATCTTATTTACATGCATTTTATTATTTGGTGGAGGATGCATTAAACCCTGATAGCCATAACCCTAGCACTTAGAAGAAGATAAAGAGAACGGTTACAAGTACCTGAGGTTTATTCAGCAAAAGGAGGTAAAGAAGTGAAGAAATAGATGAAAAATCCTAGAGGTATTTTATTTTGAGTGAAATCCTCTGACTTTGGCTAGACCAAATGATTGGGTTCGGGAGTCCTTGTAAGCTGACTAGCAGTGCTAAGGAATGTCTTTCGAGCCTCCAGATCGTGATCCTTTCTAGAAACCATCGTCTTTGGAACACACTCTAATAATTTTGTTTGGGATCTATGGAACTCTTAAAATTTAGTAATTATTGGAGTTTAAATGATAAATCAACTCTAATACCAAGTGTAACTACCCCCCCCCCAGTTATTCTCTATTTAGGTGGATCAAGAGGGCAAGGGAAATTATCATAAATACATGATCCAAGTTTATCAAATAACCAGAAACAATTAATAAATTTCACTAAACTGAAATGAGTTTGGTCCAAGACAAAATATATTTTTTCCAACATGGTGTACAAAAAATGGATTTATAATGTTTACAATAAGAAGTAAACCTTCTAATTATGTCATCCATGAATTACATTTAATGCGTCTTTGTATGTCTTCTTCATTGGGCATCTGTCTCACATCATTAATTGTGGGATATGAGCAGATTCACCTAAAATGTTGTGAATACAAACCACAATCATTATACAAGTTATATTGGTATGTAGGGGAAACAAAATATTTGCATCTAGTTGTAACAACATATTCACAATAATTATTGTTATAAGAATGAAATTTACATTTTCTTCATAACTTCTCAACCCATTTGTATTCAACCTATGGATACCCTTTTAGTGTTTTGTCCTTGCATTGGATGTTAGGGCATCTTCTCAATCTAGAGTTAGGTGCCATGTTGGTTGGCCACCTCGTCAATCTAAAGTTAGGTGTCATGTTGGTCTTCCCAATCTAGGGCCACACAAAATATGAGCTTCCCAATCTAGAGTCGGTCCTAGTATTCCTAAATATGACCTTCGATATTTGTGGTGTGGTCACGCTCAATATTCTTAGACATTCAGAGTTGGTATGAGGGGTTCAAGCAAGTTATAGGCATATAATGTGATGTTCATAGTGATTTTATAGATTGTAGGAAATTAAAAAACAAACAAGCATTTTTTTTGCAATCCATAATTGACAAACCTTAGAAAATGTCGGTAAACCAATGTGGTTATTCATAGGAGTAACCACATACCTTTCTCAAAAATTACTTGATGTCCAAGACAAAGCCAAAAGAGCAACTAACAAGAAACTATCCTGAAATTTAAAGCATAATATCGATGTATTACTATTTTATCCAAAACTTATCATAAAGACTAACTTGGGTAACAAGATAGGCTTTTGAGGTCAACTTTGGTGTTTCATTAGGTTTTTGCATTCCCAAATCCTATTATCACTTTTCATGCTCTTTTTTCTTATAAACCCTAATCTTAACCTAATTTGCACTTTTAAAATCAAAGAAACCTTAATTCATTAATTAGTGGGTTACTAATCTCGAATTAGGTCCAAGTCATCCTCTTATAAAAAGGGTCAATCTTTGATAATTAAGATAAAATGAACATATAAAGATCATCGAAACCTAGAATTTAAGGTTTTCATTTATTACACACATTAAATATAGCAACTTTGGGTACTTTTTGTATTTGAGGTAGATCTAGGTCTTGATCATATTTTTATTGCATTCCTTGTATTTTTTTATTCATATTCATATATTACTTGTCTTCATTGGATCATCCTATGATTTATTATGATTTTTACAAATGAAATTAAGCCCAACCAATGACAAGTCGCCAACTGGGTAGCGCGCCCTGGCCCTGACCTTGCCAACTAGGTTGGGCCAACCAACGGGCTTGCACCACCTAGGCTAAGTGGGCCTTATTGGACATGCTTAATTGGACCGTAAAGAAAGGATAAAGGATCAAAATTCCCTTCCCTATATGAAGAGGTGATGAGGGTAGTTTGGTCTTTTCATCAGGAATATTCTTCTTACTTGGGTTGTTCCTCTTATAGAAGTAGGTGGTCAACTCTGCAGTTGACCTTGTTATCTTGAACTCTAGGGAAATTGGAGAGAGCACCAACACCCATTTCGTGCTCCTACAAAATCGTCCACACCTTCCATTGTTCCAAAGGTGGATGAAGTTGAGAGGACAATAGTGTGTCTCCGACAAAGTCTATGGATGAACTAGTGTGCTGATAACCTCCCATTTTTTGATGTTATCTTACTAGTTTTTCTCAGTTTTCCATACTCTTTCTTAGATAAAATACTTAGAATCTTTAACTTTCTGCTTTATTGTGAATATATCATTAGACTAACTTTTCTTCTTTTCTTCTTATAGAAAAACACAAAAAAATTACAAAAACTCCAAACAGTCCCAAGACCAAATGGAAGCCAAACCATCCCAAGACCGAACGAAAGCCAAACGGTCCCAAGACCGAATAAATTCCAAACGGTCCCAAGACCGAGTGAAGGACAAATGGTCCCAAGACCGAATAAAGGTCAAACGGCCCAAAGACCGAATGAAGGTCAAACGGTCCCAAGACCATGTGAAGCCAAACGGACCCGAGACCATATGAAGCCAAATGGTCCCAAGACTAAGTGGAGATCAACCGGTCCCGAGACCATATGAAGCCACATGGTCATAAGACCTTATGAACGCTAACGGTCCCAAGACCGAATAAAGGCAGACAGTTTCCAAACCGTGAGGACTCAAACGGTTTCCAAACCGTGAGAGTCCAAATGGTCTCCAACAATACAAAGGCAATCGGTCTCCAAACTGTGAGGACTCAAACGGTTTCCAAACTAGGAGAGTCAAAATTGTCTCCAACACTACAAAGGCAACTGGTCTCCCAACCGTGAGGACTTAAATGGTTTCCAAAGAAGGAGAGTTCAAACATTTTCCAAACCGATAGATAGTTCAAACCATCTCCACGACCGTTTGGACCCTAATCACCCCAAACCATTCAAGATTCACTCAAAGCCTATAAATAAGACCCAAGGGTTTGATCCTCACAAAGAATCAAGTCTCAGATGCCCAAAGGCTGCCTCTACTATTCCAGAGCTTCTCTAACCTTCATCCATCACCCCGAGGCTGCCGGTCTGAGATCCACACTCCATCTCCAAGCTACTGTCTCTCTCATCAACAAAGAAGGTGGAAAGAGGAGGATTCATCACCAAGGCAACCACAAAGTGTGAAGATCGTTGCTCTCTCCTCCAAGTGGTCGACCTGCCTCCCTCCTTCATGGAGATGATGTTCTTTCTTTCTCTTCTCACCTCCTTCTTTCTCCTTTCTACGAGCAAGTAGTCCCATACACTAGGGTGCGGGGAGTTGCCCCGCAACCCATGTTTTCATTTCATGTAATGTAATTCATGAGTTTGCAATAGATATTTTCTTTCTTTTCAGTTCAACATCAATCGTTTAATTAATGCTAGTTGCTTGATCACCAACTTGTGTTACTTATTATCTACTAGTATGAATTATCTACGTTTGTACTTTTAGATTCGAATATTGATTGAATTTTGGTTCTTGATGTATGTCGTCATGATATATCTATTTCGGTATCTAGGAGTGTTTTCAAGGAGTGGAGTAAACTTACCTGCATCATTGTACTTTCATACTATGAAATGGAATCAGTTGACGTATGAAAGTACCACCTTGATAGGTCGAGGAACACACTGTGTGAAGGGAGTGATAAAAAGTATGTGACCATTCGTTCGGGGATGGCTGGCATTGCAATACTCCCACACTTCTCGTAGTTAGCTCTCCGAAAGGAAGATAAGTCTACAAAGATACTAACTATTAGATTCTTATTGTAGGCCATGTTATTATAATGTGTGTTTTGATCCATGTGTAGTGGTGGTGAAACCCGATCACATCCTAGTGATTTTTAAATATTGTTTACAACCTTAGGTTTACTTTTCTGCCATCTACTTTTTGCACTTAGTTTAACCAACCAAATCAACCTTTTGATCTAAATATCAACTTTAAAGTAGTCAAGTAGAGTTCTAATGTTTTCCATCTTATTAATCTCCAACAAGATCGTTGTCCTATGGATTCGACCCTAAATTGTACTACAATAAGACTTCCACGTATCCTAGCATACGAGGGTGGAGTTCTTATTCTAGCACACGCAAGGATAAACCTAAACACTTACTATCTTTAGGGTTTTTAGTGGTGCACTCAACTCCACACAAGTGGAGGCTCCTTCAAAAATTGGCATTGTTGTCGGGGACAACAGAACTTTTTAATTTTACTTGATAAATTTCTAGTTGGTTAGGATTTTACACTTTACCTTGATAACTACTTCATATCTTCTTGATTTCATCATTTCTCCACTTCGTCTAAAGTGTGGTCTTTCTTCTACTCAAGTAGAAAATGTGTATGCAACCCCCGCATAACATCAAATTCTCGCCTGAATCGGATTTTTCTTCGACTCTGAGGTAGAACGAAGCTTCTACAGATGCATCCGACTCAACTACCAACGAGCCAGAAAAATGGCTAAAGAACAAGACCAAGTAATGGATAAGGTCAATGCCACCACAGCCAATCAGAGACACTACTCATTTCTGACACACGTGCTCAAGTCCAAGCAGAAATTCGAGATGAAGAATAGGCCCGCATCTGAGCTAAAAATGAAGCATCCATAGAAGCTTCCTAGTTAGTGTTAAGAAACAAACATCTTCGGGATTATGTTGTTCCCAAGAACTTGGAAGATAATCACCTAGTTCGGCCACCGATCATCAATGTACCTCACTTTGATGTCTGAACGCAATGGATCCAAATCACACAAGGCATTTCATTCTCTGGAGGTTCTGGAGACGACTGCATGGATCACCGGAAGCGATTTAAGGCACTTTGCCGACTAGTACCTCAAGTCAGAATAGCTTTTGATGCAATCATGCTACACCTCTTTCATTTCACTTTGTCTGGAAGGGCATTGAGTTGGTATAACTCACTCGATGGACCCCCAATCATCACCACCTGGGCTCCTTTGGATGAAAAGTTCCTAGAGAAGTTTTTCCCACCTTCACTGACCTATGAGATTATGGGGCAAATTAACCATTTTGCCCAACTACTGGAGAGTCTCTTGTGGAATCATGGGATAGATTCTAGGAACTTCTAAGGAAGTGCCCTCATCACAAAATCTCCCAGAATCAATTAATAGAAACATTCTATAGGGGTGTGTGTGATGATATCAAGAAATTTTTGGCTTCCTCATCTGGAGGAAATTTCATGAGAAAGAATTACGAGGATGCCTGGAAAGTTGTAACACTCAGAGCTAAGAACCAATCAAATTGGGGAAGGTCATCCACTAGGGGAGTCCTCAAAGTTTATAAAGCCAAAGAATCTATAAAAATGAAAGCTATTATCAAATCCCTGAAGAATATAGCTCACAAGAAACAAGCTCTTGAAACATCCTTTGGAGAATATGACAAAAAGAATAACCCTCAACAGGTCAAAGCAGCTACCGGAACCTGTGAAGCCTGTCATGCATCTGATCATCCCATATTATCAGGTGGCCTACTTTACAATGTAATGATGGATTTTCAACCACCACAACCACAATATGAACAATCATCGAACATCCTGAGGATCAGATGCCAAAACAAGTCAATTCCATCCATTCCATATCGGGACAAGTATACTACAACCCAGATAAACCAAGAAACCATCCTAGATTTCAATATGGGAACCCTACAGGAACTGCCAATCCACAGCAACAAGCACAAGGTGGGTCTTTCAACAGACAACCACCTAGATTTTAGAATAATTACAACCAAAATTAGGGAATTATAGAAATGGGCCCCTAAGATTCACTTACCCAAGAAACCCTTCTGCATACCACCAATACACTCATCCACAGCTGCACCCACAGTTGCAACAACCCCAGCTGCAACAACCACAAGCTCAGCAACCTCAACAACAACCACCTCAGGGGCAGCAACAAGTTACACAATATCAATAGAATAATGCTCCTCCGTAGTCGACAGATGAGATATATCTAATTAGGCAGATGTTACAGTCACAACAGACCATGCTTGCCAATCAGCAAGCACAATAGAAAGTTGTGGAAGCACAATTACACAGATTGCAGCCCAACTAAAACTTCCAGTAGGTACCTTTGTTGGTCAACCCAAGATAAACCCAAGACATGATCAAAACAGGCCAAAACAATTGAATGTTGTTACCACAAGGTCTAGTCGTGTCCTTCCTGATGCCACTAAAATCATCCATGATGATGATGATACAGTTGTATTCACCCCAATCGCAAGCACAAACAGAGAAACTGAAAAGATTATAGAAATTGAAAAGGGAAAGGAAAAGCAACTAACAATAGAACTCCTACCTAGAATACCATATCCGGGCAGGTTGAGAGGGACTAAAATGGACACTAGGTTCCAAAAATTTAAGGAAGCAATGAAGAACCTATACATTGATATCCCGTTCCTTGATGCCCTTTCTGAAATACCAGCTTGGGCCAAGTACATGAAGACTCTGCTATCTATAAAGTACATGACTAAAGAACAAGAGACTGTTACACTAGCCCAGACTACTTATGATATTATTATGAACAAAATGCCAAAAAAATAGAAGGACCCTAGTTCCTTTGGCATCCAGTGTTCTATTTGAAATGCATCCTGCAAAAAGGGATTGGATGATTTAGGAGCTAGCATATCCATTTTGCCTTTCTCTATGTATAAGAGATTGGGTTTTACTGATCTATTGCCCACAACAATGACAACTCAATTGGATGATTCCACCATCACCGCACCCCTGGGAATCATTGAAGACATTCCAGTCAAAATAGGCAAGGACTCTTATGTCCCATGTGACTTCGTTATTATGGATATTAAGGAAGATATAAGATGCCTGATAATATTCGGTAGGCCCTTCCTTTCCACAGCTAGAGCACTTATTGACGTTGAAGCTGGCACAATTATTTTGATACTAGGAAAGGAAGCAATTCAGTTCATAGTACTCAATAGCATGAAAGGTCCCAGCATCCAAGAAGACGTTTTTCTTCTCGATGCAATCGATAAAATGGCTCAATTACTGCAAGAATCATCCAAACTATCTGATGATCTAGAGTATGTCTTGACAAACCCGAAAGTTGAATTTTTAGCTAGCGACTTAGTGGAATAATGTCTACAATACCTTGAAAATGTTGAAGAAGCCCCAGCAGCCACATTCGAGGAATTGAAATCGGTCACCGTCTTGGAAACTGTGAAAAACCCAAGGCTCCTAAAATGAAAGCCTTACCAATAGGACTCAAGCATGTCTTCCTGGATGAAGAAAAACTATGTCCAGTTATAATCAACTAGACTCTGATTGATGATCAAGAAGATAGACTCCTTGTTGAGTTAAGGAAGCATAAGAAAGTCATTGGGTATAAAATGACTAACTTAACAGGAGTAAATCTAGCTATGTGCATGCACAGGTTACCCATGGTAGAAGAATTTAAACCTTCAAGGGAACACCAGAGGAAATTGAACCCAAATCTTAAAGAGGTGGTTCGCCTTGAGGTTCTTAAACTCTTAAAAGCTCGTATCATCTATCCAATTTCAGACTCTCAATGGGTTAGCCCTATCCAAGTGGTCCCTAAAAAAAGGGGGACCACTGTCATTTTTGTGACATTTCGACGCCACCAGTGAAATCAATTACAGAATAATCATAATTAGCAGAATAACAAAAATCACTAAAAATTAAAACCACTTGCAGAGAAATCCTTTTCCAAGAAACTCTTAAATAGAGAACCAAATCATTGCATTCATTATGGTTCACATCTTACAGGCCATGTATCATCTCATCTCGAGGCATATATACAACAATTGCTGTTTAACAAAACTATACATTAGCAACCCAAAACCTCGAGGCATTCAAGCCAAAATCTCAGATCGATCATAAAATCACAAAGTACTGACTTCAAGGACCTGAGAGTATAGAGACGACACATAGGACTCATATCTATAAGACTTGACATATAGCATTTCAACCTGAGATGCTACTGTTATCCCTGATGCTACTATCCTTCCCCTACTATGTGATCCCTACCTCCTCGTCTACGTCCACCTAAAAATGTTGGTGCCAACGACGTGAGACCCATGTCCCAATGAGAGATATAACTCTCTGCCAAGAATATTATTATTGCATATAAAAAAGAAATAAGATGAGCAGAAGATTTAATCATTGTTTAAGCATGACAGAGCAATATCATCTATTTAATAAGGAATATGAAGAACATGTACAACATCTATTGATTTAGATTTATGGAAGAAATATGACATCAGCCAACAATTTTCATATTCAATCCTTAAGAAAATATGCTACACTTATGCCCTGAGGAGATGAGGTATACCATTCATGCTCCAACCGACCATGATTACGTAAAGCATCGGTACCACACAAGGTCAATGAGAGAGCCAGACTCCATGACCTCATCCGTCTCGGTCAGTACGAGACTACTTGGCAGAGACATCTCGTGTCAAACTACAATTATCTTGCCAGGGTATGGTGGCATCTTCGCTATAGAGTTATAGCCTGTAGCATATACTCTCTTCAGGATATGGCCTGTAGCCAATGCCTGGTATTGTATTCTTATTGGGACATGGTTCGTAACCAATCTGGTGCATAGGATATGGCCCGTAGTCATTCCAATGAGGTGTAAGGATATATTCACCCATTACCCCCACATATTCAAAAATATGCATTCCAAGAGATCATGTGGGAAAACCAGTTTCACCATCACCAACTACTGACGATGATGGATCTATGGTCAGGGCCCTACATGATAAGATTTCTCTTGATTAGTTAAGTGCATTAACATATTCTTTTACCATCAGTCAAGTTCTCAAATAGGAATTATTATGAAAAATACTACAAAGAAAGTATAATACATCTATCAAAACTTTATTAACATTAAGGTCTCAATCCCTTATCTTTTTAAAAGGAATTCTCATCCTTCAACAACATCATCATCATATTCATTGAATATGGGTATTAAAACCCTTAGTTCATCACTGAGCATTATTACCACTTTACCAGGTAACTTATTATTTCCAGGTCATCTGACCAAGGTGTACATGATACTTGTTACACAAGCATCTCACATGGATCACAAAGCCTCATTAAACCTCTCACTAGGCAACAAATATTCTAATGTCTCACAAGGCCCATTAAACATTTTTATCAAATAAACATCATAAATCATACCTAACAATACTCATCATCTCATGAAAACTGCATGGTTTGTATACTTGATAACAACCATCTCAATTACATAATCACACCATATAATACAAGGGTAACACTACTATTCCCAAATTAGGGTTGGGTTTCCCATTATCTATCAATTAGAGTCTCATACTATAACCCACAATTAGGGTTAGGGTTTCCCATACATTAGGATTTTCCATCAATCATGGTTTCTCATCAATTAGGGTTTCTCAGCAATTAGGGTTTCTCATCAATTAGGATTTTGCATAAATTGGGGTTTCTAATCATTTAGGGTTTCCCATTAATTAGGGTTTCCCATCAATTATTGTTTTCCTTTAATTAGGGTTTCCCATCAATTAGGGTATCTCATCAATTAGGGCTTCAAATTTTTTCATTAATTGGGGTTTCCCCATTCTTCATCCATTACGGTTTCATGATCACATTATCAAGGATTTAACCTAATTCATACTCTATACTCGTAAAAGGTATCAATGTTGCACATTACATGTTATTACTCAAATATGAGTTTCTCTCTCTCTCATACTCTCTAGGATGTTGATTACTCCATGATTTATTAAGTTGATTCAACCTTTCATTAAGGTACATACACCTCTGATTATCATAGTGTACTGATTTATTGCATTCTTAGGCATCAGATGTCAATTACTCTAAGTGCATTATTCACCTAAATACCTTAGAGCTACTACCATTGCAATCACCATTGAGATACTTTTCATCCAATCATGGGGTTATTAGTCCTTAAATGGTTTAAACCAATTGGACCTTCAAATGGTTTGGACCAACACCACTAAACGGTTTGGTCCTAAACCTTCAAATGGTTTTGGACCAATAAACCTCCAAACGGTTTTGGACCAATAAACCTCCAAACGGTTTTGGACCAATAAACCTCCAAATAGTTTTGGAACAATAAACCTCCAAACAGTTTTGGAACAATATAATATTCAATGATTTTGAAGCTATATTAATTCAAATAGTTTTGAAACTATATAATATTCAAACTGTTTTGAAGCTATATAATATTCAAATGGTTTTGAAGCTATATAATGTTCAAACGGTTTTGAAACTATATAATATTCAAAGTGTTTTGAAGGTCATTCCACCTCAAATGGTTTGAAACTATTTGGTCTCCTAACAGTTTGAAACTATTTGGTTTCTAAACGGTTTGAGACTGTTTGGCCAGTAAACGATTTGAAACTGTTTGGCCAATTATGGTTGGAACCGTTTGGCCAATTATACTTGAAACTGTTTAACAATGTTGATCTAATGGTGATTGCTTATGATGATGTCATCATCATCACCCTTCATTTCTAATGTTCATAACACTATTAGTTTCATAGAATTATCAAATTGCACCATGAAATATTCAAAAAGAAAAGAAGATCATCATATATTGCAAGATTGAATTCAATGAATAATATGAATGGTTCAAGTTATATAATGCACCTTCAAAGTAGATTCAAAGCTTCAAGATTCACATCTTCAATGGTGAAAGTACCTCCGCCAACTATCCAAGGTTCATTTTCAACTATTTTGATGCAAAAAATGGTCAAGATTGAGTATTGGATGGAAGAGAGAAGAAAAGAAGTGTTGAAATTCAATTTCAACCATCAATCCAAGGTTGAAGATGATCATGGATCTTACATACAGGTTGGGGAACATTCTCCTCCTACTCCTAATCTCCTTGGTCATCAGATAAAGAAAGAAATGAAAGTGGTTTCGAAATATCCTTTCAAGTAATGAAAAATTGAATACATATACTTGAATTTTTAGGAGAGAGAAAGTAGGTGAAAAATCATCCACTTTCTTGCCACATGCCCCCCCTCCATTCCTTTCTTACGAAGCCATCTTTCATGCTCTCAATTCCCTTTGCTTTATCCTTGAATTAAAAGCAATCCATTTAAGCTCTTTAATAAATATAATACTATTATCCATTTTTAGTGGACATTACTTTTTAATTTAAAATGTAGGTAGATATTTTCACCTACTTAAAGCTATTTCGGTGCCCCCCCCTTTGTATTTGGAGGAAATTCCAAAATAGAATATCACCCATAGCATTTTAATTGATGGGAACTTCATTTCAACATTTATTTTTGCTACAAAACAAATTAGGGTTTCAATTATGCTTAAATCTTGATTATTTTATTATCAAGATTATGTCTCCTCAACTATTGTTCAAACAATATGCCCCTTTATTTTTATTTTCTCTAAATTATACAAAGAAAATATAGGGACTCACTAAAGATGGTATTTTTCATATCCAACCCTAGGTTTTGGATAAATTACAAATTACTCCAAAACTAGCATTTCAATGCACAAGCATCATTCAATCAAACTCTTTCTTGGAACTTAGGCTTCGAAAAGCCATACCTCAGCATCATTCTCATTATTATGATTCTATAACACTTGAGGAATATTATCATGTATCATTTTCAAACTAACCCCTTATATTGAGAAAATTGCACTTTAGTCCAAAACAAACAAATATTGCTTCAACATTATTCAAACAGGACCAAAATTGAAACATAAGTTCTCCTTTAGCCTTAATTACTTTTCAAAAGATAAGAACAAGAATCTAAAAGATTTAATTAAGCAAAAACTCCCAGGGTTAAAGCATAACCCAGGTCAGGGATGCTACAATTATCCACTCCTAACAGGGATTTCGTCCCCGAAATCATCAAGAGAAAAGAGAGGATCGTCCTTTTCAACTTTTTGATTCTCCTATAAAGAATCAACATTGGTCCTTCCACATAGGATATATCTCATTTAACTCTACCTCCACAGGTTGTAGTACTAACTCTGTATCAAGATTACACTTTCTCAACATGGATATATGGAATACTGGATGCAATCTATGTAATTCAGGCGGCAACTCCAACTTATAGGCTACCTTTCCAATCCATTCAGTGATTGGATAAGGCCCCATAAATCTAGGATCTAAGTTACCATTCTTCCCAAATCTAAGAACACCTTTCCAAGGTGAGACTTTGAGATATACTTTGTCTCCAACATGGAATTCTAAAGGTCTTCTTTATTTATTAGTGTATGACTTTTGACAATCATGTGCAGCCTTTAACTGTTGTTGTATTACTTTAATCTTTTCAGATGTCTATTGCACTAATTCAGGACCCAAAAGTTGGTATTCTCCTGTTTCATACCAGCACAAACGAAGATCTACAATGTCTACCATATAATGCTTCATATGGTGCCATATCAATACTGTGCTGATAACTATTGTTGTAAGCGAATTCTATTAAGCTCAAATGCAGATCCCAACTTCCTACAAACTGAAGGACACATGCCCTAAGAAAATCCTCCAAGGTTTATATAGTCCTCTCTGATTGTCCATCCGTCTGTGGGTGGAAAGCAGTACTAAACCTTAACTGTATACCCAAAGCTTTACCCAAAGCTTTATGTAGTCGTTCCCAAAAATGACTCATGAACTGGGGACCTCTATCGAAAACAATTGTAGCTGGAACCCCATGTAACTACACTATCTCATCTACATAGATCTCTATAAGTTTCTCAGTAGTATAGGTTGCTTTGATACGAAGAAAATGTGCTGACTTTGTCAACCTATCAACTATTACCCCGATGGAATCATGACTTTTGGCTCTTCTAGGTAAACCAATCACAAATTCCATGGTCACGTGATCCCATTTCTATTGTGGTATAGATAAAGGTTGCATTGTTCCTGTGGGCTTCTAATGTTCAACATTAACCTACTGACACACTGGAAATCGCATAACAAACTCAACTACACTTTCTTCAATCTAGGCCACCAATAAATATCTTTCAAGTTATGATACATTTTGGTGCTCCCTGGATGCATTGCATACATGGATGAATGATCTTCCTTCATGATTAAATTTCTTAAGTCATTGGCATCAGGTACTACCATCCTACCATGGTAACAAACTACCTCATCATCTGACTCATGAAAACCATCTCGTTTCTCACTACCATACTCTGACTTGATCTGTTGAATCACAGTATCAGCCTGTTGGGCCTCTTTGATCTATTGTTTTAGAGTAGGTTTTATGTGCATCTCAGTTAACAATTCAGCTAACAAAGATGCTTTAAGATGTACATTGTTTTGCCTCAAGGAGACAAGCATGTCTCATTTAAAGCACACAAAAGAGTACAATTGTGCTTTTTCTAAGGATGGAGATGAAGATTTTCTACTTAGTGCATCAGCCACTACATTGGCTTTTCCTAGATAATAATCAATTGTACAATCGTAGTCATTGATCAATTCTATCCAGGGGCACTGTCTCATGTTCAACTCATGTTGTGAAAAGATGTATTTTAGGTTTTTTTGATCTGTGAAAATCGGACATTTCTCTCCATAGAGATAATGTCTCCAGATTTTCAAGGCATGTACCACTGTTGCTTATTCTAGATCGTGTATTGGATAATTTTCCTCGTGTTTCTTAAGTTATCAAGAAGCAAAAGAAATCACTTGTTTATCTTGTATCAACACACATCCTAGACCATTCTTAGAAGCATCACAGAAAGTAATATACCCCTTTCCCTGCTCAGGTAACACTAACACAGGCGCACTTGTTAACCTTTATTTCAATAACTGGAAAGAATGTTGACACTTGTCATTCCAGTCAAAAGAAACCTCTTTCCTGGTTAACCTAGTTAGGGGTTATGCTACATAACTGAAGTTGTTAATGAACCTTCTATAGTAGCCTACCAGTCCTAGAAAACTGTGTATCTCTATTGGCGTCTTTGGCTAATCCCATTCCAGGATAGATTCTACCTTTTTTGGATCAACACGGATACCTGAGGCAGATATTACGTGTCCAAGAACAGACACTTCTGATAACCAGAATTCACACTTGCTAAACTTAGCATATAACTTGACGGAGGTGTTGCTCATGTTGTTGAGCATCTCTACTACAAATCAGAATGTCATCTATGAAGACTACTATTCACGAGTTCCATGAATGCATCTGATGCATTAGTCAGTCCAAATGACATAACTATGAACTCATAGTGACCATACCTTATTCTAAAGGCTGATTTAGGTATGTGACTCTCCTTGATACATAGCCAATGATATCCTGACCTTAGATCAATTTTAGATAATATAGTTCCACCACGCAACTGGTCAAACAGATCATCTATTCATGGCAGAGGATATTTGTTCTTTATGGTTACTTTATTTAATTGTCTACAATCGATGCATAATAGCATAGAATTGGAGAACCTCATGGTGAAGTACTTGATCGAACAAAACCCTTTTCAAGTAACTCATGTAACTGTTTCTTGAGTTCTGCCATCTTAGTAGGTGCCATTCTATAAGGGGTTTGAGCTATTGGTTGGGTACCCAGAATTAGATTAATCTCAAAATCAATCTCTCAAGGTGGTGGAACACCTGGAAGTTCCTCAAGAAACACATCCTGGAATTACCTGATAACATGAACTTCAGAAAGACTAGGACTCTCTGCTCTAGTATGTACAACATGTGCCAAGAATGTGAAGCATGCTTGTCGCATCAGCTTTTCAGGTACCATTGCTGAAACTAGACTGGTTGGAAGAATCTTTCTATCTCCCTGAAATATCCATGTATCACCATTGTCTGTGAACGTAACTTGCTTGGAACTACAATCCAAGACAACCTTATACTTTTCTAGGGTGTCCATCCCAATAATTATGTATAACCCATGCATCTCAAGTGGTATAAGATCCACCTGAATGCTATGTTCAGAAAAAGAAAGAACACAGGGAGAACATACCTCCTGCAACATTACAGATCCAACTAACGGAGTTTCTAATAACAATTCATCTGCTCTATGATTAACTATCATATTGCAGTCATGAATCACTTCTCGAGTGATAAAAGAATGCATAGCTCCTGAATCAATTAAAATAGATATGAAGCTGGATGAATACATATCAGAATGAAATAATTCCATCTGACCTATCACAACTTGTGGATTGACCACTACATCGGGTTGATTCATTGCATAGAATCTCACTGTTTCCTAATGTTGACTTTGTGCACAGTTATTGGATGCAGTTGATCCTGCCTAGGATGTTTGTCCATGTCCTCGAATGCCACTAGAAAATTATTTCCTCTGATGACCTTGTTGATTCTGCCTCAGGGGTTGATTCATCACTACTTTTCCAACTGGACAATCCCTTTCCAGATGTCCTACCTATCTACATTGGTAACAAATCTTGTTCTCTTGATGTGGTCTAAAAGTTCCAGTTACTGACGTTGATGCTGTGTTGGGGGCTCTACTTAGAAAAAAAACTACATCCCCAACCCCTACTTGACGTCCCTTGTGTCTGCGTATTGAACCACAGTGGTGTTGTTGGTGTAGAAAACTTTGGTTTCTTAAAACTCTCATACCTCTGTCCATGGAATTGTGTAAGCTCTTTCCTACTATTGGCTTGACGTTTCTCAATCACAGACCTTTCTATCCACCTAACTGGCTCCACAAAGGTGGCAAACCTCTCTCTATTCTGTAGAGCAGATACAGGTGTGGCGTTCAAACCCTTCACAAAATGTTGAATCCTCTCCTCATCGGTAGTAGCCATGTGCAGACAAAATCATAGAAGCTCCATAAACCAAGATTCTTATCACTAATGTTCATTGGTCCTTTCCTTGTCCGCTCAAACTGAGTGATTTTCTTGTCCAAGTAAGTCTTGGGAAATCATCTACTAATGAATTCTTGTCAAAATTCTTCCCATATGACTTCAACACCTGGTCTTTTTCCTTCTTCTATAGACCACCAATGACCAACACTCCCCTTCAACTGATACACCACATGCCTAACCTTCTCATCTTCTGGGATATTAAGAATTCTGAAGGCCTTTTCCAGCTCAGTCAGCCATAAGTCTGCGTCTGTCAGGTCAACTGTACCATCATAATCAGTGGATCCTACCAGCTGAAGCCTTTCAAAAGTCTTTCCAGCTGCATGTCTCTCATCGGGGACTGGTTCCCTAGGTGCAGGTGGTGGCATGCTATCCTCCATGTGTGTCATAGTTGCCATGAACTGCCCAAATAGAGCATGGAAAGTTGGGTTTTCAAGTGTAGCATGGTCAAGCTGGGGATGTCCATGTACTAGCTCCTCTCTAGCTTGATCCCTAGCACCTCCTCCTGGTGCAACAACACTGCTTTCAGTAGCATGTTCTTCATGTGATCCAACCATCTTCAACTTCTTCTCCTCCTATATGAGCAGAAGTCACTATCAGATACACTGGAAGAAACTAGAACAGACTCAACAACCTTAATCCTTTGTCTTTGTAGACTCAGCGAACCTAGAGCTCTGATACCAAAACTTTTGTGACGTTCTGATGCCACCAATGAAATCAATTGTGGAATTATCATAATCAGTGGAATAACAAAAATCACTAAAAATTAAAACCATTTGCAGAGAAATCCTTTTCCAGGAAACTCTTAAATAGAGAACCAAAGCATTGCATTCATTATGGTTCACATCTTACATGCCATGTATCATCTCATCTCGAGGCATATATACAACGATTACTTTTTAACAAAACTATACATAAGCAATCTAAAACCTCGAGGCATTCAAGAAAAAATCTAAAATTGATCATAAAATCACAAAGTACTGACTCCAAGAACCTGAGAGTATAGAGACAACACAAAGGACTCATATCTACAAGACTTGACAGACAGTATCTCAACCTGAGATGCTACTACTGTCCCTGATGTTCTTGTCCTTCCCCTGCTGTGTAGTCCCTACCTCCTCGTACGCGTCCACCTAAAAATGTTGGTGACCAAAGGAGTGAGACCCATGTCCCAGCTAGAGATATAACTCTCCGCCAAGAATATTATTATTGCAAATAAAGCAAAAATAAGTTGAGCAGAAGATTAAATCATTGTTTAAGCAGGACATAGCAACATCATCTATTTAATAAGGAATATGAAGAACATGTATAACATCTATCTATTTAGATTTATGGAAGAAATATGACATCAACCAACGATTGTCCTATTCAATCCTTAAGCAAATATGCTACACGTCTCATTACATTTTACAATCACACTTATGCCCTAAGGAGATGAAGTATACCATTCATGCTCCAACCGACCATGATTACGTAAAGCATCGGTACCACACAAGGTCAATGAGAGAGTCAGATTCCATGACCTCATCCATATCTGTCAGTGCGAGAATGTAGATACATTAGGTGTCAAACTACAATTAGCTTTCTAGGGTATATTCGCATCTTCACTATAGATTTATAGCCCGTAGCATATACTCTCTTCAGGATATGGCCCGTAACCAATGTCTGGTATTGTATTCTTATTGGGATATGGTCTGTAACCAATTCAGTGCATAGGATATGGCCCCTAGTCATTCCTATGAGGTGTAAGGATATATTCACCCATTACCCCCACATATTCAAAAATATGCATTCTAGGAGATATCGTGGGAAAACATGTTTCACCATCACCAACTACAGACGATGATGGATCTATGGTCAGGGATCTACATGATAAGATTTCTCTTGATTAGTTAAGTGCATTACAATATTCTTTTAGCATCAGTCCAGTTCTCAAATACGAATTATTATGACAAATACTACAATGAAAGTATAATACATCTATCAAAACTTTATAAAACATTGGGATCTCAATCCCTTATCTTTTTACTAGGAATTCTCATCCTTCAACAATATCATGATCATATTCACTGAATGTGGGTATTCAAACCCTTATTTCATCACTAAGCATTGTTACCACTTTATCAGGTAACTTATTATTTCCAGGTCATCTGACCAAGGTGTACATGATACTTGTTACCACTTTATCAGGTAACTTATTATTTCCAGGTCATCTAACCAAATTGTACCTGATACTTGTTAGACAAGAACCTCACATGGCTCATAAATCCTCATTAAACTTCTTGTCACCTCTCACTAGGAAACAAATATTCTAATGGCTCACAAGGCCCATTAACCATTTTTATCAAATAAACATCATAAATCATACCTGGCAATACTCATCATCTCATGAAACCTACATGGTAAGTATACTTGATAACAACCATCTCAATTACATAATCACACCATATAATACAAGGGTAACACCACTATTCCCAAATTAGGGTTAGTGTTTCCCATTCTCTAACAATTAGAGTTTCATAGAATAACCCAGAATTAGGGTTAGGGTTGCCCATCAATAAGGGTTTCCCATCCATTAGGATTTCCATCAATTTGGCTTTCTCATCAATTAGGGTTTCTCATCAATTAGGGTTTCTCATCAATTAGAGTTTCCATAAATTGGGGTTTCTCATCATTTAGGGTTTCCCATTAATTAGGGTTTCCCATAAATTATTGTTTCCTATTAATTAGGGTTTCCCATCTATTAGAGTTTCCCATCAATTAGGGTTTCTCATCAATTAGTGTTTCCCATTTCTTCATTAATTGGGGTTTCCCCATTCTTTATCCATTAGGGTTTCATGATCACATTATCAAGGATTTAAACCTAATTCATGCTCTATACTCATAAAAAGTATCAATGTTGCACATTGCATGTTATTACTCAAATACGAGTTTCTCTCTCTCATCCTCTCTAGGATGTTGATTACTCCATGCTTTATTAAGTTGACTCAACCTTTCATTAAGGTACATACACCTTTATTATCACAAAGTATTGAGTTATTGCATTCTTAGGCATCAGATGTCAATTACTCTCAGTGCATTATTCACCTAAATACCTTAGAGCTACTGCATTGTAATCACCCTTGAGATACTTTTCAACCACTCATGGGGTTATTAGTCCTTACATGGTTTAAACCAGATGGATCTTCAAACGGTTTGGACCAACACCTCCACACGGTTTGGTCCTAAACCTTCAAATGGTTTTGTACCAATAAACCTCCAAACGGTTTTGGACCAATTAACCTCCAAATGGTTTTGGAACTATATAATATTTAAATGTTTTTGAATCTATATAATATTCAAATGAGCCAGTGGGGTGTAGCTCAGGTGGTGTGGCTCGCAAGGCCTCTGCGAGAGGTCACGGGTTCGACTCCTGGCTACCCCCAGAATCCATACCTCGCCCGTCACGTCGCCCGGCCAACGATGTGGTGACTAGTGCCCCCCCCCCCCCGTATGGGTCAGGGGGTCCATCCGGGGGTTTACACTGCCTGCGGGGGTCACAAAAGTGGCGCTCGTGCAGGAGTGGTTCCCACGTCACAAAAATATAATATTCAAACGATTTTGAAACTATATAATATTCAAACGGTTTTGAAGCTATATAATATTCAAATATTTTTTGAGCTATATAATATTCAAATGGTTTTGAAACTATATAATATTCAAACAGTTTTGAAGGTCATTCCACCTCAAATGGTTTGAAACCATTTGGTCTCTTAACGGTTTGAAGTCGTATGGTCTCTAAATGATTTGAAACCGTTTGGACACTAAACGGTTTGAAATTGTTTGGCCAATTATGGTTGAAACTGTTTGGCCAATTATACTTGAAACCATTTAACAATGTTGATCTAATGGTGATTTTTTATGATGATGTCATCATCATCAACCTTCGTTTTTAATGTTCATAACACTGTTAGTTTCATAGAATCATAAAATTGCACCATGAAATATTCAAAAAGAAAAGAAGATCATCATATATTGCAAGATTGAATTCAATGAATAATATTAATGGTTCAAGTTATATAACCTTCCTTCAAAGTATCTTCAAAGATTCAAGCTTCACATCTTCAATGGTGTAAGTGTCTCCTCCAACTATCCAAGGCTCATTTTCAACAATTTTGATGCAAAATATGGCCAAGATTGAGTATTGGATGGAAGAGAGAAGAAAAGAAGTGTTGAAATTCAATTTCAACCATCAATCCAAGGTTGAAGATGATCATGGAGCTTACCTACAGATTGGGGAATGTTCTCCTCCTGCTCCTAATTTCCTTGGTCATCGGCCAAAGAAAGAAATGATAGTGGTTTTGAAATACCCTTTCAAGTAATGAAAAATTGAATACATATACTTAAATTTTTAGGAGAGAGAAAGTAGGAGAAAAATCATCCACTTTCTTGCCACATGCCCCCCTCCATTCCTTTCTTACGAAGCCATCTTCCTTTCCCTCAATTCCATTTACTTTATCATTGAATTAAAAGCAATCATTTAGGCTCCTTCATAAATATAATACTATTATCCATTTTTAGTGGACATTACTTTTTAATTTAAAATGTAGGCAGATAGTTTCTCCTACTTAAAGCTATTTTGGCGCCCCCATTTTGTATTTGGAATCCATTCCATAAAATAATATCACCCATAGAATTTTAATTGATTTCAACATTTATTTTTGCTACAAAATAAATTAGGGTTTCAATTATGATTGAATCTTAATTATTTTATTATCAAGATTATCTCTCCTCAACTATGGTTCAAACAAGATGCCCCTTTATTTTTCATTCCTCTAAATGATACAAAGAAATAGTAGGGACTCTCTAAAGATGATATTTTGCATATCCAACCCTAGGTTTTGGGTAAATTACAAATTACTCCAAAACTAGCATTTCAATGCACAAGTATCATTCAATCAAACTCTTTCTGGGAACTTAGGATTACACAAGACATACCTCAGCATCATTCTCTTTATTATGATGATATAACACTTGAGGAAAATTATCATAACATTTGCAAAGTAACCCCTTGTATTGGGTAAATTGCACTTTAGTCCAAAACAAACAAATATTGCTTCAACATTATTCAAATAGGACCAAAATTGAAACATAAGTTCTCCTTTAGCCTTAATTAATTTTCAAAAGATAAGAACAAGAATCTAAAAGACATAATTAAGCAAAAACTCCCAGGGTTAAAGCATAACCCAGGTCAGGGATGTTATAGTTTTAAATGATAAGAATGAATTGGTACCCACCAGGCAATGCACTGAATGGAGAATGTGCATTGATTATAGGAAACTAAACAAGGCAACAAGGAAAGACCATTTCCCTCTACCCTTCCTTGATGAAGTCCTTGAACACCTGGAACACCAAAAATTCTTCTGTTATCTCGATGGATATTCAGGCTTTTATCAAATCCCTATACATCCCAAAGATCAAGAAAAAATGACTTTTACTTGCCCCTTCAGAACTTATGCCTTTAGAAGAATGCCTTTTGGGCTATGTAACGGCCCGCACCTTTCCAAAGGTGTATTTCTACAATCTTTGAAGGATTAACTGAGACCATCATGGAAGTTTTAATGGATGATTTTTGAATTCATGGAGACTCTTTTGACAATTGTCTGCTCAACCTCAATTAAGTATTACAAAGATGTGAGGAAACAAACTTGATTCTTAACTGGGAAAAATGTCACTTTATGGTGACAGAAGGTGTTGTCCTCGGACATCGAGCAAGTGACATAGGAATTGAGGTAGATAAAGCAAAAATTGATGTCAACTCTAAATTGACACCACCTAAAGACATCAAAGCTGTTCGAGAATTTCTAGGTCATGCAGGATTTTATAGAAGATTTATGAAAGACTTCTCAAAAATAGCAAAACCCATGACCCACTTACTGACTAAAGAAGAAGATTTCAACTTTGATCAAGAATGTTTAAATAGCTTCATGATTCTAAAGTATGCCTTAGTCTCCGCTCCCACTGAGAGCCCCTGACTGGTCACAACCATTTGAAATAATGTGCGATGCTAGCGACTATACTATAAGGGCAGTGTTGGGACAAAGAATAAACAAGAACTACACCACTATACTACACATCAAAGATGCATTACGAAGCGTAAAAGAACTACACCACTATAGAAGAGGAGTTTTTAGCTATCATCTATGCATTTGAGAAATTCTACTCCTATTGAATCAGATCAAAATTCATAGTCTACACTGACCATTCAGTAATAAGATACTTGATCTAGAAACAGGACGCAAAATCCAGACTCATTCATTAGGTGTTGATGCTTCAGGAGTTTGATCTGGAAATAAAAGACAAAAGTGAGGTAGAGAATGTCATCATCGATCACTTAAGTAGAATTGAAGTTCAAAATGAAGATGATATACCCATTTAGGACTCTCTACCCAACGATCAACTCATGAAAATCACCATTGGATTTCCTTGGTATGTCGATATAGTGAATTATCTGGCTACAAGAATTATCAATCCTTCTGTCGTCTACCACGACAGTAAGAAATTTCTTCATGACGCAAAGCAGTACTTTTGGGATGAACCCTACCTCTTCTACTTATGCATTGTTGGACTATCTCACCATTGCATTATCGAAGAAGAAATTATCCCAGTTCTAGAGCATTGTCACTCTAGCCCTACTGGGGGCATATGAGTTCCAAGAAAACCATGCTTAAGGTCCTACAATCTGATTTTTATTGGCTGACTATCGTAAGGGATGCACACGAATTCGTACGATCATGCGAAAAATGTCAAATCACCAGATGTATATCCAAACGAGATGAAAGGCCGCTAAATATGTGGTAGGAGGTCGAACTCTTTGATGTATGGGGAGTGGATTATATGGGTCCATTTCCCTCATCATATGGATTCTCTTACATCTTGGTTGCTGTGGATTACATTTCAAAATGGGTAGAAGCTATACCAACTATGTCTTGTGACTCTAAACCAATTATCAAGGTGTTCAAAGATATCATTTTCCCTATTTTCAGTGTTCCAATAACAATCATATCCGATGGAGGATCTCATTTCTTAGAACGAAGTTTTGAAGTCCTCCTAAGAAAATATGGAGTTAATCACAAGGTCGCCACACCTTACCATCCACAAACAAGTGGCCAAGTCAAAGTTTCAAATAGACAGCTAAAAGTCATCTTAGAAAAAATTATCAACAGACACTGAACAGACTGGTCCACCAAGCTCTTCGATGTTCTTTGGGCATACCGCACCGCTTACAAAATGCCAATTGGAACAAAGATGTTTCAATTGGTGTATGGAAAGTTGTGTCATCTATTAGTTGAATTAGAACACAAAGCTTGGTGGGTTGTCAAACAATTGAACTTTGATCTCAAAAGTGCTAGTGAATATAGACAACTTCAACTACAAGATCTAGAAGAACTAAGAATGAAAACTTACAAGAGTGCTAGAATCTATAAAGAATAAACTAAGATGTGGCACGATGGCCATCTCAAAAGAAAATATATCATTTTCAGATATAAAGTCCTTTTTAACTCAAGACTTAAAATGTTCCCTAGAAAGCTTCTCACAAAGTGGTTCGGGGCATTCATCATCAAACACATCTACCCATATGGACCTATAATCATATCTAATGACAATGGAGGAGAACATACCATTAATGGCCATAGATTAAAGAAATACTATACACCAGCAGACAAAATACCAAGACAAACTAATAAGATCAATGATCCCACAACATCGACATAACAAAATCAGAATTTCGTCGAGCCAGCGATGTAAAACCAAAGCGCTACTTGGGAGGCAACCCAAGATTTGAGTATCACCGTTCTATATTATTCTTCTTAGTTTTTTTAATTTTCTAGTCTCTTAATCACTTATTTTTGACCTATCATATTTAATCTGAAAATATAAAAATTCACATAAATAACCAAAACCAACATAAAAATATTAAAACTAAAAACTAAAATAATCTTATCCTAACGGTTTCAAAACTTTTTGGTCCTTTCAGTCTCAAAACTGATTGGACTAAAACGGTCTCGAAGTCGTTTGGTCCTTTCAGTCTCGAAACCGTTTGAACCCCAAACGATCTTGATATTGTTTGGACTCCAAACGGTCTTGAAACCGTTTGGAACACAAATGGTCTCAAAACCGTTTACCCTCAAGAATTTGTACCTCACCCCTCAGTTTCCTATAAATTCACCCGACCCCCTCCCTTTTTCTTCCCTTAGATTCTTGAATTTTCTTTCCTTCGTGCGAGCGCTGTTTCATTACCACCAGTTCTCCTACTCCCGCGCCCGATCTCTTCCATCTGCTCTCACGACCTCTGCTCACGGTGCTTCTTCTGAGTACTCTATCACCATCTATGTACCTCCGCGGACGCTGCGTTGTCCTTCTTCTACGCCATTTCACTCTTGTCGCTACGAGCTCAAGCCGCAAGGTAGAACGACAGACTGTAACAACCGTCATCATCTTCATCTTTGGTGCCTCCATGCGCTTCACGTTCTCCTCATCTACCACCGCTATTGCTGCCACTGCCGCCTTCATCACCGTCGCCATTTTCCACTACCTTTTTAACCTACCGCCTAGCTCCCATCATTTTACCTTCCTCTTAGTTTCGCCTCAAACAGTCTTGGACCTAAATGATCTTGAAACTATTTCAGCACAGGACTGTTTGAACCGAAATGGTCTTGCAACCGTTTGGATCCAAACAGACATAGAATCGTTTGGACCCAAATGGTCTTAAAACTATTTGGTTCCAAACAGGCATAAAACTGTTTGAGCGTAGGACCGTTTGGACCCAAACGTCCTTGAAACTGTTTGGTTCCAAACAGGCATAAAACCATTTGAACTCAAAACCATTTGGACCCGGACTGTATTAAAACTGTTTAGATCCAAACGGCCGTAAAAAATTATAAAACCATTTGGCACCAAATTGTTTCCAAACAGATTGGACCTAAACGGTCTTGAAACCGTTTGGACCCAAATTGTTTTCACCTTCACTATTTCATTTAATAAGAAATCCAAACGGTTTTACAAACCATTTGAAACCAAACAGTCTCAAAATCATATGGACACAAATGGTCTTACAAACTGTTTGGTTCCATCGAAACCTAAAAAACAATAACACTTACATAATGTTGCATTTTCTTTCATAAATCCATTTTTACTACACTTTCAATTTTCATAATACATGATTTCTTGCCAGATGGAGTTGACGCGGGTTTCTATCAAGAAAATTGGAATGCCTTGAGCGTCCAACTTTGTCAATTCATCCAGGGACCCTTCAAGGGCAATTTTATTCCTCCTGCTGTGACAAATTCACTTATAATACTCATCCCCAAGAGCATTCCTCCGGAACAATGTTGTCAGTTAAGGCCCATTTATCTCAACAATGTATGCTCGAAGCTCCTCTCAAAAGTCATCGCTACTAGGATCAAATCTTACCCTAATGACTGGATTTCCCCTTTCCAATCGAGCTTCATCCCAGGAAGGAGGATTGGAGACAACATAGCCCTGGTCCAGGAGGTGGTGCATTCGATGGAATCCAAATCATGCAGGAAAAGGTCATTGGCGCTGAAGCTAGACCTGATTAAAGCTTTTGACAAACTAAGTTGGCATTTTATTCATGACACACTCATCCGAACTACGTTGCCCAGGGAGACCATAGATATCATTATGCAAATCATTTGCTCTGCGAAATCATCCATCCTCTGGAATGGAGAGGTTGTCGGCACTTTCCATCCATCTAGAGGAGTCAAGCAAGGGGATCCACTTTCCCCCTACATCTTCATTTTATGCCTGGAAAGGTTCAGACAATTGATCGAGGAGGAGACAGACAATGGAAATTGGAAACCTATCATCATCACCAAAGCAAGAATTCCTATCACCCATGCGAGCTTCATGGATGACATTATTCTTTTTGGTGAGGCATCCACCCATCAAGCAAGGGTGATCCTACACTGCCTTAAGCGCTTCAATCACGCCTCCGGGCTTGCTCTTTCTCATGAGAAATCAACTATTTTCTTCTCCCACAGCACCCCCCGATCCATCAAAAACCAGATCTGTAGAAGATTGGGAATCCATGAAACAAGCAATCTTTGTCACCATCTGGGTGTTCCCATCATTCACCATAGGAAAGGCAAAGAGATTTTCTCTTCTCTGCTGGAGAAATTCCAGAAACATATATCGCAATGGCAGAATAATCTTCTCTCCCTTGTAGGGAGAATGACGCTTACAAAATTGGTCCTTCAATCTCAAGCTTGCTACATTATGCAAGTTGTCCAGCTACCTCTCTTTGTTTGTGACCAAATTGATCAGATAACAAGGAACTTTCTGTGGAATGGGGGCACACAAAGACATCTTAATCTGGTTGCATGGAACAAAGTTACAAACCCCAAGCCTCATGGGGGTTTGGGTATGAGGAAATCGAAGGACTTTAACTCATGTTTGCTGATGAAAATGGGTTGGGACCTTATTCAAAATAGGCGTATACCTTGGGTGGACATCATGCGATCCAAATACTTCAATAACGAACTACCCAAAACAACTGGTTCTCACTTATGGCGAAGCTTGAGGAACTTTCTCCCTATCCTAAAAATGAACTCGCTATGTCAGGCCGTTTTAGGCCTGGACAATTTGGTTTGGACTGATGAATGAGTCGGAGCAGGTGTGGCACCTACAATCAAAGCCGCACTTTTGGTGTCAGAAGAGCTTGTAGACCTTAAGGTCTCGAGCTTGGTCAGAGACAATGGTTCTTGGGATTTAGATATCCTCAATCACTGGTTTGTACAAGACACGGTCACTGCCATTCGTCATATTCCCACTCCCAGAATCCATTACGGGGACGACACCTTTGTATGGAAACTAGACAACTATGGCATTTTCCACGACCACCACCACAGCACCAGCACTAACAAATCTATACATCCAAACCCTCTCAGTTATTGATAAGACTCTTAAACCAACAAAGTACGTCTTCTCCAGTGTACTGAATAAGATGGGGATATATGACAGAATCCTAGCTCTGCTCGACAACGCCAACCTCTCAAAGCTCTACTTTGTCGTAGAGATTTCTAATGTTGAGCCTACAACTGAATTCTTCACATACCTCAACAAAGAAACTGTGGATGCAAAGGATAGATTGAAGGACAGAGGTGACCGCAGGCTGGTGACCTCACTTTTGGTAAAAAGGTTTCATAACTAAAAATATGTTGAATGAGGTATTCATCGACAACCAAGAACAACTAAAGAAGGCTAAAGCTGTAGGCCTGCAAAGCTCCCATTTTAACAAGAACACCTTCTAGAAGGCCCTCACAGGGATTCCAAACTATGAGGCAAAGACCTACAAGGCCTCTAACATACACTCTGGCCTGGTGTACACAATGCATAAAATTCTCACATGTGCACATTTCCCCAGAACTAAGGGCAGAAATGTTAGTATATCTGATCTTTTCATCCTCTGGTCCATCCTAAAAGGGCTTCCGGTCAACATCAGACCGTATCTGATATAAAAGCACTCTGCTTACGCCTTGGGAAAAGAAATATGCATGGGTGGTCACATAACCTCTATCCTGAAATATCTTAAAATGGACAGACCACTTCCCAGGTGCACGGTGATCAAGGGTGACATCCTTACCAATGAACAGAGTTTAAAGAACTCTTACATTATAAAGGAGAAGGATGCCAAATTATACTACATCTTCTGCCCTATTGTAAAATCATCAAGGACTCTACTGCCACTTCTGGAGCTTGCAAATTATGACAAGGAAAAGCTTCTCTTCACTAAAGAGGAGCTCACCAACCAACTAGCCTCCTCTAAAGAAGTAGAGAAGAAAGCAAAGGCATGACAGACAGAACACAACATAACTTCCCCAAAAAAAATCCCAATAAAACGGCCTTCAAAGCTGCACACACAGAAGTAACAACTGTCGGGGATGCCCATGTCAAAGATAAACCCAGAGGCAGAAACCCCCACCCCGAAGAAAATATCATCACTCATCACTAGACTCCTTCATCATGAGTCTAGATGTTGAGCTTACCTCCACTACCACCCCCACCACACTACCATCTTCCACCATTCAACCACCCACCACGCTTCCATCATTTTTCATAATGATGTCCACCACAATTCCCTTCTCCACAACCACAACTCCACCCACATCTTCTGCCTCACTCATCTTCTCTTTGGGCATCCTATTCTCCACCTCAACGCTCTACGTCACATTCCTTTCCACCCCACCCCGCTGACATTCTCGATTCCACGTCTTTCTCTCGAGATGTCATCACCCTTCTCTTCTGCCAGCACCCTGACACCACTGATGACTCCATCTATAGTCACCACACAGTTCACAGGTCCATCAATAGTATCTCTTTCGCAAGGCACTACCACCTTCCCACCTCGACCCCAGCCATCCCACCCATCCATCCCTGGGGTCCCCTTTACAAATGTTGGTGAGGAATTTCGACGTCAATTTGACGCTATCTGAAACCTCCTCATTGACCACTCTAACATTCTACAATCCATCTTCTGCTCTGTGCAAGGGCTCGCCAAACAAGTTGCCAATATCGATGAGTGGAACCACACCTTACCATGCATCCTCTTTGACATTTAGCAATGGCAGGAAGCAACAATCACGCAAGTCGGCCGCATCGACGACCGCTTCAAAAACTTGCCAGAGTTGGTACTGGAGATGAAAGTACAACAAGAAATGTTGGCTCAGCAAGTTGATAGGATCTCTATGCAGAATCAGCCCCTGCATGAGAACATTCACGTGCTTCAGCGGCAACAAAATACCCTGAGCACGCGCTTGGATGAAATCAACAACATCCTCACACACCTTGTTCGCCGCCAGGAAGAGTCATTGAATGAAGAAATAATCCAGCTATGTGCACAAGTGACAGATCTTTCAACACGACTCTTTTCTGCCAAAGCATGATGTGCTGATCTTAAAGAAAGCCACGATGCACTGCTCAAAACCGATGGGCATGTACGAGTGGAATTTGAAGAAATACAAGCTATCCATCGACAGTGCAAACATCGCCAAAGAAAATAAAAGATAAGGCGAGAAAATGAAGAAGATGAAGACGACGAGGATTCTGATTCCTCAACTGATTCCAACGATGATAGCTCCTCCTCATACGATCAACCTGATGACCCAGACAATGTTGGGGAGGGCACCAGCTGAGGAGTAGAACTAGAAAAGAAGGGAGATGACAAAGACCACCAAGAAGGTGGAAAAGATCCCAAATCCCCTGAAAACAATGAATATGTAACCATGTCATATGGGGATCAATTCTTTAACTTCTCTGCTATGGGATCCCTCGGGGAAGCTGCCAAAGATGCTGCTTTCACTGAGTTCCAACAATGCATGCTGGGAACCAACATTAGCCCATCTAAAACAGCCATTCCACAACACTCCGCTCAGGAGCAATCAACACCTTTTCCCCCAGAGTTGGATGAATTAGATAGAGTGAGCCTAGACACAGATGAAAGACTCGACTCTGATTCTAAATCTAAAAAAGATGAAGATCTACCACGTTATATGGATGACATTGAGCAGACTTCTCTTCCTCCGCCACAAGATCTTCCCCCGCCACCACCTCTACCTCACAAGATGCATGACCTAGATATGGCAGCCATCTCTACACTAGATGTTCAGGACATCTTCATCCTGAACACTATGGTAGACAATGCCAAAGAAGGGGGATACGTCATCTATCATTATACTAAGACAAAGCGCAAGTTGACACAGGAAGATTTTTGTATCCTCCTTCGACCTTAATCGACAGTGAAGATGGCGATCTTTTGTGTCCGTCTTGCCAATTCTATCGAGGAATACAGGAGTCCAAAGAGGATGCATGCAGTTTTCAATGCCTCACCAGCTCTAGCTCTAAGCTTACTATGTAAAGACTTATGAGCAAAATCAATTGAGCGGCTGCGTACTGGGATTACACGAAAGGCAGGATACATCATCGTGCCCTTTCAAGTTTTCGGCCATTGGCTTCTCATGATCGTCGATACTGAGGCCCGTGATGCCAAGGTGTACAACTTCTGTGCCAGTGAGCTTAAGGCTGAAAACATTAACTTTGTTGGTTTCGAAGCCGGTGAAGCACATTGTATCCCTTTCCAGCTTCTGAAAGTAATCTAGGCTGCATGCCCATCCCTCAAACATGGTTGGAACCAACCCTAGTTCTGAATCATCAACCCACAAGTCCAAACACAAGAAGGTTCAAGGGATTTCTCTTTTTGTACAATATGATTCATACAAGCGCTCAATAGACAAATCCCCTTTACCGACCTAGCAACAGAGGATATCCACTCCTTGCGAGGACATTTCGCCATGTAGCTTATATGCGATAGAAGGTTCTTCAAGGAGCCAACTATGGTGCTAGACGACGTACCTCGTTACCTTTTCTTTGCTATCCAACATCCACAGAGGCAACCTTTCATACACACTTTAAAGGAGTTGGAGAAACAAAAATAAACCGCCACGGTCCCCGAAAAAAGAATATGCGACCCTTACACTTTTGATATGGCAGAAGACAAAGGGGACATCAAACTGACAACCAGAGCTATCCTCAAATGAACATCCAAAGATATGTTATCACTATCTGCCATAGAACCAACGTTCCCAAATTTTAACCTTGCAGCATGCAAGAGTCTTTCTGACAACAAATTGTGACTCATCATGTCTCGACTATATGCGAGAAAGATGAGCTCATATTTCTCAACGAGGATATTCTAGTTATGGTAGATACACTCTGTGAAACTGTACAAATAAAAGGGTCTTTATCTGTGAGCCTGATGACTGCATGCCAATATCTTATTGCATGGGACCAACCTACGGTTTATATGGCACAAGTGTACATGATCTACTAGGGTTGAAGAACTTCAGAACCACAGAGGCCTTTATCTCATACCTCCAACATACGACTCTAAAGTTCATTATTCTTCCTTTTCTTCACTCTGAGCATTAGATGCTACTGGTGAAAAACCTTCATGGAGGAACTATAATAATCTACAATAGTTCTGACAGCCAGTTTGATCCAAGCCAGAAATAGTATGTCGTGACAGCAAAGACACCCACGGAGGAGGTGGTGAAGGAGTGTGCTGACCAACTACACGATCTCTTGAGCAAACACATAAGGGCATACAATAAAGAACACTTTCATCACCCAGCCTTCAGCCACAAATGTCCCCAACAGATCTGAGAATCCAATGAATGCAGTTTACATGTCCTCTATTGGATGTATACCATCACTATTCTTGGAAAACCAGTAGAGGACATGATGGATGTGTATTACCACGCTTTACGTGAAAAATTTGTAGCAAATATCCTTCGATCGCATGTAGAAAACAAAGGACTGAAGAAGCCTTAATGCCCTTGTCCATGTACTTCTCAACCTATCACTTTGACACCTTGAGGATAGAGTGAGTGATAAGTTAGTGGGGGTACACTGGGCAAGGGTGAGGTATCATTTTCAAACCCTATTTACTCTACTCTCCCTTCCATCTGTATTCTTTTGTGCAACTTATTCCTTACTTTTGACATCTAGTTTTTTCTTGAAATTTCTTTGATAGTATAACTCTTGTACATAAGAATAACATTCCTTTTGGAAAAGGTCACCTCTAGCTAAGTTAGAGACAAAGTAGTCCTCAAAAGAAATTATAAAAGTAGCAATTAGGCATGTAATGGAGAATTAATAAACTACCTTCATACTTGATTTTCATGCCTTTGCTTCAATTCTACATCAGACTCTCCATAGGTTAATATTGTGGCCGAAACAAGCCAAACACTCTCAAGGACGGGAGGGAATCAGGTGAAACCCAAATCAAGGAACCTCGCAAGTGGACCACCAAGTACGAAACTAAAATAAGTGCATGTCAGGAAACTCTAAGAAAAATTTTCTTCTTTTCAAAAAGAGGCTTGGCAGCCCAAATAAAATCTCTAAAAACCCAATTCCTTAGCATGTGAGCATATGAATAAAAGTCTAAGCATTGAATAAAAACATGAGAGTTATAACATGCATAAGGACTTATATGAAGAGCCAATAAAGGTCTCGCACGGCCGGTACATTCAACTGCCCTCACAAAGGCAAATGTGTCACGCCGGGTAGTGAGATCCTAAGGTATCCAAACATATGAAAAGGATAATAAAGGATTCGCTCGTCCGGTACATTCAGCTTCCCTCACAAAGGCAGATTGTGGCGCCAGTAGTGAGATCCTAAAAGCTTAGATAAACCCTCATCCACTTGAAGGGGGAGTTACACAACATCCTTTAGCCAACCCTCATACCTATTTTAGCTCCCAGTAGGAATTTTAAAGAATTATAAAACTGCTTAGAGTCGAAGACATGCATAGAATGTGATCAAGGAAAAGGTGGTCCCAATGTGAGCTATGCGATTTGGAAAAAACCTGACATCCACGCAACTATCAACACCTGAAAGAGTTAGTGCAAGCAGAAGCCCCAATAAGACTCTAGGAGATCTCTGGTTTATAATTGAAGCAAGAGTATGGAAATATTCACTAAATAAAATCGCCTCACCACAACATGCCTTATCTCTATCTAGCTTGAGGACAAGCTAGACTTTAAGTTAGGGGGGTGATAACCTCCCATTTTGTGATGTTATCTTACTAGTTTTTTCTCAATTTTCCATACTCTTTCTTAAATAAAATATTTAGAATCTTTAACTTTCTACTTTATTGTAAATATACCATTAGACTAACTTTTCTTCTTACTGAAAAACACACAAAAAATTACAAAAATCGCAAACGGTCCCAAGACCGAATGGAAGCCAAATGGTCCCAAGACCAAATAAAGGGCAAACAGTCCTAAGACCGAGTAAAGGACAAATGGTCCCAAGACCGAATAAAGGCTAAACAGTCCCAAGGTCGTGTGAAACCAAACGGTCCCGAGACTGTATGAAGCCAAACAGTCCAAAGATTGAATGGAGATCAACCGGTCCCGAGACCGTATGAAGACACATGGTCCTAAGACCGTATGAACACTAACGGTCCCAAGACTGAATAGAGGCAAACGGTTTCCAAATCGTGAGGACTCAAACGATTTCCAAACTGGGAGAGTCCAAATGGTCTCCAGCAATACAAAGGCAATCCGTCTCCAAACCGCAAGGACTCAAATGATTTCCAAAATGGGAGAGTCCAAACGGTCTCCAGCAATACAAAGGAAATCAGTCTCCAAACCACGAGGACACAAATAGTTTCTAAACCAGAGAGTCCAAATGGTTTCCAAACCGAGAGAGAGTCCAAACGGTCTCCACGACCGTTTGGACCCAAATCACCCCAAACCGTTCAAGATTCACTCAAAGCCTATAAATAAGTCCCAATGGGTCCTCACAAAGAACCAAGTCTCAGACGCCCAAAGGCTGCCTCTACTATTCTAGAGCTTCTCCAACCTTCATCTATCGCCCTGAGGCTGCCGGTCTGAGATCCACACTCCATCTCCAAGCTACTTTCTCTCTCATCATCAAAGAAGGTGGGAAAAGGAGGATCCATCACCAAGGAAACCACGAAGTGTGAAGATCATTGCTCTCTCCTCCAAGGGGTCAACCTCCCTCCTTCCTTCATGCAGATGATGTTCTTTCTCTCTCTTCTCACCACCTTCTTTGACCTTGCTATGAGTGAGTAGTCCCATACACGGGTGCGGGGAGCAGCCCTGCTACCCATGTTTTCATTTCATGCAATGTAATTCATGAGTTTGCAATAGAGATTTTCTTTCTTTTCAGTTCAACATCAATCATTTAATGAATGCTAGTTGCTTAATCACCAACTTGCATTATTTATTATCTACTAGTATGAAGTGTCAACATTTGTACTTTTAGATTCGAATATCGATTGAATGTTGGTTGTTGATCTATGTAGTCACCATGTATCTATTTCGGTATCTAGGAGTGTTTTCAAGGAGTGTAGTAAACTCACCTCTATCGTTTTGCTTTCATACAATGAAATGGAATCAGTTGACATATGAAAGTACAACCTTGATAGGTTGAGGAACACACTTTGCGAAGGGAGTGATGCAAAGTATGTGACCATTCGTTTGGGGATGGCTGGCATTGCAATACTCCCACACTTCATGTAGTTAGTTATACGAAAGGAAGTTAAGTCTAAAAAGATACTAACTATTTAGACTCTTATTGTAGGCCATGTTATTATAATGTGTGTTTTGATCCATGTGTAGTGGTGGTGAAACCCGATCACATCCTAGTGGTTTTTAAACATTGTTTACAACCTTAAGTTTACTTTTCTTCCATCAACTTTCTTGCACTTAGTTTAACCAACCAAATCAACCTTTCGATCTAAATATAAACTTTAAGTAGTCAAGTAGAGTTCTAACATTTTCCATCTTGTTAATCTCCAACAAGACCGTTGTCCTGTGGATTCGACCATAAAATGTACTACGATAAGACTTCTACGTATCCTAGCAGATGTGGGTGGAGTTCTTATTCTAGCACACGCAAGGCTAAACCTAAGGACTTACTATCATTAGGATTTTTAGTGGTGCATGCAACTCCACACAAGTGGAGGCTCCATCATGTACAGGTTGAAGCTAGTAGAACAATTTACCACAAAGATTTAAGTGTAAGGGTCGACCGAAGATTTTGAGTGGCTTGGTAGTTTAGAAGAGGGGTATAAGGATCCTATTTATATTCCTCCATGTCGGTTGGGTTTCTCATGGAGGATGGATTGGGGGAATCTTCTAGACACCACCATTTACGAAAAAACTCAGGATGGTTAGGTGCTTCCTGTTCTCACAAACTCAATGAGAAAGTCTCTTGATCCAATCGTGCAATGAAGAGGGAGATACGAAGATAAAGATTCGTTGTTGTTACCTCCTTATTTCCTAATGTAGCTGAGGGTATGGGATGATGTTGCCACCATTGGATCCCTTCCTCAAGCCACGTGCTTGAATAAGGGCCGAAGAAAAGGAATTTCTTAATTGGAAATATATGGTGACATTTAATGTGAATCCTTTCACTTTAGGGATTCTAGAAAAAATCATAACTCCTATTCTATTACTTCTTTTGATCCCAAATTTTAAAGGGAAGTCCATAATGACTTCAGATAATCGTGGACAAGGTTTGAGGCTAATATACAAAAAGAAAAGATGCTTTTCTTAAAGTACAAGTATACTCTTTATAAGGCATATTTTATGCATTTATTCAATCCTTTTCTCTTCCTTGTCTTTTCCATATCTTTTATTTAAATTAAAAAAATTATTAGAAACCATTTGAAATTGAAATCCAATCATTAGTGATCATTTATACCACTTTTTACATAATTCTACACAATTGTCATAAGTATGTTACTTATTATCCATTATCTTTTACTTTTTTCTTTATATTTGATTTTTTTCCCTTCCTTTTCCCTTATATTTGTTATTAGATTAAAAAAATAGTGGAAACCAAGAAATTCACAACAAAGAGAAATTTTGTAAAATAAATCCATACCTTTAAAGAAAAGCATAACATATTTCCAATATATCTTTTTTATTGAAATAATTGTATTTGAATTATATAATTACATATGAAAAAATAGATAATAAGAGATTGTGTCTTCATATTATTGATTTTTATGGACCCCAATGTCCGTGGTGATCCTTGGGTAGTCATCATAGTCATCTTCATTGACCTCTTACATGAGGTAGGGTGTTGTCATAGGGACCATAGCTTTGGCAACATGAGAATTTTCTTCAGTTGTAGCCACCATACACAAAATATACAAATGCCAACCTCAATGCTTAGGGTCGAGGTCTCATTGATATAATACCTTGTTCTAATGTAATTCAACTAGACGAGTTTGTCTGGGATCTAATCTTAGATCTCATGTCAACAACAGACAATTGAGATAGATTTTCATGGTCAAGTCTTTTATAGTGGGACAAAAAATTACAACCATCCAATATGATTTCCACCTTGTGATTTGAGGTCACACATAGGATAGGTCATAGAATTCTATGCCCAATCCCTTTTGTCTTGGTGGAATATGAATACTATTTATTTGTCCTTTTCATCTAGCATCCAAACCTTGATCTGGACGAATATGCATCTTCTATAATTGTGGGGCAAACAATGTACTTTTAATAGATTTCATTGATCAAAATGGATGTCGTATGTCTTATTTGTAAATATTTTAGCAACATGTATGACTATATCATTTGAACTTCCATTAAAGAATTACTTCAAACTATGACAAAGAAATTTAAATAACATTATGTCATTATGTGATATAACATTAATTTTCTTTGTATTCTCTTAGAATTGTCATTATGCAATTTAATTTTGTAACTTTTCATGTTCAATAATTAAATTAAACGGTAGCTTAACAAATACTAATCCACTAAAACATGCACACTACTAACTTTTTTGTTTTCTATCGATGTGAACATGTGGAATAAAAAGAATTATTCATCACAAAATACTAAGAGATTCACATGCCAATTTGATTTTTTGCATGTGATAATAGATAAAACTTGAAGGGCATGACAAAAAGATATTTGACATAGGGGGCTCAAGTTTGTGGTTTACTATCATATTTTCTAGCAATGTGACCAAACAAAATAATATAAATATACATCATAACATGATAAACAAATTCCATGGAAAATAAAGTTTTACAAAATACTAGAGATGTCACTGCTAAAGTTTTTTCAATAAACTATATACCCATATTTTGTTGCATGTGACAATTGATTAAATTTAAAGGCCATGACAAAAGATCTTCTTAAAGGGGGCTAAAGTTTGTAGTTTATCTATAATACTCTATTAAAATGTAAGAGTTGATATAATTGATAATAGAACCTCACTTTTTGGTAATGATAATAGAACCTCACTTTTTGGTAACTAATCATTGCCAAACAATGTTTAGGTAAAGCATTGGCATAAGTTTATATTCAACTTGAACTTGCATTTAATGAAAACTGAATTAAATGGAAAGGACACATTATTATAAATAAAAACACAAACTTTTTCCTTCTGTCTCTAGGAGTGTAAATTGATAGGGTATTACTATACTCATAACCACATTCATTTATGATATTAGGTACAGTTATGGGTATATGCCTGCTTCGTTCAACATCGTACCCACACCATACCCATACTTGTGAAACATCGGGTACATAAGGCGGTTTTGCAGTTAAGGAGGTGTATTATCTTCTAAATGATACATAAATAATATTTATAGTTGAGATTCAAACAAATGCAAATGACTTTACATATGAAGCAACTCCCTACATGCCACCATGCGTTAGAGAGTACATTATATCATATATATCTTATTAAAGCAACAACGACAACAAATGTGTGCAATGCAATTGATTAACGAGTGACTAATATTTAATAAAAGGTGTAAAATCAATAAGTAATATTCAATTATTTACTCAGATTCTTTGCTCTTTAACAAAACAAAAAATATTTATACTCACATGTTTATATATATATATATATATATATATATATATATATATATATATATATATATATATATATATTTATATATATATATATATATATATATATATGTATGTATGTATGTACGTATATGCATATATATATGGCTATTTATTTGTTACCCGGTGGGTTGCATTGTGCAAGTTACCCGTCCAAGTGACGCGGTGGCAGCCTTTTGTAAATGACTCAAAGTATTAGCGTATTGTGGCATGCGTTTCAAGAAAAAAATCACACATCGTCTTCTCCACGTTCGTCTGTGCCGCTGTCGGGGCTGATAGGTCCGATCTACCCCCCCATCGCCGCTAGATGACTCGCTACCGTAAATCCGCCCCTGAATCCGCCTTCCGTGGAAAATTTTGATCTTCCTTTTATATTTATTCCTCGGAAATCCCTATCTTCATCTCCATTCTCAAACAACAAGGACAACTTCCACTCTTATCAGTCTTGTAGAGGACGACGACGAAGGTGTACTTGTGTCAATTTGATCCTTCTGCCACCTTTGTCTATGTATCCCGTGACAATATCGATCGTCACCAAGTTGATTCCATCGTCCTGACCTACTGTTGTGAAGCTCACGCCACTCAGGAGGAGGGAGTGGGGTTGGTGGGAGAATTCCCTATTCTGTCTGCATGTTTAGGAGCAAATTGATGTTGTGAATCTCACACCGTTGAGGAGTGGGGAGTGGAGGTGGTGGGAGAATTCCATGTTCTATCTGCATTTTTAGGAGCATCAATTTTTCCAAGCTACATTCAGGTAGATTTTGTATTTCTCTTCGTTAATTTATTCAATTATACTCATTTTTCTCATCATCTCAATGTGTATTCATCCCTCTTTCTCTTGTGTGGGAAAGAAACCTAAATTTTGTGTCTGCATTTTCATTTTTGAAGTAGTAACTGTCATACATGTTTTTATGTTTTGCGTAGTTACTCTTTGTTATACATGGTTACTCTTTTGACTTACCGAGTTATTCTTGTTTTGTTACAAGGTTACTCTTCTAGTCTTCTGAGTTGCTCCAACACGTAGTCATGGACCCCAACCTTGATACGGATGTGTCTAATGCAAGTGTCGGTCGTGATGATGATAATCCTCAGTCTTCTCATTCTGTTGTTGCTTCCTCTTTGCCCCCAGCTGCAGTCCCTAAAATTGGCCTCCAGTTAGAAAGTTTAGATGAAGCTATCTCCTTCTATTGCAGCTACTCTAGAATGATTGGGTTTAACATCAGAAAAGACGACAATAGGTATGAACGAGAAAGTAAGATTCTGGTTGCCAAAGATCTTGTTTGTGAAGGGTAAGATCGGCCATTCTACGAGGTCTAGAGGGCTTTTGGGTCCCATTTGTGATGAAGTGGGTAACTTGTAGGATAAGCTATCCAAGAAGCACAAACGTTCTATGAAGAGATGTGGTTGTGGAGCCATGATCCAATTCACACTGGATAAGTCCTCATCCATGTGGGTTGTGACTGCATTTGTTGAGGAACACAACCACGATCTTGTTGACGAAATTCATCTCCATTACCTAAAGTGTAACTCATCTCTTGATGAAACTCAAAAGGAGATCCTTTCTTCCATGAGCCAAGATAAGATACATGTATCGAGACAGATTGCATTGATAGCATCCAAGTATGGCGGCTATGAAAATCTGACATTTACCAGCAAACAAACTCATGGACACAACAATAGCAAGAGGAAAGAGTCGACCAAATACGACATCAACATGGTTTTAAATCACTTTGCCAGTTTCAAGGTCCTCGATCCAAAATTCTTCTATAGCTACCAAAATGACCCCGATTGCTACCTTACTTATTTGTTTTGGGTTGATCCTGTCTCCGTTGAAATACTACTCTCTCATTCACTCGCCCTCTTCTCACAATTTTTCTCACTTTTTTTAAAAAAACTTGCCTTTTTCTCTCACCTCTCCACACTAAATACCCACTTTGAACTTCCTAACTCGTTCTCTGAAAAGACAACATAGTTGTTTCTCTTCTTCCACTCGCTCAACATACTCTCTCTCCCCTCCAAAGAAGACTCAATCATTTACTTATCTTTCTTCTAGCCACCATTCTTAATTATCCTTAATTTCTATCTCTAACCACCTCTCACTCATTTTCTCCACCATCCCATGTCTCCTAGCACAAACACCACACGTTCACTTCTTTACATTAAAAAAAATGAAACAATTCTTTTGAAAACTAAAAAAAACACCGCACACCCACTTTCTTAGTTGACATATTGGAACATAATAAGGAATGTTTAAAATATAATAAATACATGTGTCATGTTGAAGATTTATTTCCTCATTGTCACTAACAACCCATTCCACTCCCCTTTTCACCCTCGCATCCAATATTATCGATTTCTTTCCATTCCAACTCAGTTTACAATGCTCGCCAGTTTCCTCTCATTATCCAACACTTTTTTTGCTCCCTAACTCTCCCCCCTCTCTCACCATTTTGTTCTTCTCCCATTTTTTCCTTATTCTTTTTCCTTTTATTGGATTCTTCCTTTTTTCCATAATGCACTACCACCAAATCATTTCTCCCTCTCACTAACTAAATACATGATAGCATAGTCTTTTACCCCCATTGACCCATTCTCTTCTAGTAACTTAATTACTTTTACAGAAACAACCTTCCTAATCACGTTCTCCATTCCCATCTCTCAACAATTGAATGCCTATTAAGCCATTTATCTTATCTCATCCTTAAAATTCTAGCCTATCGTTATCTTTTGAAACAACGTTAAGCTTAACAACTACCAATCTATTTTTGGTCCATGAAAAAGATGAACGTGACGTAGAAGTCATTATCATACATTGTTCATTTCCAATTAAATTTGGTTCCACTCACGTCCCTCATTATTAGAGACATGGAAGCAATTAAAGATACACACGATGGTATAAAGAACAAATCTCTAATGAATCCTCTCGCTCACTATACCTTCTTATATTAATGCAAAAGTGATAATAATAAACAAAAATTAAATATTCAACTAACAATTTTTTCCTAAATAATCTTTCTTCATACATTTCCTATCAATATTGCAAATCTAATTAAAATAATTGATCATTTCTCCACAGTTTGTTGAGTTAAATTATTAGAAAATATTTCTTATTGTATTTTCATGTACATGGGCACATGTGTGTTTACTAGTATATATATGAGTGTATGTGTGTGTAGTGTGTGTGTGTGTGCACATAAATGTCTCATTTTCTTTGAAAATATGTATAGTTGTGTGTCTATTGACATGCTTGTATATTTATATAAATCAAGAGATGCTTCTCCGTGTGGTTTCGAACTCGGGTCCCTTCATTGGGGACCAACGGAATTCGCCAACCGAGCTATTCCCTTGCCGACAGAAATATATATATTTATGTATATGAAGATGTAAGTCTGTGTTATGAGTATGTAATTCTACACCACATATTTTCATGTGTATAGTTGTAGTGTGTGTGTGAGCATAATATGCAATCATGTTTTACAAGTAAAATGCATGTTTATTTGTATGTCTATAAGCATAAGTGAATATATTTTTGTATGTTTTGTTATGTGTTCATGTATATGAATGCATTTCTATTTAGGCATGTCAACGTGTGTATATGTGTGCTTTTGTATTTGTGCATGTGGTATTTGTGTTTAACACTTCCAAGAGCATGTAGACATGTATACCAATCTATATGTAACTATGTTATCCTTAAGTGAAAATAATATACATTTGAATTTGTAGGTGGTTATGTGGATACAAGAGTAAACAAGTATGCGAGTATGAAACAACATACATATGACGGGTATGAAGAGTATGAGTTAGCAGGTATGTGGGTATACCAATAACCATTTACTACAACATTTGTTTCTGATGTTTTCTCAACTAATTCTCAATTCTAACCGATGGTAACAAAAAATAGTATCTAATCACTATATCACTAAGGATCACAAATTCGCCCAATGAATTTTTTCTCTCTTCAAATACAACATATCATCAATCAAACATCACTAACAACAACAAATAAGTACAATTTCATACACGATTTCTCCATTGAGCCCAAATTCTTTCAAAATCCCTCTTCTTCCTTATTTCCTAACATTTTTATTCATAATCCAACCTCGGCCCCAACGATCTCTAAAATGTGCCTTCCTTTCTTTTATTATCTCACATATCAATCACCCTATGAATAGTAATAAGAAAATAAGAATTGAATGAATAATGCACCAAGAATTAATATGCATTCAATCCTTGTTTAGAATGATGATGATATCATCACGCCAAGAGTTTGTAAATACATTGAAAAGGTCATATTTTTTTTTATAAAACGTAAAATTTTATAATTCAATTTAAATAAGCATAATGCTTCTTCCAAATTTTTATTGGATGGTTTCTAAACATTATCAACCACTTTAACTCTAGAAAACAATAAAGTGTATTTTATTTTAATATATTACATTAAAGAAAATTATACAAATTTAGTTGTTCACATGCATGTGTAGTTGTGGGATTATTATTCTATTATAGGGATAGGAAAAGGAGGTGAGTCGTTTAGTGATTAACTGTTATTGAAGAGTCCACCTACGAATCAAAAACGAATCAAATAAAGGAAGACGAGTATTGTCTCTTATACGACCTTGCCAACATAAAGAAAAGAAATGTAACTTTGCATTCATATGTTATACTAACTCAGCAAATTATTACAACATAATCAATACATGCAGATTATACATTTAGTGGAAAAAACCTACAATTTATGCTTTAATAGAATATCTGTACCTAAAACATGACAAACTATTATACAGATGTGCTTTGTTACTGTACATACTTGCAGTATACATATAGAAGTAAAACATCAAGATCTGTTGAAATTTCACTATTCCAGATTTCAACCATTTTGCTCAAGCCGTCACGTGCGTGACTTTGATTCACGTCTTTCGAGCTTCAAGTTTCATGCGGCATATTTAATGGATCTACCCAATCTATCCTACAGAAGAAAAGAAGAGGAGGCAGCTTGATGGAGTCCCAAACAGAAACCAAATGTCCCGTCTAGCCTGAATTTGCCGTGAGATTTTCTGGCATGGGAGGCCTCATTCGTATTGGCAACAGTTGTCTGACCTGAACTTGCCGTTTATATTACATTTAAAGTCATTCTTAAATGGATGCATTGAAATATAAGTAACGTTATCCACACCCTTTTCCTAACCGAACACATTTTCTGACCCGCTGGTTGGGAATGTGCTTACCGCTGATAGTTCACTCAGATAATAAATGAGAATAGAAAGACAAAAATAAGAGTAAACTATTTTGTTTATAATTTTTAATCTGGATCAAACTTTTTTTCAAAATAAATGAATTAGCTTTACTATAAGTTACTTTATAACACGATCAATGTTGACATAATTTGCAAATAATAATATGAGAAAAATATAATATTAATATTTTGGATAAATATCCATTTTTACATGAATAGTACATGTTAATACAGTAAATCAACAATAAACATTTGTATTGTACCTCGAAAAGAGGAGTAAAGTACTAAGCCACGAGTATTGTACACTTGAATATATTATCAATATTTTAGGATACAATAATCGTGTTTGGGATATGATATCTATATTTTTACGTACGTTATGCTAGTGTTGTGGAGGTACAATACCCTTATCTTGAAGGTATAGTACCCGCATTTTGAAGGTATAATACCCATTATTTTGGAGGTATAGTATTCATAATTTGGGGTACAATACCCTTATTTTGGGTACATTACTCCCACTTGAAGGTATGTCACAAATGTTGTTTGTTGATGTATTGTACCCTGAAATATGAGTATTGCGCCCCAAAATACATATTTTATATTTTTCTTATATTATTTTTTCTTGAAAGTATATCAACATTGGTTTTAATAAAATAAATTATAAAAAATCTAATTCTTTTTATTTAGACAAAAAATTCATTAAAATTTGAAAGTTATGAGCAAAATCATTTGTACTTCCCTCCCTTCTTTTAATAGTACTCTCATATTATTATTTCCCCAAAAACATGTCACCATTTTGTCTTGTTTGTAAGTATATTTTTGTAAGAAAGCTAATACTTTTTATTTCATAAAAAAATCAATATAGATTGATAGCTATGAGTAAAGAATTTTGACTTGAAACTTATGAACAAATGGACGCTTAGAGAATAGTATAATCCAAAACATTAGTACTGTACTCGTGCAAATAAATAAGAAAAATACAATATCCATATGTTAGTTATATTATGTTCATGTTGGAGGTACAATATGAACATATATTTGTTGATTGTACTCCAAAACACGAGTATTGTATCTTAGAACGAGAAATAAAATATGAGTAGTATATTTTTCTCATATTATTCTTTTTTTAAAATATATCAACATTTTTCTTGTTTAAATTATTTTTATAAAAAATATAATGCTTTTAACATTAAAAAAAATTACTTATGAATTGAAAGTTATGAAAAACATAGTTTTTTCTCTCTTCTTTCTTCTACTTCCCTTATCATTAATGAACAATGGGGTATGTCCAGCAGCACCAACTTTCAAAGGTGGATGTGTCGTTAACATAAGTTGTCTAAAAATTTTCTTCAAATATACCCCCCAAATCATTACACGCTGGTGCCATGTTTGATTGTCTTCTCTCATACTTTATCGACAACTCCTCAAAAAATTTCCCTACAATGTTGATGTATTTTGTAAATATTCATCATGGGACATAGTCCGTCCTGGTCTCCTCCTACTAAAACGTAGCAGGTACACTAAAGGAATACTAACGTGCAACAACTTTTTGATGTTCAAACAAGTGGCCAGCTTCATGGCTTCCGTCATGCTGCCTTTATTCGCTTCTGAATACTACAATGTCCTGAGATTCCGATTTCTGACACTACTCGTTTCTTCCCCATGGTCACGAGAACCACGCCAGTTTTCTTTCAAAGATAGTAGTTGGCTCTGGTTCATTCCTGCCAAAAGTAATTGCGTTTTCACCTTTCCATGCAATTTTCATTTTAACTATTTCTTCAACTGTGTGAGGTTCAAATTTGGTGCCCAGTTGCAATCGAAAAGCTTGTGAATCCAAACCTCGTTTGATGTCACAAACTGCACAGGATGCGTCCTTGCCAATACGCTTGTGCGTCAATGAGAGAACCCGTGACTCCTTACAAACCCACGCTAGCTGTAGACGGGCTCCAACCTCCAAAGGGTTAGGTCTTTAAGGCTTGTTTTAAAGCTTCTGCCAATTATGTTCCAGATGTCTTCGAAGGATTTTATTATATCGTACTGATTGGCACATCTCGCTATCCATAAGCACCACAACATTATCAAAGGAAGTACCTCACATGAAACCCAGTCAAGAGTGTGGGACGTTTAAGTCCCAAAACGATCTAAGCCCCAAAGGGACCTCCGTCAAGATTTCAGCTTTAGTCTATATATGGTTATATTCTCCAAACATGGTCAATGCAATGGTACTATTTCTTATTTGGATTTGTCAAATTGGGTCAGAATCTGTGGGCGTGGATCTGGTTAAATCGGATTTGGGTGATGAAATTTGTCATGAGCTGAAAAAAAAACTTAAACACATACCCACCCGTTTATTTAGTCAGTTTCATATGTGGCCCGCAGTCATCCGTGAGTGATCCACTTAACTAATTATTACATAAAAATAATTATAATGATCTACTATTGCTTAAAATAAATATGATGGTCTACTACAATCCATTATTCATTGAGGAGTTTCAGTGCAAACTCGAACTTGTCCCACATGATTAGTGTAACGTCCTGAGTTCAATAAAATTATCATTTTCCACCTCAGTTTTTATGTTAATTTCTTTCTCTTCCTTTTTGTGTCCTTAATATTGAATATTTGAGAAATTGATGATTGAAGTACATTTTATGCCAATTTGAGGGTTAGATGCACAAAATACCACAAATTGATATATGGATGGGGTAATTATGCAATTTACCATTAAACCACGAATTTTTATCCAATGGATAATGTTGGAGCTCAATAATTAATTAAAATGGATAAGAAGTGATTTAATTAGCAATAGTAATTAAATGGTGTATTGAAATCAACTTTCATACCTCACTCTTATTATGGGCTAATTAATTTTACAAATGCATGATATTAGTGAGTGACGAACTCTTGGACTCCAAATCTCAAATTTGGGAACCAAGGGTTGCTTATAAAAGCAACACATAATTGTTTACTCTAGCATTATATTAAAATATGCTTTAATAATCAAAATAATTATATTGATGCCAAAGGTTGAGTGAAACACAAATCTAATTGTATAGCAAGAATCTAGACATCATTAGCAACCTACGGTTAAAATTTGGGGTCATTTGACCTTCCAAATGCATTTAACAAGTTTTCAAATAAAGTGTGACATTATTGCATTAATATGTCAATGTAACTTGCACACTTAAGCCCAAGGTCTGTGTCACGCTCCCCAGGACCATCGTGGATCTAAGATCCAACGGTCCTGATGAGAGGCGGATCGCATCCAAGGGTTGGCGCCTCATCTACCACCTCTGGACAACTGAAACGGAACTGGGGAGCCGTTTCTACTCCTTTCTCCCTCGTTTCTCCACCTTTTCTAGAATTTTCTTCACCCACGAGATCGTGGTGATCTCCCGAATCGTTTGAGCCATCATTCATGAGGTGAGGTGCAGCGTAGCCGAAATGCCAAGTGGTGCTGGTTGTAGCCTCTCACGACCACATCCATCACGGCTCCACAGGCTCGCTCACCTATAAAATACCACCTACACACCTTCGTCGGACCCTTAGCAACCCGCCCAAGCCTCCAATTTTATCCGAGGACGTGAGGGTAGCGAACGACGTGGAGGTTTGGCAGCTGGGCTTGCGGCGCCTCTCCACGGAGCTAGGAGGAACCATCATCTAAATCGATTGGCTCGGTAAATTCTACGTTCAAATACCTTCGTTTCGAGTACCTTTGCGTCTGTTTTGGTAGAGTATCGCAAAAACGCCCAAAGGGCCAAGGTTGCACCCCACCGCAAGGCTAGGCGCGGCCTGGGGTTGAAGATGATGGCCAAATGTCCATTTTACCCTCGCACGCCCTTCCTCTCGGATTCTTTAGCCGAGGGCAGATTCGCCAACTAAAACCTTGATCTTTTACCCATTTAGCAATTAACTAATCAATCTTGTTTAATTCATAATAAATCGCTCGGTTTTTCAGAAAATTATAAATAAATACTCACTGGGAAGCTAAAAACATGTAGAATCCGAATTTTTAAGTTTTGAACCCTAATTTCCATCATAAACCTAATAATTAATTCAAACCCTAATTTAAATGTATAAAATGATGTAAAATGATAATAATAGTGTTTTAACTCTATTTTTGACAATAAAATATGTTTTCTCGAGTAGTAAAATATTAGGGATCATTTGGCCCTATTTTTAGAACCAAAATCCAAAGTCTATACACATGATTTATAAATGTGGATATTTTACACTTAAAGTACCTTCAAGTAACCTAATGCATGCATTAATCTTTGAACCTAGGTTAAAGTGAGTTTGGATCTGACATCTTAGTGGTTAAGGGATAATCTAGAAAGCAAGATCAAGTATGTGCATTCTAACACCTCAATTGGGATTCTAAACATTCTTAACCTAGTTTTCCCATATGAGGCATACTTATGATAATATTCTCCAATTTCCACTTGAACATGCAATTTGAATCCATTATGTATAGACTTGCTTGCGATTCTTCCCTTGATAAAATATGGGTCATGGGACCCCACTTTCCTTGTTGATGTGATTGAGATCTTGATATATACATGTTGCCCTTAAACTATTCATTTGAGTATCCAATATGAGATCTTGTTGTATGAACATCTTTTATGGTTATCTCTTGGAAATATTTGGGTCATTGGGCCCCACTTAAATCAATGTTATTTGCCTTCTCTGCCATTGTGAATTGTAAGCATGATAATGATAGTTTGACTAGTTAACTAATATAGTGTACATGAGTACAAGTCACCCACAGGGCACTGGGGTTTTAGTCCCCCTGCCATAGGCACTGGGGTTTTAGTCCCCCTGCCACTTTATATATATTTTGAGGTTTGGGATGTTATTTCCCCTCTCCTCGTGATTGAGGTTGGTAGGCGCCTCACCCTATGTTAGTTTAGCTTAGTCATAATGAATCATGCTTGTTCTATATTTGACTTATATGTTTGGCAGAAATCCCGTTTGAATTATATGCCTCATACTCTTGAACAATCTTAGTATAGAAAATCTTTATGTTTCCATTTCTTATACGCTTCTTGTACTTTATCATGTTGTGACACATACGTTTCTATCTTTCACTTGTTGGGTGCTTCCCAACCACACAGAACCAGGACAAGGGCTAGATCAAGCACAAGGAAACCCAGGGCAGGAATGAAGTTGATATCATGGCAAGGTTGATGTTGCTAAGACCTTGCTCAAAAATATATGTTATGAACTCTAGAAATAAAAGCTTTGTAATAGCCTAGATTCTTATCTACTTCCACTTTTGGAACAATCTATGTAATAGTTTAGTTTTCTCATCTTACTTTCTTCCATTGCTACTATTGACAAATGGTTGTATTTGGTCCATGCTTATTTAAATGGATTTATTATGCATACATCCTTCCACAAAAATGCTTTTAAATAATTTGAGGGATGTATTGTATTTTTCGTTCTATTTAAGTAGGGGGGTGATCTCGCCTCTTTACAACATTGTAACAGAGCTTGTAGGGTAGCTAATAAGGCGTGATGTTGAAAGTGATGGTGTCTAGAAAGGGTCAGAGCTTGGGGGCTGGCAATATTTTCCTCTGCCCCACTAGCTTGGTCACGAGGACTCCTGAGCTCATATGACCCGGCCTGGCCTAATCTGATACTGAACACCCGAAATAGCATGCCTATAGGCAATAGTAGCCTTATCTTTTTCTGTCTTATGCTTCTAGACATCTTACCCTAAAAACTTGTCTTTCAGGAAGGGTAGCTTGTTCAGTGAAATCTCAAACAATGATGACACCAACCCTGAGACTCCTGAGACGCCTCTGACTCCTGAGCAGGAGTTGGCAATGCTGAGGCAACTACTCTCCACTACCTTGGTGGGGCAGATTACTGCAGCTGCTGCCCATGCCAAAAAGCCTAAGGAGCCAACCGTGAACGACTTCATAAAGATGCAGCCTCCCTACTTCAAGGGGGAAACCGAGAACAACATGGTGGACAAGGCGGATGATTGGGTGGTAGCCCTGGAGCGCACATTTGATGGCATGGCGTGTTCCCCACATCTTAAAGTTCGGTTTGCATCTTATGTCCTGGATGGCCCGGCGAGGGTCTGGCGGAATGGGATAACCCGCACACGAGACACAACAGCTATGACCTGGGATGAGTTCCTCCAAATATTTCACACAAAGTACATCTGCACAGCCTACCTGAAGAAGAAGGAGGTTGAATTCTACAGTCTGTGGCAAGGGAATATGTCAGTCTCTGAGTATGTACAACATTTCCTGGTGTTGGAACATTATGTTGTGGGTCTAACTGATGAGCGAAGGGCGACCGTCTTCCTGGAAGGGTTCAACTACAACATAGGGCGACACCTGGTGCCCCAGCTCCCTCTCACCTTCCAACAAATGCTAGACAAAGCTCTGGCCATGGAGGCGTACCCTGACTTCCACGCTTCTGGTTCGAACAACAACAACAACAAGAGAAAGAATCCTGGTGGTCCACAGGGGCATCGCAGGTGCAACACTTGCTCCCAATTTCATCCTCCTGGGAGATGTCCAGCTGGTAATGCACTGCCCCATAGACATGATCAACCTGCCCCTATCTGTCATGAGTGTGGCCAAGTCAACCATATCAGGCCGAACTATCCTAGGTTCAACCGCGGACAAGCTCCCGCCCAACAGCAGCAACAACGACAAAGTGCACCCCCGAGGAACAACAAAAACAACAACCACAACAACAATCACCAGAACAACAACAACCACAACCCTAATCAGCAAGGTCGACGTCCGCCTATGGAGAGGCGCAATGGTCTCTACTCTTGATGTTGAAGAGGTTGATGATGGGAATAATGTGATTGATGGTACTTTACACCTTAATATGTACCCTGTTCAAGCACTTTTGTATTCTGGCTCGTCAAATACTTTCATATCTACTCAGTTTGCTGCTATGCTAGAGTTAGAGTCTGAATTCATGGACCATGTGCTAGATGCCAAAACCCCTAGTGGTAGAATATACTCATCTTTCATCTTACCTCAAGCTTCCTACCATGGACTTGTGCATCATGGGGAAGATGTTCCCTTCTGACTTCATCTTGCTCGATATGTCTGTCTTTGACATTATCCTGGGTATGGATTGGCTAAAGAAGTACAAAGCACTCCTTTCTGTGAGGATTTAAGGGTTAGCTTGTTGCACCCTATAGAAGGTAGGATGTGTGTCAAGAGTAGGAAAAGAGAAGAACGACAATTCGTCATCTCAGCCATCAAAGCCGAAAAGCTTATCTTGCAAGGGTGTAGGGCATTTCTCGCCTCTATAGTTCTTGATGCTACACCCCCTGCACTCGACCATATAGAAGTGGTGAAGGACTTCCCTGATGTCTTTCCGGAAGAACTACCTGGGTTTCATCCTACTCGCAAAGTGGAATTCTCCATTGAGCTTGCACCTAGGACTTCGCCTATCTCGAAGCCGCCTAACCGCTTAGCACCTGCTGAACTCGCTGAGTTAAAGAAGAAGCTTCAAGAACTTCTGGATATGGGGTTCATTTGCCCATGTGTTTCTCCTTGGGGAGCTCCTGTCTTGTTTGTGAAGAAGAAGGATGGATCTATGTGAATGTGCATGGATTATCACATGCTTAACCAGGCTACGGTGAAGAATTGATATCCATTGCTTTGAATTGATAATCTCTTCGACCAACTCAAGTCTGCCACCGTCTTCTCAAAGATGGACTTGCGGAGTGGATACTATCAAACTCAGGTGAAGGATGAATACATCCTGAAGACAGCTTTCAGAACTAGATATGGGCATTATGAGTTATTGGTCAGTCGTTTGGTTTGACTAATGCCCCAGCTGCTTTCATGGACTTGATGAATCGAGTTTTTTTGCCCCTACCTCGATTGGTTCGTTGTGCTTTTTATTGATGATGTCGTGATATATTCTGAGACAGAAGAGAAGCATCATGAGCACTTAAGAATGGTGCTCAATACACTGTGAAAAAATCAACTTTATGCTAAATTCTCCAAGTGTGAGTTCTGGATTAAGGAAGTTATGTTTCTGGGTCACGTCATTTCTGGAGGACACATTGTTGTTGACCCTACGAAGGTGGAGTCTCTGACCAAGTGGAAGGCTCCAAAGAATCCGTCTGAAATCTGTAGTTTCCTCGTCCTGGCAGGTTACTAAAGGAAGTTTCTCAAACACTTCTCAGAGCTCGCTCTTCCTATGACAAAGTTGACATGAAAGGATGTCAAGTTTGTTTGGTCTCCCGAGTGTGAGGACAGTTTCCAAAAGCTGAAGCAGTGCTTGCATCTGCTCATGTGCTTGCTCTACCTGTTGAGGGCAAACCCTACGTCATTTACATTTATGCCTCCAAGCAAGGACTGGGATGCGTTCTGATGCAAGAAGGCAAGGTGATTGCCTACGCCTCCCGACAGTTGAAGCCGAATGAAGAAAATTGGCCTACACACGATTTAGAGCTTGCAGCCATTGTTCATGCTCTAAAGATTTGGCGACATTACATCTATGGGGTTCAGTTTGAGGTCTTCTCAGATTATAAAAGATTAAAGTACCTCCTGACACAAAAGGACTTGAACCTGAGACAATGTAGATGGATGGAGTATCTCAAGGACTATGATGTTACCATCACTTATCATCCCGGTAAAGCCAAAGTAGTTGTTGATGCCTTGAGTCAGAAGAAGTCTGGGACATGTGTTGTTATAACTTGTTCCATTTGGAAGAACATGGAGTATGTTTTCGGATGGTGACTGCAACCGACAAAGATCCCAGATGATGAAGTTGACGATAAGCTATGTGTTTAGATGGCTATCCTGTTCATCACTCCGAGCTGGATTTGTGATATTATCACTGCCCAATTGGAGAGTCCTGAGCTAGAAGTAATGAAATCCTTAACCTTGAAACCGCAATCCGATTTCTCTGTTGGAGTCGATGGTGCACTCCATTTTCGACAAAGATTGTGGGATCCTGATGTTGACGAACTGCGGCAGAAGATTCTTTGTGATGCTCATGGGTCCAAGTACACAATTCACCCTGGCACGACCAAGATGTACAAGGACTTGCAGCGCAGTTTCTGGTGGAAGAACATGAAGATAGATATAGCTCTATTTGTGTCAAAGTGTCTGACCTGTCAGCAAGTTAAGATAGAACATCAATGACCTGGTGGTCTCCTCCATCCGCTTGAAATTCCAGAGTGGAAATGGGAGAAGATCACGATGGAATTTATCACTGGTTTCCCCAAGACCAGGAAAGGCTACGATGCAATGTGGGTTGTCATTGATTGCCTCACTAAGTCTGCTCACTTTCTGCCTTTCGAGTCCAACTACAAAGTGGAGGATATGGCACAGATATATCTGGAGTGGATAGTTTGTCTGCATGGGGTACCGAAAGTGATAGTTTCTGACTGTGATCCCAAGTTCACCTCTCGCCTATGGAGTTAAATACAAGAAGAGATGGGGACTGACCTATGGTTCAGTACTGCTTATCATCCCCTGACTGATGGCCAATCCGAAAGAATCGTGCAAATCTTAGAAGACATGCTTCGTGCTTGTGTGATGGACTGCGGAGGTGTATGGGATAGATATCTACCTCTGGCTGAGTTTGCATACAATAACAACTATCAAGCCAGCATAGGAATGCCTCCGTATGAGGCTTTGTACGGAAGCCCATGTTGTTCCCCATTGCATTGGGATGATGTGGGTGAGCGTTCCTTAGTGAAGACTGACAATATGCAGATGATGATAGAGAAAGTTTAGTTGATTAAGAAGCATATGAAAGCTGCTGAAGATTGACAAAAGATGTATGCGGATAAACATAGGTCTGATGTGAGCTTCCTTGTTGGCGACCATGTGTTCTTGAAGGTCAAGCCAATAGGCTCTATTGCCTGATCCAAAGTCAAAGGCAAGCTTAGTCCACGTTATGTTGGACCTTTTGAGATCTTGGCGAAGATTGGGGACTGTGCATATCGCCAGGTTCTTCCTCCTGCTTATGATAAGATACACAATGTCTTTCATGTGTCTGTGCTAAGAAGGTATGTGAAGGACCCTTCTCATGTACTCATAATAGAACCCTTGGATATTCATGAAAACCTAACCTATGAGGAACTACTTATAAAAATAATAGACACTTGGGTGAAAGAGTTGAAGAATAGAGAGATTGAGTTAGTGAAGGTGTTGTGGAAGTATGATGGGTTAGAAGAACCACTTGGGAGCTGAGAGAAGAAATGCTTCGATCTCACCCTTCTCTTTTTGTATGGGTGGAGTGTTGTAACATCCTGAGTTCAATAAAATTATCATTTTCCACCTCACTTTTTATGTTAATTTCTTTCTCTTCCTTTTTGTGTCCTTATTATTGAATATTTGAGAAATTGATGATTGAAGTACCATTTATGCCAATTTAAGGGTTAGATGCACAAAATACCACATATTGATATATGGATGGGGTAATTATGCAATTTACCATTAACCCACTGTAATGGATAATGTTGGAGCTCAATAATTAATTAAAATGGATAAGAAGTGATTTAATTAGCAATAGTAATTAAATGGTGTATTGAAATCAACTTTCATACTTCACTCTTATTATGGGCTAATTAATTTTACAAATGCATGATATTAGTGAGTGATAAACTCTTGGACTCCAAATCTCGAATTTGGGAACCAAGGGTTGCTTATAAAAGCAACACATAATTGTTTACTCTAGCATTATATTAAAATATACTTTAATAATCAAAATAATTATTTGTATGCCAAAGGTTGAGTGAAATGAAAATCTAATTATATATCATGAATCTAGACATCATTAGCAACCTAGGGTTAAAATTTGGGGTCATTTGGAGTTCATTTGACCTTCCAAATGCATTTAACAAGTTTTCAAATAAAGTGTGACATTATTGCATTAATATGTCAATGTAACTTGCGCATTTAAGCCCAAGGTTTGTGTCACGCGCCCCAGGACCATCGTGGATCGAAGATCCAATGGTCCTGATGAGAGGCGGATCGCATCCAAAGGTTGGTGCCTCATCTCCCACCTCTGGACAACTTAATCAGAACTGGGGAGCCGTCTCTACTCCTTTCTCCCTCGTTTCTCCACCTTTTCTAGAATTTTCTTTACCCACGAGATCGTGGTGATCTCCCGAATCGTTTGAGCCATCATTCATGTGGTGAGGTGCAGCGTAGCCGAAATGCCAAGTGGTGCTGGCTGTAGCCTCTCACGGCCACATCCATCACGGCTCCACAGGCTCGCTCACCTATAAAATAACAGCTACACACCTTCGTCAGACCCTTAGCAACCCGCCTAAGCCACCAATTTCATCCGAGGACATGAGGGTAGCCAGTGATGTGGATCTTTTGCAGCTGGGCTTATGGTGCCTCTCCACAAAGCTAGGAGGAACCAGCATCTAAATCGATTGGCTTGGTAAATGCTACGTTCAAATACCTTCATTTCGAATACCTTTGTGCCTCTTTTGGTTGAGTATCGTAAAAACACCCAAAGGGCCAAGGTTGCACCCCGCCGCAAGGCTAGGTGCAGCCTGGGGTTGAAGACAATGGCCAAATGTCCATTTTCCCCTCGCGCGCCCTTCCTCTTTGATTCTTTAGCTCAGGGCAGACCTGTCAACTGAAACCTTGATTTTTTACCCATTTAGAAATTAACTAGTCAATCTTGTTTAATTCGTAATAAATCGCTCGGTTGTCGGAAAATTATAAATAACTCGCTGGAAAGCTAAAAACATGTAGAATCCGAATTTTTAAGTTTTGAACCCAGATTTCCATCATAAACCTAATAATTAATTCAAACCCTAATTTAAATGTATAAAGTGATGTAAAATGATAATAATAGTGTTTTAACTCTATTTTTTACTATAAAATATATTTTCTCGAGTAGAAAAATATTAGGGATCATTTGGCCCTATTTCCAGAACCAAAATCCAAAGCCTATACCCATGGTTTGTAAATGTTGATATTTTACACTTAAAGTACCTTCAAGTAACCTAATGCATGCATTAATCTTTGAACATAGGTTAAAGTGAGTTTGGAACTAACATCTTAGTGGTTAAGGGATAATCTAGAAAGCAAGATTAGGTATTTGCATTCTAACACCTCAGTTGGGCTTCTAAACATGCTTAACCTAGTTTTCCCATATGAGGCATACTTATGATAATATTCTCCAATTTCCACTTGAACATGCAATTTGAATCCATGATGTATAGACTTGCTTGCTATTCATCCCTTGATAAAATATGGGTCATGGGACCCCACTTGCCTTGTTGATGTGATTGAGATCTTGATATATACATGTTTCCCTTAAACTATTCATTTGAGTATCCAATATGAGATCTTGTTGTATGAACATCTTTTATGGTTATCTCTTGGAAATATTTGGGTCATTGGGCCCCACTTAAATCAATGTTATTTGCCTTCTCTGCCATTGTGAATTGTAAGCATGATAATGATAGTTTGACTAGTTAACTAATATAGTGTACATGAATACAAGTCACCCACAGGGCACTGGGGTTTTAGTCCCCCTGCCATAGGCACTGGGGTTTTAGTCCCCCTGCCACTTTATATATATTTTGAGGTTTGGGATGTTATTTCTCCTCTCCTCCTGATTGAGGTTGGTAGGTGCCTCACCCTATGTTAGTTTAGCTTAGTCATAATGAATCATGCTTGTTCTATATTTGACTTATATGCTTGGCAAAAATCCCATTTGAATTATATGCCTCATACTCTTGAACAATCTTAGTATAGAAAATCTTTATGTTTCCATTCCTTATACGCTTCTTGTACTTTATCATGTTGTGACATATTCATTTCTATCTTTCTCTTACTGGGTGCTTCCCAACCACCCAGAACTAGGACAAGGGCTAGATCAAGCACAAGGAAACCCAGGGAAGGAGTGAAGTAGATATCATGGCAAGGTTGATGCTGCTAAGACCTTGCTCAAAAATATATATTATGAACTCTAGAAATAAAAGCTTTGTAGTTGCCTAGATTCTTATCTACTTCATCTTTTTGAACAATCTATGTAATAGTTTAGTTATCTCATCTTACTTTCTTCCACTGCTACAATTGAAAAATGGTTGTATTTGGTCCATGCTTATTTAAATGGATTTATTATGCATACATCCTTCCACCAAAATGCTTTTAAATAATTTGAGGGATGTATTGTATTTTCCGTTAAATTTAAGTAGGGGGGTGATCTCGCCTCCTTACAGCATTGTATCAAAGCCTGTAGGGTAGCACTAGGGTTTGATGTTGAAAGTGATGGTGTCTAGAAAGGGTCAGATCTTGGGGGCTGGCAATATTTTCCTCCGCCCCACTAGCTTGGTGACGAGGACTCCTGAGCTCATATGACTTGGCCTGGCCCGATCTGATACTGAATGCCCGAAATAGCATGCCTATAGGCAATAGTAGCCTTATCTTTTTCTATCTTATGCTTCTAGAAATCTTACCCTAAAAACTTATCTTTCAGGAAGGGTAGCTTGTTCGGTGAAAGCTCAAACAATGATGAAACCAACCATGAGACTCCTAAGACACCTCTGACTCCTGAGCAGGAGTTGGCAATGCTGAGGTAGCTACTCTCCACTACCTTGGTGGGGTAGATTACAGCAGCTGTTGCCCATGCCAACAAGCCTAAGGAGCCAACCCTGAATGACTTCATCAAGATGCAGCCTCCCTACTTCAAGGGGGAAACTGAGAGCAACATGGTGGACAAGGCGGATGATTGGGTGGTAGCCCTGGAGCACACATTTGATGGCATGGAATGTTCCCCGCATCTTAAAGTTCGGTTTGCATCTTATGTCCTGGATGGCCCGGCGAGGGTCTGGTGGAATGGGATAACCCGCACACGAGACACAACATCTATGACCTGGGATGAGTTCCTCTAGATATTTCGGGCAAAGTACATCTGTACAGCCTACCTGAAGAAGAAGGAGGCTGAGTTCTACAGTCTGCGGCAAGGAAATATGTTAGTCTCTGAGTATGTACAACGTTTCCTGGTGCTGGAACGTTATGTTGTGGGTCTAACTGATGAGCGAAGGGTGACCGTCTTCCTGGAAGGGTTCAACTACAACATAGGGTGACACCTCGTGCCCCATCTCCCCCTCACCTTCCAACAAATGCTAGACAAAGCTCTGGCTGTGGAGGAGTACCCTGGCTTCTACGCTTCTGGTTCGAACTACAACACAACAAGCGAAAGAACCTTGGTGGTCCACAGGGGCATGGTAGGTGAAACACTTGCTCCCGATTTCATCCTCCTAGGAGATGTCCAGCTGGCAATGCACCACCCCGTAGACATGATCATCTTGCCCCTATATGTCATGAGTGTGGTCAAGCCGGCCATATTAGGCCGAATTGTGCTAGGTTCAACCGAGGACAGGCCCCCACCCAACAACAGCAACAATGACAAAATGCACCCCTGAGGAACAACAAGAACAACAACCACAACAACAATCACCAGGACAACAACAACCACAACCCTAATAAGCAAAGTCGACATCCGCATGTGGAGAGGTGCAATGGTCTCTGCTCTTGATGCTGAAGGGGCTGATGATGGGAATAATGTGATTGAAGGTACTTTACACCTTAATATGTAACCTATCAAAGCACTTTTCGATTCAGGCTCGTCAAATACTTTCATATCTACTCAGTTTGCTGCTATGCTAGAGTTAGAGTCTGAATTCATGGACCATGTGCTAGATGTCAAAACCCCTAGTGGTAGAATATGCTCATCTAACCTCAAGATTCCTACCATGGACTTGTGCATCATGGGAAATATGTTCCCTTCTGACTTCATCTTGCTCGATATGTCTGTCTTTGACATTATCCTAGGTATGGATTGGCTAAAGAAGTACAAAGCACTCCTTTTCTATTAGGATTTGAGTGTTAGCTTGTTGCACCCTATAGAAGGTAGGATGTGTGTCAAGGGAAGGAAAAGAGAAGAATGGCAATTCATCATCTCAGCCATCAAAGTCGAAAAGCTTATCTCGTAAGGGTGTAGGGCATTTCTCGCCTCTATAGTTCTTGATGCTACACCCCCTGCACTCGACCATATAGAAGTTGTGAAGGACTTCCCTGATGTCTTTCCGGAAGAACTACCTGGGTTGCCTCCTACTCGCAAAGTGGAATTCTCCTTAAAGCTTGCACCTGGGACTTCACCTATCTTGAAGCCTCCTTACCGCTTAGCACCTGCTGAACTCGCTGAGTTAAAGAAGCAGCTTCAAGAACTTCTGGATATGGGGTTCATTCATCCTAGCGTTTCTCCTTGGGGAGCCCCTGTCTTGTTTGTGAAGAAGAAGGATGGATCTATGTGAATGTGCATGGATTATCACATGCTTAACCCGGCTACGGTGAAGAATTGCTATCCATTGCCTCGAATTGATGATCTCTTCGACCAACTCAAGTCTGCCATTGTCTTCTCAAAGATGGACTTACGGAGTGGATACTATCAAATGCGGGTGAAGGATGAAGACATCTCGAAGATAGCTTTCAGAACCAGATATGGGCATTATGAATTCTTGGTCATGCCGTTTGGTTTGACTAATGCCCAGCTTCTTTTATGGACCTGATGAATCGAGTTTTTCTCCCCTACCTCGATCGGTTCTTCGTGGTTTTTATTGATGATGTCGTGATATATTCCGAGATGGAAGAGCAGCATCGCGAGCACTTAAGACTGGTTCTCAATACACTATGAGAAAATCAACTTAATGCTAAATTCTCCAAGTGTGAGTTATGGATTAAGGAAGTTATGTTTCTAGGTCACGTCATTTCTGGAGGACACATTGTTGTTGACCCTGCGAAGGTGGAGTCTGTGACCAAGTGGAAGGCTCCAAAGAATCCGTCTGAAATCTGTAGTTTCCTCGATGTGGCAGGTTACTACAGGAAGTTTATCAAAAACTTCTCAGAGCTCGCTCTTCCTATGACAAAGTTGACACAAAAGGATGTCAAGTTTGTTTGGTCTCCCGAGTGTGAGGACAGTTTCCAAAAGCTGAAGCAGTGCTTGACATCTGCTTTTGTGCTTGCTCTACCTGTTGAGGGAAAACCCTACGTCATTTACACTGATGCCTCGAAGCAAGGACTAGGATGCGTTCTGATGCAAGAAGGCAAGGTGATTGCCTACGCCTCCCGACAGTTGAAGCCGAATGAAGAAAGTTGGCCTACACACGATTTAGAGCTTGCAACCATTGTTCATGCTCTAAAGATCTGGCGACATTACATCTATGGGGTTCAGTTTGAGGCCTTCTCAGATCATAAAAGCTTAAAGTACCTCCTCACACGAAAGGACTTGAACTTGATACAGCGTAGATGGATGAAGTATCTCAAGGATTATGATTTTACCATCACTTATCATCCCGGTAAAGCCAATGTAGTTGTTGATGCCTTGAGTCGGAAGAAGTCTGGGACATGTGCTTCTATAACTTGTTCCATTTGGAAGAACATGGAGTATGTTTCTGGATGGTGACCGCAGCCGACAAAAATCCTTGATGATGAAGTTGATGATAAGCTATGTGTTAACATGGCTAGCCTGTCGATCAATCCGAGCTGGATTTCTGATATTATCACTGCCCAGTTGGAGAATCCTGAGCTAGAAGGAATGAAAGCCTTAACCTTGAAATTGCAATCCGATTTCTCTGTTGGAGTTGATGGTGCACTCCGTTTTCAATAAATATTGTGGGTTCCTGATGTTGACGAACTACGGCAGAAGATTCTTTGTGAAGATCATGGGTCCAAGTACACAATTCACCCTGGCATGACCAATATGTACAAGGACTTGCAATGTAGTTTCTGGTGGAAGAACATGAAGATGGATATAGCTCTGTTTGTGTCAAAGTGTCTGACCTGTCAACAAGTTAAGATAGAACATCAATGACCTGGTGGTCTCCTCCATCTGCTTGAAATTCCAGTGTGGAAATGGGATAAGATCACGATGGACTTTGTCACTGGTTTCCCCAGGACCAGGAAAGGCTATGATGTGGTGTGGGTTGTCATTGATTGCCTCACTAAGTCTGCTCACTTTCTGCCTTTCAAGTCCAACTACAAAGTGGAGGATATGGTACAGATATATCTGAAGTGGATACTTCGTCTGCATGGGATACCGGAAGTGATAGTTTCTGACTATGATCCCAAGTTCACCTCTCGCCTAAGGAGTCAGATACAAAAAGAGATGGGGAATGGCCTACGGTTCAGCACTGCTTATCATCCCCAGACTGATGGCCAATCTGAAAGAACGGTGCAAATCTTAGAAGTCCTACTTAATGCTTGTCTGATGGAGTGGGGAGGTGTATGGGATAGATATCTACCTCTAGCTGAGTTTGCATACAATAACAGCTATCAAGCCAGCATAGGAATGCCTCTGTATGAAGCTTTGTACGGAAGACCCTGTCGTTCCCCGTTGCATTGGGATGATGTGGGTGAGCATTCCTTAGTGAAGACTGACAATATGTAGATGATGATAGAGAAAGTTTAGTTGATTAAGAAGCGTATGAAAGATGCTCAAGATCGACAGAAGATGTATGCGGATAAGCATAGGTATGATGTGAACTTCCTTGTTGGCGACCATGTGTTCTTGAAGGTCAAGCCAATACGCTCTATTGCCCGATCCAAAGTCAAAGGCAAGCTTAGTCCATGTTATGTTGGACCTTTTGAGATCTTGGTGAAGATTGGGGACTGTGCATATCGCCTGGCTCTTCCTCCTTCTTATGATAAGATACACAATTTCTTTCATGTGTCTGTGCTGAGAAGGTATGTGAAGGACCCTTCTCATGTACTAACAATAGAACCCTTGGAGATTTATGAAAACCTAACCTATAAGGAACTACCTGTAAAAATACTAGACACTCGGGGTGAAAGAGTTGAAGAATAGAGAGATTGAGTTAGTGAAGGTGTTGTGGACGTATCATGGGTTAGAAGAAACCACTTGGGAGCTGAGAGAAGAAATGCTCCGATCTCACCCTTCTCTTTTTGTATGAGATTTCGGGGACAAAATCCTTTCTAACGTGTGGAGTGATGTAACATCCTAAGTTCAATACAATTATCATTTTCCACCTCACTTTTTATGATAATTTCTTTCTCTTCCTTTTTGTGTCCTTAATATTGAATATTTGAGAAATTGATGATTGAAGTACATTTTATGTCAATTTGAGGGTTAGATGCACAAAATACCACAAATTGATATATCGATGGGGTAATTATGCAATTTACCATTAAACCTCTAATTTTTTATCTAATGGATAATGTTAGAGCTCAATAATTAATTAAAATGGATAAGAAGTGATTTAATTAGCAATAGTAATTAAATTGTGTATTGAAATCAACTTTCATACCTCACTCTTATTATGGGCTAATTAATTTCACAAATGCATGATATTAGTGAGTGATGAACTCTTGGACTCCAAATCTTGAATTTGGGAACCAAGGGTTGCTTATAAAAGCAACACATAATTGTTTACTCTAGCATTATATTAAAATATGCTTTAATAATCAAAATAATTATTTGGATGCCAAAGGTTGAGTGAAAATCAAATCTACTTACACAGTATGAATCTAGACGTCATTAGCAACCTAGGGTTAAAATTTGGGGTCATTTGGAGTTCATTTGACCTTCCAAATGCATTTAACAAGTTTTCAAATAAAGTGTGACATTATTGCATTAATATGTCAATGTAACTTGCGCATTTAAGCCAAGGTCTGTGTCACGCGCCCCAGGACCATCGTGGATCGAAGATCCAACGGTCCTGTTGAGAGGCGGATCGCATCCAAGGATTCACACCTCATCTCCGACCTCTGGACAACTGAAACGGAACTGGGGAGCCGTCTCTACTCCTTTCTCCCTCGTTTCTCCACCTTTTCTAGAATTTTCTTCACCCACGAGATCATGGTGATCTCCCGAATCATTTGAGCCATCATTCATGCGGTGAGGTGTATCATAGCCTAAATTCCAAGTGGCACCATCCGTGGCCTCTCATGGCCACATCCATCACGGCTCCACAGGCTCGCTCACCTATAAAATACCACCTACACACCTTTGTCGGATCCTTAACAACCCGCCCAAGCCACCAATTTCATCCGAGGATGCGAGTGTAGCCGGCAACATGGAGCTTTTGCAGCTGGTCTTGTGGCACCTCTCCACGGAGCTAGGAGGAACCAGCGTCCAAATCGATTGGCTCGGTAAATTATACGTTCAAATACCTTCGTTTCGAGTACCTTTGCGCCTGTTTTGGTTGAGTATCACAAAAATGCCCAAAGGGCCAAGGTTGCACCCCACCGCAAGGCTAGGCATGGCCTGGGGTTGAAGATGATGGACAAATGTCCATTTTTCCCTCGTGCGTCTTTCCTCTCGGATTCTTTAGCCGAGGGCAGAACCGTCAACTGAAACCTTGATTTTTTACCCATTTAGCAATTAACTAGTCAATTTTCTTTAATTTGTAGTAAATCGCTCGATTGTCAGTAAATTATAAATAAACACTCGTTGGAAAGATAAAAACATGTAGAATCTGACTTTTTAAGTATTGAACCCTGATTTCCATCATAAATCTTATAATTAATTCAAGCCCTAATTTAAATGTATAAAGTGATGTAAAATGATAATAATAGTGTTTTAACTCTATTTTTGACAATAAAGTATGTTTTCTCAAGTAGAAAAATATTAGGGATTGTTTGGCCCTATTTCCAGAACCAAAATCCAAAGCCTATACCCATGGTTTATAAATGTGGATATTTTACACTTAAAGTACCTTCAAGTAACCTAATGCATGCATTAATCTTTGAACCTAGGTTAAAGTGAGTTTGGATCTAACATCTTAGTAGTTAAGGGATAATCTAGAAAGCAAGATAAGGTATGTGCATTCTAATACCTTAGTTGGGCTTCTAAACATGCTTAACCTAGTTTTCCCATATGAGGCATACTTATGATAATATTCTCCAATTTCCACTCGAACATGCAATTTGAATCCATGATGTATAGACTTGCTTGCTATTATTCCCTTGATAAAATATGGGTCATGGGAACCGACTTGCCTTGTTGATGGGATTGAGATCTTGATATATACATGTTGTACTTAAACTATTCATTTGAGTATCCAATATGAGATCTTGTTGTATGCACATCTTTTATAAAAACATATGATAACTAAAGAGATTAACAAATGTGGAAGCATTCCTAAAAACATAGGAAGCTTCATCAAGCATAATTAACAAATGTGGAAGCATTCATCAAGTAGCAGATTAATGAAAATCACTAAAAATTTAAAACTTTTTGCAAAGAGATCAACACATAGGAAATATTTTTCTTTAAGAGACAAAGTATAACACATTTACATTCTAGATCAAAGGTACATTTCATGTATCATCTCTTTCTGAGAATTACAAACATCAGCTAACTTATTAAGCTAAACACAGGTAGTATAAAATCTCAAGACACTGATCCAAAATCTCGAAAGCACTAACTACTACTCCGAGGACCTGAGCGCACAGAGATGACACATAGGACTCTATCAACATCTATACAAGGCATAACAGCCAGTATCTCCACCTGAGACTTTACTACTAATACTGTTGTTACTGCTGTTGTCCTTCCCTTACTGAAGGGTTTCTATCTCCTCATCCGCGTCCACCTAAAAATGTAGTTCCCACAGGGGTGAGACAATTATAAAAATTGCCCCAGCAAGAGATATAACTCTCCGCCAGTAACATTATTAAACATTATTATTGCAACTTAAGAAGATTATTATGAACAAAGAAATCATATTTATTTGATAGCATATATTTTAATGTCTAACATATAAGAATATTATTCTATATCAGAAGTAGTGCAACTATAATTTGATAGAATCAACATATCGCTTATCCTTTAATAAAAATGAAGAACATGTATAACATCTATTCAAACTACAAAATCATTATCACTGCATTAACTCTCTTCAAGCTTAGATCATATATCTAAAGCCTGGCATTACATTGTGGAGTCATGGCCCGTAGCCATACTCTTTTCATAAAGTGTTGGGATCTTAATCCCTCAATTCACCACTGGAAATTTCTCATCCTTCCATAATTTCAATACCATAACCATGTGATTTTGGGTATTTAAACCCTTAGCTCATCCCTTGAGCATTGTTACCACTTCCTTAGATAACTAACACCTTTAGATCATCTGACCAAGGTAAGTATGATACTTGAGGCCCATTAGCCCTCTTGCTACCTCTTACTAGACAACAAGGTATGTTATGGCACAAAAGGCTCAATAAAAAAATTTAAATTAATAACATATCATAGCTCATACCTGGATATGCCCATCATCTCATGATACCTGCATGGTTAGCACATATGATAACAATACATCAATTATCTATCAACACCATGTAGAAACAAATATATTATTAATTCAAGGGTTTCCCATCACATATCTCATGTATCCTTCATCCAATCATATTGGACTTATAACAGAACAAGGTATACCAGCATTTGGGGTGTTGGATATGATATCTATCATATCTTAATGTATCACTTCCCTCAACACCTTCATCTTACTTGAGTTTATTCCCTTAGCTTGTATTAGGATATTTCCCATCCTAATACTTATACACTAGATCATCACATTCATAATGCAATGTATTGGTGATCATTCATCTATTTAGAAAATACAACCATTGCCAATATTAAGGATTCGTCCTTAAGTTAGGAATTAACAAAAAGACCATGATAGGTCCTCTTCAAAATAAATTCTAAGTCAAGCATAGAGTACCACGGCCATGCTACCAGAAATGGCCGTGCAAAGAAAGTCACCATGGCCGTGCTACCTTGCACGGTCGTGCAAAGTGAAGCTACCACAGCTGTGCTACCTTACACGGTCGTGCAAAGGAAAGATACCACGGTCGTGCTACCTAACACGGTCATGATACAAGAGTTCACCTCTTGAATCATATTCAAGTATGAATTCTATTCTTTCATTAGGAATTAGGGTTTCACATACCCTCTCCTTTCTTTAGAATAGGGATTGCATATAGCATCTCCCTTCATTAGGGTTTCATATCGTGTTGCCCATAATTAGGGTTTACTAATCATTCCCAATTAGGGACTTCTCATGCAATCACCCTCAATTAGGGTTTCACATGGATGCACCCTCAGTTAGGGTTTCACATGGATACTCCCTCAACTAGGGTTTCACATGGATGCACCCTCAACTATGGTTTTACATGGATACACCCTCAACTAGGGTTTACTATTCATCCTAATTAATGATTTCATATGTAGACAACCTCTTATTTGGGTTATACATAGAATCAGCCTCAATTAGGGTTTACATCATGTATTGGAACCATGCATTTGTTATGCATTATTGATTAGTACCATTAAAGGTGTCTCTCACCTAATTACATTAGGTTTCCAAAAAGGTTTGATCAATTGGACCTTCAATAACATGAGGTATCCAATTGAATTAGGGTTTTCAATGTTTATTCCTTCAATCATTGAATTCGTGGAACCAGTCATCAATTGGACCTATGCTCATACTTCAATTGAGTTTAATAGGTCATCCGTTAACTGATTTGAGCCTCAATTGATCCTCACTTGATCATCAATTAGGGTTTGAATCAGTTGAATTAGGGTTTGGAATCGATAATCCTTCAATACTAAACAATGTAAGACTAGTTACTTTAAAACCATTGAACCATCATCCAAATTGGGTATGACCTGACCCCAAACGGTCTTGAGGTCATTTGGATGACCTCCAAATGGTCTTGAGACCATTTTCCCATGTCAAAAACATAATCCAAGTCAACCAATTAAAGTTTGGATCATTGGATTGATCACCAAATCAACATTGCATTGTATATCAACTTGGTACCTTTATACCTTCAAACACCTAACCATACTCAACCCTAGACCTCAAAACGGTCTTGGGTGACCACCAAATGGTTTTAAAACCATTTTGATGAGATCCAAACAATTTTGAAACCGTTTATCTCATCCAACCTTTGGATTCTAGTGAAATTTCATCAAGGATTGGTCTATCGAGTTGATCAACAAATCAGCACTTAATTGCAATATGATTTGGTACCTTTGAACCTTCAATTGATCAACTATACTTGACCCCAGACCTCCAAAATGTCTTGGGTAATCCCCAAATGGTCTGGAAACCATTTGGGTGATCCCCAAACGGTTTTGAAACCGTTTGGGCCAATCAACCCAAAACATCATCTCAATCACTTGCAAAATCAGCACTTAGCCGATTAGGGTTCATACCACATATTTGGATCTTCAAACACATATCCATACTTGACCCTAGACCTCCAAACGGTCTTGGGGTGACCCCAAAACGGTTTTGAAACCATTTGGGTGATTCCCAAAGGGTTTTGAAACCGTTTGGGCTAATCAACCCAAAATCTCAAATTAACTCATTGGAATTTCATCATTAATTTCAATTAGGGTTTGCCCAATTGATTAGCCTTCAAATCACAATTCCTTGGGAATTAACCACTCAAATTTTGTGAGTCATTATCCAACATAATTATGATCAGTAATCCCAAACGGTTAATGCTTGGTAAACGCACACAAACGGTTTTGAAACCGTTTTCCCAAAACGGTCAAGTTGATCAGATTGAAAATCAGCACTTAATCGAATTAGGTTTCCCTAATTGATTAGCCTTCAACTCACGATTCCTTTGGATTTAATCCCTCAAATTTGGAGGATTATCAACCAACATAATTATGAACATGAATACCTTAAGGTCAACCCTTGATCAACCATCTCAAACGGTTTTGAAACCATTTTCCCAAACAGGTCAAGTTAATCAGGTTGAAAATCAGCACTTAATTCAATTCGATTTGCCTAATTGATTAGCCTTTGAACATATGATTCCTTTGGATTTAACCCATTAAATTTGGTGGGTTATCAGCCTACATAATTAGGAACAATATTTCCAAATGGTCAACCCTTTATCTACTCCAACAAACGGTTTTGAAACCGTTTGCTCCCAAACGGCTTGCAAACCATTTAGCCACCAAACGGTTTGGTGAAACCGTTTGGTCCAACCAAACTTTGAAACTGTTTGCCCAAGATATTTGGGGAGGTGTGTGCTTATGATTATGTAATCATACTCAAGCTTCAAATTCACGAAATCCACTGTGATTTCCATGGAAATTGCATCAATCAACCAAACTTAATTTTGGAAATGTAGAAATGATCACCAATTGATAAGGAATTGATTGCAATAACAAAGTTAGGGTTTCAAGTTATAAAACCCGCCTCCAATTGAGATCCAAAGCTCCAAGATCACGCCATTAATGGTTTATGAAGCTATTGAAACTCCCCCTAGGCTCGTCTTCAAGCTTTTGATAGTAAAAGTTGGCTAGGGTTGAAGAGGAGATCGAAATAAGAAGGAATCCATAATTTATTTTTGATTTCCACCATGAAATGAAGGAGAACGAAGGTCAAGGGCTTACCAATAGGTTTGGGCTCGTCCTACTGTTGCTCCTAAGTCTCCTTGAGCTCATCCAAAGCAAAGGAATAAGAAAGGGCTGAAAAATCCTTTCAATTGATTTGGAAAAGGCACCTTTATAAGGAAATTGATGAGAGAGAAAATACCTTATAAAAACGCAATTAATCCCAAAAATGTGGCCGCCTCTTCCCCCTCATCTTCCATGGGTACGAGGCATCCTCCTTTGCCTTAAAATTCTCCTTCATTATCCTCAATTTAAAGAAAATCAAATTAAGCACCTTAATCATATTATATTAATATCCATAACTTGAGTGGATATTACTTTTCTTTATAATAAGGTGAGTGGAATTTCACCTCCTATAGATATTTTCATTCCTTATCTTGGAAAAAGCGTCCATCCTTATTCAAAATCAACCAATAACATTTTTTTTGAAGGCCCTTTAATTAATACATTCATTTTTGCCCTAAATTGAATTAGGGTTTCACTCAAGATTAAATCTTGATTATTTTAATATCAAGATTCTCTCTCCTCCAACTTAATTCAAATGAGATGCCCCTCTCATTTTCATTGCTCTACATGATGATAAGAAACGTTAAGGACATTATTGAAATGGTAATTTGCATATTGAACCCTAGGTTTTGGTTAAATTGCACTTTACACCAAAACTAGGTTTTAATGCACAATGATTAATTTACAAGCTTAAACTTGATGCCCAAGCTTGTGAAAATCATACCACTACATCATATTCATTCTTATGATGTCTCAAAATCATAGTAATATCTTATCATGCAACATTTGCAAGTTGACCCCTCAACTTGGGTAATTTGCACTTTAGTCCAAAATAAACAAACTTTGCTTCAACATTGTTCAAATAGGACCAAAATTGAAACATAAGTTTCTCATGAGCCCTAATTACTTTTCCCAAGATAAGATTAATAATCTACCTAAACTTTATGAGGTAAAACCTCTAGGTTTAATTCATAACCCAGGCCAGGGATGTTACATCTACTATTGACAAATGGTTGCATTTAGTCCATGCTTATTTAAATGGATTTATTATGCATACATCCTTCCACCAAAATGCTTTTAAATAATTTGAGGGATGTATTGTATTATCCGTTAAATTTAAGTAGGGGGATGATCTCGCATCCTTACAATTAGATTTCAAAGAGATATCAGTAGAAAATAAATTTACAACTACTACATTATCTAATTTCTCTATCAAACTTAATATCAACTTGTAGCAAAAGTTGTCAACCCTAATTTGTTGATCAAGTCATAAAATAGAGGACTGTAGTAATAAATTAGAGAATTTTACCTAAAAAGCATGTGATTGAATGGTGAAAAAAAATAACATACTTTTTTGTTTAATAGAGAGAAGTATAGAAATGGTTGTTTTGTTTCTATATTTCATCGTCAAAATACTAGAATATGGTCAAATTTTACAATTATAGTAGCAACTTAAAAAATAATTCTCTGTTGAACACATATCATATGGCCACCCGTGGGTGAGTCGTAACCCGTTGGGTTGAGTTTGAATTTATTTTTCTTCGACCTGTTTAGAATTACATCTTTTTTATCAACACCCACATACCTAAACATGTAATGACTCAATCCAGATCCAACCCACTCACTCATTTTACAAGTCTAATTTTATCCTTGGACTTGTTAAATTAGATCAAAATACAGGGGCACACATGGGTAAACTTGTTTTATAAAGTTGAGTTTTGGTGATTAAATTCTGTCTTGCATTGAAAACCACTCAAACGCATATCCACTCCTTTATTTAGTAAGTTTTGTGAGAGATCCACACGTAACCACTAATGACTCAGTTACTAAAATGAAAATGTTATCATACATATTGTTCACATCATCTACTGAGATATGTGACTAGTTTAGCACAAGTTAATAACCACATTTAATCACACCACTTGTATTCTCTTTATTTTTTATAAAAAAGATAGCCACAAATATGTATAATATTATAAATGTCTACGGAAAAAATTATGTGATATTCTTGTGGTATCTTATGTATAGAAACTACATGATTTTCATTCATTCACATTGAAATACAATAGTTCTTATTTTTTTCTTATTCTTTCGATGTTTGAAAATATTATTCAACAATTAATCTATTAGTTTGATGTCATATATATAATATCCTTGGTTTCTTTGCATTATATTTGACATAAAAATATATCATAAGTTGTTATTGATTTATATATTTACGGTTAAGAGAAGTAACTAGCAAGTGATTTGATGGGATGAATAATTATATGGACACCCAAGGGTCAACGCACAAACGGATGGATCAAGTAAGGGTATGTTTTTATTCCAATCATTTAAAATTGAGTATTTATTATAAATAGCTACAAAACCCTCATTTTTAATGACCCATACCAAACCCAACATACCCACTCATTTGACTTGTCTACTTTCCCTCCTCACATAGATCACATTTCAAATCCAAATGAATATTTTAGGCCCTAATATGGTCATTTGTAGGTATCACTCTCCAAAATAGTTTCCATTAAATGTGTGCACTTTTAAAATAGGTGAGGGTTCTATATCCAAAATGAAAAAGTGTTCATATGGACTCTAACTTGGAACTCTAACTCATGCTTCATCAGAGGTAATAAATAAGGATCCATCCTCATTTGGTACCCAACTATAAGCATTCTTACTAAGAGGATCAAAGTTGACCCTACTCATGAGGTAATCTATATCTTCTCTCAAGAAATGATCAGTGTATGGAGTGGGACCCACAAGGGGATTAACTCCCTAATAAATTTGAGGAATGAATCCATCTACTTTAAACACCCTAAAAGATGTTGAATTAGAGGTATTTTTTTCTCAAAGATGGTTAACAAGACTAATCAGAGTGCACTAATGGAATACTATTTCATGACTATACTTAATTTTTACAAAATTACCTAATCGTCTCCCATATAGGGTTTACATTGAATTTAAAACAAAAGGATCTAAATAGAGGGATATCTAGATATTTCAAGTTTATGTCCCCAAGAGCTCCACCTAGCATGTAAGACCCATGACCTTGCTTTTGGTTTGAACATGATTTATTACCTTAATTTTATGCTTAAAACCTTAATTAATCAATAATATGTGCTTTCATATCATGCGAAAAGCCTAAGTTTCAAGTTTGGTCCAGTTTGGACAGTGTTTGAGCAAGTTATGCAATTTTTATAGTTTTAAGTGATTTTATGCAATTTACGATAATGAAGGTTTTCCTTATAATTTTTCACATTATTTTTTGTACTTACATGTTTTCATATCATTCTTGAGATAGTTGTACCTTGGGGAACTTAGATGCACCTTAGTTTGTTGGTGACACCTACCTAGGGTTGAACTTAGGGTTTCCCCTCCTAGATGGGCTACCTTGTATGATAGACCTCGTTGGTTCTTCTGGTTCAGTGGGATATGACGGCTATCCTTATGTGTTGGGACATAATGTTTGTCCCTTGAGGTATTAAGGTCATTGGTTTTTTCTCTTGAATCTCCCTAGATTGATGGTTCACCAAGTGAGGTGCAAACTGATGGTGGTGCTAGGGTTTTCACCCTTGTTACCAAGGATGTCAATATCCAATGGTCACCCTGATGTTGGAGGTTAATGGCTAACTATGAGTCAATATTCTATGGTTCCCCAGGATCCCAAAACCTATGGTCCACCTATATGTTCTTAGAAGTGATGTTTTTGACATTGGACACTTGGCAAGTGTGGCTAGACACCTCAACATTCTCCTCTCATTCACAAATATTTTATATGCCTCCCTCCTCTCATGCAACCAAACCCTTTGGACCCCTTTTTCTTCTTTCTAGTTGAATCGTATCCCCCTTTATTGGTGTAGAAGTAGGAGATTAAGAAAGAAGAAGCTTGGTCGATCTTGCTTGCATGTGCACCTAGGGTTTGGATATGCCCTTGTTGAGGATGTTTGGTGCTTCCTTGCTTTGTTTCTTGGTCTAGGTGAGTGATATATCCCTTCCTTCCTTCGTTTTACTTGCTTTCCTACCTTCCTATTTCTTCTTCTTCATCGCATCCATGGTGGATCTTGAGCTAGAGATTGAAGACACCTTCTTTCTTGCTTCTTTAACCTAGGGTTTTGCTTGCTTTTGGAAAGGAGCTAGTTTGGCCGAGTGGAGGCTCAAGCTAGGGTTTTCCTCCCTTTTTGCTTGAGCTAACTTGATGTTTTGAGCTTCATCTTCATCCTTGAGGTGAGTTATATAACTTTCTCCACGTTTATTGCTTACTCCTAGATTGCATGTACTAGATCTTGCTAAAAAATGTAGTGCTAAGTTACCCTTGTCAATGGTTTAAGATTATATTGTACTTTTGAGTAGTTGATCTCTTTGGATGTACTCCTAATATTTGTGCACAATCCTTCCTTGATAGTGGAATATCTACACCTTGCATGCATGTGGAAAATGATAGCTTTTGCTCTCTCAAATGATGGTTCTTTCTTAGGGTTCGAGTAGGTGGGACCCACATGGGTATGTGGCATGCCACTCTTGAGTCTTGCGGTTCAGGCATGTTGGAAAGGCCTATCCATGGTTGATGTAGCCACCCTTGCACTGGTATTCTGTAATAGGGAGTTGGGTATCCATGGGCCATATTGGGTCTACACTAAAATGGGGAAATATTATGAAGCCATATAGTTGAGCCTTGATGGGGACGTCTAGAGTCTAAGTGGGGGAGATTATAACATCCCAAGATTTGAGGTCTCAGATAACATGATCTTAAAAAGAATGATTGGACTACCCATATCACCAATGTGCACCTCCTTTTCTGGGACCACCACTAGCCTCAACTGCGTGCTTTGTCCTCACTCATGCGCAAGCCGGGGTCAACTTCGCGACTGGTCACCCATCCTAGTACTAGTCCAAGCTGAGCACACTTAACTATGAAATTATTTAGAGATGGGCTCCCAGAAAGGAGGTGCACCTTGGTCATATGGGTAGTCCACAATTCATTTTAAGATCATGTTATCTGAGACCTCAAATTTTGGAACGTTACAATCTCGCCCTCCTAGACTCTTGATGTCCCCGTCAAGGCTCAACTATATGGCCTCATATTTCCCCATTTCATTGGAAACCCATTATGGTCCATGGATACCCAACTCTTGATCACGAAATACCAGCTCAAGGGTGGCTACATCAACCATGGACAATCCTTTCCAACATGCCTGGATCGCACGACTCAAGACTAGCATGCGACATGCCATTGCGGGTCCCACTTACTGGAGGGGTTATGGCTCTAATACCATTTGTAAACACCCAGGACCACTACCCTAGACTCTAGTAGTGTTTTAGGAATGACGACCGGATCCACAGACCAGCACTAGCCTCAACTGTGTGCTTTGTCCTCACTCACATGCAAGTCGGGGTCAACTTCCCAACTGGTCACCCAATATAGTACTACTCCAAGCTGAGCACGCTTAACTATGGAGATTTTTAGAGATGGGCTCCCAAAAAAAGGAGGTGCACCTTGGCGATATGGGTAGTCCAATCATTCCTTATAAGATCATGTTATCTAAGACCTCAAATCTTGGGGCGTTACATTTTTCTCTCCTTATGTTGCAACTCGATGGTTTGATTTTGGTGTTGTTTTGTTAGACCTTCTTGTTCCCACCCATGAATTTTACTTAGCTTTTGTTTTGGACTTCCCTATGCTTGAGAAAGGATGATTTAGGTAACAACCAATATTATGGCTCATAAAGCACATTACATCATAATGTAATGATTTAAAGAACACACATCATATGTTACTCATCCATGTATGTTGGTTTAGAGATACATCAAGGGATATCATTTTTAAAGGGGTAGATGTGATGTCTATGATATCTTGATTTGTCACTTTCCTCAGCTCTTTTAACTTACTTGAGTTTATCAACTTACATTGTATTAAGGCATTTCCCATCTTAATACTTTCATCCACTGACCTATCACCTTTATTGTGAAGTGTATAGGTTATAAAGTACACATAAGAATTGTCCAACTATCTTCAATGATATGGACTCATCCTTAAGTTAAGAATTAACAAAACATCCATATTAGGTTTCTTTTCAAAACAACTCTAAGACAATCATAGAGCACCACGGGTGTACATCCAGGAACGACCGTGCAAATGGAAGCCACCACGGTCGTGCTACCTTACACGGTCGTGCAAAGTGAAGCCACCACGACCGTGCTGCCTTACACGGTCGTGCTACAGAATATCACTTAGGTACTATTAGGATTTCAACCTTTGTACCTTCATTTATTATCATTACTAATCATCATTGGATCAATAGATCATTCATCATCTTAAATCTCAAAGATTCAATCACATTGGACCTCCATTACATAAGGTATCCAATTGAATTAGGGTTTTCGATGTTGATTCCTTCAATCATTGGATTCATGGAACCAATCATCAATTGGACCTATACTCATAATTCAATTGAGTTTAATAGGTCAACCTTCAACTGATTTGACCCTCAATTGACCCTCAATTAGGGTTTGAATCAATTGAATTAGGGTTTGGAATCGATGATCCTTCAGTACTAATCAATGTAATACTGGTTACATTGAAACCATTGAACCATCAACCAAATTGGGTATGACCTGACCCCAAACGGTCTTGAGGTCATTTTTATGACCTACAAATGGTCTTGAGACCATTTTCCCATCTCCACATCATAATCCAAGTTAACCAATTAGAGTCTGGATCATTGGATTGATCACCAAATCAACATTTGATTGTAAATCAACTTGGTACCTTTAGACCTTCAAACACCTAACCATACTCAACCCTAGAACTCCAAACGGTCTTGGGTGACCACAAAACGGTTTTGAAACTGTTTGGATGAGATCCAAATAGTTTTGAAACTGTTTGGCTCATCCAACCTTTGGATTCTAGTGAAATTTCATCAAGGATTGGTCTAACGAGTTGATCAACAAATCAACACTTAATGGCAATATGATTTGGTACCTTTGGACCATTAATTGATCAACTATGCTTGACCCCAAACCTCCAAATGTTCTTGGGTGATCCCCAAATGGTCTTGAAACCGTTTTGGTGATCCCCAAATGGTTTTGAAACCGTTTGGGCCAATCAACCCAAAACATCATCTCAATCACTTGCAAAATCAGCACTTAGCCGATTAGGGTTCATACCACATATTTGGATCTTCAAACACATATCCATACTTGACCCTAGACCTACAAATGGTCTTGGGGTGAACCTCAAATGGGTTTGAAACCGTTGGGTGATTCTGAAATGGTTTTGAAACCATTTGGGCTAATCAACCCAAAATCTCAAATTAACTCATTGGAATTTCATCATTAATTTCAATTAGGGTTTTCCCAATTGATTAGCCTTCAACTTATAATTCCTTGGGAATTAACCACTCAAATTTGGTGAGTCATCAGAAAACATAATTCGGATCAGTAATCCCAAATGTTCAATGTTTGGTCAACCCACTCAAATGGTTTTGAAACCGTTTGCCCAAAACAGTCAAGTTGATCAGATTGAAAATCAGCACTTAATCCAATTAGGTTTCCCTAATTGATTATCCTTCAACTCACGATTACATTGGATTTAATCCCTCACATTTGGAGGGTTATAAACCAACATAATTATGAACAGTAATACCAAACGGTCAACCCTTGGTCATCCATCTCGAACAGTTTTGAAACCGTTTACCCAAACACGTCAAGTTAATCAGGTTGAAAATCAGCACTTAATTCAATTCGATTTGCCTAATTGATTAGCCTTTGAACATATGATTCCTCTGGATTTAACCCATTAAATTTGGTGGGTTATCATCCTACATAATTAGGAACAATATTTCCAAATGGTCAACCCTTTATCTACTCCAACAAACGGTTTTGAAACCGTTTGCTCCCAAACGGCTTGCAAACCATTTGGCCACCAAACGGTTAGGTGAAACCGTTTGGTCCAACCAAACTTTGAAACTGTTTGCCCAAGATATTTGGGGAGGAGTGTGCTTATGATTATGTAATCATACTCAAGCTTCAAATTCACGAAATCCACTGTGATTTCCATGGAAATTGCATCAATCAACCAAACTTAATTTTGGAAATGTAGAAATGATCACCAATTGATAAGGAATTGATTGCAATAACAAAGTTAGGGTTTCAAGTTATAAAACCTGCCTCCAATTGAGATACAAAGCTCCAAGATCACGCCATTAATGGTTGATGAAGCTCTTGAAACTCCCCCTAGGCTCGTCTTCAAGCTTTTGATAGTAAAAGTTGGCTAGGGTTGAAGAGGAGATCGAAATAAGAAGGAATCCATAATTTATTTTCGATTTCCACCATGAAATGAAGGAGAACGAAGGTCAAGGGCTTACCAACAGGTTGGGGCTCGTCCTAATGTTGCTCCTAAGTTTATTTGAGCTCATCCAAAGAAAAGGAATAAGAAAGGGCCGAAAAAGCCTTTCAATTGATTTGGAAAAGGTACTTTTATAAGGAAGTTGATGAGAGAGAAAATGCCTTATAAAAACCCAATTAATCTCAAAAATGTGGCCGCCTCTTCCCCCTCATATTCCTTGGGTACGAGGCATCCTCCTGTTCCCTTAATTATCCTTCATTATCCTCAATTTAAAGAAAAGGAAATTAAGCACCTTAATCATATTATATTAATATCCATAACTTGAGTGGATATTACTTTTGTTTATAATAAGGTGAGTGGAATTTCACCTCCTTAAGATATTTTCGTTCCTTATCTTGGCAAAAGAACGTACATATTTATTAAAAATCAACCAATAACATTTTGGTTTAAGGCCCTTTGATTAATACATTCATTTTTGCCCTAAATTTAATTAGGGTTTCACTCAAGATTAAATCTTGATTATTTTAATATCAAGATTCTCTCTCTTCCAACTTAATTCAAATGAGATGCCCCTCTCATTTTATTTTCTCTACATGATGCCAAGAAACATTAAGGACCTTATTGAAGTGGTAATTTGCATATTGAACCCTAGGTTTTGGGTAAATTGCACTTTACACCAAAACTAGGTTTTAATGCATAAGGATTGCTTTACAAACTTAAATTTGATGCCCAAGCTTGTGAAAACCATTCCACTACATCATATTCATTCTTATGATGTATCAACATCATAGGAATATATTTTGATGCAACATTTGCAAGTTGACCCCTCAACTTGGGTAATTTGCACTTTAGTCCAAAATAAACAAACATTGCTTCCACATTGTTCAAACAGGACCAAAATTGAAACATAAGTTTCTCATGAGCCCTAATTACTTTTCCCAAGATAAGATTAATAATCTACCTAAACTTTATTAGGTAAAACCTCTAGGGTGTATTCATAACCCAGGTCAGGAATGTTACAAATTATAAACCTCTAACAAGGATTTCGTCCTTGAAATCCCAAGAAAAGGATGGACAAATTATTCATTAATCATGCCCTCAAGTCTCCACATATCATCTTAATTCATTGAGACATCATGGACTCTGTGATTCCACACAAAGCTCCTTTCATTAATTCAACCTCATCAATGTTTATGCAGAGCATAAACCCCTAACATATGATGTTCATATTATTGAAAGGAAAAATCATAAAAGAACATATTTCTATCATTATCCAAAAATATTCACCAAAAGAGAAACATATATATCTAACAGAGGTAATTAATTTAGCAATCCTTTATTTGTTGTTGAAAATATACACATAGCATGTTCACTAAGTTTGTTGAGAATATCCACATAGCATGTTCACTAAGTTTGTTGAGAATATCCACATAACATGTTCACCAAGTTTGTTGAGAATATCCACATAGCATGTTCACTACGTTTGTTGAGAATATCCACATAGCATGTTCACTAAGTTTGTTGAGAATATCCCCATAGCATGTTCACTAAGTTTTTTGAGAATATCCACATAGCATGTTCACTTAGTTTGTTGAGAATATCCACATAGCATGTTCACTAAGTTTGTTGAGAATATCCACATAGCATGTTCACTAAGTTTGTTGAGAATATCCACCTAGCATGTTCACTAAGTTTGTTGTTGGAGATGTCACACAGCTTTCCCCTTTTTGTTTAGGATTGGAATTGCACAAAGCATCTTCCTTTATTGGAATTGCACAAAGAATTGTCCTTTATTGATTCCATATTTCTTATTTCATGATACTCTTTAGATTGTATCAGAATGACTGCTTGATCAGGGCAATCAAAAAGATATCAATCTAAGAGTTCCATACTTGCCTTATCTTCAATAACCATATACCTGGCCAGGGTATACGAATATTGAAATGAGGTAGTATGCACCTTATTTACTATTGTATTCTTCACTTTTCATGCAATTATACATACAAGATTTTGCATTCCTAGATTTCCTCCAGGCATCAGTTTCTAAATCTCATTTTTTGACATACAGATAAGGGAGATTATAAAACATTTTAAGGAACATTGAGTAAGATATAAGTTCTCATCTCCCTTGTGTCCTTATAGGACTAGTCAAAAGAATTCAAAAACAACTATTTTCATATTTTTAACACATAGAAACATGAAATGAAGTATCAGGATGAATATATTTCATCTAAGTATTACCCCTTAAGGTCATCTACAACTTTAGGTTTATCTCAACACATAGAGTCCAATTATCTCATGTTACTGCTTTTGCCTTTACTTAGTGGCTACTGCCCTGGTGCACTATGCATTTATTTCACTGGTGACACCAAAATTTTTGGCTTATTCTGAATATCTAGACAAATGTCTCTAAAATTATAGAGACCTTACCTTAAATCTCAGCTTATGGCCCCTCCTTGGGCACTACCATCACAGATATACTGTTTGTCCAGACTTATGGCGGAATCTACTTTCTTGCCATTTATTTTTCTTTCCCACATTTCCACTATTCCAACATGAGTATGTCATTCAGGAATCCTTTCAAAGCCCAAAGCTTATGCATTAAAGACTGGTCACCTAGGTTGTAACACCAATATCCAGTCTTCTTTATGCATCACTATTGTCCTAACCTACCCTTCAAGAGCATAACATAGGATTCTCTATCCTGATTAGGTCAAGATGTGAATTCTCAGGCACTTGTTCTGCTCTTTCCTGGTCCCATGCATCCTCTCTAGGTACAACACCATTGCCCTTAGCAATGTGTTCCTCGTGTTCTCCAGTCAATTTTAAATTCTTCTTTTCCTATGTGAGCAGAAGATACTATCAAATAAACTGCAAGACACTTAGAACGGACTCTACAACCTTAGTCCTATATCTCTGTAGACTCAGTGAACCTAGAGCTCTGATACCACTAAATTGTGGCATACAACTCATAAAAACATAATTAACAAATGTGGAAGCGTTTATCAAGCAGCAGATTAACGAAAATCACTAAAAATTTAAAACTTTTTGCAAAGAGATCAACACATAGGAAATATTTTTCTTCAAGAGCCAAAGTATAACACATTTACATTCTAGATAAAAGGTACATGTCATGTATCATCTCTTTCTGAGAATTACAAACATCAACTAACCTGTTAAGTTAAACATAGGTAGTATAAAATCTCGAGACACTGATCCAAAATCTTAAAAGCACTAACTACGAGTCTGAGGACCTGAGAGTACAGAGACGACACATAGGACTCTATCAACATCTATACAAGGCATAATAGCCAGTATCTCCACCTGAGACTTTACTGCTAATACTGTTGTTGTTGCTGCTGTCATTCCCTTACTAAAGGGTTTCTATCTCCTCATCCGCGTCCACCTAAAAATGTAGTTCCCACGGGGGTGAGACAATTATAAAAATTGCCCCAACGAGAGATATAACTCTCAGCCAGTAACATTATTATTGCAACTTAAGAAGATAAATATGAACAAAGGAATCATATTTACTTGACAGCAGATATTTAGATGTCTAACAGATTAGAATATTATTCTATATCAAAAGCAATGCAACTATAACTTGATAGAATCAACATATCACTTATCCTTCAATAAAAATGAAGAACATGTATAACATCTATTCAAACTACAAAATCATTACCACTGCATTAACTCTCTTCAGGCTTAGATCATATATCTAAAGCCTAGCATTACATTGTGGAGTCATAGCCCGTAGCCATACTCTTTTCATAAAGTGTTGGGATCTTAATCCCTCAATTCACCACTGGAAATTTCACATCCTTCCACAATTTCAATACCATAACCATGTGATTCTAGGTATTTAAACCCTTAGCTCATCCCCTGAGCATTGTTACCACTTCCTTAGATAACTAACACCTTTAGATCATCTGACCAAGGTAAGTATGATACTTGAGGCCCATTAACCGTCTTGCTACCTCTTACCAGACAACAAGGTATGTTACGGAACAGAAGGCTCAATAAACAAATTCAAATTAATAGCATATCACAGCTCATACCTGGCTATGCCCATCATCTTATGATACCTACATGGTTAGCAGATATGATAACAGTACATCAATAATCTATCAACACCATGTAGAAACAAATATATCATTAATTCAAGGGTTTCACCCTTATTCCTTTACCAGGATTAGGGTTTCCCATCACATATCTCATGTATCCTTCATCCAATCATATTGGACTTATAACACAACAAGGTATACCTGCATTTGGGGTGTTGGATATGATATCTATCATATATTAATGTATCACTTCCCTCAACACCTTCATCTTACTTGAGCTTATTCCCTTAGCTTGTATTAGGGTATTTCCCATCCTAATACTTATACACTAGATCATCACATTCATAATGCAATGTATTGGTCATCATTCATCTATTTAGAAAATACAACCATTTCCAATATTAAGGATTCATCCTTAATTTAGGAATTAACAAAAAGACCATGATAGGTCCTCTTCAAAACAAATTCTAAGTCAAGCATAGAGTACCACGGCCGTGCTACTAGAAACGACCGTGAAAAGAAAGTCAGCATGGCCGTGCTACCTTGCACGGTCATGCAAAGTGAAGCTACCACGGCCGTGCTACCTTGCACAGTCGTACAAAGGAAAGATACCACGGCCGTGCTACTTAACTCAGCCGTGCTACAAGAGTTCACCTCTTGAATCATATTCACGTATATATTCTATTCTTTCATTAGGAATTAGGGTTGCACATACCCTCTCCCTTCTTTAGAATAGGGATTGCATATAGCATCACCCTTCATTAGGGTTTCATATCACGTTGCCCATAATTAGGGTATACTAATCATTCCCAATAAGGAACTTCTCATGCAATCACCCTCGATTAGGGTTTCACATGGATGCGCCCTCAGTTAGGGTTTCACATGGATACTCCCTCAACTAGGGTTTCACATGGATGCACCCTCAACTATGGTTTTACATGGATACACCCTCAACTAGGGTTTACTATTCATCCTAATTAGTGATTTCATATGTAGACAACCTCTTATTAGGGTTATACATAGAATCAGTCTCAATTAGGGTTTACATCATGTATTGGATCCATACATTTATTATGCATTATTTATTAGTACCATTAAGGGTATCTCTCACCATATTATATTAGGTTTCCAAAAAGGTTTGATCAATTGGACCTTGAATAACATGAGTTATCCAATTGAATTAGGGTTTTCAGTGTTCATTCCTTCAATCATTGAATTCATGGAACCAGTCATCAATTGGACCTATACTCATGCTTCAATTGAGTTTAATAGGTCAACCTTTAACAGATTTTACCCTCAATTGATCCTCACTTGATCATCAATTAGGGTTTGAATCAGTTGAATTAGGGTTTGGAATCGATGATCCTTCAATACTAATCAATGTAAGACTAGTTACTTTAAAACCATTGAACCATCATCCAAACTAGGTATGACCTGACCCCAAACGGTCCTGAGGTCGTTTGGATGACCTCCAAACAGTCTTGAGACCATTTGCCCATTCCACATCATAATCCAAGTCGACCAATTAAAGTTTGGATCATTGGATTGATCACCAAATCAGCATTGCATTGTATATCACCTTGGTACCTTTAGACCTTCAAACACCTAACCATACTCAACCCTAGACCTACAAACGGTCTTGGGTGACCACAAAACGGTTTTGAAATCATTTGGATGAGCTCCAAATAGTTTTGAAACCGTTTGGCTCATCCAACCTTTGGATTCTAGTGAAATTGCATCAAGGATTGGTCTATCGAGTTGATCAACAAATCAACACTTAATTGCAATATGATTTGGTACCTTTGGACCTTCAATTGATCAACTATACTTGACCCCAGACCTCGAAATGGTCTTGGGTGATCCCCAAACGGTCTTGAAATAGTTTGGGTGATCCCCAAATGGTTTTGAAACCGTTTGGGTGATCCCCAAATGGTTTTGAAACCGTTTGGGCCAATCAACCCAAAACATCATCTCAATCACTTGCAAAATCAGCACTTAGCCGATTAGGGTTCATACCACATAGTTGGATCTTCAAACACATATCCATACTTGACCCTGGACCTCCAAACAGTCTTGGGGTGACCCCCAAACGTTTTTGAAACCGTTTGGGTGATCCCCAAACAGTTGTGAAACCGTTTGGGCTAATCAACCCAAAATCTCAAACAGTCAACCATCTCAAACGGTTTTGAAACCGTTTTCCCATACAGGTCAAGTTAATCAGGTTGAAAATCAGCACTTCATTCAATCCGATTTGCCTAATTGATTAGCCTTCAACCTATGATTCCTTTGGATTTAACCCATCAAATTTGGTGGGTTATCAACCTACATAATTAGGAACAATATTCCGAAATGGTCAACCCTTTATCAACTCCAGCAAACAGTTTTGAAACCGTTTGCTCCCAAACGGTTTGCAAACCGTTTGGTCACCAAACGGTTTGGTGAAACCGTTTGGTCCAACCAAACATTGAAACCGTTTGCCCAAGATATTTGGGGAGGTGTGTGTTTATGATGATTTCATCATCCTCAAGCTTCAAACTCACGAAATCCACTGTGATTTCCATGGAATTTGCATCAATCAACCAAACTTAATTTTAGAAATGTAGAAATGATCGCCAATTGATAAGGAATTGATTGCAATAAAAAGTTCGGGTTTCAAGTTATAAAAGTCACATCCAATTGAGCTCCAAAGCTCTAAGATCACGCCATTAATGGTGGATGAAGCTCTTGAAACTCCCCACTTCCTCAAGCTTTTGATAGTAAAAGTTGGCTAGGGTTGAAGAATATATCGAAATAAGAAGGAATCCATAATTTATTTTCGATTTCCACCATGAAATCAAGGAGAACGAAGGTCAAGGGCTTAACAACAGGTTGGGGCTCGTCCTACTATTGATCCTAAGTCTCCTTGAGCTCATCCAAAGTAAAGGAATAAGAAAGGGCTGAAAAAGCCTTTCAATTGATTTGAAAAAGGCACTTTTATAAGGAAATTGATGAGAGAGAAAATGCCTTATAAAAACCCAAATAATCCCAAAAATGTGGCCGCCTCTTCCCCCTCATCTTCCTTGGGTATGAGGCATCCTCCTTTGTCTTTAATTATCCTTCATTATCCTCAATTTAAAGAAAAGAAAATTAAGCTCCTTAATCATATTATATTAATATCCATAACTTGAGTGGATATTACTTTTCTTTATAATAAGTTGAGTGGAATTTCACCTCCTTAAGATATTTTCGTTCATTATCTTGGAAAACTAACGTCCATACTTATTCAAAATCAACCAATAACATTTTGGTTGAAGGCCCTTTAATTAATACATTCATTTTTGCCCTAAATTGAATTAGGGTTTCATTCAAGAACAAATCTTGATTATTTTAATATCAAGATTCTCTCTCTTCCAACTTAATTCAAATGAGATGCCCCTCTCATTTTCTTTGCTCTACATAATGCCAAGAAACATTAAGGACCTTATTGAAGTGGTAATTTGGATATTGAACCCTATGTTTTGGGTAAATTACACTTTACACCAAAACTAGGTTTTAATGCACAAGGATTGCTTTACAAGCTTGAACTTGATGCCCAAGCTTGTGAAAACCATACCACTACATCATATTCATTCTTATAATGTCTCAACATCATAGTAATATCTTATCATGCAACATTTGTAATTTGACCCCTCAACTTGGGTAATTTGCACTTTGGTCCAAAATAAACAAACATTGCTTCAACATTGTTCAAACATGACCAAAATTGAAACATAAGTTTCTCATGATCCCTAATTACTTTTCCCAAGATAAGATTAAGAATCTACCTAAACTTTATTAGGTAAAACCTCTAGGGTTAATTCATAACCCAGGTCAGGGATGTTACATCTACTATTGACAAATGGTTGTATTTAGTCCATGCTTATTTAAATGTATTTATTATGCATACATCCTTCCACCAAAATGCTTTTAAATAATTTGAGGGATGTATTGTATTTTCTGTTAAATTTAAGTAGAGGGATGATATCACCTCCTTACAATTAGATTTCAAAGAGATATCAATAGAAAATAAATTGACGACTACTACATTATCTAATTTCTCTATCAAACTTAATATCAACTTGCAGCAAAAGTTGTCAACTCTTATTTGTTGATGAAGTCATAAAATAGATGAATTTAGTAATAAATTAGAGAATTTTACCTAAAAAGCATGTGATTGAATGGTGAAAAAACATTAGCATACTTTTTTGTTTAATAGAGAGAAGTATAGCAATGGTTGTTTTGTTGCCATATTTCATCGTCAAAACACTAGAATATGGTCAAATTTTACAATTATAATAGCAACTTAAAAAATAATTCTATGTTGAACACATATCATATGGCCACCCGTGGGTTGAGTTTGAATTTATTTTTCTTTGACCTGTTTAGAATTACATCTTTTTTATCAACACCCACAGACCTAAACATGTAATGACTCAATCCATATCCAACCCACTCACTCATTTTACAAGTCTAATTTTATCCTTGGACTTTTTTAATTAGATCAGAATACATGGGCACACATGGGTAAACTCATTTTATAAAGTTGAGTTTTGGTGATTAAATTCTATCTTGCATTGAAAACCACTCAAACACATATCCAGTCATTTTTTTAGTAAGTTTTGTGAAAGATCCACACACAACCACTGATGACTCAGTTACTCAAATGAAAATGTTATCATACATATTGTTCACATCATCTACTAAGATATGTGACTAGTTTAGCACAAGTTAATAACCACATTTAATCACACCACTTGTATTCTCTTTATTTTTTATAAAAAAGATAGCCACAAATATGTATAATATTATAAATGTCTGTGGAAAAAATTTTGTGATATTGTTGTGGTATCTTATGTATAGAAACTACATGATTTTCATTCATTCACATTAAAATAAAATAGTTCTTATTTTTTCTTATTCTTTCGATGTTTTTAAATATTTTTCAACAATTAATCTATTAGTTTGACGTCATATATATAATCTCCTTGGTTTCTTTGCATTATATTTGACATAAAAATATATCATAATTTGTTATTGATTTATATGTTTACGGTTAAGAGAAGTAACTAGCAAGTGATTTGATGGGACGAATAATTATATCGACACCCAAGGGTCAACCCACAAATAGATGGATCAAGTAAGGGTATGTTTTTGTTCCAATCATTTAAAATTGAGTATTTATTATCAATAGCTACAAAACCCTCATTTGACTTTTCTACTTTCCCTCCTCACATAGCTAGCATTTCAAAGCCAAATGAATATTTTAGGCCCTAATATGGTCATTTGTAGGTATCACTCTCCAAAATAGTTTCCATTAAATGTGTGCACTTTTAAAAGGAGGTGAGGGTTCTATATCCAAAATGAAAAAGTGTTCATATAGATTCTAACTTGGAACTCTAACTCATGCTTCATCAGAGGTAATAAATAAGGATCCATCCTGATTTGGTACCCAACTATAAGCATTCTTACTAAGAGGATCCAAGTCGACCCTACTCATGAGGTAATCTATACCTTCTCTCAAGAAATGATCAGTGTATGGAGTGGGGCCCACGAGGGGATTCATTCCCTAATAAATTTGAGGAATGAATCCATCTACTTTAAACACCCTAAAAATATGTTGAATTAGAGGTATTTTTTTCTCAAAGATGGTAAATAAGAGTAATCAGAGTGCATTCATGGAATACTATTTCATGACTATACTAAATTTTTACAAAATTACCTCATCGTCTCCCATATAGGGTTTACATTGAATTTAAAACAAAAGGATCTAAATAGAAGGATATCTAGATATTTCAAGTTTATGTCCCCAAGAGCTCCACCTAGAATGTAAGACCCATGACCTTGCTTTTGGTTTGAACATGCTTAATTACCTTAATTTTATGCTTGAAACCTTAATTAATCTCTAATATGTGCTTTCATATCATGTGAAAAGACTAAGTTTCAAGTTTTGTCCAGTTTGGACAGTGTTTGAGCAAGTTATGCAATTTTTATAGTTTTAAGTGCTTTTATGCAATTTACAATAATGAAGGTTTTTCTTATAATTTTTCACATTATTTTTTGGACTTACATGTTTTCATATCATTCTTGAGATATTTTTACCTTGGGGCACATAGATGCACCTTGATTTTGTGGTGACACCTACCTAGGGTTGAACTTAGGGTTTCCCCTTCTAGATGGGCTACCTTATATGCTAGACCTCGTTGGTTCTTCTGGTTCAGTGGGATATGATGGCTTTCCTTCTATGTTGGGACATATTGGTTGTCCCTTGAGGTATTAATGTCATTGGTTTTTGCTCTTGAATCTCCCTGGATTGATGGTTCACCAAGTGAGGTCCAAACTGATGGTGGTGTTAGGGTTTTCACCCTTGTTACCAAGGATGTCAATATCCAATGGTCACCCTGATGTTGGAGGTCAATGGCTCACTATGTCAATATTCTATGGTTCCCCTGGATCCCAAAACATATGGTCCACCTATATGGTCTTAGAAGTGATGTTTTTGACATTGGACACTTTGTAAGCGTGGCTAGACACCTCAACATTCTCCTCTCATTCACACATAGTTTTATGTGCCTCCCTCCTCTCATGCAACCAAACCCTTTGGACCCCTTTTTTCTTATTTCTAGTTGAATGATATCCCCCTTGATTGGTTTAGAAGAAGGAGATCATGAAAGAAGAAGCGTGGTTGATCTTGCTTGCATGTGCACCTAGGGTTTGGATATGCCCTTGTTGAGGATCTTTGGTGCTTCCTTGCTTTGTTTCTTAGTCTAGGTGAGTGAGATATCCCTTCCTTCCTTCGTTTTACTTTCTTTCCTACCTTCCTCTTTCTTATTCTTGGTCGCATCCATGGTGGATCTTGAGCTAGAGACTGAAGAAACCTTCTTTCTTGCTTCTTTAACCTAGAGTTTTGCTTGCTTTTGGAGAAGGAGCTAGTTTGGCCGAGTGGAGGCTCAAGCTAGGGTTTTCTTCCCTTTTTCCTTGAGCTAACTTGATGTTTTGAGCTTCATCTTCATCCTTGAGATGAGTTATATAACTTTCTCCACGTTTATTGCTTACTCCTAGATTGCATGTACTAGATCTTGCTCAAAAATGTAGTGCTAAGTTACCCTTGCCAATGGTTTAAGATTATATTTTACTTTTGAGTTGTTGATCTCTTTGGATGTACTCCTAATATTTGTGCACAATCCTTCCTTGATAGTGCAAGATCTAAACCTTTCATGCATGTGGAAAATGATAGCTTTTGCTCTCTCAAATGATGGTTCTTTCTTAGGGTTCTAGTAGGTGGGACCCACATGGGCATGTGGCATGCCAGTCTTGAGTCATGCGGTCCAGGCATGTTGGAAACGCCTATCCATGGTTGATGTAGCCACCCTTGCACTGGTATTTCGTAATAGGGAGTTGGGTATCCATGGGCCATGTTGGATCTACACTGAAATGGGGAAATATTATGAAGCCATATAGTTGAGCCTTGATGGGGACGTCTAGAGTCTAAGTGGGGAAGATTATAACATCTCAAGATTTGAGGTCTCAGATAACATGATCTTAAAAAGAATGATTGGACTACCCATATCACCAATGTGCACCTCCTTTTTTGTTACCACCACTAGCCTCAACTGCGTGCTTTGTCCTCACTCACGCGCAAGCTGGGGTCAACTTCTCGACTGGTCACCCATCCTAGTACTAGTCCAAGCTGAGCACACTTAACTATGAAATTCATTAGAGATGGGCTCTCGGAGAGGAGGTGCACCTTGGGGATATGGGTAGTCCAATCATTCATTTTAAGATCATGTTATCTGAGACCTCAAATTTTGGAACGTTATAATCTCCCCCACTTAAACTCTTGACGTCCCCATCAAGGTTCAACTATATGGCCTCATATTATCCCATTTCAGTGCAAACCCATTATGGTCCATGGATACCCAACTCCCGATCACAGAATACCAGTGCAAGGGTGGCTACATCAACCATGGATAATCCTTTCCAACATGCCTGAACTGCACAGCTCAAGACTAGCATGCGACGTGCCCATGCGGGTCCCACTTACTGGAGGGGCTATGGCTCTGATACCATTTGTAAACATCCAGGCCCAATACCCTAGACTGTAGTAGAGTTTTAGGAATGACGACTGGACCCACAGACCACCACTAGCCTCAATTGTGCGCTTTGTCCTCACTCACGTGCAAGTCGGGGTCAATTTCTCGACTGGTCACCCAATATAGTACTACTCCAAGCTGAGCACGCTTAACTATGGAGTTTTTTCAGAGATGGTCTCCCAAAAAAGGAGGTGCACCTTGGTGATATGGTTAGTCCAATAATTCCTTATAAGATCATGTTATCTAAGACCTCAAATATTGGGACGTTACATTTTTCTCTCCTTATGTTGCAACTCAATGGTTTGATTTTGGTGCTGTTTTGTTAGACCTTCCCACCCATGGATTTTAGCTTTTGTTTTGTACTTCCCTATGCTTCAAAAAGGATGATTTAGGTAACAACCAATCTCATGGCTCATAAAGCACAATACATCATAATGTAATGATTTAAAGAACACACATCATATGTTACCCATCCATGTATGTTGGTTTAGAGATACATCAAGGGATATCATTTTTAAAGGGGTAGATGTGATGTCTATTATATCTTTATTTGTCACTTTCCTCAGCTCTTTTAACTTACTTGAGTTTATGAACTTACATCGTATAAAGGCATTTCCCATCTTAATACTTTCATTCACTGACCTATCACCTTTATTGTGAAGTATATATAGGTTATAAAGTACACATAATAATTGTCCAACTATCTTCAATGATATGGACTCATCCTTAAGTTAAGAATTAACAAAACATCCTTATTAGGTTTCTTTTCAAAACAACTCTAAGACAATCATAGAGTACCACAGATGTGCATCCAGGAACGGCCGTGCAAAGGGAAGCCACCACAGCCGTGCTACCTTACATGGTCGAGCAATGTGAAGCCACCACGACCGTGCTGCATTACACGGTCGTGCTACATAAGATCACTTAGGTACTATTAGGATTTTAACCTTTGTACCTTCATTGATTATCATTACTAATCATCATTGGATCAACAATTTATTCATCATCTTAAATCTCAAAGATTCAATCACATTGGACCTCCATTACATAAGGTATCCAATTGAATTAGGGTTTCCAATGTTGATTCCTTCAATCATTGGATTCATGGAACCAGTCATCAATTGGACCTATACTCATACTTCAATTGAGTTTAATAGGTCAACCTTGTACTTATTTGACCCTCAATTGACCCTCAATTGATCATAAATTAGGATTTGAATCAATTGAATTAGGGTTTGGAATCAATGATCCTTCAATACCAATCAATGTAAGACTAGTTACTTTGAAACCATTGAACCATCATCCAAATTGGGTATGACCTGACCCCAAACGGTCTTGAGGTCATTTGGATGACCTCCAAATGGTCTTGAGACCGTTTTCCCATGTCCACATCATAATCCAAGTTAACCAATTAGAGTTTGGATCATTGGATTGATCACCAAATCAACATTTTATTGTAAATCAACTTGGTACCTTTAGACCTTCAAACACCTAACCATACTCAATCCTAGAACTCCAAACGGTCTTGGGTGACCACCAAAAGGTTTTGAAACCGTATGGATGAGCTCCAAACAGTTTTGAAACTGTTTGGCTAATCCAACTTTTGGATTCTAGTGAGATTTCATCAAGGATAGGTCTATCGAGTTGATCAACAACTCAACACTTAATTGCAATATGATTTGGTACCTTTGGACCTTCAATTGATCAACTATACTTTAACCCAGACCTCCAAATGGTCTTGGGTGATCTCCAAACGATCTTTAAACCGTTTGGGTGATCCCCAAATGGTTTTAAAACTGTTTGGGCCAATGAACCCAAAGCATCATCTCAATCACTTGCAAAATCACTTAGCCGATTAGGGTTATTACCACATATTTGGATCTTCAAACACATATCCGTACTTGACCCTAGACCTCAAAACGGTGTTGGGGTGACCCCCAAACGGTTTTGAAACTGTTTGGGTGATTCCAAAATGGTTTTGAAATCGTTTGGGCTAATCAACCCAAAATCTCAAATTAACTCATTGGAATTTTATCATTAATTTCAATTAGGGTTTTCCCAATTGATTAGCCTTCAACTCAATATTCCTTGCGAATTAATCACTCAAATTTGGTGAGTCATTATAAAAAATAATTAGGATCAGTAATCCCAAACGGTCAATTCTTGGTCAATGCACTCAAATGGTTTTGAAACCGTTTTCCCAAAACGGTCAAGTTGATCAGATTGAAAATCAGCACTTAATCTAATTAGGTTTCCCTAATTGATTGGCCTTCAACTTACGATTCCTCTGGAGTTAATCCCTCAAATTTGGATGGTTATTAACCAACATAATTATGAACAGGAATCCCAAACGGTCGACCCTTGGTCAACCATCTCAAACGGTTTTGAAACCGTTTTCCCAAACAGGTCAAGTTAATCAGGTTGAAAATCAGCACTTAATTCAGTTCGATTTGCCTAATTGATTAGCCCTCAACCTATGATTACTTTGGATTTAACCCATAAAATTTGGTGGGTTATCAGACTACATAATTAGGAACAATATTCCCAAATGGTCAACCCTTTGTTAACTCCCCCAAATGGTTTTGAAACCGTTTGGTCCAATCAAACTTTGAAACTGTTTGCCCAAGATATTTGGAAAGGTGTGTGCTTATGATGATGTCATCATCCTCAAGCATCAAACTCACAAAATCCACTGTGATTTCCATGGAAATTGCATCAATTTACCAAACTTAATTTCGGAAATATAGAAATGATCACCAATTGATAAGGAATTGATTGCAATAACAAAGTTAGGGTTTCAAGTTATAAAACCCGCCTCCAATTGAGCTCCAAAGCTCCAAGATCACGCCATTAATGGTGGATGAAGCTATGGAAACTCCCCCTTGGCTCTTCCTCAATATTTTGATAGTAAAAGTTGGCTAGGGATGAAAAGGAAATCAAAAAAGAAGGAATCCATAATTTATTTTCGATTTCCACCATGAAATCAAGGAGAACGAAGGTCAAGGGCTTACCAACAGGTTGGGGCTCATCCTACTGTTGCTCCTAAGTCTCCTGGATCTCATCCAAAGCAAAGGAATAAGAAAGGGCCGAAAAAGCCTTTCAATTGATTTGGAAAAGGCACTTTTATAAGGAAATTGATGAGAGAGAAAATGCCTTAAAAAAACCCAATTCATCCCAAAAATGTGGCCACCTCTTACCCCTCATCTTCTTTGGGTACAAGGCATCCTCTTTTACTTTAATTCTACCTCATTATCCAAAATTTAAAGAAAAGCAAATTAAGCACCTTAATCATATTATATTAATATCCATAACTTGAGTGGATATTACTTTTCTTTATAATAGGGTGAGTGCAAATTCACCTCCTTAAGATATTTTCGTTCCTTATCTTGGAAAAATAACGTCCATACTTATTCAAAATCAACCAATACCATTTTGGTTGAAGGCCCTTTAATTAATACATTCATTTTTGCCCTAAATTGAATTAGGGTTTCACTCAAGATTAAATCTTGATTATTTTAATATCAAGATTCTCTCTTCTCCAACTTAATTCAAATGAGATGCCCCTCTCATTTTCTTTTCTCTACATAATGCCAAGAAACATTAAGGATCTTATTGAAGTGGTAATTTGCATATTGAACCCTAGTTTTGGGTAAATTGCACTTTACACCAAAACTAGCTTTTAATGCACAAGGATTGCTTTACAAGCTTAAACTTGATGCCCAAGCTTGTGAAAACCATACCAATGCATCATATTAATTCTTACGATGTCTCAACATCATATTAATATCTTATCATGCAACATTTGCAAGGTTACCCCTCAACTTGGGTAATTTGCACTTTAGTCCAAAATAAACAAACATTGCTTCAACATTGTTCAAACAGGACCAAAATTGAAACAAAAGTTTCTCATGATCCCTAATTACTTTTCCCAATATATGATTAAGAATCTACCTGAACTTTATTAGGTAAAACCTCTAGGGTTAATTCATAACCCAGGTCAGGGATATTACATCTACTATTGACAAATGGTTGTATTTAGTCCATGCTTATTTAAATGGATTTATTATTCATACATCCTTCCACCAAAATGCTTTTAAATAATTTTAGGGATGTATTGTATTTTCCATTAAATTTAAGTAGGGGGATGATCTCGCCTCCTTACAATTAGATTTCAAAGAGATATCAGTAGAAAATAAAATTACGACTACTACATTATCTAATTTCTCTATCAAACTTAATATCAACTTGTAGCAAAAGTTTTCAACTCTACTTTGTTGATCAAGTCATAAAAGAGAGGACTTCAGTAATAAACTAGTGAATTTTACCTAAAAAGCATGTGATTGAATGGTGAAAAAATATTAGCATACTTTTTTTTAATAGAGAGAAGTATAGCAATGGTTGTTTTGTTGCTATATTTCATTGCCAAAACACTAGAATATGGTCAAATTTTACAATTATAGTAGCAACTTAAAAAATAATTCTCTGTTGAACACATATCATATGGCCACCCATGGGTGACTCATAACCCGTTGGGTTGAGTTTGAATTTATTTTTCTTCGACCTGTTTAGAATTACATCTTTTTGATCAACACCCACAAACCTAAACATGAAATGACTCAATCCAAATCCAACCCATTCACTCATTTTACAAGTCTAATTTTATCCTTGGACTTGTTAAATTAGATCAGAATACACGCGCACGCATGGGTAAACTCATTTTATAAAGTTGAGTTTTGGTGATTAAATTCTATCTTGCATTGAATACCACTCAAACACATATCCACTCATTTATTTAGTAAGTTTTGTGAGAGATCCACACGCAACCACTGATGACTCAGTTACTCAAATGAAAATGTTATCATTCATATTGTTCACATCATCTACTGAGATATGTGACTAGTTTAGCACAAATTAATAACCACATTTAATCACACCACTTGTATTCTCTTTATTTTTTATAAAAACGATAGCTACAAATATGTATAATATTATAAATGTCTGCGGAAAAAATTATGTGATATTCTTGTGGTATCTTATGTATAGAAACTACATGATTTTCATTCATTCACATTAAAATACAATAGTTCTTATTTTTTTCTTATTCTTTTGATGTTTTTAAATATTATTAAACAATTAATCTATTAGTTTGACGTCATATATATAATCTCCTTTGTTTCTTTGCATTATATTTGACATAAAAATATATCATAAGTTGTTATTGATTTATATGTTTACGGTTAAGAGAAGTAACTAGCAAGTGATTTGATGGGATGAATAATTATTTGGACACCCAAGGGTCAACCCACAAACGGATGGATCAAGTAAGGGTATGTTTTTGTTCCAATAATTTAAAATTGAGTATTTATTATCAATAGCTACAGAAACCTCATATGTAATGACCCAAACCAAACCTAACATACCCACTCATTTGACTTATCTTCTTTCTCTCCTCACATAGCTCGCATTTCAAAGCCAAATGAATTTATTTGGCACTAATATGGTCATTTGTAGGTATCACTCTCCAAAATAGTTTCCATTAAATGTGTGCACTTTTAAAAAGAGGTGAGGGTTCTATATCCAAAATGAAAAAGTGTTCATATTGACTCTAACTTGGAACTCTAACTCATGCTTCATCAGAGGTAATAAATAAGGATCCATCCTCATTTGGCACCCAACTATAAGCATTCTTACTAAGAGGATCCAAGTTGACCCTACTCATGAGGTAATCTATACCTTCTCTCAAGAAATGATCAGTGTATGGAGTGGGACCCACGAGGGGATTCACTCCCTAATAAATTTGAGGAATGAATCCATCTACTTTAAACACCCTAAAAATATGTTGAATTAGAGGTATTTTATTCTCAAAGATGGTAAACAAGAGTAATCAGAGTGCAATAATGGAATACTATTTCACAACTATACTTAATTTTTACAAAATTACCTCATCGTCTCCCATATAGGGTTTATATTGAATTTAAAAAAAGGATCTAAATAGAGGGATATCTAGATATTTCAAGTTTATGTCCCCAAGAGCTCCACCTAGCATGTAAGACCCATGACCTTGCTTTTGGTTTGAACATGCTTTATTACCTTAATTTTTTTCTTAAAACCTTAATTAATCTCTAATATGTGCTTTCATATCATGTGAAAATCCTAAGTTTCAAGTTTGGTCCAGTTTTGACAGTGTTTGAGCAAGTTATGCAATTTTTACAGTTTTAAGTGTTTTTATGCAATTTACGATAATGAAGGTTTTTCTTATAATTTTTCACATTATGTTTTGGACTTACATGTTTTCATATCATTCTTTAGATAGTTGTAACTTGGGTCACTTAGATGCACCTTGGTTTTGTGGTGACACCTACCTAGGGTTGAACTTAGGGTTTCCCCTCCAAGATGGGCTACCTTGTATGCTAGACCTCATTGGTTCTTCTGGTTTGGTGGGATATGATGTCTTTCCTTATGTGTTGGGACATGATGGTTGTCCCTTGAGGTATTAAGGTCATTGGATTTTTCTCTTGAATCTCCCTAGATTGATGGTTCACCAAGTGAGGTGCAAACTGATGGTGGTGCTAGGGTTATCACCCTTGTTACCAAGGATGTCAATATCCAATGGTCACCCTGATGTTGGAGGTCGTTGGCTCACTATGAGTCAATATTCTATGGTTCCCCTAGATCCCAAAACCTATGGTCCACCTATATGTTCTTAGAAGTGATGTTTTTCACCTTGGACACTTGGCAAGCGTGGCTAGACACCTCAACATTCTCCTCTCATTCACACATAGTTTTATATGCCTCCCTCCTCTCATGCAACCAAACCCTTTGGACCCCTTTTTCTTCTTTATAGTTGAATCATATCCCCATTGATTGGTGTAGAAGAAGGAGATCAAGAAAGAAGAAGCTTGGTTTGTTACACCCCGATCTCACAATTTCCTCAAGTCATGAGATTAGGGCATAAGATAGGATTTATATGTAACACAAAGAACACCCTTAACTTTTTCTTTTCTTTAAAACTCTTGTTTCTTCGCATTGAACCACATAAAACATCTTAACAAGGGAATCTGAACATTTCTTTTACTAATCAGACTTTAATAGTAAAGATACATGTATAAACATTCATGATGTCTCTCACATCTTATGCACATAAAACTTGCTAATTAGCATACATATCAAAAGAGGAACAATATTACACATCGTAATTACAACTCTCTCTCTTATCTCTTACTGAGGACCTAGAGTGACAAGGACCGACTGACTCAACTAATCTTGTACTTGACTCTTGTAGCAGATCTACACTGATGCTATGACCATCTTCAAGTCCACACGATTAACACTAAAAATGTTTGAGTAGAGGGGTGTGCCTACTCGCTAAGTGAATGAGTACCTCAAGGAAATAGACTAATGCACTAATGTGATTACAGATATAACTTTGAATAAATGATATGAAATTTAACAACAATAAATACTACACTGAGCAGTTCTAAAACAATATAATTGAAATAACAAAGAATGTAAATATTGCATCCAAAGAATAACTAATAGAAGACTATACTCTAGTCTTCCTTCACTCTTTCATTTATAAGGAACTTTGTGAAACTATATGATCATATTTTAAATTATGCCTTGATCTATGCAGTGTACTCTTCATAGAGACTCGTAGTGCACTACGACCACACCGTACAAGACTTAGCGACACACCCGGGAAATGCTAAGTCTGACGCCAGCCCTGTTCTGCTACAGGACCACATGCTCTCCAACCTCAATGCACTACTCCGAGTGCTCTAGACTCCTCCTCTAACCTGATTACACAGGCGGAGAGTCTCACTGGGTTACCACCGTGAATCGGCACAGATTAATGTTGAATAACCCATATTTCTTCTAGTGCCACCGTGACTCCGCACGGATTATTGTTGAACACTGCCTCTCTTTCCTCGTGCCACCATGACTCCGCATGGTTGATGTTGGACACGAGTTTCACCCCTAAGGCGTAGACCTCCCAAAGGGGTTCTACGGTGTTCAGGGAACCTAAGTCTAACATTAACATTATAGGTACATTTTAAACAGAAATCATAACACATTTTACATTTCTCACAAGGCTCACACGGCCTGCCATATCATATCATATAAAACATCATAGCTCATTTCTTCAACATATATCATGTCTCAGTAACATCCCTTTCTAGGGCATGTCATATCTCATCACCTACCATTTATGAGATATGTATTGAAATATAAGAAGCCCTGCAATATGTAGATATCAACTCAGAGAGAACAAGCATATAAAGTTAAATGCACTAGAAACATACAATTCAACTGTTAAGCATCACCACATCTCATATCGAGACCTTTCATATCACCATAACATGATTCATTGAACACCCTATCCTTAGGGTTTCATTTGCCTTATTCATTCATCACATGCCAACACCCTACTCTTCGGGTTTCATTTGCCTTATTCACCTTTTCATTTGCCTCAATCACTTGTCACATGGCTCTCATAAGGATTTCATAGGATATAAGCATTCACTAAATGAAGATTGTTCCAACAAATCATATACAATCAATATAGATATGAAACCATGGAAATTTAACTAAATTTAGGTTTTTCATACCATTCACTGAGATATCATGTATCAAGAATAAAATTCAATTAAGATAACCCATAAGGTACATCCTAACCACTTATAGGATTACTAGTCCTTTTCAATAAGGTTGAAACTCTAGTGATATCTTAATTAGGTTAAACCGTAATTACATCATTTGATATAAATCTGAAAAGCATTCTCACTAGGAAGTGTTGTATACGTTTCTGATATGAATCTACCATTAAGGAGTCATTCAAACAGAGAAGGAATCCATATCATATCAATTTGCAACAACTTAAATCAAACGGACATTTCAGGGTTTAGAATCACATGCTAAGCATTTTGGGATTTGGATGCTATAATCAAATTTCGTGGATTACACTATTTGAAGGAAGAACCCACTCACCCTAAGGTGTGAAAACACCTCAAAAATGCAGCTCAACTCAGGGAATCTCGAACTCATATCAAATCCCTAGCAAATCTCCCAATTCTTCTTCCATTCAACTCAAAAACCTTGAAAATGAGGGATTATGAAGAAAGGGTGAGAAATGAGGAAATTTCGACATCATCTTGGATCAAATCAGAGCATGGAAGGAATATTGACATGAGAGAGAAGATTCACCATAAAAGTCTATGCAAAGAATCCAAACTTACTTGATATCACCATCCCTCGGACCGCAAAACCCTAATTCAGCAATTCCTCCGCTTTCTCCACTCAAGCTCTAACTCTCCTTCTCTCTCTAAGAGTTCGTTTCTCTGGAATGAATGACGTATAATGAGAGCTATGTGTGTGTGTGGTCGATCATATAAGTCAATTTGAGCTGCTTGGGTCAACTGCATATTGACCCAACACTCAACTTTAATTATATTGGCTGAATATTCAGTTTCACAATAGCTTCTGTAATTCGCCTACTGAATAGCTAACAGAAGCTCCACAAATTCTAGAAATTTTATATGTTATACCTAATGAAGTTTCATACCTCCAATTAAAATTTTACATCATTTCATTTTACCAATAAATAAGTGAAAATCAAACAGTGAACTTCTATATTGCAATCTGCAGCAGATTCAGTCGAGTTTGTCCTGCACAGAACTCGACCGACACCCTCACTGTAGATATCAAAAGTCATACAAAAATTACACCAATTTAACAGAGTGTCTAAAATTGTGTTTTTAAAGCACAGTTAAAATTTTAGATCAATTGGGTATACCAATAAAAAGATAAAATTCAATTACCACACTTCTATATCAATCTGAAAATGTGATCGGTCGAGTTTTTGAGTTTGAAACTCGACCGATAAACAGGTCAGAAAATTCTTCAAAAATTCTGATATTTTCCAATGTTGTTCATTATTTATATATTCATATCATATCCAAATTTGAAGTAAATAAGATTTATACATAAAATACTAAAAATCATTTAGTGAGACATTCTACTTATCAAATTTTGTATTCATGTATCATCAATAACCCTATTTTGGGCCGATTAGGGTTTATGTTTCTCAAACCCTAATTCTCAAGACCAAAGAACATTTAGACTTCTGATCATAGTTAAAACATCCTAATTGTGTTATCGTCATTAATTAGATTTCAAGAATGATTATTCCAATGAATCTTTGCAATTGTCTAGGTAAACCCTAGTTTACCAATTAAGCTCAGATGGGGTCGTAACAACTCTCCCCCCCTTAGAATGTTTCGTCCTTGAAACATAAACCTACAAGAAAGATACATTCAAGGTTATTCTAAGCTTCTAAAGCCTTCCATGTCATTATATTCTTGTATTTCATACCTGAATGTAGTTTCCAACATTAGATCTTTTAATTCTTTACTAAATCACAACATATTTCAAATAGTTCTCAATGATATCAAGCAAATTCTTTATGCCACAGTCAAACATAGAATGCAAAAATAAACCACCACGCATTCGCTGCGCAACTCTGATACTCTGATACAACTATCTCAACTTATGCGGCTCAAAAAGTACTATTGTTCTGTATCAGCTTTAAGTGACAAAAGTGAGTTCACCATGTTGTTTTAAACTTTAATAAAGTGCTATTCAAATAGCAAAACAGTCTTGAATTAAAAGATTAGATTCAACAATCAATTGCACAATACTACTCTTGGCATCCCCATTGGGTTATGGACTCATGAGGTGAAGCATTATCACCTCATTTCATACTATCCTGTTTCGATCCTGGGACCTGTGGGTTATGGGCCCACACACAATTCAAAGTGTAACCATCGTATGATATCATTTTAGGGTTTCAACAACAGTAATAAGGTAATCCACAATTGTATCAGTCATTCAAGCATTAATCATACTCAATTACCATCTCTCAGTTATATTAGAGCTAGGTATAACAAGCTACACCTCATTAGGGTTACTTGTCCAGACAATCTGATTATCATCCTTTTCTATTAATATGAGTGAATAAGTATAACTACCTTGTTCAGGGTATCTCTCCATGTGTTCTGACATCATCCAAACCGTATCACCATATCACAAATACACAATAGTAAGATGCATATCAGGTATGAATTACTACAACTATCATACACCTTTAATTTAACATATAGCTTGCACAAATACACTGAAATCATATGTAGAACCAACTTTCATACCTTAATATGCCTTCAACAAATTATACATGTAAAAACAAATTCACATATTACACAAAGCTAGTGTTTTCCCATATCTCTGTGCTCATTCATTACTTCTTTACTTTTTTTCTACCTATCCTTTTCATATGATCATCATTAACATTGAAGCATTAAAGATAGGAATAGACTGTTCATCATTCTTGCTATCACACAAGAATTTATTTCTTGTCACACTTCATCATATTGTATGTCACTATTACATTCACTAGATGACCCCACCTAGGTAGGTATGAACCATATATGATTCATTTTCTCTTATCATTTCATTCCCACCTAGCTCTCATTAAGGAATATATGAAAGAGAAGATGATTTTAAGACTTGGAATACTTGTATTCAAACATTCCCTTAATACATTCTCGTATGTAGATTTACTTAGTTATCAACAGAGATATTTGATTAATTAGCACTTGCTTGAATCTCACAACCTCTTTATTTTATAACTTCTCCATCATATTTCAACCCTTTCTTACGTTTCATAGTCCTCTTACCATATACTACTCTTTAACCTGTCATTTTTAATTCTAAATTTTTCTCTTATGACCATGTTGCTTATTCATATGTATGGTCATGTATACCATGTTGCACATATTTCCTCCTTTATTTTTATACTATTGTGAAGTTAACATTCTAAATTAATAGTCCTTCCATTAGTTTTTCCTCATGTTGAATACATTACATATTCTTCATTTTTAAATCAAGTGGATCATGCATGAGTCAAACATAGTTTCTCTTTCAATCAAGTTTTTTCTCCTTAATACAGTCTACCTTTGTATGACTTATTCACTAATTAAACTACACCTATGTTTCTTTGCTTAGAAACTAGTTTGTTGTTCTAGTCTTATGAATTACATGTTCATACGATTCTGTTTACTTTTACTCTTTTGAAGACTCTTTACTTCTATGGACCTATTGAAGGCTCAACCCTATTCTATACTTAGCCTTTGCTTTAGAGTTCATAAAAGCATTGTACTCTATTATATGATTCATTCTTCATGATTGATTCTTGCTATCTTGAACCATACATACATTTCACATATCTTTTCTATATTCCATATGTATAGTTCATATAATATTAATCAATAAACTGATTATGAACTTCTCATCATGTTCTATTATTCCCAATTAAGGGTTTCACATTTGAGACCCCAAAGTTGAACCTCAGATATCAGTTTCAACTAATTCTTAGTTGTTCTGATCTTTCCCATATGTTTCAACATCTTACTGTATGTACATTCTCACTCTAATGTGGGTCTAATTATCCAAAGTCTATTCTTATTATACTATTAATAGGAGTCATTAGATCCCAGTAACTCATCCTGCCAACCGGACCAGGCCAAACCTGAAGTCCTGAAGCCAAGAACTACAAAGGATTACATTATTTCTGAACTGCCACTCACAGTTCAGAAACTCGACCGATTGGTCGGAAACTTGACCGATCACTGCACAACTTGACAGATCTTCTTGTAAACTCGATCGATCAACCTGCTGTTCGATTCCTGCTAAGAAAAATCGACCGAATCACATATAACTCGACCGAACGGCGTACAAATCGAAAACCTAAACAGACCTGCTGATGTCAATTTCACTCGAATCAGCGGGCAAAACTATAGAAACAAAAGCTCATTCAAAGGTCAATTCTTGTCTACTTGTTACAAAGAATGAAATCAATAAATGCTACAATTGCATAGTGTACAACAGATATTAAAGACCCATATTTCAAAGTATTGAATATTTCAATTCAAGCATATAAGAGCATTTCTATACATTTCTAACAAAAACAACATTATGAAATGTAAGCTCTATCTCCTTTTACATTTATGCTCTTAATTCTTGTTTCTTTTCTTGTTTCCTAACCCTAACATTTCTAGGGTTCCTCTCTAGCCCATTCTTCCACTGTATACCTGGCCAGAGTATACGTGAAAGAATAGACAGAGTATCTTGTACTAGTTGATCCAAGTACTCAGATATCGGGCCAGGATATCCAAATACTCAAATACCCAAAGCTAACATCAAAACATATCCTATCTGCAAAACTTAGGACTCTAACTTACTAACTTAATGGTCCTTGACAACTCACCCTAAGCTCTGATACCAAGTTGTTACACCCCGATCTCACAATTTCCTTAAATCATGAGATTAGGGCATAAGATAGGATTTATATGTAACACAAAGAACACCCTTAACTTTTTCTTTTCTTTAAAACTCTTGTTTCTTCGCATTGAACCACATAAAACATCTTAACAAGGGAATCTGAACATTTCTTTTACTAATCAGACTTCAATAGTAAAGATACATGTATAAACATTCATGATGTCTCTCACATCTTATGCACATAAAACTTGCTAATTAGCATACATATCAAAAGAGGAACAATATTACACATCGTAATTAAAACTCTCTCTCTTATCTCTTACTGAGGACCTAGAGTGAAAAGGACCGACTGACTCAACTAATCTTGTACTTGACTCTTGTAGAAGATCTACACTGATGCTCTGACCATCTTCAAGTCCACGCGATTAACCCTAACAATGTTTGAGTAGAGGGGTGAGCCTACTCGCTCAGTGACTTAGTACTTCAAGGAAACAGACTAATGCACTAATGTGATTACAGATATAACTTTGAATAAAGGTTATGAAATTTAACAACAATAAATACTACACTGAGCAGTTCTAAAACAATATAATTGAAATAACAAAGAATGTAAATATTGCATCCAAAGAATAACTAATAGAAGACTATACTCTAGTCTTCCTTCACTCTTTCATTTATAAGGAACTCTGTGAACCTATATGATCATATTTTAAATTATTCCCTGATCTATGCAGTGTACTCTACATAGAGACTCGCAGTGCACTACGACCACACCGTACAAGACTTAGCGACACACCCGAGAAATGCTAAGTCTGACGCCATCCCTGTTCTGCTACAGGACCACAGGCTCTCCGGCCTACAGGCTCTCCGGCCTCAATGCACTACTCTGAGTGCTGTAGACTCCTGCTCTAACCTGAGTACACAGGAGGAGAGTCTCAGTGGGTTACCACCGTGACTCCGCACGGATTAATGTTTAATAACCCCTATTTCTCCAGTGCCACCGTGACTCCGCACAGATTATTGTTGAACACTGCCTCTCTTTCCTCGTGCCACCATGACTCCGCACGGTTGATGTTGGACATGAGTTTCACCCCTAAGGCGCAGACCTCCCAAAGGGGTTCTACAGTGTTTAGGTCACCTATGTCTAACATTAACATTATAGGTACATTTTAAACAGAAATCATAACACATTTTACATTTCTCACAAGGCTCACATGGCCTGCCATGTCATATCATATAAAACATCATAGCTCACGTATTCAACATATATCATGTCTCAGAAACATCCCTTTCTAGGGCATGTCATATCTCATCACCTGCAATTTACGAGATATGTATTGAAATATAAGAAGCCCTGCAATATGTAGATATCAACTCAGAGAGAACAAGCATATAAAGTTAAATGCACTAGAAACATACAATTCAACAGTTAAGCATCACCACATCCCATATCGAGACCTTTCATATCACCATAACATGATTCATTGAACACCCTATCCTTAGGGTTTCATTTGCTTTATTCATTCATCACATGCCAACACCCTACTCTTAGGGTTTCATTTGCCTTATTCACCTTTTCATTTACCTCAATCACTTGTCACACGGCTCTCATAAGGATTTCATAGGATATAAGCATTCACTAAATGAAGATTGCTCCAACTAATCATATACAATCAATATAGATATGAAACCATGGAAATTTAACTAAATTTAGGTTTTCCATACCATTCACTGAGATATCATGTATCAAGAATAAAATTCAATTAAAATAACCCATAAGGTACATCCTAACCACTTATAGGATTGCTAGTCCTTTTCAATAAGGTTGAAACTCTAGTGATATCTCAATTAGGTTAAACCCTAATTACATCATTTGATATAAATCTGAAAAGCATTCTCACTAGGAAGTGTTGTATAAGTTTCTGATATGAATCTACCATTAAGGAGTCATTCAAACAGAGAAGGAATCCATATCATATCAATTTGCAACAACTTAAATCAAACAGACATTTCAGGGTTTAGAATCACATGCTAAGCATTTAGGGATTTGGATGCTATAATCAAATTTCGTGCATTACACTGTTTGAAGGAAGAACCCACTCACCCTAAGGTGTGAAAACACCTCAAAACTTCAGCTCAACTCAGGGAATCTCGAACTCATATCAAATCCCTAGCAAATCTCCCAATTCTTCTTCCATTCAACTCGAAAACCTTGACAATGAGGGATTATGAAGAAAGGGTGAGAAAAGAGGAAATTTTGACATCATCTTGGATCAAATCAGAGCATGGAAGGAATCTTGACATGAGAGAGAAGATTCACTATAGAAGTCTATGCAAAGAATCCAAACTTACTTGATTTCACCATCCCTCGGACCGCAAAACCCTAATTCAGCAATTCCTCCTCTTTCTCCACTCAAGCCCTAACTCTCCCTCTCTCTCTAAGAGTTCGTTTCTCTGGAATGAATGACATATAATGAGAGCTATGTGTGTGTGTGATCGATCATGTAAGTCAATTTGAGCTGCTTGGGTCAATTGCATATTGACCCAACACTCAACTTTAATTATATTGGCTGAATATTAAGTTTCACAATAGCTTCTATAATTCGCCTACTGAATAGCTAATAGAAGCTCCAAAAATTCTTGAAATTTTATATGTTATAACTAATGAAGTTGCAGACCTCCAGTAACAGTTTCAGATCATTTCAAGTTACCAATAAATTAAAAAAAATCAAACAGTGCACTGCTATATTGCAGTCTGCAGCAGATTAGGTCAAGTTTGTCCTGCACAAAATTCGACTGACACCCTCACTGTAGATATCAAAAGTCATACAAAAATTACTCCAATTTAACAGAGTGTCTAAAATTGTGTTTTTCAAGCACATTACAAATTTGAGATCAATTGGATATACCAATAAAAATATAAAATTCAATTACCACACTGCTATATCAATCTGAAAATGTGATCGGTCGAGTTTTCGAGTTTGAAACTCGACCGATAAACATGTCAGAAAATTCTTCAAAAATTCTGATATTTTCCAATGTTGTTCACATTTTATATATTCAAATCATATCAAATTTGATGTAAATCATAGTTACACATAAAATACTAAAAATCATTTAGTGAGACATTCTACTTATCAAATTCTGTATTCATGTATCATCAAAACCCTATTTTGGGCCGATTAGGGTTTATGTTTCTCAAACCCTAATTCTCAAGTCAAAAGAACATTTAGACTTATGATCATATTTAAAACATCCTAATTGTGTTATCTTCATTAATTAGATTTCAAGAATGATTATTCCAATTAATCCTTGCAATTGTCTAGGTAAACCCTAGTTTACCAATTAAGCTCAGATGGGGTCGTAACATGGTCGATCTTGCTTGCATGTGCACCTAGGGTTTGGATATGCCCTTGTTGAGGATGTTTGGTGCTTCCTTGCTTTGTTTTTTGGTCTAGGTGAGTGAGATATCCCTTCCTTCCTTCGTTTTACTTGCTTTCCTACCTTCCTCTTTCTTCTTCTTGGTCGCATCCATGGTGGATCTTGGGCTAGAGATTGAAGACACCTTCTTTCTTGCTTCTTTAACCTAGGGTTTTACTTGCTTTTGGAGAAGGAGCTAGTTTGGCAGAGTGGAGGTTTAAGCTAGGGTTTTCTTCCCTTTTTCCTTGAGCTAACTTGATGTTTTGAGCTTCATATTCATCCTTGAGGTGAGTTATATAACTTTCTCCACATTTATTTCTTACTCCTAGATTGCATGTACTAGATCTTGCTCAAAAATGTAGTGCTAAGTTACCCTTGCCACTGGTTTAAGATTATATTGTACTTTTTAGTAGTTGATCTCTTTGGATGTACTCCTAATATTTGTGCACAATCCTTCGTTGATAGTGGAAGATATACACCTTGCATGCATGTGGAAAATGATAGCTTTTGCTCTCTCAAATGATGGTTCTTTCTTAGGGTTCCAGTAGGTGGGACCCACATGGGCATGTGGCATGCCAGTCTTGAGTCATGCGGTCCAGACATGTTGGAAAGGCCTATCCATGGTTGATGTAGCCACCCTTGCACTGGTATTCTGTAATAGGGAGTTGGGTATCCATGGGCCATGTTGAGGCTACATTGAAATGGGGAAATATTATGAAGCCATATAGTTGAGCCTTGATGGGGATGTCTGGAGTCTAAGTGGGGGAGATTATAACGTCTCAAGATTTGAGGTCTTAGATAACGTGATCTTAAAAAGAATGATTGGACTACCCATATCACCAATGTGCATCTCCTTTTCTAGGACCACCACTAGCCTCAACTACGTGCTTTGTCCTCACTCACACGCAAGTCGGGGTCAACTTCTCAACGGGTCATCCATCCTAGTACTAGTCCAAGCTGAGCACACTTAACTATGGAATTCTTCAAAGATGGGCTCCCGAAAAGGAGGTGCACCTTGGTGATATGGGTAGTCCAATCATTCGTTTTAAGATCATGTTATCTGAGACCTCAAATTTTGGAACGTTACAATCTCCCCCACTTAGACTCTTCACGTCCAAGTCAAGGCTCAACTATATGGCCTCATATTTAACCATTTCAGTGCAAACCCATTATGGTCCATGGATACCCAACTCCCGATCATGGAATACCAGTGCAAGGGTGGCTACATCAACCATGGAGAATCCTTTTTAACATGCCTGGACAGCACAACTCAAGACTAGCATGTGACATGCCCATGTGGGCCCCACTTACTGGTGAGGTTATGGCTCTGATACCATTTGTAAACACCCAGGCCCACTACCCTAGACTCTAGTAGAGTTTTAGGAATGACGACTGGACCCACAAACCACCACTAGCCTCAACTATGCGCTTTGTCCTCACTCATATGCAAGTCAGGGTCAACTTCCCGACTGGTCACCCAATATAGTACTACTCCAAGCTGAGCACGCTTAACTATGGAGTTTTTTAGAGATGGGATCCCAAAAAAGGAGGTGCACCTTGGTGATATAGGTAGTCCAATCATTCCTTATAAGATCATGTTATCTAAGACCTCAAATCTTGGGACGTTACATTTTTCTCTCCTTATGTTGCAACTCGATGGTTTGATTTTGGTGTTGTTTTGTTAGACCTTCTTGTTCCCACCCATGGATTTTACTTAGCATTTGTTTTGGACTTCCCTATGCTTGAGAAATGATGATTTAGGTAACAACCAATCTCATGGCTCATAAAGCACATTACATCATAATGTAATGATTTAAAGAAAATGTTACGCTTCCATGTATGTTGGTTTAGAGATACATTAAGGGATATCATTTTTAAAGGGGTAGATGTCATGTCTATGATATCTTGATTTGTCACTTTCCTCAGCTCTTTTAACTTACTTGAGTTTATCAACTTACATTGTATTAAGGCATTTCCCATCTTAATACTTTCATCCACTGACCTGTCACCTTTATTGTGAAGTGTATAGGTTATAAAGTACACATAAGAATTCTCCAACTATCTTCAATGATATGGACTCATCCTTAAGTTAAGAATTAACAAAACATCCATATTAGGTTTCTTTTCAAAACAACTCTAAGGAAATCATAGATTACCACGGTCGTGTAGCCAGGAACGGCCGTGCAAAGGGAAGCCACCACGGCCGTGCTACCTTACACGGTCGTGCAAAGTGAAGCCACCACGGTCGTGCTGCCTTACACGGTCGTGCTACAGAAGATCACTTAGGTACTATTAGGATTTCAACCTTTGTACCTTCATTGATTATCATTACTAATCATCATTGGATCAATAGATCATTCATAATCTTATATCTCAAAGATTCAATCACATTGGACCTCCATTACATAAGGTATCCAATTGAATTAGGGTTTCCGATGTCGATTCCTTCAATCATTGGATTCATGGAACCACTCATCAATTGGACCTATACTCATACTTCAATTTTGTTTAATAGGTAAACCTTCAACTGATTTGACCCTCAATTTACCCTCAATTGATCATCAATTAGGGTTTGAATCAATTGAATTAGGGTTTGGAATCGATGATCCTTCAATACTAATCAATGTAAGACTAGTTACTTTGAAACCATTGAACCATCATCCAAATTGGGTATGACCTGACCCCAAATGGTCTTGAGGTCGTTTGGATAACCTCCAAATGATTTTGAGACCGTTTTCCCATGTCCACATAATAATCCAAGTTAACCAATTAGAGTTTGGATCATTGGATTGATCACCAAATCAACATTTGATTGTAAATCAACTTGGTACCTTTAGACCTTCAAACACCTAGCCATACTCAACCCTAGAACTCCAAACGGTATTGGGTGACCACCAAACGGTTTTGAAACCATTTGGATGAGCTCCAAACGGTTTTGAAACCGTTTGGCTCATTCAAACCTTGGATTATAGTAAAATTTCATCAAGGATTGGTCTATCGAGTTGATCAACAAATCAACACTTAATTGCAATATGATTTGGTATCTTTGGACCTTCAATTGGTCAACTATACTTAAACCCAAACCTCCAAATGGTCTTGGGTGATCCCCAAATGGTCTTGAAACCGTTTGGGTGATCTCCAAATGGTTTTGAAATTGTTTGGGCCAATCAACCCAAAACATCATCTCAATCACTTTCAAAATCAGCACTTAGCCGATTAGGGTTCATACCACATCTTTGGATCTTCAAACACATATTCATAGTTGAACCTAGACCTCCAAATGATCTTGGGTGACCCCCAAATGGTCTTGAGATCGTTTGGGTGATCCCCAAATGGTTTTGAAACCTTATCTCAAATCAACTCATTGAAATTTCAGCACTAATTCCAATTAGGGTTTGCCTAATTGATTAGCCTTCAACTCATGATTACTTGGGAAATAAACCCTCAAATTTGGTGAGTCATTAACCAACATAGTTAGGAACATTAATATCAAACGGTCAACCCTTTGTGAACTCACTCAAATGGTTTTGAAACCGTTTGCCCAAAAAGTCAAGTTTAATCAGATTGAAAATCAGCACTTAATCCAATTAGGTTTACCTAATTGATTAGCCTTCAACTTACGATTCCTTTAGAGTTAATCCCTCAATGTTGGAGGGTTATCAACCAACATAATTATAAATAGGAATCCCAAACGGTCAACCATCTAAAATGGTTTTGAAACTGTTTTCTCCCAAATGGTTTGCAAACCAAACGGTTTGGTGAAACCGTTTGGTCCAAACATTGAAACCGTTTGCCCAAGATATTTGGGGAGGTGTGTGGTTATGATGATGTCATCATCATCAACGTGCAAACTCATGAGATATACTGTGATTTCCATGGAGATTGAATCAATCAACCAAAATTAATTTCAGAAATGTAGAAATGTTCACCAATTGATAAGGAATTGATTGCAATAATAAGATTAAGGGTTCAAGTTACAAAAACCACCTCCAATTGAGCTCCAAAGCTCCATGTCCATGGAAACAATGGTGGATGTAACTCCTTTCATCATTCCAAGGCTCGTCCTCAAGGTTTGAGTGAAAAGGAATGGTTAGAATTGAAGAGGAGATCGAAATAGGAAGGAATCCATAATTTATTTTCAATTTCCACCATGGAATCGTGATGAACCAAGGTCAAGAATTTACCAACAGGTTGAGGGCTCGTTCTCCTGATTCTCCTAATCTCCCTTGAGCTCATCCAAAGAAATGCAAGAAGAAAGGGCCGAAAAAGTCTTTGTTTGGGCTAGGAAATAGTACATTTATAAGGAAATTGATGAGAGAGAAAATGCCTTATAAAAATCCAATTAATCCTAAAAATATGGCCGCCTCTTCCCCCTCAACTCTATGGATACGAGGATATCCCAATTTCCTCTTATTCCTCTCAATTATCCTCAATTTAAAGAAAAGCAAATCAAGCACCTTAATGCTTATTATATAAATATCCCATATGTGAGTGGAAATTACTTTTCCTTTTAATAAGGTGAGTGGAATTTCACCTCCTTGATATATTTTGTGGCTCTTGCAAGGCATAAAGACGACCACACATATCTGAACTCAACCATTTTAATTTTGGTTGAAGTCCCCTTAATTAATACATTCATTTTTCCCTAAATTGAATTAGGGTTTCACTTAAGATTAAATCTTGATTATTTTAATATCAAGATTCTCTCTCCTCCAAATTAATTCAAATGAGGCACCCCTCTCATTTTCTTTGCTTTAAATGATACCAAGAAACATTAGGGACCTTATTGAAGTGGTAATTTGCATATTGAACCCTAGGTTTTGGGTAAATTGCACATTACACCAAAACTAGGTTTTAATGCACAAGGATTGCTTTACAAGCTTAATCTTGGTGCCCAAGCTTGTGAAAACTATACCACTACATCATATTCATTCTTATGATGTCTCAAAATAAGAGGAACATCTTATCATGCAACATTTGCAATTTAACCCCTCAACTTGGGTAATTTGCACTTTAGTCCAAAATAAGCAAACATTGCTTCAACATTGTTCAAACATGACCAAAATTGAAATATAAGTTTCTCATGAGCCCTAATTACTTTTCACAAGATAAGATTAAGCATATAATAATCTTTCTTAATAAAAACACCTAGGGTTAAAGTGTAACCCAGGTCAGGGATGTTACAAATTATAAACCCCTAACAAGGATTTCGTCCCCGAAATCCCAGATAAAGGGACCATATATTATTCATTCATCTTATCATCATGTCTCTTCATAACACATCATTTGTATGGAGACACCATACATTCTTTATTAATATCATGTTTATGCAAAGCATAAACCCCTAACATATGATGCTCATATCATTTTATATAATCAGACTGATTTCATAGTTGACCATTCCAGGTAGTCAATCCTAAACCATCTGATATTTCTCAAATACCAGAATCTCTTACCTTGGTATCAGACACATGTGTTGAAAACACATCATATGTCATATTCCTTTCATCATATTTACAACTTTATTGAACAGGGATCACCTCCCTTGTTCTCTTTCTCATCATGTGAGGGTCATACTTTTACTTCCTCGTATACACATATTGATCTGAGATCATATCAGATCCCTCTTTCTTATACTTAAGGTATGATACATTTATCCATACCATTTTTCCAATTTCATGATACTCATTAGATTGTCTCATAATGATTGCTTGATCAAGGCAATAAAAAAGATATCAATCTAAGAGTTTCCATACTCACTTTATCATCAATATTTGTATATCTGGCTAGGGTTTACAAGTACTGAGATCAAGTAGTATGCACTTACATGCTATCATATTCCTTGCTTTTTATATTATCATAAACATAAGATTTAAGATTCCTGGATTTTACCCAGACATCTCTTCTATACCTCTTCCTCTTTCATAGGGGTTAGAACAATATAGAGCATTTAAAAGAATATTGAATAGAATAAAATTCTAGTTCTCATCATTTATTCCCTATATAGCAACCAATAGGGAAAACAAAATAAACAATACTCCTTTTTATAACAAAAAGGGTTTAGTGTACTCAACATGTACACATTTATAACATACCTTGTCCTCACATCATGGTCTTATTAGTCTTATTACTGAAGCAAACACTAAGACATGGGATTTTACAGGTGAAAGGTAAAGACCTTTGCACTTACTTAGTGGCTACTGCCCTGGTACACTAGGCATTTATTGTAGTATTAGTACCAACAACTTGGCTTTTTAAAACTATTAGGCAAATGTCTCTAGAATTATAGAGACCATTCCCTACTTCTCAGCTTATTGCCCCTTCTTGGGCACTGCCATCACAGATTTATTATCTGACTAAACTCATGGCAGAGTCTACTTTCTTTCCATAAGTTAATCTTTTCCACATTTTCCCTTGTTCCAACATGACTAAGTCATTCAGGAACTCTTTTAAAGCTCAAGCTTTCTGTATTAAGGAATGATAACCTAGGTTGTAAGGTTAGTATCTAGTCCACTATATGCATTATTGTTGCCCTAATATGCCCAACAAGAGTATGATCATAGGACTCCCTATCCGGATTAGGTCTTAATGGGGATTCCCAGGCACTCATTCTATTCTTTCCTGATCCCTTACACCTCTTCTTGGTGCAACGACATTGCTCTCAGCAATGTGTTCCTTGTGTTCTCCAGTCATTTTAAACTTTCCCCTTTCTCTACACAAGCAGAAATCATTATAGGGTATACTGGAGGACAATAACATCGACTCGATACCTTAGTCCTATGTCTCTGTAGACTCAATGAACCTAGAGCTCTGATACCACAATTATAACAACATCGATCGGACAAATGTTATTAACTAAGCGGAAGCAATCCCTAACAGCGGATTACCAAAAATCACTAAAAATTAAAACTTTTTGTAAAGAGATCCGCACATAGGAAATCTTTTTCTTCAAGAACCAAAGTATAACATTTACATTCTGTTTCAAAGTACATGTCTTGCACTATCTTTTTCTCAATATTACATCATCAGCTCTCTCAAGACATAATATATACACAACATATAACTTCGAGGCATCAAGCCAAAATCTCAGATCGATTCGTTAAATACAAACTATAAACTGTGAGGACCTGAGGGTACAGAGACGACACATATGACTTCTATCTACATGACACGATAGACAGTACACTCAACCTGAGGTGTCACTGCTATCCCTGCTGTTGCTGATGTCCTTCCTCTGCAAGATGTTCTCACTCTCCTCCTTGCTTGTCCACCTAAAAACATTAGAACTCACAGGGGTGAGACAATTGTAAATTGCCCCCACAGGAGATATAACTCTCTGCCAAAACATTGTTATTGTAAATTAATTAATATAAAACTGAGGAGAGGATAAGCAGTTTAGATCACTCTGATCTTTTAAAGCATTGCAACTGTCTATGAAAGAACATTAAATCATCTATTCTTTTTATAAGGAATAGGAAGAACATGTATATCACTTATTTATCACACCTTTTCAACATCTCAACCTTTGTTCATGTCACTCATCATTCTGATGGGTCACTCATGATTCATTTCTTGCTTTCATCTGTTGGCCTTAGCCAATCTGCTAAACATATACTCAAATATGCCAAACATGTGATTATACATCATCATGTCTTACTTAGGTATTGGACTATGCCAATCCTTGGTTATAGGCTCCATGCCTTTAGTAGGTATTGGATTTAACCAATCCTACATAAACATCTCAGATTAAATCATTATCAATCTTATATAACCATTCTAGGTATTGAACTATGTCAATCCTGTGTAACCATTCCAGGTATTAATCCATGTCAATCCTGTGTAACCATTTCAGGTATTGATCTATGTCAATCCCGTACAACTATTCTAGGTATTGATCTATGTCAATCTCATACAACTATTCCAGGTATTGATCTATGTCAAACTTGTGCAACTATTTTAGGTATCGATCTATGTCAAACATGTGCAACTATTCCAGGTATTGATGTATGTCAATCCTGTACAACTATTCTAGGTATTGATCTATGTCAAACCTGTGCAACTATTCCAGGTATTAATCTATGTTAATCCTGTGCAACTATTCCAGGTATTGGTATTTAGCCAAACCTGGGCATTCCAGGTATTGGGAGTTAGCCAATCCTGTGTTATTATTCCAGGTATTGAACTTTGTCAATCCTATGATATTATTGTAGGTATTGGGTTATGACTAATCTTATGCATTCCAGGTATTGTACTTTGTCAATCCTATGGTATTATTCCAAGTATTGGGTTATGACCAATCATGTGCATTCTAGGTATTGAACTTTGTCAATCCTGTGATATTATTCCAGGTATTGGGTTATGACCAATCCTGTGCATTCTAGGTATTGAACTTTGTCAATCCTATAATATTATTCCAGGTATTGGGATTTAACCAATCCTATGTTATTATTCCAAGTATTGGGAGTTAGCCAATCTTGTGCATTCTAAGTTTTGAACTGTATCAATCTTGTGTAACCTTTAAAACAATTTGTTACCTCTCACTAGGCAACAAACATCCTCATAGTTCATAAGGCTCATAAAACACCTTGTCACCTCTCACTAGGCAACATCTAAACCATTTGTCTCACTAGGCCATTAAAAACATATTGTCACCTCTCACTAGGTAACAATTAACCTCATGGCTCTCTATGCCATTAAAAACATCTTGTCACCTCTCAATAGGTAACAACTAACCTCATAGCTCACAAGGCACATTTATCATTTTGTCACCACTCATTAGGTAACAACCAATATCATGGCTCATAAAGCACATTACATCATAATGTAATGATTTAAAGAACACACATCATATGTTACTCATCCATGTATGTTGGTTTAGAGATACATCAAGGGATATCATTTTTAAAGGGGTACATGTGATGTCTATGATATATTGATTTGTCACTTTCCTTAGCTCTTTTAACTTACTTGAGTTTATCAACTTACATTGTATTAAGGCATTTCCCATCTTAATACTTTCATCCACTGACCTATCACCTTTATTGTGAAGTGTATAGGTTATAAAGTACACATAAGAATTGTCCAACTATCTTTAATGATATGGACTCATCCTTAAGTTAAGAATTAACAAAACATCCATATTAGGTTTCTTTTCAAAAAAACTCTAAGACAAGCATATAGCACCACAGTCGTGTAACCAGGAATGACCGTGCAAAGGGAAGCCACTACGGCCGTGCTACCTTACACGGTCGTGCTAGTGAAGCCACCATGGCTGTGCTGCCTTTCACGGTCGTGCTACAAAAGATCACTTAGGTACAATTAGGATTTCAACCTTTGTACCTTCTTTGATTATCATTACTAATCATCATTGGATCAATAGATCATTCATCATCTTAAATCTCAAAGATTCAATCATATTGGACCTCCATTACATAAGGTATCCAATTGAATTAGGGTTTCCAATGTTGATTCCTTCAATCATTGGATTCATGGAACTAGTCATCAATTGGACCTATACTCATACTTCAATTGAGTTTAATAGGTCAACCTTCAATTGATTTGACCCTCAACTGACCCTCAATTGATCATCAATTAGGGTTTGAATCAATTTAATTAGGGTTTGGAATCGATGATCCTTCAATACTAATAAATGTAAGACTAGTTACTTTGAAACCATTGAAACATCATCCAAATTGGGTATTACCTGACCCCAAACGGTCTTGAGGTTATTTGGATGACCTCCAAATGGTCTTGATACCGTTTTCCCATGTCTACATCATAATCCAAGTTAACCAATTAGAGTTTGGATCATTGGATTGATCACCAAATCAACATTTGATTACCTTGAGACCTACAAACACCTAACCATACTCAACCCTAGACCTCCAAACGGTCTTTGGTGACTACCAAATGGTTTTGAAACCGTTTCTATGAGATCCAAACGGTTTGGAAACCGTTTGGCTCATCCAAACCTTAGATTCTAGTGAAATTTCATCAAGGATTGGTCTATCGAGTTGATCAACAAATCAGCACTTAATTGCAATATGATTTGGTATCTTTGGACCTTCAATTCGTCAACCATACTTAACCCCAGACCTCCAAATAGTCTTTGGTTATCCCCAAAAAGTATTGAAACCGTTTGGGTGATCCCCAAACGGTTTTGAAACGATTTGGGCCAATCAATTCAAAACATCATCTCAATCACTTGCAAAATCAGCACTTAGCCGATTAGGGTTCATACCACATCTTTGGATCTTCAAAAACATATCCATACTTGACCCTAGACCTCCAAATGGTCTTGGGTGACCCCAAAATGGTCTTGAGATTGTTTGCGTGATCCCCAAATGGTTTTGAAACCGTTTGGGCTAATCAACCCAAAATCTCAAATCAACTCATTGAAATTTCAGCACTAATTCCAATTAGGGTTTGCCTAATTGATTAGCCTTCAACTCATGATTCCTTGGGAATTAACCCCTAAAATTTGGTGAGTTATTAACCAATATAATTAGGAACATAAATATCAAATGTTAAACCCTTGGTCAACTCACTCAAACGGTTTTGAAACCGTTTTCCCAAAAAGTCAAGTTTAATCAGATTTAAAATCAGCACTTAATCCAATTAGGTTTACCTAATTGATTAGCCTTCAACTTACGATTCCTTTGGAGTTAATCCCTCAAATTTGGAGGGTTATCAACCAACATAATTATGAACAGGAATACTAAACAGTAAACCCTTGGTCAACCATCTCAAATGGTTTTGAAACCGTTTTCTCCCAAACTGTTTGCAAACCGTTTGGTCACCAAACGATTTGGTGAAACCGTTTGGTCCAAACTTTGAAACTGTTTGCCCAAGATATTTGGGGAGGTGTGTGCTTATGATGATGTCATCATCATCAACCTGCAAAATCACGAGATCTACTGTGATTTCCATGGAGATTGCATCAATCAACCAAAATTAATTTCAAAAATGTAGAAATGTTCACCAATTGATAAGGAATTGATTGCAATAATAAGATTAAGTGTTCATGTTATAAAACCCACCTCCAATTGAGATCCAAAGCTCCATGTCCGCAGGAAAAATGGTGAATGAAGCTCCTTTCATCATTCCAAGGCTCATCCTCAATGTTTGAGTGAAAAGGAATGGTTAGAATTGAAGAGGAGATCGAATTAGGAAGTAATCCATAATTTATTTTCAATTTCCACATGGAATCGTGATGAACCAAGGTCAAGAACTTATCAACATGTTGAGGTCTCGTTCTCCTACTGCTCATAAGATCCCTTGAGCTCATACAAAGCAAGGGAAGAAGAAAGGGTCGTAAAAGCCTTTGTTTGGGCTAGGAAATAGTACTTTTATAAGGAAATTGATGTGAGAGAAAATGCCTTATAAAAATCCAGTTAATCCTAAAAATATGGCTGCCTCTTCCCCTCAACTCCATGATACGAGGCTATCCCAATTTCTTCTTATTCCTATCAATTATCCTCAATTTAAAGAAAAGAAAATTAAGCACCTTAATGCTTATTATATTAATATCGCATATGTGAGTGGAAATTACTTTTCCTTTTAATAAGGTGAGTGGAATTTCACCTCCTTGAGATATTTTGTGGCTTATGCAGGGCATAAAGACGACCACACATATCTGAACTCAACCATTTTAATTTTGGTTGAAGGGCCCTTAATTAATACATTCATTTTTGCTCTAAATTGAATTAGGGTTTCACTTAAGATTAAATCTTGATTATTTTAATATCAAGATTCTCTCTCCTCCACCTTAATTCAAATGAGGCACCCCTCTCATTTTCTTTGCTCTACATGATAACAAGAAACATTAGGGACCTTATTTAAATGGTAATTGTCATATTGAACCGTAGGTGTTGGGTAAATTGCACATTACACCAAAACTAGGTTTTAATGCACAAGGATTGCTTTACAAGCTTAATCTTGGTGCCCAAGCTTTTGAAAACCATACCACTAGATCATATGCATTATTATGATGTATAAACATCATAGGAACATCTTATCATGCAAAATTTGCAATTTAACCCCTCAACTTGGGTAATTTGCACTTTAGTCCAAAATAAGCAAACATTGCTTCAACATTGTTCAAATAGGACCAAAATTGAAACATAAGTTTCTCATGAGCCCTAATTAATTTTCACAAGATAATATTAAGAAGATAATCATCTTTCTTAATAAAAAAACCTAGGGTTAAAGTGTAACCCAGGTCAGGGATGTTACAATGATGTTCTTATAGGAAATGATGTGATGGTCTTAATGACCCTGGGGCATGGTTTGATCCCAAATGGAGGTGTAATCCTCTTGCTTATGTGACAAGAATTGTTACCTTATAATGAAGTGATATGAAATGTATCTCACATGTTTTATATCATCTGAAGTTGCAATATACCCATGTTTTTGTAGTATTCTTTTAAGGTTTGTATGTAACTTGATTGATGCAACCTTAACTCACCTAATTGGCATTAACTAATCAAGTAAATTCTAATCATGTAGTTCCATGTGTCATAGATCCCAGTTTTAAAACTTGATGGATGGTGAAACAAGTATTCCTCTAATAAGAACTCGGAGTCGTATAGTGTTGAGTATATGCATGTTTTTAGGATAGATGTGGGCATACCTTGGTAGGACAATGGCTGAGGTCATATCTCAAATGATTATGATTCAGTGTATGTGATGTGATTGAGGACAGTTGTACTTATACCATGAATGATATGTTTTTGTACACCCTGGTTATGGGGAACGTGACCTATATACCAAGGGTGGACTGTGATATTGTATAGCTTGACATATATGTCGTTGTGGTAGACTCATACTGGCTGAGGGCAGATGAGATATTAGGATTTTGGATCTCCTACATCTTGTATGGAACTATTTTGACTTAGTTGTGGTCATTTGGACTTTGAGTGGTATACCTCAAACGCCCTTGGTCTTAATCAAAGACATAATCCAGTCATGTAGTATATTTGTTTAGGGTTAAACAAGATTCATTTTGGTTTTTAACCCTTGTCTTGTTTCTTATTCTATTTAGTGGTTGTACAATGTGATAAGTAAAATTAATTGTTCATATGGTGATAACTTTATTTGTTCCTCCAAATTATCCTGTAAAGCATGCCTTTTTGTACTACTATTTGTTCAATCTGGTTAGACTGTGTTACATATTTAATTACATAATATGATGTAATCAATAAGCGTTGTTGGGGGTTATATCTCTCGTTGGGACATGGGTCTCAGCTCGTGGGTCACCATATCTTTTAAGGTGATTGCCAGTGGCGGCATCAAGTTTGTGGTGGTGAGGAAGAGCAGCATGAAGAGTAGTAGGAGAAAAAGGTTAGCTAGTATCTAGGGTGTCCTAGAGTCATCCATGTACTCTCAATTTTGGGCATGGGATGTTTTGTAAATGATATATATGTATGTATATATATATATATATATATATATATATATATATATATATATATATATATATATATATATATATATATATATACATATATATATACATATATATGTGTATATATATAAATAGAGATATATAAATACATATATATACACATATATATGCATATATATAAAAAAATATATAAATATACCTATATATACATATATATTTATAAATATACATATATATACACATATATATACATATATATAAATATACATATATATACATTGATATATATAATTATGCATATATATATATATATGTGTGTGTGTGTGTGTGTGTGTGTGTGTGTGTGTGTGTATGTATATATATACATATATATATATGTATGTATATATATACACATATATATACACATATATATATATATATACCTACATATATATATGTATATATACATACATATATATATATATATATATATATGTATATATACATATATATATATATATATATATATATACATATATATACATATATGTATATACATATGTATATATATATATATATATATGAATATATATGTATATATATACATATATACCGGGTAAAGGAGGAGGGTTGGTGGTAGGTTGACAGCCAGCCATAAAACTTTGTCACTCTTTCTATGACATGGATCCTTATAAAAATTTTGTTGGAGCGTCCCTACCTAGCGACGCGTTGCATCAGCACCCGGGTGCAGTGATAAGTATGCAATGGGTTTCGACATAGCGGTGCACGGTTATGTTGAAGGACAAGCAAGGGTTTCCACGTCATGGATAGGTGTGGGTAAAGAAGCTAGTCCCGCTGCATCAACACACAGATGTAGTGAAAAATGTGCAAGGGTTTCCACATCTTGGACGAATGTGGGTAAAGAAGCTAGTCCCGCCGCATCATTGCCAGGATGTACTAAAAAATGTGCATGGGCAACATTTTCGACGAAGGCAGGTAAAGAAGCAAGTCCAAGAAAAATGGTTTAGAGTTGGATCATGGAATATTGGCTCTTTGATAGGAAAATCTTTAGAGATAGTAGATACCATGATGAGAAGAAAAGTCAATATAGCTTGCTTACATGAAACTAAGTCGACAAGGGAATGTTGTAGAGAGATTGGAGGTACAGGATACAAAATCTGGTATACTGGCACTGATAAACATAGAAATGGTGTAGGTATTATTGTTGATAAGATGTTGAAGGATGATGTTGTCAAGATCACTAGGATGGATGATAGAATCATAGCTATTAAGGTCATTCTTGGGGGAAAGATTTTTAACATTATTTGCTCTTATGCTCCCAAGTTGGCCTTAGAGAGGTGGCTAAGAAGGATTTTTGGGATAACATGGATAAATTGATGCAAGGAATACCGACAAAGGAGAAGATAATTATTGGGAGTGATTTAAATGGCCATGAGGGGAGTAGCAAAGATGGATATGAGAGAGTTTATGGTAGTATTGGATATGGCAGTAGAAATGGTGAAGGAGAGAGGATATTAGATTTTGCAGTTGCATATGATATGATTTTGGGAAACACCTCTTTCAAGAGAAGAGAATCTCATACAATTACTTTCAAGAGTGGGTACAATTGTAGCCAAATTGATTACCTCCTTAAAAGGCGGTAGGATCGTAAACTATGCAAGGATTGCAAAGTGATTCCTGGCGAAGAACTCACGATCCAACATAGGTTGGTGGTTTTGGATATTAACATAAAGATCAATAAAGGAAAGAATAGAAAAAATTAAGATAGAAGGATCAAGTGATGGAATCTTAAAGGAGAAAAGAAATTGACCTTTCATGATAAACTCATCAAGGAGGGAACTTGGAACTTTGAGTCTGATGTCAACACTATGTGGCAAAGCATGAGCTCTTGCATAACAAAAATTGTTGGAGAGGTTTTGGGGAGTCTAAAGGTTGTGGGCCTCTACAAAAAGAGACTTGGTGGTGGAATGATGAAGTACCAGAAGGCTATTAAACTGAAAAGGGAGATCTATAGGAGCTTGCCCAAATCTCGAGATGTTACAACGTTCCATAGATACAAGCAAGCAAAGAAAGAAGAGAAAAAGGTTGTTCAGTAGGCAAGGTCTAGATACTTTGATGATATTTATAAGAAGCTAGACACTAGAGAAGGGGAGAAAGATATATATAAAATGTCTCATATAAGAGAAAGTAAAGAAAAGACTTGAGTCAAGTAAAATGCATCAAGAATGAAGATGGTAGAGTCCTAATAAAGAACGATGATATCAAGGACAAATGG